>CAKAOJ020000443.1:110000-710000 GCA_916701645.2 Sebastolobus alascanus | reverse complement strand
AGGTGCTACTCTTCCGCAACGACGCCGTCGGTCGGGATCGCTTTATCAGCTGTAACCGCCGTATGAGCACAATGCAGAGCCAGTGGGGCACGCTCACGTGCACTAACCTGCACTAAAAGGCACACACAGCCAGCCTGGCTATGTCAACAAAGCACAGAGAAGCTCTGATTACAACACAGAGAGGGAGACCTCACTCCACCAGATCTTTACATAGCAAATAGTTGTTCGATGCTCTATTAATGCTCTGAATGTCGTATAGAGAACCTTTAAATATGTCAACACCAACATAAAGGTGCTGTCAGACGGCGAGTGGTCCCCGCCTGGCAACGTCCTTTTTCCATATTTTGAATCGGTGTTGCATCTCCTGGCTTCCACTGATCCTCCCGGCCTGTACACCGCAGGCTGCTCACAATCACACCCAGAATCAGGCTTATTGCCAAGTAGGTTTTCACACACAAGGAATCTGCCTCGGTGTTTAGGTGCATAGCAATAAACATAGTAAGAGAAAATAAAAATAAAAGCAAGTACTGCAAAAGTCAAGAAACATAAAAGTAGAATAAAAAAACTTCACAACAAAAATATGAGAAAATACTACCAAAAATATGTACAATATCTGTTTTAAAATGAAAGCTGTACAGTTTTGACCAGGGAATGTGCAAAAGTTCACAGTAGGAAAATGTGCAATGCACCCAACTGCTATCTACTGTCCACCTCGTATAATGTTTGTAGGGTTGTAGCTTAAATGGAGGAAATTGTTAGCAATATGGCATGATTTAAAACTAATATCATAAACAGACTTTGAAGCTGATGTTGCTCACGGCCTGTTTCTCTTCACTGATCTGTCTGTTTCCTGCTAGTGAAGAGGAGAATCATTCAGGGAACTCGGGTACCAATAAAATCCTCTCCTGTACGGGGCTGCCAACTCATGCATTCACCGCGAGACTCACACAGTTGACTCTTTTCATGTTCCCGCTCTCACGACACACATGAAAAGAAGACACTGACAGACAAATTCAATTCAATTAATCTACATGCAAATTTTTTAGGAATGTACCAAATGTAATTTTTCTACATTCAAAGCTAAAGAAGTTTTCGAATGAAGCTTCGAATATCCGTCGTCATATTTTATGATAAATATATGATTTTGTGTTATTGTGGTTATATAGATGTAATTTATGGTGCTGGATGGTGGAATGGGGCAGAATGTTTTATTGATTACATCTATGTTTCTTCAATAAATTTAGACTTTTAGACAGAGACAGTTACAGAGACGACTGAGCGCCGCGACACTCCCTGTGTGTGTGAGAGAGAAGGTGAACGGTGGACTTTGCACGCAATGTTTCTGTAAGTTATTATCAATAATAATTTGAAAGTCAACATTATGAATGAAGCTTTTGAACTATTCCAACTCTACTATCTTGAGCTAATCGGTACAGCCCTAAAATGTCCCGGTTTGTCCTGTATTATGTTTAATGGACCAGAACTTAGAAGCCGTTTGCTCATTTCCTTCGAATCGTCTTTTCATGCTGGGATGTCTCTCAGCAAAAACAACTGCATTGCATAAACCATCCTGCTTTGTGATACTGTGCTGTGATGTCGTTCCCCTTTTCTGCTCTACATATAAAATAATGGTGAATTTCCACCCAGTGAGAGCATTTCTTTCACTACCGTGAGCCACACCGCCTACCTCCACCTGACAGCTCCCTCTGATCTGCTGCAGCTCACATGTGTGCTGTCCACACAGACAGCGTTGCTGCTGCGATGGAAGACTTAAATGTATTTTAAAATTGCAATTTTGCTAGTAACACCCATTTTTACCAAATGTATCTGAAAGCACCTTAAGAGTAGGGCTGGTTATCCAACCTCAACACCTTATTTGCACGGACTAAAACCCACAGTTGGTAGTACTGAAAATAAAAAAAACTGCCAAGTTCTGAAAGTTGTCATGAAATTGATGAGAGATTCTAATCTTGTTGACTTCCTCTTTGAATAGATACAATCACAATTTACAGGAAGTACGGCTGTTTGTGTTTAGAGGTCTAACAACTTGAGCTTTGTTGTTAAATGAATTTGTAGAAAATCAGGTTTATGTTCCTCAAATTAAGGCACTGAAAAAGTGTTGAAACTCAAACACATCAAAGAAATTCAAATGATAACTGGCCCTCCATAGCTGTCCTATTTGAGAATCCATAGAGTGAAGGAAAACTGTCGGGGACTGGGGACCGAGGACTGAGGACCGGGGACGGTTGTGCGAGCTTACCTGAACTTGATGTTGAGCAGCGGGGCTTCAGAGAAGTCAGTCAGACACTCTATGTTGAGGACCTGTTGGATCTGGGCTCCACCCTCTACCAGTGGTTCCACTGGTTTGGTCTGAACGTTGAGCTGTGGCTGGTTGTCAAGGACCATCAAGACATCACACAGACGGACTTCCAAACACCTCAAACTGTGAACACACTTCCTCGCAGTGTCGGTTCAGCCCTTAGCTTCCTCAGTAAGGCAGCGTTATGATGATTTAGGTCTCTATTACTATCTAACATACATAGTGATAACTATAAGGTTCTACGTGTAACTCTTTACGTATTAATCTTTTTTTATTGCCAACGGCCGAACGGATTGTAACGTAACTTGGAAAATGACACCTCCTCTGACTTTCTCGGTTGCCTGTCCTGTGAACTGATTTCTATGTGAAGGACTCGGGACGTTTTTTTCCAGGAAAATCCAAAGGATCCCCTACAGCATCAGCAATCATTAGCCTAGATATGGAGTCCGCTAATGTCAACAAATGACCGGCATACACCACAACACACATGCTGTGTTCTCCGTACTATACATTTTGCAGAGGCGGCCTGGAGACGGACCTTCAGTAGCGGCTGAAGCAACTCAGATTTAGTCAGCACCAGACCCAGCGCCGGGGGTCTGATCCCGGACCGAGCCCGCTGTGATCCCCGGCGCTGGGGTTTGCGCTAGCTGAAGTCGAGTTGCTACAGCGTTTTACTCGTTTTATCGAGTCTGTCTTGACCTTCTCTTTTATCAGCTGGTATGGATTGCTTTCCCTCAAAAACAGGAACAGGTTGCAGGGCATAGTCAAAGTGTGCAGCAAAATTACAGGCACCACCCTGAATGACTTGACTCCTTTGTTCCACAGTTGGACCTTGAAGAAGGCTCAGTCGGTCCTAGCTGATCGAAGCCATCCCCTGTCCATTGAGTTCAGGTTGCTCCCGTCAGGCCGCAGATACAGTTTGCCTAAATGTAGGACCAGTAGGCTCAGAAATGCTTTCGTTCCGACTGCCATTGGTTTCCTAAACAATGCCCTGTAATGTTTATGTTGTAAGCCTTTTTGTATTTATTGCTTCTAAAAGGCTATTTATTGTGTTTATTTTTTTTGTTTGATGGCTATGTGGTACTGCTGACTGTACAACAAATTGCCCCTAGGGGATCATAAAGTTTTCCTTGACCTTGACAAGATTTCTCTATTAACAGTTAAACAAGGTCAAGTTGCTCAAGTTGAGCTTTCTACATTTTCCAGACAAACATTATGATGATAGAGAGATGATGATTGTATTTCTTTGAGCTATGGTCGGACCGATACAGGATTTTTGAGGCCGACAGATATTTGAGAGTTTAAAAAAAAAAAAATCCAACTATGATATATTATATTAATTTTGTTTACACAACCCATAACATAAATAAAAATTTTTGATAAGTTTTTAATAACTTTTTTTTTTATGAAATATTACAGTTGAAGAAAAAACTTGACAATACTTTCTGGTAGACAAACTATAGCATGGTGACATGTCAAAACACATCTTTGGTGTTTCTGTACTGCAATTTCTTGT
This sequence comes from Sebastolobus alascanus, assembly GCA_916701645.2. Lineage (NCBI taxonomy): Eukaryota > Metazoa > Chordata > Actinopteri > Perciformes > Sebastidae > Sebastolobus > Sebastolobus alascanus. The sequence continues at coordinate 706,164 of CAKAOJ020000443.1, read as the reverse complement.
CATTTATCAGCTGATATATACGTATACCGATGTATCTGCAATGAGCTGATATCGGCAAAGTAGGGCTGGGCTCTACTTCGAACCCAGGAAGAGATTGCTTTGATATGGCTGAATACCACGCTGTGTTCCAGTGATCCCATCTGAAGCTTCTGTTGTTTCCTAAACATACTGAAACATTACTGCACAGAAAGGATATGAGACTGTAGCTCCCCAGGACAGCTGACTGTGGTTGTGAAGCTGGCAAATTGCACCGACGTCTTGTTCCCGTAGAATAAGTACATTCTCCCTGAGAGAGAGACAAGGTCATTCTGTTCATTAACATGGCTTTGGTGGATGATGGAGTATCAAATATAGCAGGCACGGTCAACACATCAGGTCACACCCTCTAACAAACTGAAACAAACCACGCCTTGCCAGCATGTTGCTCGTTATGTAGAGGTGAGGGCGAGGAAATACGATTAGATGGAGCGTAGTAGACATGTTTGAGGCAGCAGGCGGGATGTTGAATCTCTATCAGTTGACAATCAAACAGCAACAGGTGGTGGAAAATTCTACGCTCACTAGTCAATAAATCTTCCCAGAGCACAGCCATATGTCCATTTAAACTCAGGCCATGCCCATGCATGGATAAAACCCGCCGCCGGGCCACGGCTGCTTTAACTGTGAAGACAACTCACCCAGATTCTGACGATACTCTGACTTGATGCCGATCTGTAGCAGCTGGTTCTCAAACAGAACCCCGTTGTTCTTGCACACAAACCTGTAGGATTAAAACAGTTAAAGGGTCAGTCAACACTGAAATGTTGCTTTGATAATTGTTGTTCTATCATATCCAGAAAAAGAACTAAACAAAACAATAAAACTACATTTGACATCAATAATTTACCAGTACAAGCTAAATAGTGTCTGAACAGGTCTTTGTTGTCCCTGGTGTGTAAATGGTGTCAGATTTATTAAGTGACTTGTTGTATTTAGAACTCAGATTTTTCCAGTGTTGACAATACTTAAGCAGAAATAGGTAAAGCTGGGCAGACACTGTACCGTTTTAGAGATGTTGTTGTGTACTTCCTGCTCCTACTGTACGAGTAGATCGTTTGCGATGTGAAGCCAAAGCTCACGATTTATGTGCTCACACTGTACGGTCCGATCATCAGACACGACTCCGAGCCGTTCTGACTGTTGACAGTTGTCAATAAAGATTTGTTTGAAAGCTCCGAGGCAGGTAAAGTGTGTTTGCTAGCAGAGGTCTATACGGGTCACAATGCTAACAAGGCAGAAACCTGCTGCATCTGTGTCATCCTGTCTGCTGAAACGCCTAAAAAAAAAGAGGCAGCGGCGTAACGACTAAAATGAGTCACATGGCTCAAAATTCAGGCCAGAAACGGGCTAAAACAGGGTATCTGCAGGTTTCAACAAGTGGAATTTAAGACTTTTTAAGACCTTTTTAAGACCACTATGAATGTAATTTAAGACCTACTTCACGTCCATACTGGCAAGAAAGTACTAAGGATATGAAAGTAAACTGGAACCCCGGAATTACTGGCAAAGTAAATTAATTTATTCACTTAACAAAATTCCTTCCAGCAGTTTTCCCAAACTTTGTTTGTTTTCACAGTAACCAGAACATTTTGTATATTTTGTACATTTTAAAGTTAAATGCATCAATCTGGTGCACTTTGAAAGCAAAATTAAGAGACTTGATCTTGTGTTCTTGTAAACAATTTTGTGCTCTAGCAGTGGTGGACTGGAGGCTACTCAAGTACTATACTTAAGTACAATTTTGAGGTACTTGTACTTTACTTGAGTATTTCTATTTTACGTAACTTTATAGCCCACTTCTACAATCCACTACATCTCAAATCTGCATTCCTTTTATTAAATGAAAGAAACGTTGATACGTTTTTAAAACCTGTCAAAATTATATTTAAGACATTTCATGAGATTTTAAGACATTTTACGGCCTTAAATTCAGGTTATTGGATTTTAGACTTTTTAAGACTTTTTAAGACCCCGCGGGAACCCTGTAAAATCGTACAGTGTATGCCCAGCTTAAGTAGCCCCAGCCCAACAGCACAAATTCAATTTTCGACATTTTGTCAAAAATGTAAAGTGTCACCAGTTACCGTTGAAACTGAAACTTAGGCTTGAAAGAGGAGCCAAGTGGGAAGTTCCAGTTAAACAACCAATGACTTACGGTACATGCTGCTGTCTTCTGTGACCCAGTTATGCCATTACTATGGATGCTCTGATCAGCTGATAGTAATATTTCATTATTTTAGAGTACAGTACAGAGTACAACTTGGTAAAACAGCATGGCTAACAGACAAGCAGTGTCTCTAATGCGAGAGCTTTCTTTAAAACAGGAACCCATCAGCAATCAGTACTGGATCATCGACCGAATTATTACAGCACTGTGTTGGTGAGATGGCTGCACTCCACCAAAACTCGAACCAGTGGATGTAATGGCTTATCACCAGTTTACTGTCAGTGCTTATGTCTCTTACTCTGACCAAACAAACCCTTCCTATAGAGATCATGCAGAGCGGCAGCTAGGCAAACACATGACAGAGCTTCCACGCAGAGAAAGGCCTTACTTGTTAAGAAGTTCGTCTGCCTCAGACAGAGGAGGAGCAGCATCCTCAGAGGGAGGAGCAGAGCTGAGAGACCACAGGACAGCGCATGGATGAGGAGACAGCCCACAGGACAGAGGAGGGATGGAGACAGTGGAATGGGGAATGAATGGATCAGAGCAGAAATGAGAGGTGGAAAAGCCATCCATCCAACACGGGGTCAGTGTGATACAGAGTGAGAGAGAAACGTGAGAAGAAATAGAAAGGAGGATAAAATGCAGAGGTAGTTAGTAAAAGCAGTTTGTTCAAAAATGATATCATTACACAATGAAAGGTATCTGCTGGGTAGTTTTACACTGTAACAAATACTCATCCAGTGCAGTCATTTGGACAATTTCTGTTGTTTTGGTGCTATACTCAAGCAGACAAGCACACTGAATAAGAGATTACACATTAGCTATTGAGGGTAACGTGCAGACTTCCAGCTTTGATTTGACAGTGTTTGTATCCAGACTGGGTGAAGACGTCATTGTCCTTCTGCACTGTTCAAAAATTGACATACAAAATGAGTTTGCATGCAGCAAAGATTTTAACAACCTTAAAGTCAACGCTTTCACCCCAGTTACTGGTTCATATGAAATCTGATGTGCTTGAGTACAGAGCCCAAACAACAGAAAATGATTTACTGTCTCTACTCTATTTCAGACACTGCTCACATGTTTAAAAGCACAAACGTAGTCTACACCTAAAGCTTGATGCCATGAACATTGTTGTGTACAGCATTTGTTCCACTTTACAACAGCTGCAGTACAACACTGAGCTTTTGTTTTGGGTTTGCAGCTTGGCATTAACATTTGTTGAGCGATGACAAGGTATTTGTGTAGATGCCCAATTACAGCATGTGTAATGTCCTATCATTAGTATAGTTACTAGTCAGTCACATTTAACCTGAGTAGATACACTAGAAATATACGCCAAAAAAATCGAAATATCGCAAAAAGGTTTTTACACTTTTAACACAAAGTTTGTGCATCAATAAAAGACGACAGTGCAGTAAAAACAGACTTAGCAAATAAAAGTAGACATATATGAAGCAGGTGACTTTTACACATCCACTGAAGCTTCTGCTCCACTGGAGAGACTACAAATACTGTAACCTTCCTCAAATCAATCAACAGAAATGTCACATTTCCAACCCGTCTTCTACATTGTTCTTCACCGTTAAAGGTTTGACTGGCGCTCTTTTTAAATTGCGTCCTCTCATTATTGCGCCCTCTTCTTCTGTAATGGTTCAATGACACCGACTGGAAAACTAGCGCCACCAACCAGCTTTTTATGTTGATGCCCTCAAATCCTAATATTTGCATAACAGTAGTGGATAGAAACAAACATTCATTTGCATTTTCTTTTTTTTTGCCAATTTTCTGAATATTTTGTTAAAAGTTGCACTACATTTGGATGTAAACCTGGCTAGGCTAGTGACTCAGGACATAATGTTTGCATGGTAGTTTACCTTTTTATAAGATGGTTAGGCCCTCTTGTGGTAGTGCTAGTGTGAATTCTCCTACGTGTGAAGGTTTTCTGATCATTTGGTCATACAGTACCTCTGGAGTGCTGTCTGTCTTCATTTCATGCAAATGTGCATTGTTTTAGAGTAAAAAAGAAGAGTGTGCTCACTGGTCAACATGCACTGCTGTATGTTGGACCAATACTTGCAGTGCCCCTTATGTGATTTGACAATTAAAATCTATTCCTCAGAGAAACAAACTGTACAGCTAAATCCATGTTGTGACTCTTACCTCCAGTTTACTCACACCAACATGGTGACATAACCTACATTGTCATTGTTAGTGACTTTCAGCTGCTCAATACAGAAAGCACAAGAATATGCTACACTGTGAACAACAAATCCGTGTTGAAATCGGCAGGAGGAGAGCTAGTTCACGTGGTTAGCTGTTAGCTAACGTGCAGGACTGTGCTGCTTATCGGCTGCCAAGAGCTAACGTTAACTAGCTCACGTCTTGCCGATTTCAACATGGGAGGTGCTGCTGAATTACATTATGATGCATTCAGGCTCTATTCAGTAAAATTGAGTATTGGGCGAAGCAAAATTTTAACGTTATCATGATGTACCTATTGCACTATTGTATACTGTAGAAGAAGCCAAAGATACATTTCCATTGATTCCTACCTACCTACCTCCCTATCCATCTACCTATCTACCTCCCTACCTATCTATCTACCTCCCTATCTACCTATCTATCTATCAATATATCTATCTATCTATCTATCTATCTATCTATCTATCTATCTATCTATCTATCTATCTAAAATGTAGTTTTTGGTGAGAAACGTGTTGTTGAAAGGCATCAACGTATGAAGAGCAAGTCCGGTGCTTTTATGTGAACCTAAAATGGCTCATGTGCATCAATCTACCCATTCAGTGTTGTGTATTTCACAAATGAATTGTTCCAATTTAAAGATAAAGATCCTGTCCTAGAAAAACATTGTGCTACATTTCTATTGTTCTAGCTAATTCTGTAGTTCACTACTAGGCCCTTACTCCGAGTCACCAGAACCCTCCACCAATAGGGAATCAGAGGTCTCGGTGGGCTGTTCCAGATCTCTGTCAATGTTCAATCACGGTAGAGGACAGGAGACAGACACACAGACACACACACGCACACACAGACACACACACACACAGACACACACACACAGAGGGAAATGAAGAGAAGGGAAGGAGAGAAAAATACGAAAGCCAGTCACATACACAGCAAGATAAAAAGAACAGACATGTGTAGCAGACCTGCCAACCATGAAGAAAAGTCGAAACCATTTCCTGCTTTCATGTTGGCCCTTCAGACTGCTGTTGGACTGGACAGCATGTGCCGGGCCAAAACACATACTGCCACATCGATTTTTTTTTTCCCTCCGCTACTATGATTCAGCACAGCAGCTGAAGCTACTCCAGTGCACACAGATACGTTATCTCCTAACTGGGCTTACAACACACTAATGAAATGACTGGGATTCCACAGCTGTGGAATTCAAAGTTAAGGCCAAATGTGAAACAGTAAGGTAAATCTAAATCTTGCCTTCGAGAGGAGAGAATTTAACGGTGGTCACCTTGATCTAATTATTTTTACACGCACTCCCAATTATAACAAAACCAGAATGATTCCCTGATGTACCAGAGGCTAGATAACCAGCTCAGAGGACACATCCCTCCTAACGTTCCCATACCAGTCTGGTACCAATACAGAGAAAGAACACACTGATATGGATCCTACCATCCAGCAAATAAGGCCAATGTTGGGGTAAGAGACTTAACTGGAATAAGTAACTATAGTACCACCTGGTTGGCGCAATTGTAAAAAAATTAAGCCTTGCTATAGCATCACCTACTGAAGGAATTATTGACAGCACTCTCATGCGCAGCTATGTTTATCTAACAGGCTGTCTGGATGTTACCTTAAACACATTATGACAACTATTACAACATACCTGTGGCCCTGTTCAGACCTGGTATTAATATGCGTCCTCAGTGATCCGATCACAAGTGGATAGCTCTAAGTACGTCTGTTCAACCCTGATAGATCAGATATATTTTAATAAAATACGGATGTACCGACAGAATACAGTAGAGCACAGAGGCCGTTTCCATGCTGCGAGGCAGACGAGCGCTCGCCTGTCTATTCACATGAGGAGCACAGTGACCCTGCGGATCCCAGCAGGACGTCAGTTGAGTAGGCGGTCCTTAATGAGGTCCAGGACACATTCACGTACCCACGCCTAAAAGAATGTGGTCATAGGTGGCCCAGACCACCTCTGAATGTGGTCTGAAAAATCAGATCTCAATGCATCTTCAATGCCTCTTGAGTGCGTTCACACCTGTACTTAGTGCTGTCCACTTGTGATCCGATCACTGAGGACGCATGTTAATACCAGGTGTGAACAGGGCTGTGATTATCAACTTGACATATCAAACACTAACCTAAATACTGACCTAACAATGAGTTTAAACTAGTTTGCTACTGGACAGCAAGGGACAGGGGAGGGAGGGCAAGGGACAGATTCAAGTAGGAGCCCTGATTGAAGTTTTCATCATATTTTTAAAAAGTACCATCAGCATACAGTATCTGACTACGAATGTCTTCAGGTTGACAGGTCCATATTAGACAAAGATAGAGCAAAGAAAGAGGCAACAGAGCAACAATCAACACAGACACTTTACAACTAGTCGCATAGTAGTCTAACAGTGCAGACACAGCACGAACATCACAACTAGTTACATTAACAGATTAAGACATTAAACACCAGTATATGACAAATCCATTCATTCCTCCCCATTAGTAGGGGTCACCAGAGGCCCCACGATACCATATCATTACCATACTGAAGTCACGATACGATCTTATTGGGATTTTAAACATTTTGCGATAAGATATATTGTATATTACGCAGTTTGTCAACATCTGTTTGATAAGATACAGTTTCCACTCTGTTCATCTCAGAGTTTTCATTCACATATCTTGAGGTCGGAGGTCAAGGGACCCCTTTTAAATTGGCTATGCCAGTTTTTCCTCGCCAAAATTTAGCGTAACTTTAGAGCATTATTTAGCGTTCTTCCCAACAAGCTAACATGACATGGTTGGTACCAACGCATTCCACAGGTTCTCTAGTTTCATATGATACCAGTTTATATAGTAAAAGATCCAATACATGACGTCTGTGTATCGATATAATACTGACGTTCAAAATATCGCGATACTATGCTATATCGATCTTTTCCCCCCACCCATACCCATTAGGGTCCAAACCAGTTTAGCCCAGTTCGGTATGAGAGCCACTTTTGAGCAGTCAGTGTGTTAACATGCACTTAAGTAACCGGGTTCAGTCAGTTCTCTCCAGTAAGCTGGTTTCTTAAACTTCATGTAAACGAGAAGCTGGTCACCATAATCGGTGTAGGGGATTAGAGAAACCTAACTGACCCTTTGCTAAGTCCCGCCCCCTAAGACGCAGACTGGCCAATCATAGCGTAGCATCAGCCAGCTCCGATCAGGGTCTGACAGCTATACTGCTGAGCTCTATAGACTCGTGAAATTGTTTCAGATTTTCTTCCTTTTCAGGCTGGTTTTGTGGATTTTGAGCTAGTCAATCCTGTGGAGCTAACATTAGCAGAGTACGTTAATTAGCATTAGCACTTCTTTGCTACACTAGCTACTGAAGGTATACTGACTGTATACACATGCTGCTTAATTAATGATTGTAACAGGGAATAAAGACCTACCCGGCTTTACAGGAATAATGTTTCTTATGTCCATTGTCTTCTGTCTCGATCACCAGGTGATGGTGGTTCATGTTTACACTGTGACCTATAGGCTTTAGCTTCTATCTTTATCTTTTTAACTAGTTTTCGCTGCTGAATCAGTTTGACATCCTGGTATATCCTTCAAACGCATAGTGTAGACCCTTCTGACTGCTTCTCTCTGACATTGTTTTTCCAAAAACTATCTAATATTTAATCAAGGAGTGCAGTTAGTGACAGTGTGGGCTCCATGGTAGCTCCCACAGCTTGATGGAGTAGCAGCGGGGGGCAGGGTTTAGCAAAAAGGTCAATTTTCCCAGCTAGATTTCTACTGGAGAACGTCGATTTCTCTGCCATGTATATACGGGTAACTGGGTTTCTAATCGGCTTTCTACAAGTACGCATGTGTATGACAAAGGACTGCAGACAGGGAAAGGGAAAGAGAGATTATTAAATTTACAGTAACCGGGCTACTACAGTGCAGATTACACGCGTTCTCCGATTACTTGTGTAATCTGGTTTCTCTGAGTAACCTGGTTACTTCAGCGCATGTGAACACATTGAGTGAGGGCAGCAGTACAGGAGAAATTACAGATGTCCCGAGCAGATCCTATAGATCGGTATCGGCTAAAATAAAGCCAATCAAAATCCGACCCTCTCTTTACTGAACTCTACTCTGTTTTATCATATTTAATCAGTATGTAGATAAATAAAAGTATGGGATCTGGTTTGTTATCGGCAGATAGCCAATGTTAAAAGACTCGGATCAGGATCATTTCTATGGTACTGCTGTCTCATGTCCTTTGACAGCAAGACAGAAGTATCAGCAAGCGTTGTTGTAGCACGTCACACTGGACTTTGGTTTACGGTGGATTCTACATCTGCATATCAAGAGATGACCTTTCACCTTAGGAAGCCATCGTCGTTCACAGCAGCAGAAGGTGCGGCAGGCCCCGCCTCAGAGAACACATCCACCAATAGGCTGCCAGCGCTGGTTGGAGCAGCACCAATGGGAGCAGCTGAACGAATCCCAAGGAGGTCTGCTGATGGTGACGGGGTGGACTGCAAAACAAAGGAAACTTGCAGTAGGGCCATGACAATGTAGTATTTTTGTTACAGCTGCTGGTAAACATAAAGGCAGCTGAAAGAAACCAAGAAATTCAGAGATGCACCTATTGCAATTTTCTTCGCCGATTCCCATTTTTCAAAAAAGGGGCCTGTCGATTACAATTTTCTTTACAGAAATCGCCCAGAACTTTCCCGAAAAATACTTTTTCAACTGTCCCTAACTCAAAAATTCTAAGTGTTATCCTTTTACTTTAAACACACAATTCAAATGATTAGGAAATACATTATTGTATTTTTATTTAAATATTTGCTTTAATTGAAAACAATTCTTGGCATTAGTAGTTTTAATTATATATCATAAGCTGCTTAGATCTGGTGTTAGGAAGTTAAACAGGTCATAATTCCCTCTCTATTATCTATTTTATATTGCTGTGAAAAAATCTCCTTCAAACAACTGGATTTATTGAAGTTTCTCTCCAAAAACTACATTTTACAACATTACATTTGAACGCATCATGATAGTGTTATAACTTACCTTCGCCTATTACTCATACGGAATTGAGCTTTAATGCATCACGATGTAAGTCAATGCAACCTCTGTTAACGTTAGCGGTTAGCTCCGTTATGAACCGGACTGTGCTGAGGAGAGACCTTCGTGCTGCCGCAGACGAGCTGGTTACTCTGAGCAGCATCATGGGAATTAATTACTATATAAGAAGTGTCTGATTAAGATAGTTGTGACATTACCGTCTGTGCTGCTATGTTTGACGTAAAACTATCATGTAGCACATGTGTGTAAATGTGACCAGCAAAAAATGGGAACCACGAGACTGATCGGCCGGTCACCAGTCACGGCCGATCAGCTGAAAACCAGCCGGTTTTGATTGGCGACAGATCGATCGATCGGTGCATCTCTAAAGAAATTCTGTCTATATGGGAATAAGCCCTTCAGAGAGTCTGCTTACAGCGTTGGAGGCAGACATGACTCCGGCGTCTGGCCCCCGGTCACCGCCTCCATTCAACTCCCCGCCCTCCCTTTTGCTGTCTTCCAGCTCTGTCACAGACACAGCACCCGGCCCCTTCTTCTTCTTCAACTTAGCCAGGATTGACGACTCCCTCTCTGGGAAGGGAGGCATCTCCTCCAGGACAGTGGCCTGAGGGAGCAGAGAGGACAATCATGCTGTGGGTTTGGAAGGAAACAGCTGCCAACATGTGTATTAAAATAAACATCACAGTAGATGGACAACATGTTCAGCAAGAACTTGACAGCAGGGCTCCGGACCATAACCATTTTTGGAGATAGTGTAACGAACATTTATTAATAATGTCCATCAGTGCTCCTTGCAAATGTTATTCTATCATTCGTTACTGGACCTGAGTTGAGTTTGGTCATCATCAACAGGGTCGCCAGAACTAACCAGGACATCGGTGCTAGCGATGGAAGAAAGCTTCAGATACTCGACAGCACGCTGCTGCAGCTCCACGTCCGAGTTGCGGATCTGGCTGTCGCAGCGCAGCACCTCTTGGATGGTGGCCTTGGTCTCTGGGAACAGGTTGATAAACTTGATGTAAGCTGACAGCAGCAGGGCGCGAGTCGGCACGGAGCACAGATGGAACTTGGAGTGGAGAAGGTTGAACTGGACCAGGGGGCTGGATGACAGGACAGCAAAGTGTTACCATTTATTATTTCAGCTGTCAACTTGGAGGCCTGGCAGTCACGTTCCAACATACCTGGAGCGAGGGTCACCAGCAATGAGGTTACCAAACTCTCCCAGAATGTAGCCTCCAACCTTCACCATGTTCTCATGGCAGGCAGGGGCCTGCAAGGCCTGGAAGAGACAATGATTCAACACACTGTTTTCTAAATACAACACAACACAGTGCTAAACAAGACATTTAATCTACACCAGCACAACACTGCTGAAGCCTTCTCAAGCATAACAGTAACATCCTACCACCTTCTTGAATGCCCTGTTAAAGGCAGGGTTGGTGAATGTTTTAGAAACATTTTTGTTTTATTAGTTGAAATCTCATAACATCCCGACAATCAATAAATTAAAGACTCTGACAAAAAAAAGAAAAACATCCGGTATCTGTAGCTGTCGCAGGACTGGAATAAACCCGTCCGATCATTTCATTCGGCCCGGATGTAATGATTGGACGGGCTAACCACCTGCCTGCCTGCCTGCACGCACTCTGCCCGTCACTCATTGCTCGTCACCAGAACCTTCCACAAGCTGCTAGCTTGACAGCTGTGAATACTAACAATAGCCGTGTGCGTTGCTAACGTTCATTATGATATGTTTATGCTCGTTATTATAATTTTTTGGGGAGTGGCTTTGAACGGAGGCCTGAACAGACGGACTGGCAGAGTTGCTGACTTGGCGACTTTCTCTCTAGATTTAGCAACCTTTGGAGCTAGTGCTGCTAGCTACTATCATTGGAAAAGAGTTTGCAACACTGGGTTTTTAGGTTTGATAATTATTTTTTAATCTAGTGTACTCTTGCTAGTTTCTAAGCATTAGTTTTATCCAAAAACAAAAGTGAACACTCAACACTCACTGTCTCATTTGTGGAGATGAACATCTAGAAGAATGGCAGGTTAATGTTAAAGAAGCTCTGGAAGATCCACTGAACATGCACAGTGAACTGTTTGCTTAACATTTCCTTCTAAAATTAAATAGTAATATGGTTAAACTGTGGTCTTGTTTAAAACCTGTAGTCTTTTCTATGGTTGTCTCTTGCACTGTGTGTTGCTTCGTCGCTGTGTCACTCAGATATGAATTTGGTGAGTTAAATGTTACTGTAAACAATAACAATGATAAACTATGAAAATAGGACTCAGTGTTTAAACAAATAAATCAAAGAATTTTCCTTTGGCGTAGGTTGAAAAATGGCAAACAATGTAAGTAGGGTTGCTTGCTGTGTCATTAAAGAGCAGAACTTTTGCACAGCTGTCGACAGGTCAACAATATATAAAGAAAAACTCCCACACTGTCCTCTTCACACAGTTATTTCAACAGCAATGGGAGAGAATATCTTAAAAAGGTTGGTTGACCCACATGGACCAATCAGGTCACACTACAAACTGACATCACTCAATCAATCAATCTATAAAGTATATCATCATCATCATGGCATAATTTAAAACAAATTGTGGTATGTCAGCTTTTCTTTATTATGACTATATGCATTTTTAGCATATTCAACATACGTTTTCTGTATATGAGGTTACATATATTTTTTCATGTTTATATTGTAGGCCTATGGTGCCATGATGTGATGATATGAAAAATAAATAATAAAAAATAAATAAATAATAAAAGATATGGACTCAATAAGAATATGAATCTGAACAGACATTCTATGTCAAATTTCAGTGTTTTCAATTTTTGATATTCTACAGATATTCGCTGTAGACATTTTAGTCTATAATAAAAAAGTATTGTGTTTTGATGATTTGTGAATTTATGTAGTGGCACCTCAAAGACCGTCTTGGCGGCGTAGCCCTGCACATCGTCTCGGTTGATGACGATCTGAATGACGCGATACCACACCTCTTCGCTGACATAGTCGCCAGCAATGCGGATGAGGTTGAGAATGGTGTCCACGTACCAGGAGTAATCCACGGCATACTTCTCTGCAAGTATCGCCACTTTCAGCACCTGAATGAGGAAGGCACAACAAATCACACTTTGTGCGAAATAAATCAGATTTTATTATTTTGGACACTGCTGAGTATTAGACTTAAAGTTAGGTAAATTGTTTGGTTTGTCAGTATTAATACGAAACACTGCTGGACTGTTTTATTGATGTTGAGGAATGTAACATACAGCTGGTGGAAACAAACTACCTTCACCAATTCTCACTTGACAATCAGAGAGTGATATAATCAGTCACATATAGAGGAAAAAAAGAATATAGCATGGCACAAAATCTGTCTTGGCACACTCTCTCACACCCACCATCTCCTCTCTGATGGAGTAGTCTGCCGTCTCAAGGTAGCTGAGCATCTCGGCCACGATCTGCTTGGCATTGCTGCGATCACACATGGCGTACAGTAGATCAGCGGCCCTCTGTCGAACACTCACATCCCTCTCAGTCTGTAGAGACACGGAGAGACAAACGGTGACAAAATGGAAGACAAAAATGTGACAGAGGTATAGATGTACCTACAGACAACAGTATTGACAGAACTATATCCTTGATGTTAATAATCAACTGTTAACCGACAATAAGAATTTCAACCAATTAATGCTATCAGTTAAAACGTTTTTAGCTGGTCCACCTTAAAGGTCAGCCCACCTTAAATGAGCATGAGCCGAAGTTGTTCCTAACTTCGGGGCTAACCCCCTTTACTTTAATCAGCAGATGGCAAACAAGACACAGGAACTTGAAAAACAGAAAAAACAGAAACAAAAAAAACAGCAAAAATATTCTAAATCAAATCTGCAAGCAGCGATGAACGGGCCCTCGCCCCTTGAGCACGTCGGCGGTACTGGCGGGACGCCGGTTTGTGCGGCAGTGCAATTCGGCGAGCATCGAACACTGCGCTTACGAGTTACATGATATTTCCTGCGTGGAATGTGTGGCGCTGGAAATTACATATTGCAAATTTTGTACCAATTGCTGTGTTCACTAACTAAACGTACACTAATTACATGTCATGTTTCTGTATTTCATGTGTAAACAACACCATGTAAATTTCTTGTAAATCGGATGATCTTTGTCACATAATGTTGACTTCCTGTAGTCTGTAGGTGGCGCTATGACTATGACTCAATATGGGTGTGTAGATGTCTTCAGGCTTGGACTCTTATCCAGTTTATGAAATTCGGGGCAGATTGGACAATGTTAAGTCCAGTAACAACAGCTTCCTGTGTCATGGTGAAAAAATGCAAATAGTCCGCCTCACAATGACAAAGCTGTTCCACGACAACAGCTTGGCATCGAGAAGGTCTCGAGATTCTGCTGACCAAATTTGAGGTGGATCTATTGAATCCTCTAGGAGGAGTTTCAAAAAAGAAAAAACTAAAAACTAAAAGTGCCTAAAATGGCTTATTGTCACATGACCTATCATCGCTCTAGGTCACATTAGTCGGTGGGTTAGACCACCTAAATTTGAAACATATCCAATAAACCCTCTAGGAGGAGTTCGAATAAGTTTGCATAAAACGCAAAATCTACAAACAAAATTCAAAATGGCCGACTTCCGGTTGGGCGGGGCTAATGGAAGCCAATGGGAAATACGTCCGAAATGATGAGATGAATGTGGATACCAAATTCCATAAATATCAGAGCAACTATGTTCCAAATAAGGCCTTCCACGCATTAGAGGACGCTATGGAGCCCGCTAAACACGCATGGACCTAATCGCTGTATACTCACTCTCGCAATGTTCACAGGTTTTGGTTTGTGCTCCATGCCAAGCTCAAGCACAATTACAACATCAAATCAAAATTATTTCTAGTTTGAACGTGGGTGCAAAGTTTCATGAGTTACATGAAACAGAGTGCATCCCAAAGTCCTCAAATGTGTTTGTAAAATTAAAATTAACGCACAAAATCAAACATGGCTGACTTCCTCTGGGCAATTTTTTTTTTATATGTTCTTAAAGATGAGAGCAATGATCCCACCAAATTTCGTGAACATCGAATGAACTTTATCCCAACCCTGGCATGCGCTTGGGGGGGGCTATGGAGCCCGCTGGCCACTTCTGAGCCCATTTTTCGCCAGTTCTGAAGCATGTGCCAATTTTCGGTCCCTGGCACTTTCATGCTTGGGCCCTAATTAGCATCCCTACTATGGTGTATTGTTGTGAAGTGGAAATATACTGTACACGGGATGACTGGTTAATGGAGGTTGGTAGGATTGTGCCGACTGGCAAAAGTCTGACTGTCTTCAGTTCAAAGTGTGAGACACTACCTTGAGCGCGTTGATGACCGTCTCGATGTGTGTCTTGACAGCTTCGTGGGAAAACTCAGAGCTGGCCAGAGTACACATGCTCTCCAGAGCCAGGTAGCGCAGGTTAGTCTCTCTGTGCTGCAGGAACTGGCCCAGCTGATTACAGGCTCGCACCAGCAGGTTTGGCTCACTGCGGGACAGAAACCAAGACTTAATCCACTGGTAGTCTGGTAAAACTCTCTGTGTCATCAGATTGTGCAGGCCAGTTAGGACTGAGTAAAACTTCACACTAATTCATTAACAAAACAATAACACAAATAATTTCAACACAGTACAGGAAATATCTAGAAAACTATTAATAAGGGTTAGTCATACTGAACATGCATTTGGGTTAAACCCACTGTAACGAAGCAGTAAGAATTCAGTTTCATCAACATCACTCCTAAATTAAAATAAATGGCCATTATAACTGACATTTGTTTCTTTAATTAAAATGCTAATTTCTTCTGATATTAGACATACAGTACATGTAGCCCAACATAATACTCAAGGTCATCTTTAAATATTTTAATACCTTCAGTCATTTCAGTCACACTGACATTGAAACATTTTGAAAAAAATACAGGAATATTCACCATAAATGTTGTACATTTTAAAGTTAAATGCATCAATCAGGTGCACTTTGAGAGCAAAACTAAGAGACTAGATCTTGTGTTCTTGTAAACAATTTTGTGCTCTAGCAGTGGTGGACTGGAGGCTACTCAAGTTCTATACTTAAGTACAATTTTTAGGTACTTGTACTTTACTTGAGTATTTCAATTTTACGTAACTTTATAGCCCACTTCTACAATCCACTATAAACAATTTTGTGCTCTAGTAAATTTAATCATAACCACATTGGTTGTATAGATATGAATGGTGATGACACAACACACCCACAACGCATGCTTAATGAGTAAGGGGTTCAGGACGGGTTAGGGTGGGTGGTCGACATCGCCGCAGACCCCTCGCACTGAGGACAGTCTGACCCGGTTGACAGTCTGACCCGGTTGACAGTCGCGCAGCGAGCATTAAGTCCACGGCCCCGGGAAGAAGCAAGGTCTGGGAGAGGGGTGCTGTAAAGATCACAGTCTGAGCTGCGAGCCTGCGTTTTGATGTCATTTCCTGTCACGCTAGTTTCTCTTCTTCTTTGATCTCTCTGTTTCACCGTGAGCGCGGCTTTGTACACACACACAGAGACTTCCATTGGCACTTTTGGCCACGCCAAGATAAACCATGTCACGTTACTTTACGTTTCTATTACCAGTTTTAGCACGCCGAGTGCCTCCCTGTTTGTGCTTTCAGATATTCGCTTTATTTGACGGTTTCATGTTCGCTTTCAGTTTTTTTCGGAGTCTTGTTAAGTTACTGCTGATGAAAACCCGACATTTTCTGATTTTGCTGCTTCATAATAAAAGCTTTTAAATAACAAAATAACAGGGGGCTTTTATTGTGAAGAATGAATATGAAATGAAATGAGTTTATCACCGAAGTTTGTTAGCGGTTATTCTTCAATTCTTCTAATAATACCCCCCCTCCCACCCACCCCCCCGGTTGCCCATCGGAACCCCCAAAGTAGTAACCATGGGGAAACGCTGCATTTTTCACTGTGCTGCTGCGAGTCATGTTACTCTGAATACTCACCTGTCATAGTGGATTATCAGTGAGATAGCCTCAAACAAGATAGCATTCTTGGCATTGGAGTGCTGCACCTTCTTGGACTTTGGTGGCTCCTGGGCCTTATTGAGGATGGTCTCCAGACACTCCACCAGACGGCCTTTGACAGCGCCATCTTCTGGCGGAGGGTAGCACTGCAGCAGGCGCAGCAGCTTGCAGGAGAGCCACGGTGCCGGGACAAAGTAGTAGGTGTAATCCTGTAAATCAGTGGAGGCCGACGACACAATCTGGAGAACCAAAAGAATTTTTCTTAGGACTTATTATGGCCGGTCAGAACTGAACCCATGCAAGACATTGCTTAACTGTCTTGGCAAAGTGCAGCTTACTATATATAGGAAGCCCTGAAATGTGCAGAATCTAAGGTATCAGAACCATGGGAGGGTTTCAAATGTTTTCAGACTCTGTCTGTATTTGGCTTATAAATCTATCGTTTGAAAAAGGTGTTTTTTTCCCTGCACTTAAGTGCACAGACATCACTCTCTTGGTAATGAGCTTATCAGTGATCTACACATCCACCTGGGAAGTCTAGCTTTGATATGAGGTTCGTAGAAAACATTTTAAATTGACAGGAATGAATGTTGCCAGTGTAAAACGCCGGTCGTTGATGCCAACTTTCGTAGTGGCCAAACGGTGGTACTACAACTTCTGTGTCTGTCACGTGATGCCATTGGGCCCAAAAAGACTTTTTCCTCATAGACTTACATTGGGAAAGAGACGTCTGTAACTCAGCGGATAATTTTTTTGGAGGAAAAATCAACTTCCAAGTACGAACACTCTAATAGTCCTTATTTAAATCATTAGGTTTTAAAAGTTGTAAAACAAACTAATAGGTGAATCCAGAGTTATTTCCCTTCCTCAGTTCATGTGAATGAGAGCCAGACCGAGGCTGGAGCGAGAGCTGGGAGGTGGAGTTAGCAAGCCGTGACGACAGCGTGACGGCTGTGACCCTGCGACCGAGCCATTTAGGCTTCGTGCGCCACTGAGCAACTTTCATAGGAATGAACGGGGCCCCGCCTCCAACGCTGGATCCAGCTCTCTTAATACATCCACGGCCCGAGGGGGGCAATTAACAGACAGGAAGGAACAATACAAAGAATAACTGAATTCTATAAGATTTCCACTTATTATTTAAAGTTCTCTTTACAATCGATTGTTCATGACACACACACGCACGCACGCACACACACACACACACACTCACCCTGCTGAGTCGGGAAACGGCCAGGGAAACACAGGTCTTGAACTCATCTGGATTCTTCTGGCTCAGACAGGTGATGAGAGAGATGGCTGCTGTCACCACACCCTAAACCCCAAACACACACGCAGAAGAACAGAACTAATACTCCCACTGACAGATCACAGTTCAGTGGATACCAGTTGTGCGACTGGTTTCATCAAATCAGAATCCATTTCTGATTCTGGTTGTAAGATTTAAAGTTTAACACATTATAAATATGTTAGCTAATCAACCCTCAGGTGTCAAAGAAGGTCTGAATAGTGTGCTCACCATGTGTTGGTCATTGAGCAGGTGCACCACGCGTGATGTCCACTCCCCCATCAGCACCAAGTCAGGAGAGGTCTTATAGAGCCGCAGCAGACACAGGGCGGCTGACTGTTTCACACTGTCCATCGTATCACTGTGGTGAATCACATTCACATTACCATCAGCTCAGTGAAGTTACTAGAGCCCAACCCTACCGATACAGGATTTTTTTGGGCAGATGCCAAGTCCAATATTAGGGAGTAAAACAATTCCGATATCGATATATCGGTAGATATGTCTTGATTAGAGGTAAACAATCAACGATTCGATTACGATTCACCGGTCAGCGATTGGAATGCACAATGATTCTTGATGCATCTCAATGTATATCTATATTACAGCACATGTCTACTTTTTCATCAATTAATATAAGCAAGTCAGATAATTCTGAACTCCCTTTTTATTTAGAAAGTGTTCCAAATTTAGACTACAACAGTCTACAGTATAAAGAGCTGCATCTTTTCAATACCAGTATCTGTCTGACTCACCTCAGTACATCATCATTACAAAAGCAAAACAGAAATCCTTCTGCAGTCCATTACAAGTGGGCTGTTATACGGTTTTGTGTCATTTACTGTTGTGCTTGTTTCTCTTGCTCTGATTCAACAATGTTGAGCTGAAAAAACGTGCCTGTTGGCTGAAATCCAGCCCGTAATGTACTAGCGAGTGTGTGTGTGAGAGAGAGAGAGAGACCTGAGACAGCCATTCCAAGCTACTACAATGGCGTCATTTCAGATGTGAAAAAGGCAGAATTCAGTGTTGATAAACATGTTATGTAATAAAAAAATAACCTCACCAGTTGATTCATCTGATTTATTGATCTCAGCATGCCCTTACTGCCTATATATTGTAGCCACTCTGTGGCCACTTATAGGTATTGCAACATATGCATCTCCAGTCTCTAGATCTATCTATGTGCATCTCTCTTCAGCTTTTTTAAGACGATAGAATTGTATATCGTTTTTTCATCAGTAGGGGAATTTCAATATCACCCAACACTAGTTTATAGTTTTAACCATGAGTGAGGTGGCTGTTACATTTCTTTAGTCAGCTGTATTTCTTTAGGGGAACAAAGGGCTTGTCCTTAATGTTGAATGAAATTTTATTGACACTGTCAAGAGTTTCTTCTCGAATGTTAATAGTACCAGGTACAATGTTGAACAGAGCATGGTCTGCTGTGGAAATAAAGTAATAGCAGCAATTATGAGCCAACAAAGTTTTCGAACATGTTCGCCAATACGATGGACGATATATCGGCCGGTAAAATGGGCTGACCGATAAGTCGGGCTCTAGAAGTTACAGAGATATAAAGTGACATGATAGAAAACTGTCTTGGCTTCATCACTCACAGCAAAACACAAGAAAATAAAACAGTGCAATTGAGGAAGATTTTCATTCATTTTACTTCCTCAACCCTCCGAAGCAGAAGTCACACTCACCCAGCAACCAGGATCCGAGGGATCTCACTGGCAAAGGCCTCAGCCATCTCGCGGCTTCCCACGTTCGCGATACAGTGAAGCGCCAGGCACATGAAGGTGGGGTTGCGGCTGGACAGGTCATTCTTGATGGCGTTGTTAATCAGACGTATCAGCTCACTGTTGCTGTTTACCAGCACTGAGATGAACAGGTAGCCCTGGAGTAACAGAACACGAGAGCAATGACACCAATGAGAAAAACAGTGGAGGTAGAAGGACAAGGAAATACAGCGTTCAGTGGGTGTACCATATCATATTGTATATGATAATAATACCTGTATACAATAAGTGTTTGGTTTATTAGGTCCTCCTAGCTTTAAACTAAGAGTAGTTGTGCTGTTGTGCTGCAGTTGAACTGTACTGGATTACACTGAGAGGTGTTTCCAAAACATAGTTTACCTCACTGACATTAACAGGATAGACTAACCCCACCCAGCCCCAGCATATACCACATCACCCCCCCCCCCCAATCACTACAGTCCCCACATCATGAGCCTATGCTAACTGGATCTGTGTGAAGTGTAAGGATAATTTCACATTAACCAGTAGGTGGTGCCAAAACATTACTAATGTCACACTGCAGAGTCATGAAGTCTTGAAATAGGTTGCTGAGATCTGTCAAGTCAGAGCTTTGATATGACAATAGCTCAACAAACAAACAATAATTCAGTTATCGCACTTTTCCTACAAGATGGCTTGTATTTTGTTGTACTTACAGTTGTTTCAAATATTTAGTCAACCCTAAATAATAAATGGGGTGGACAAAATATTAGAAACACCGTTATAACACAGCGCAATTCAACAGCAGGAGAAACTGCTGTCATAATAAGAATAACGCTGGTCCATTTTAACAGCCCACCTTAAGTTGTGGCTAACTTCCTAACCGCTTCAGTAAACAGGCCGTGGCAAGCAAGACGCAGGAACTCGGCTTGTGTCTTGTAGCATTTATTCACCGACTGCCTAAACTGTACATAAACTGCACTGCTACGCTTACAGCTGTAACGTTAACGGTACTGTTAAAGCAGCAGTGGGTAGAAATGGAGCAAATAGGATTAAAAAAAGTTATTTTTATAAAACGGTCACTATATCCTGACAGTAGTACATGAGACAGGTAATCTAAAAAAAAATCATGTTCCTCTGTGTCCTCTGGTGCTCCTAATGGCAACAACCAATCAGAGCTGATCTGGAGTCTGCCGACTCTGAGCAGCTGTCTATCACTCGCAAACTCCTAACGGTCAAACTAGGCAGCGCTGATCAAATATGAATCAATATTCTGTTACTGTAATGACTATTTCTCTCCTCAGATGTTCTCAGAAACATCTTGTAGTTACTGTTTAGCTGTAAAATGAGAAAGTTTGTGACCCAGCAGCCATGTTGAGATCTGCTGAGGAAATACCAAGCACCGCCCACCAGCCGGGGCACAGCCAATAGGAACGCTCTCTCTCTGCGCTGCCCACTGTATGCTAACAGCTAACATTAACTAGCTCACTTTTTGCCGATTTCAACACAAATTTGTTGTTCACAATGTAGCTTCATGCTATGGGTGCATTCGTAAATAGTCACTCCGAGCGCCAGAGCGAACTCTGGCACAAACTGGAGCGTTCGTAAATTTGGAGCGTTAATGCCGAGCCCTGTGTGATATATATTACTGTCAGCTAGGGTCACTGAGAAAAGCATGTTCATTAAAAATCTATCAATACTGATTTAGAAGGATCCTTCAAGTTTGGTCTGGTCGGCTCAACAATCAGCTGCGACAGATTGAGTCTCTTTTAGACCATTTGAGTCATTTGCCAACCAATTTAGGTTAAATTCACCTAGAACCAGCATCTCTGAGTTACTTTACTGAGCAAGTAACTAGTAATTTAGCTAATTAATAACTGCACTAGAGACTAGAGACTGTCTTTGGTGGTACAGCGGTCAACTCCAGTAATAAAGATCCTGACTCAACATTATTCTGTTTACTCAACATTTCCTGTTCCTGAGACAATGGTCCACCACATAGAATCAGGAAATACTCACAGTGGCTGAGCTATTTGTTCTGCTTTAACATTTAAAGCATTACACTATGTATACATCTTTCAAATGGCATTCAAAGGGACACATTCATTTCAGTATCATATATAAAGAGGTACTGCACAATTAAACATGTTTTTGGAGCTGTAAACTAAATGATATGACTGTAATGTGATGAAAAAACACACCAATGCTGGTGTTAATATTGACATTTCTTATCAAGTTTATGAAAAATTGGCATTTCATGGGTTGAAAATGGCTCAACACGCTATCTACTGTTTTAAATCAGCCCTAAACCTTACAAGGCAATGCTAAGATTGAGTCGACCGGTTGGGACTTACCTATGTCATGAAATTTATATAAAAAAGAATGTTAACGACTTATCTAATCAGTCAGTGAGCAACTACTGCCTCACACACCCCACCCTCCTCCTCCTCCTCCTCCAGCGTGGTAAACACTACACATCCAGTAAAGGATGGAAACACTTTGGGTTTCACACATTGCAGGAAAAGCAGAGCTAGACATCACGGCTAAAGCTGCATGCTAACTCTGTCACGGACAGGAAACTATATCGTATCGTGGTCAACGTTCGGTCGAGCCGGCCGTCGCTCTCATCTCCGTGGTCAAATGGGCCGATACTACAACTGTAGAGCACCCATATACTGACATTTATGTTAAATGCATTCAAACGGCCCCGATGGAGCTGACCATGGATTGATAAAGAGAACGGAGCTGACAGGAGAGCTAGAGACGGACTTGGAGAAGTTAGAGGAAGTAGACACGTGGGACTACGTCCGCTTTTCAAAATAAGGTGTTAACAAAGAGAACTGTATTTACAAAATACATATATGGAAATAAGATTGATTGGATTATAATCACCAGAAGCATAAAACATTACATGTCCCTTATAAATTACAAAGAAAATACCACTAATCAGTGAGGGAAATGTCTTTACTCTTTGATTTTTGGGTTGCTGGAAAAAAAGGAAAAATAAATAATGCCTGACTATGATCCTGATATATTTGACTTCAGGACATCTCTGACTGAAAATCAAACATTTTTACTGTATTAATTTAGATATTTTCCAAAGTAAAAGTCCCTAGAAGTGTATGATTCAACTTTTCCCATGGTCTAGTGTTAAAAAAAGTGAATAAAAATCGCAATAAATCATAATATCGCATCACAATACTTGAAGAATCGCAATACATATCAAATCTGCATCCAAGTATAGTGATCATATCGAATCGGGTGATAGGTGAATCGTCCCAGCCCTTCTATCTGTATATGAGTCGTACGATAGGTCTGGACGATCACTGCACCTAAAGGTCTTTTTTTTAATTGATTAATATAACAACTAATTTATCGATTATTCTAAAGATTTCTTTTAAATTCCCGATTAATATAACAATTAACTTACTCAAAATGAATATCAAAAACTTGTCTGATTAATATTTCAATATTTAATTCAATCACCTTCACTTACAAAAACAAATGTAACAAGATAATAGACCATAGACAACCATTCACGCTCACATTCACACCTACTGGCAATTTAGAGTCAACAATTAACCAAACCTGCATGTCTTTGGACTGTGGGAGAACATGCAAACTCCACACAGCCTCCAAGCCGGGTTTGAACCTGCGACTGTGAGGCGACGGTGCTAACCACCGCACCACCGTGCCTCCCCGATCAGAAAAATACTGGACCTCAAATTCAAAAAGGATTGCTGTGACAATATGTAAAAATCCAAAATCCGTGTCCTGTTACAAAATGTAAACAGGACACGGTACTGTCTTGCTGCCGCTACCATCTTGGCAAAGCACTCCGGGATGATTTTGCTTTCGGAAGCATTCCTGCATAGCAGTTGTACTGCTGTGATAAGCCATTTCCAGTTTGCAGAGCTTACAGAACACCACATTGAGTCCATGTCTAAAATGCTTCCACACACTCCCACCAAAGAAATCGCAGCCCCTCCCTTCAGGCTTCCCTCCAACACTACTTCCCCAAAACACATGAGCGCTCACTGCCTGACTTCTGCTGGAGGACAAGTTCACGAGGGCAGCGCATCATCGTGTCATCGCTAACTGTATCCAACTACCTCAATGAGTGCACGGGCAGAGTGCGCGCAGGAAGTCAGGTAGGTGGGTAGACGACAGGTAGGCCATCAAACCATGTCCTGTGGGCTGAATGAAATGATTGGACGGACTTATTACAGAGCTGCTACAGCCACAGATACCTTTTTTGACAGCGCATTTGATTTATTGATTGCTGTCGGGATGTTAAGAGAATTTCAACAAGTATAACAAAAATGCTTCCAACATAAATTGCCTACACTAGCTTTATGGGGCGGCTGTGGCTCAGAGGTAGAGTGGGACGTCCTCCAATCGGAAGGTCGGCAGTTTGATCCCCGGCTCCTCCAGTCCACATGTCGAAGTGTCCTTGAGATAGATACTTAGCCCCAAATGTGCCATCGGTGTGTGAATGAGTATTTAGATTAGATCCTGATAGGCAGGTTGGCTCCTTGTATGGCAGCCTCTGCCATCAGTGTATGTATGAATGTGTGTGTAAAGTGAATGGGTGAATGCTGACAGGTAGTGTAAAGGGCTTTGAGTGGTTGGAAGACTAGAAAGGAGCTATAAAAATGAAAGTCCATTTATCATTTAAGAGCAAATTTGTTCGTATGTTCGCAAGAGGCTCATGGTCCTGCTGCATCCATACATCCCAACAAATTGTACGGATAAAAAACACCCTCAAACATTCTTAAAGGTCATTGTCATTGTTTTATTTCAGATCTGATGTGTTGAGGTCAAAAAGCTAGAAAACATGTCACTGTCCAAATAATTGTGGACTGAACTTTATCTTTACGACGCTACATCTTTTCCTTAGAACATCTAACAGCTTGCAAGCCAAGAATCTATCCCCATCTCAGTTGGTACCTGTGTGAACCAGAGAATAGCAATTATGGACACTGAAAGGTTATAGGAGTAATCGACTGTTTTTTAAATAGCATTTCATGTTTGTGGTTGTTATGATTAAAGCCATGCTTCAACATTTTGTGCTTGCATTTACAGACCCAGTCTGGTGTTAGGTAGGGCACTAAAATACTGTAGGTATAAAACCAACACCGTCTACGAGCTGATACCTAGCATGATACTTAGCAGGGTTTGTGATTCTGGCCAGTATGCGGGTGATGACACACATGTCATTGATCTCTACTTCTGTCAATACCGGCAGTCAACAAACTTGGATCTGGTGTGGTTCAACAGAGCAGGAGTAGAGTATTTCATATGTTGTTCTAACAACCACTTCAATATGATTACATAATTTGGCTCTCGATAAAGCTTTAGGGCTCGATAAGCTATAATACTTTGACTACTAGCCGAACCAAAATCAGTCAAGTACCAAAATTTGGCTCATAGATGAATCATGGTCAGATTCGTCAGCCCCTTTCAGACATAAAACCTGTAACAGTGTTGGCTTTCTCTACTTGTTTAAGTAAAGGCTTTCAAACATCGCTCTATTATTTCAGTGTATTTAAACCCAGTTTTGAATTGTCCAACAGCTGATCTTGTTCGCTACATCATTATTTATTCGACAAACGCGTTTCCATCACCTATTTGTTGCATAAACTCTTTCTGGACAAAGGGAAAAAAACATCTCAAGAAAAACCTTTTTAGCGATATTGTGGAAGTTTTGTGGAAGTTTTGTTGAATTTTGTCGTTTCCATCCAGCTTTTCTAATTAGATAATTCACTTAGAAATGCTTGGATGGAAACATGGCTTTGTGTTTCC
The DNA here is from genome assembly GCA_916701645.2 of Sebastolobus alascanus. Lineage (NCBI taxonomy): Eukaryota > Metazoa > Chordata > Actinopteri > Perciformes > Sebastidae > Sebastolobus > Sebastolobus alascanus. The sequence goes on along the minus strand of CAKAOJ020000443.1, from coordinate 680,772 downwards.
CCGTTGCATATTAACTTTTGAAAATAAAATCAAGCGTCCTACATTAACTAAATGTCTTGAGCCACTTTTTCGTTATATTGGTTAGTTCTACACATTTAAAATAAATCTACAGTAGAGCAAGATGTTATTTGAAGCAGGTTTATATTAGAGACATGCTTTTATTTCTAATTCTTTCTGTTTGATAAGCATATTTGAGTATGAAGCCTCCTTGTTTTCTTGCCCTGTTAAATTGTTACTGCATTATATTGTTAAATACAAGCACTCCACTTCCTGTATCCGTTTCAAATTAAAAGCCCTATAGGGTTTCATAGGAAATGAAGGGATTCTGTCCAAACAAGACTTTTATTGTGAAACATTTGCAGGACCATGGTTCCCATACAGTACCTCAAATGTAGCTATTGCCATCTTGTGGCACTTGTACATTACTAACAAAATGCAGTTTGGCTGGATGATTAACCCACATACACCCGCAGTGAAATCGTATAATAACATTTGTACCGAATATAGCGAATTCAATTCTACATCTTTTACAGAGAAATTTGACTTCTGGGTCAGAAAACAGGCCTTCAAATGCCTCCTTCACACTGCACGGTTCGGCTCTGCTTGACTCGACTCACTTTTGGTACCAGCAATTTTCTTGGCCGATTCCAATTTTTTAAAAGTCTGACCTGCTGATTCTGATTTTTGCTGATTCAAATATTCTTTCAAAGAACTATAATTGACAGCTAGGCTCCAGCCTTACTTTTACACCTCTGTTCCGAAATATAATTTCAAAAACCGTAAACCGCCAAATTCTAAATGTTATCCTTTTGCTTTGTTATTGTCATCTATAGTGGTTATTTTCATAAAAACACAATTCAAATGATTAGGAAATAAATGATTGTATTTTTATCTAAATATTTGCTTTGATTAAAAAAGATCTCTGCATTAGTAGTTTTAATTATGTATTGTAAGTTGCTTTGAGCTAGTGTTACTAAGTTAAACAGGTTATCATTTTATACTGCTGTGAAAACATCTCTTTTAAACTGTATAACTGTATTTATTCAGCCAAAAACTACATTTTACAAGATTACATTTGGACACATCATGATAGTGTTTTTTTACCTTCGCGATATACTAATTTGACAGAGTTGAACGCATCATAATGTATGTCAATGTAACCTCCGTAAACGTTAGCTGTTTAGCTCCGTGCTGTCGGCAGATGAGCTGGTCACCAGCTTCATCAAACAACATGCTGCTCAATGGAGAAAAATCAGTGGAAGTGAGAATCTGCTTCTCATGAAAACCCCCGCAACCTGCTCCTCTGTTTCTCAGGGGAAAGGAAGTCCCAGTCATGACCACCACCAAGTATCTAGGCTTTCACCTGGACTCTGACCTCAGCGGGGACACTCACATTGAACAGGTAGTGAAGAAAGCCTCTAAAGGGCTCCACTTTTTGACTGTTCTAGGCGACACGGCCTACCCTGCGAGGACCTTTTCACCATCTACCCTGCTGTGGTCAGCCCGTGTCATGTGGCAGTGTCCTTTGGATTTGGTGTCAAAGCAAAAAGCAAAAGCGCCTATTTGGCTGTACTTCGGATTTAACCCCAATGCTATAAGGGAACCATAATGTTAATGAGGTAATCGCCGTGCGGAGAACGGAGCGGTCACAGCCGGTGTGTCATCTCTTTGGAAACCTGCAGTCTCGCAGTGAAAGCTCGACTGGAGATATCCGACGGTAAAGATCAAAGTAAGCTCTCTACAGATATTGAGCGCCGTCTTTTCTTGTAAAATGTCCGGTGTAATCGGTAACACCGGTGTTGTCCCAATTTTATCTACCTGTGGGAAAATATCCTCACCGTCACATTCCTAGTTGTATGTAAGTGTATGGTTGTATTTGTAAAGGTGTATGTCTCAGTATGTATGGGTGCATGTGTGTAGGAATAAATGTATAGTTTTTCTTTTTTATGATGTATAATAATGTATAGATTTTTTTTCATTAATGTAAATTCTGCTTCTATTCAGTTTTAAACTGTGAGCATGAATGCAAATAAACTCAAGCTCATGTTTTATGTAAATAAGGTGCCAGAGTGAATAAAAAAAACATCAAAATAGAGACGGTTTATCAAAACATTCCTGGGGGAGGAACCCCCGGACACCACTACAGAGGTCCAGGCTAAGCCACACTGTTTGTGTCGTGTTTATTTGTATCACTCTGCTGGTCCGACATCATGTCCACATCTTGGCAGCGCCCCAGAAAATAGCTGTGTTCCATTTTCTAGGCTGCAGCCAGGTGGGCTGGATTTCCTCTAGGAGTGTCACGATTTCAAATCTAAATCGTAAAATGATCAAAATGACCTTCCAATTTCAACCATCAAAATCAAAACCAGGATTGGCAATTCTCAGTTTGTAAATGTGACCGGCAAATAGTTATAAAAATGAGACTGATCGACTGGTCAGCTGAAAACCGACCGGTCAGAGCATCTCTTACGTTGATTGCAATTATTTGTACGACAATAAATCATCAACTAAAGTTTCATGATTGTGACAGCCCTACTTACAGGTAAAACACCTGACTTGTAGGCTGTTCGGAGATTAATAATATGGGGCAACTGCTCCACAGGTGCACTGGACTGTGAATAATACATTTGTCAAAATTGTAGGGTAGGTGTATTGTAGAAAAATCATCAGTATTAATGTTGAGCATTTATAAAAATGACAATATATATATAGATTAAAAAAGCAAACTAAACTGGTGACTTGAGTAAACTTGGATAATTCTGTTCTAGGTACAGCCATACAAAACTCCATCAGTCAATCAATACTGTAAACACACAACACAACACAACACAACACAACACAACACAACACAACACAACACAACACAACACAACAAAACCAGTAGAAGACTTACGATCTGTTTCTCTGTGTACTTGTTGGAGCTCAGCAGGTTGACTGCCTCCATGTGTCCAAAGTCAATGTCGTGGCCGAGCAGGAAGATGAAGAGCAACTTGCAGACATATTTCTTCTTGCTGTAGCCATCGAGAGCCTTGTCCCCTTTAAACTTGGAGCGAATGTTGGCCAGCTCTTTATTGATCCGTTTGATCTCGGCTTCCTTGCTCTTACCTGACAGGGGAAAGAAAGTTGTACCATGTCAGCATTATTTTTTGGCCGTCATATTTTTGAGTTCAAGCATCACAAAGGATACCATATGGAAACCAAGTGCTCGGGGTGAGAATCTCTTTGATAACCTTCAGTGGGACAATATCTGTCGTATTTGTCTAATTGAGTTTATTATAGCTCCACAGCGGAGCCACAAAATCCCCAAATTTCTTCACAGCTTCAAATTTAATTAGTGTGTGCTAACAAGAAAAATGAGTTAGCTGCCCCAGTGTGAGTGACTTCGAGCTCTGACACCCAGGCTGGCAAAATACCTGGATTCACTGAGCTCCGAGGCCAACAAATCTTTTCTCTCCCCTAACTCTGGCTTATTAGCAAAGTGCAATGTACAAAACAGGGTTGCAGGATTCTATTTTTAGCCCATTAGGATGTAAAACATGGCTGGCAGCAGACATATGAATTGGAGTTAATTCAGGGCTCCAGAATGCGACCACTTTGGTCCAGCCAAGACCGACATCATCGGCGGAGGTAACCGGCGCTCCACCACTTGTCTCCCCAGTCCCCGGTAAGATGCCTAATCCTGACCAGAGGGGCGGGGGGGGGCGGGCCTGGGCAGAGATGGCCTCCTCACTCAAAAACATTTATCTGCACCTTTAGTCCCGTTTATAATCATTTATATAATGTGTTAAGAAATTACAAATGTGTAGGCCTATGGGAACTGACAAAACGCTTATGTACTGGTGCACCTAAATGAAAAAGTTAGGCGCACCAGTACAACCAATGCAAAAAGTTTGTCTGGAGCTCTGTGTGCAATTAAATTCTGCATTTTATAATGCTACTACTCACTGCATGCACAGGAGGCGAGATATTATTAGAATGATTTGAGAGCGGCATGTACAGCGGTGTTATCAGCCCTATGGAGCAGGCGTTTGAAGGCAGTTTGTGGCTTTGAGGAGGGCGATGGACATAAAACAGAGGACTTTCCTTCTGTTATCTATGCTCATTTTGTTCTGCACAACTTTTGTGAAGTGCCCAACGTGTACAAAGAAACTGTAAACGAACAAAGCATAAATGCTGCTCTCCAGTACGACAGGGACTTCCAGCCACTCGGCAGAGCTACGAGTGTGAGAACAGACATCAACGAAACCGAGGGGAAACGAGTGAGACGTGTGTTGACCAAATGTCTTGACCCATAATGTAGTAAAACAAAGGAAGTAAAGTGAAGAGGGTTAGCCCCAAAGTCAGCAACAACTCCGGCTCAGGCACACTTAAGGTGGGCTGACTTTTTAAGGTGGACCAACTGTTCTCCTTTAACTGACAGCATTAATCGGTCAAAATTCTTATTGTCAGTTAATGGTTAAAGGGGTAATTATTAACATCCCTACTGCAAACTATGCTCTGTTTGTATAGGGAAAACACAAAGTTGAATGTTAAAATGTCAACAACAGCATCACGTATATTTTATTTGTTACTGTCAGAAAGTGAGGAACATCTGATGAAAGTAAAACACTTTTCAAAGTCATTTTCAGAACTGTAAAGGTATTATGAAGTACTTATATCGGTACTCTGTAACGGCAAGTACCCAAAAGTAGGAAAGCACCAATACCAGTATCGGGTCCCATACTGTGTATATACTCATGTAGTCAAACTGGTAAAATAAAACAGTGGTGATGCGCTGTTATTAACAAGGATTTAGACTACGGAGCCTCCGTGTTATTAATTTATTATCTTCATAAAGTATAGGAGCTATAGGAGCTATAGGAGCAACGTAACCCTCGGCTACACAAGCTAAAACAAAAGCTGGTAGTAGGCTGGATAGTCTAACTGTTTAGGTTAGTTTCCCATGTATCTTACTTGTAAACTGATCTGCTGGCTGAGACAAAGCAGCCCCCCCCTCCTCTACCAGGGGTACCTGCAGTGGTTCACATCAGCAGAGGACAGGAGGAAGGACTAATACTGACTGATGTCTGTGTTCTTCAGTCTTTCTAAGCTTCATTCAGTATTTTCATGTCAGGAATATGATTTATTTTATTAACATTTTAGTTTGTTTCCAGTGAGATATTAATGAGTTTCTATAGTGACTTTGCTGTTGTAAACCTTACTGCTCTAGAAACAACATTTAGCCTCGTTATATTTAAAATGCATGCATATGTATAGCTAATATGCACACTTCAATATTTGTTTATTTATTGCAAGTCATATCGTCATCGCAATATTGAACAATGTTATCGCACATAGCAGATTTTCCTCATATCGTGCAGGCCTAGCTCACATGCACTAAAAGCATGCACAGCCGGCCTGGCAATGTCAAGAAAAACAAGGAAAAACTCAGATTACAACACACTCACAGAGGGAGAGCGACCTCATTCTCTGCTCAGGTAGATATTTCTCCTCTGTATCTTTGCATAGCAAATAGTTGTTTGCTGCTACATTAAGGCTTTGGATATCGAATTTAGCACCTTTAAACGGTTAAACTGTTAATTATTAACATCCATACTGCAAACTTTGCTCTGTTTGTATCAGGAAAACACAAAGTTGAATGTTAAAATGTCAGCAACAGCATCATGTTGTATATTTAATTTGTTACAGTCAGAAAGTGAGGAACATCTGATGAAATAAAAACATGTTTTCAAAGTCATTGTTAGAACTCTAATGGTATTATTAAGTTCTCATATCGGTACTTGGTATCGTTAAGTACCCAAATTAAAGTACTTGTACTCATAATCTTAAAAAAAGAGGTATCAGTGCATCCCTACCGGACGCTTTTATATAAAAATTCATGATATACCGGTATCATGATATATGGTGATGGACGATATTATGTGCATCATACAGAGTTGGGAGTCTTCCTCAGAGAAGAGACCAACTGATTGAATCACATAAATTTCAGTAGCTGGAATCTCTCATCATCAATCATTTCGTTTAGAAGCTTAATTGCTCTAAACCTCCATCTACAGCAACTAGTTCTGGCCAATATAGCTGAAAGCAATATCACAATATTAAAAGGGAACATCTACACAATAAATTGCAAATGTATGCTAAAATATTACATTCCGGTAATCAACTTTTCGATAATAACTAATGATTTATTTCATGATGCCTTATTCATTGTGATTATTTGTGGATTATGGCAGGGGCTTCAGTCTTAAGAGAAGTCAGGTTGAGGTGCTCTTGCCTTTATCCTCTTGTAAAGCGGACAGAGTGACGTCCTGCTTTACAGTTATTGCTGTACTGTAAGTTATTACTTTATGGCCTGTCATGCTGTCATCTTAAAATCATGACACATACACCACTTTTCGACTGTGAAACCTCTGTTTCCAGATTAGTTTAGACATCTGGATGTCTCTTATCGTGCAGGTACATGTTTATGGTCTCGGTTTGACCAAAGCGACAGCCAACACTCAAAAACAAAAGGCCTCGTTTTCAGCATCCAACCCTCGGTTCCGTTGCAGCAAGTGGTGAGAAAACGGTCACTTTACAGGCAACATCTGAGAATTCATTGTTGGATTATTGAGTAGTTAGTGGTTAGTAAACCCAGCCCCATGACACACTTTATATTAGGCAGGGGGTATTTTTACTGTATTTATTTGTGATAATGCTGCTTGACTGAAGTCTGTCATATTTATTATTGTGTTATATGTATTTTGGATCGTACTTGAAACTGTGATGTTATATTGTGATCCTGTTGTGATGTTATGTAGTGTGTCTTCTTGTGTCTATTGTGTGTGTGTTTAGGACTATAGATGGAAATTAGCTTCCCTGCTTAAATCTGGTGCACCCATCTTTTTGTTTCTATGTAAACAATTAATGTCTGTGCACATAGTCCTTTTTAAACCAATAAAATAAAATAAAAAAATAAGGACCTTCAGGCCACTAACACACACACACACACACACACGCACATACACACGTCATCTCACTACAGCATGTAAAGGGTCCAACCAGTCATCTGACACTACGAGCGTTAAATGAAAACAAACCAGCAACTAGAATGAAGGAAAAAAATGTCACTTACAGTTTCTTATGTCCGAAATGAAAACGGCTAATCCGCGCATCCCGTCTCCCTTCGACACGGCCGGCATATCTGCACGTTTTCTGTCCTCACTTCGGCCTTAACGTTACCCTTAAAGACGAGCTGACGGAAGATCAGCCTTTCACACACCGACGGCCAACTGGACGTGTAGCAGCAGCTAGCTACAGCCTGTTCCCCACCGAGCTTACTGTACCCCTGTGGGAGGCCAGCTCAGATATACGGCGTTAGCTGGATGGCGGCGGATCAACCGGCAGCAGGATAAGTTAACGTTATCCCCGTTAACTGGCTCGTTTCCGCTAACGTTATTTCATTCAATCCTTATCTAACTAAGATCCGAGGCGACGCGCGTAACACCCGCTGTAACACTTCAGAGGTAAAACCACAAACCGCTTAAGGTGTCTCTCGGGTGAAACGCGGTCAAATGAAGATAACGTCGGAGGATAAAACGTTAAGTTACTTCGAGCGAAGCGCCGTTAAAGCTAGCTCAACAGCTAGCTAGCTGGCTAGCGATATCATTCAAATGCTGTCACACATCCCCGGTGGACCGGTTTAACCCAGCAGACGGTCTCAGTAGCCAACCAGCGGATGTGAAGCTATAGCCCGGCTCCTCTTTATCACGCGTTAAAGGTGGTAAATAAATGTGCTGTATAATTGATGTCCGCTCTAATTCTCCAGCCTCAGCTCCGCGGCTCGGATCAGGCTCGTGACAGCAGGATCCCCACAGCGTGACCGCGCAACGTACTCGTGCACGCGTACGCTTCTTTCCCCTTCGCGCTGATTGGTCCAGCTTGCAGTGGCCATGATATCAGTCCAAGACCGTTTACTGCGCCCAAAACCACGAAGACCTGTCTTCAGAGAGACGAGCAGCGGGGACACGGGGACACTATCTGTAGAAGAGACAACACGTCCACCAGCTTTGGCTTTGAGCTACATTTACACTGGCCATTGACTGTTCACATGCATCGTCACCAGCAGCGATTGTCTGTTTGACCTTCTCAAACACACTATGCGTCCAAGCGAGAAGAACACGTGATATATGATTTAGTGTTCATATTTTTGTCAATGACAATAATACAATGCTTTAATCCTGCCTGACTGTCATACAGTGACACTTTTTCAAATGGGACAGCAGGGGCAAAAAAATGAATTATAATTTATGAATATTAGTTTATGCTAGATATTCACACGCAAAGTTTATGCCAGAGGGGCAAATTATTCAGTTTTCTGAGATTTAAAGGTAAAATTAGAAGTTCAACATAAAACTGCTGTTGCAGTGTACTGGTTATTTTGTTATTTTCATTGTTTTAAAGTCACCAGAATTCAGGAAACAAAGTCTCTGAAACTCATTTTTTTTTAATCTAAGAATAAGAAATTGAAATCTACCAATATATAATATAATATATACACAAGAATTAAACATAGTATAAAAATATAAACAGATAGTGCAAATTATTGTCAGTCAGAAGAACATGTGATTTATGATTTAGTGTTTTGTCAATGACAATAATACAATGCTTTAATCCTGCCTGACTGTCATACAGTGACACTTTTTCTCAGCCTGTATTGTATTGACAGCCTGTGTATTTGACCTCATGGTAGAATGGAAGATCAAGGATTTTTAATTATGTAATTGCGTGAAGAGCAACCCCCATCCCCTTTTTCTGCTTCATCTGTTGGTGTGGCTCACAAGGATATATTTATTGTTAATTTACTGTACCTTGGCTAAATCACAATGTGTAGTATTTCAACCCTGTGTTGGGTAAAACAACATATGTGATACTACTATACATGAGCTGATTACACCTAGGCTTGCCGTAAAATATCACTCAAAAAGAAACAAAAACTGGCGAGACCCCCTCCAGCTTACCCCCACAACCCTGAAAGGATGAGAGTGAATGTAGTAGGCTATGTCAAGTAGAATATTTGCAGTTTTGTAGTTATGGTACATTCAGTCAGTCAGTGGATGACTGGAGAAAGATCAAAGAGGACAGTCACATCCAGCGCCAGAGACCTTCTTTGAATAGAGACGGGTTAGTTAGGCTGTGCAGTCCTCATCATCCACAAACCCACTGCACAACTGTCACTTGTTCAGTTGAGGCAGGGTGGACGTACTGTAGCTGGGTCCTCTAAGGGTCACACCTTTGTGTCCTCCAGCAGATTTAGCCTCTCTAACAACTTACAGTCCAAGGGGGCTTATTGGAATGGATAACATACGTTTACATTACTAAGCAACTGTGAATTAAAAACAAAAATCTGGTCCCCTCTCAAGGTTCCATGGTGGAGACGAGGTTGTGTTGCTCTGGCTCTATCTAACTGGCGTGGAGAGGAGAGGAGGTCGTGTTGCTCTGGCTCTACCTGTTTGGCATGGAGAGGTGGTTGTGTTGCTCTGGCTCTATCTATCTGGCGTGGAGAGGAGGTTGTGTTGCTCTGGCTCTACCTGTTTGGCATGGAGAGGCGGTCGTGTTGCTCTGGCTCTATCTATCTGGCGTGGAGAGGAGGTGGTGTTGCTCTGGCTCTACCTGTTTGGCATGGAGAGGTGGTTGTGTTGCTCTGGCTCTGTCTATCTGGCGTGGAGAGGAGATTGTGTTGCTCTGGCTCTACCTGTTTGGAGTGGAGAGGAAGTCATGTTGCTCTGGCTCTATCTGTTTGGCATGGAGAGGAGGTTGTGTTGCTCTGGCTCTACCTGTTTGGTGTAGAGAGGAGGTTGTGTTGCTCTGGCTCTACCTGTTTGGCGTGGAGAGGAGGTCGTGTCGCTCTGGCTCTACCTATCTGGCATGGAGAGGAGGTTGTGTTGCTCTGGCTCTATCTATCTGGCGTGGAGAGGAGGTTGTGTTGCTCTGGCTCTATCTATATGGCGTGGAAAGGAGGTCATGTTGCTCTGGCTCTATCTGTTTGGTGTGGAGAGGAGGTCATGTTGCTCTGGCTCTATCTGTTTGGTGTGGAGAGGAGGTCATGTTGCTCTGGCTCTATCTATGTGGCGTGGAGAGGAGGTTGTGTTGCTCTGGCTCTATCTATCTGGCCTGGAGAGGAGGTTCTGTTGCTCTGGCTCTATCTATCTGGCGTGGAGAGGAGGTTCTGTTGCTCTGGCTCTATCTATCTGGCCTGCAGAGGAGGTTGTGTGGCTCTGGCTCTATCTGTTTGGCATGGAGAGGCGGTCGTGTTGCTCTGGCTCTATATATCTGGCGTGGAGAGGAGGTGGGGTTGCTCTGGCTCTACCTGTTTGGCATGGAGAGGAGGTCGTGTTGCTCTGGCTCTATCTATCCGGCGTGGAGAGGAGGTTGTGTTGCTCTGGCTCTACCTGTTTGGAGTGGAGAGGAGGTCGTGTTGCTCTGGCTCTATCTATCTGGCATGGAGAGGAAGTCATGTTGCTCTGGCTCTATCTGTTTGGCGTGGAGAGGAGGTTGTGTTGCTCTGGCTCTACCTGTTTGGTGTAGAGAGGAGGTCGTGTTGCTCTGGCACTACCTGTTTGGCGTGGAGAGGAGGTTGTGTCGCTCTGGCTCTACCTATCTGGCATGGAGAGGAGGTTGTGTTGCTCTTGCTTTACCTGTTTGGCGTGGAGAGGAGGTTGTGTTGCTCTGGCTCTATCTATCTCGCGTGGAGAGGAGGTTGTGTTGCTCTGGCTCTATCTATCTGGCGTGGAAAGGAGGTCATGTTGCTCTGGCTCTATCTGTTTGGTGTGGAGAGGAGGTCATGTTGCTCTGGCTCTATCTATGTGGCGTGGAGAGGAGGTTGTGTTGCTCTGGCTCTATCTATCTGGCCTGGAGAGGAGGTTCTGTTGCTCTGGCTCTATCTATCTGGCGTGGAGAGAAGGTTGTGTTGCTCTGGCTCTATCTATCTGGCGTGGAAAGGAGGTCATGTTGCTCTGGCTCTATCTGTTTGGTGTGGAGAGGAGGTCATGTTGCTCTGGCTCTATCTGTTTGGTGTGGAGAGGAGGTCATGTTGCTCTGGCTCTATCTATGTGGCGTGGAGAGGAGGTTGTGTTGCTCTGGCTCTATCTATCTGGCCTGGAGAGGAGGTTCTGTTGCTCTGGCTCTATCTATCTGGCGTGGAGAGGAGGTTCTGTTGCTCTGGCTCTATCTATCTGGCCTGCAGAGGAGGTTGTGTGGCTCTGGCTCTATCTGTTTGGCATGGAGAGGCGGTCCTGTTGCTCTGGCTCTATATATCTGGCGTGGAGAGGAGGTGGGGTTGCTCTGGCTCTACCTGTTTGGCATGGAGAGGAGGTCGTGTTGCTCTGGCTCTATCTATCCGGCGTGGAGAGGAGGTTGTGTTGCTCTGGCTCTACCTGTTTGGAGTGGAGAGGAGGTCGTGTTGCTCTGGCTCTATCTATCTGGCATGGAGAGGAAGTCATGTTGCTCTGGCTCTATCTGTTTGGCGTGGAGAGGAGGTTGTGTTGCTCTGGCTCTACCTGTTTGGTGTAGAGAGGAGGTCGTGTTGCTCTGGCACTACCTGTTTGGCGTGGAGAGGAGGTTGTGTCGCTCTGGCTCTACCTATCTGGCATGGAGAGGAGGTTGTGTTGCTCTTGCTTTACCTGTTTGGCGTGGAGAGGAGGTTGTGTTGCTCTGGCTCTATCTATCTGGCGTGGAGAGGAGGTTGTGTTGCTCTGGCTCTATCTATCTGGCGTGGAAAGGAGGTCATGTTGCTCTGGCTCTATCTGTTTGGTGTGGAGAGGAGGTCATGTTGCTCTGGCTCTATCTATGTGGCGTGGAGAGGAGGTTGTGTTGCTCTGGCTCTATCTATCTGGCCTGGAGAGGAGGTTCTGTTGCTCTGGCTCTATCTATCTGGCGTGGAGAGGAGGTTCTGTTGCTCTGGCTCTATCTATCTGGCGTGGAGAGGAGGTTGTGTTGCTCTGGCTCTATCTATCTTGCCTGGAGAGGAGGTTATGTTGCTCTGGCTCTATCTATCTGGCGTGGAGAGGAGGTTGTGTTGCTCTTCCTCTATCTATCTGGCGTGGAGAGGAGGTTGTGTTGCTCTGGCTCTACCTATTTGACATGGAGAGGAGGTTGTGTTGCTCTGGCTCTATCTATTTGGCATGGAGAGGAGGTCGTGTTGCTCTGGCTCTATCTATCTGGCGTGGAGAGGAGGTTGTGTTGCTCTGGCTCTACCTGTTTGGCATGGAGAGGAGGTCGTGTTGCTCTGGCTCTATCTATCTGGCGTGGAGAGGAGGTTGTGTTGCTCTTGCTCTATCTGTTTGGCGAAGCTGCTTGACATCCTCCTGGATCCACCTTTTCACATATGTTCACATTATATGTATTATTTTTTGTCATATGGATTGTCTATGTTGTATTTTCATTATATTGTTACTCTGTACACACGACATCTATTTCACATCTTTTTCTTTTTTCCCTGTTAAAAGGTTTTTTTTTTTGTTAAGTTTTTCCTTATCCAATGAGAGGGTCGTACTGTAAAGGACAGAGGGTGTCGTATCCTGTACAGATTGTAAAGCCCCCCGAGGCAAATTTGTGATTTTGGACTATACAAAATGAATGACTTGACTTGACTTGTGGTAGACCCCATGCTACAAGGGAGGTAGGTAGCCCCCTGATATAAGACACAGCTTTAGTGTATAGTGAGGTTTTAGCAGTTTGGGGCACACAAACTTAAATTGGCAGCAACTGTATTCTTTTCTCTTGCATGCATAATAACATGAAAAAAGTGACTTTGTTATACCAATTGTTACAGATAGAATTTTCTGTATTCAGTACATGGGTGGTAAATACACTGCAAATAGAAAGCAGTGCAAAGCAGTTTACTGTACAACGCTTCACATTCACGCATTCAACTCATAAAGTAATAACTGTGCATAATGTAATAATTTAAATGTAATAAAAGCTCATCAGCACATAATGTAATAAAACCTTGAGCGCATAACGTAATAACAGTCTTGTTCATTGTGTAATAAGTTATTAAATTATGAGAACATTATTACACTATAAACTTAGCAAAACATTTTTGAATAATGTAATAAATTCAGCGCATAATGTAATAATCTTAAAAAAGAGTTTTCTCTTTGTCTTCTTAAAGCATAGGAACACTTCTAGTTTTACATGACATAGGTGGAGGAGTTAATTTAAAGCAACTGGACTTCGTCTGTTTGGTCTTGAGGACATTTTCATCAATCAGTTCCATATTGATGAAGCCTCTTGGATGTGAGACTACAAGATATCCAGTGAGCTGGACAAATGAGAACCTTTACAGAGATGATGCTGAATTTAATATACAACTGTATTAGCATGTGAAATACTTGTTCCACACATAATTATTCCAGATAAGCTGTCACTCCATTTAGGAAAAATGGAATCCATACTGTTTGGGTCAAAGATAAAATTGAAAAGGTCCCCTGGTTTTAATGTTGTTGTTTGTGACACTGCGCTTGCAGTCAATTACCTTGGCTTTGTGCTGGATATATGTTGGGACTCGGTCAGGCTGAAAAGGTGCTCACCAAGGTCAATCAAAGAATTTAAAAATTTCTGAACAAGAAAGCGATGATGACCCCGGCAGGAGCTCTTGTCCAGCTGAAACTGAATCTGCTCAGAAGAAAAGAGACAATTTCAACAGAACAATACTTGGACATTCCAATTTAAATGGCACGCCACTTAAGATCATAGCGTCCAACTCCTTTTTGTGAGCATTGGTTGAGGGGTGTGTTGTGCATCACAGAGCGAATCAGAATCAGAATCAGAACTCGTTTATTGCCAGGTATATCAGGTTTACACTAGGAATTTGCTTTGGTGGGTTGGTGCAATAAAACAGTAAAAATAACAGTAGGATAATTAAGTGTTAGAATAAAATAAGAAAAAATAATAGATAGATAGATAGAGATAGATAGATAGATACTTTATTGATCCCGAAGGAAATTTAGGCATCCAGTAGCTTAAACAACAAGTCCAACACCAATACACCTTAAAAAGAGATACAATCGAATATAAAGTGAAATAAAATAAAAATAAGATAACATAAGTACAGCAGTGAAGTGTCATTGTGCCAATTGTAGTGCAAATAGTACAAATAGTGCAAATAGTGCAAGAGTACTGAGTACTCTTGCGCAGTACTGAATATAGCAGTGTATACTAGGTACAGTAGTGCAATGTAATGGTATAATAATTTAAAAGCAGTCAAGTACTCAGGTGGGTATGTAAACAATGTCAACTACACCAACAATAACAAATATGAATAAATATGAATATGGATATGAATACAATACAATAGCCACCATACTGAGGATGTGTGGCAGGCTCTTAGTAGGTAGCCTAAGAGCTACGGACAAGAAAGGACGGGATTCAAGGAGATCTGAAGAAGGCTGGAATTCATAAATACACCGATGAACCTGTCATACATACTGTGATCCTCCGAAGCAGAGGGTGGCGGTAATGTGCCTCGTACTCTGGTTGGTCACCGCCAATTAAAAAGAAGACGAAGAAGAATGAAAATCCGGGTGACGTAGCTGGGGGGCGGGACCAAGGAAGACTTTTTCAATCTCACTCCGGCAGGCAGGAGAACCGAAATGGCGGCGCCAGCAGAGAGGATGGAGGTAAGCTGTTACAATAGGATATACAATACTTCTACAATTCACCTGTGTGTGTACACTACACAACGCACATTTTTAAGTTTTCCAGGAAAGGTGTTGTAAATTGTTACAGCCTTAATGTGTTTTTGTGTTTGTTATTCCATTGGCGCCAGCTCGTGATGCATCCATCTTATCTTGAAGCTAGCTCACGTTTCTTCAGTGGAGCCGCTCATTCATTTAGGGGAGCGAAGATTTAATTTATACACACGCGAACCGCTCCGTGTGTGTTTGGACATGGCGAAGGTTGGAGGTTCAAGCGGCCGATGTCAGCCGAACCGTTGTTTTAGCTCGGCTGAGTGTCTCGGTGCGTCAGCCAGCCGGCCTCTGGGACCGCATGGGAACCAACGAGTTAGCTTAGCTTAGCTGCTTCTGTACTTCAGGTCGGGATGGCTGCCTCACTTTACTCCACCGCTGTTGGCTCGCTGTAAAGCAGATTTCACACTTAATAACAATAAATTAAAGTAGCGAACTCTACGTTCTGATTCCCTGTTGGTCAACTAATTGGTAGCATAGCAACGCAAAAGCCAAACGGCTTTCTAACGTTAACAGTTACCCATGTGAAGGCTTCACTGAGTGTAAAGGGCCTCTGCAGGCGGTTAGCTGTCGTTTTTAAACACTTCTCGTGAGTCGGTTAGTTGACGCTGTGTAGGTTTAGAGAGTCTGTGTCAACCCTTAAAGGAAGGCCGAGATCGCATCAGATTACTGTCAACCATGTGCTCCCATCCTTTGTGCTGCGGGGGAGGCTGGCTGGCCTCATTCATTGCAAACTCAGGTAACTTAATCCCAGTCCCCAGCACAGTAACACATTCTGCTTAAGGCAGATGTTTGCACTACGTACAACATTAAAAACTATTGAAATACTGTGCGTTTATATTCTCAGGATGGAGTAAGTATAGAAAAGACCGGTTTACCTACACGTGTGTGCATGATGGGATCATACGAATGATAGTGATTTCACATTGTGTAGTTTATAAGCTACAAACCGTGTAGTTCATTATTCAACTCCTTCATAAACGTTCATTGGTGTGAATGGATAAACATTCACAACCTGTGTTCTTCTACGTTCTTTATTTTTATTATTTACACTTTTTTCAAACCACTACTCCTTCCACATTTTTCCAACTCCATTCAAACATTAAAACGTGCAGCTCAATTAGGAATCCTGCGCTATTACTTATCTCATTCATGACTTTCATATTTTAAGAGTTATTAACCATAATTCATCAAAAATTCTCCATTGAAATGAATGGAAGACGTGTTCAGAATTTAAACATTTTCACGCATTTTCAACCCTTCACTGCTCATTCATACTTTCACCTGGAAACTCCATTCAAACTGTAAAATGTTCCATATCTTTTTTACACTATTGGTATTATTCAGCTTTTCAGTGATATTCATAAGAATTAGACCCCTTTCCTATTTTCCATCTATTCCTACTACTTTTGTTTGTTTTTTAGATTATTTTTTTGGCATTTTCAAGCCTTTATTCATAGGACAGTTTAGAAAGGGGGTGACATGCGGAAATGGTCGGATTCGAACCTGGGCCGCCGCGGTTAGGACTCAGCCTTGTTATATGGGCGCATGCTCTACCGACTGAGCTACTCCTACTAGCGTTAGCTCTTCAGCAACCAGCATTCACACTGCAATTTCTTCAGAAATTGCTTTTCTAGTTATTAGTGATGTTGCTTTAGCCTACTGATTTAGCTTGTTTAAATTTCAAATGCCTCATTTCCACTGCATGGTTCAACTCGACTCACGTTTGGTATCAGGTCCTTTCCTCTTTTTTTAGGTACTACCCCCTCAGTGTTTTTCTTCTTCTTCACAAAATGAAATTTCAAACAATAAGACAATTATTTACAATTACAGAAGTTTCATCCTCTGAACAGACACCACATGAGACATAAAACATTTACGCAGACATACCAAAAATGGTTTATAGGTTATAGTAGCACGTGGGTGGGATCTTTATACATTTTGCCTTGTGAAAAAAAGAATTTGGCTAAAATTAGTAAAACATTGACCATGAGGTCCACTTTTCTGTCTTCTAATAAGACACCAAAAATAATATTATTATCATCGATAGTTGGCATTGCTCTGGTTTTGCTGCTTAATAATTTCTTTCGTTTGTCGGTGGAGCTGGGTAGGCCTATTAGAAAAACTTCGTCCACAGTTTAGATACTGATGGTTGGTCAAAGATATTCCGATGAGATGGGTACTGAGCAGATTATTTTAGTGATCGAGTGTTCTACGATTATTCCATTGGTTAATGGAGTAATTGGATAAGAAATGGTTTTGCTTAAAGGAGTAATGGTAAATATACAAAAGAGAACATAAGACGGAACAATTTATTGGTTTCCTTTTTTAGTAAAATCAGCATTTTTATTGCTTAGATTGCACACAATATCTGTCAAAACTAAACCCATTTAGTGTTGCAGGATATACCGATACTAGAAAGGTATCGCGATACCCTGCCGTTAAAAACTATACGATACCCCATTTTATTAGTGCTGGTACTTTAAGAATGACAGTGTTTTAATATGAGTTGTGTGTGTGTGTGCAGCGCTCTGCTTTAAAGGATGCCATTAGGATCCCACGGGAGCAGGCATTTATAACTTTTCTGCTGGTGGGAGCAAGCGGTCAAAAAATAAACTGCAGTGATAACCTGATTTTAGCAGCTTTTCTCTCATCAACTTCTCGCAGAACTTCTGAATTTATTATCATTTTGTGGGGTTTTGTTAAGGAAGCCTCTCTCCCTTTTTTTATTTAATACATTTTAATATTTTTAATTAAAAAAAATGAAGGGCCATGCTCTGTCATCTATTATTGCGTTACTTTTCCGTTTTAGATTTTTGCCATGGTGTCGTTTCAGTATCGGTATCGAGATATTTAGGCAAGGTATCGAAGTCATAATTTTGGTTAGAGGTCGACCGATATGGGTTTTTTATGGCCGATGCCGATGCCGATTTTTTACAGAATCAGGACAGCCGATGGCCGATATATGATGCCGATTTTTTTTTTTTGCAGATATGTTTGGCTGGTTTTCTTTTTTTCCTCCATCTGATAAAATATAACAGCTTAATAATAACAAATAATACACAAAATGTCTTAACTGACGTAAACATTTATTGAACAACACTTATGGTCTGTCTCTCCAATTTGCACTTTGTGTCTGCACTGCAGTGCATATTTTATTTTGTGCATGATGGTTAATAGTAGTAATAGTACAGGGCTCAAAACCTTTTAAGCACCTTTCCAAAACTGTCCTAAAGCATGTTTTTTATTTATGTTAGTTGACAGAAACTGTTACAAACTATATGGCCATAATCTAATTGATCAAAAAATAATAATAACTTTCTTCACTCTAGGGATGTCAATAATAAACCGTTTAACCGTTAACCGACGTTAAGAACTTTAACCGATTAACGCTATCGGTTAAAAGTGTTAAAATATATATTAATAATGAATTAAAAAGCTTAGAAAAACTCAGAGGAGCGGCTCGTCTTTTTAAGCAGAAAAGCAGGTCCACCTTAACAGTCCACCTTAAGAGGCGGAGCCGGAGGTACAGATACAGGAAGTTGTCTCCCGTCTCTTGCTCGCTTTAGCAGAGCGAGTTGTAGCCTCGTAGCATTTATCCACCGACAAATAAACTGTACACACACTGTCTGCTACACTTACGTTCACACCACCGACCCCCCCCCCCCCTCCCCGCTGCCACACACATACAGTCTGTCTACACTCGCAAAAGTTACGCTGCAATGACAGAGCGGCGGCGAGCACGAAGCTAGCAGCAGATGCTAATGTAGCACAGAAACACTCGCTATTGTTAATCTGGGCAGACAGTATCATTACGCCGGGCAGATACAGCGGACAATCTGCTAAACTAAACTAAATGTGCGGTGGAGACTTTTAGCAGCAACAACAACACTGGGCTGCCCGCAGATTTGCCTGCATAATAATCGGTTTAATATGCTCAGGAATCGGCCGATGCCGATTATGATAAAATGTCAAAAAATCGGCCCGATTAATCGGCCGACCGATTAATCGGTCGACCTCTAATTTTGGTATCGTGACAACACTATTTCGTGCATTAGTCACATTACATTCTGGGTTTCAAGGCTTCAGAATTACTTTTTTCACCAACATCCCGAAGTCATTGTAAACCTTAAAAAATATGAAATGTTATCCTTTTACTTTATTGTCATCTATAGTGATTATTTACATAAAACGCACAACTCAAATTATTAGGAAATTATTTTTATTTATTTGCTTTGATTAATAAAATCTTGACATTAGTAGTTCTAATTATATATTATCAGGATTTGTCCTGCATAGAGAATTACGAGGCGGCTGCCTCCGTCAAATTTCGTCCCGTCCCCAGCTCTCGACAAAACTCGTGTCTTCATGGACAACCCCATTTCCTAACAAGCGTTGCACTTGGTGGATTTCTGTCATTTGTAACTGACAGCGGCATTACGTTGTGTGTGTGTGTGTGTGTGTGCGTGCAGAGTAACGTCTTTGCCACCACAGCAAAAATATCACTTTAGTAAACAAAACTCTTTTCCCTGCTGTTCGATGTTTTAATATAGTTTTATTTCACCAGCTAGTGTTTATAAATGCTGTTGCAAGCGTCGTTTGCGTTTCAGCGTTTGTGAAAGCCGTTCCATTTACCTCTACGTCTGTTCCTTAAAAGTTTCATAGTGAACTGAAAATACTTTTACACTTCTCAACGGATTGGCTGGATGGCCCTCATCGGGCGCATTTCTTCCACCGTGAGGTTTACAGCACCGTGTGCTCGCTATGTCCTGTTTTACTTGGGAGGTACCCAAGAACCTTGTTCAGGGCGCGAGTGTCGATCGGCGCTGAATGTCCTCAGTGTGTCAGGGATCTGGTGATGGCGGCAACCAGCCCGCCTTGAAACACACGCCCTGTCTAGTTTAACAGGCTTTATGAGTGTGAACCAATGGGTTCATGATTATTGTTTAATCGTTAAGTGTTTACAGCACAATGGTGGAAGAACTACTCATATCTTTTACTTAAGTAAAAGTAATGCCACAGTGTAAAAATATTGTCAAACGTAAATGGCCTGCATTCAAAATATTACAAAAGTATTAACATAAAAATATACTTAAAGTACTCATTACTGTGTAACACCGGCCAGCCTTGCATGTAAACTCAAATTCACACATTTATAATAGTTAATACTGTATTTTGTGTCCATAACAGACCCTTTACAGAACTCTTACCTAACCATAATCATTACAATAGTCGGCATGCTAGCATTAGCCATTAGCGTTAGTGATTAGCATAAGTTAATTAAAAGGGTTACCGATATCATCAACGGTAATTTTAAAACCGTAAAGTCCGGCTTAATGTGAAAGTAATGTAGACCAAGGCTGGTACACTGGTACCCTAGTAGGTACTATCCACAACTTGTGCTAATGCCTGGAAAACCAAAAAAGAGCGAGTTGAGTAGAGCTGTGCCATACTATGCAGTGGAAATGAGGCAAAAGCTGTTTTTTTATTCATGGCGATGCAGTTGCTGGTGGAGAGCATTTTTTTTCTTCTGGTTTTTCTTTACACCACATCTGACACACTAATGTAGTTTACTATTTTGATTAGACAGCTGAACCCAAAACACAGTAGCAAAGCCCAAGCTTACTTCAGGTTGTAATTGTGTGTGTCTTTTGTTGAGGTTTCTCAGGGGGAGAGCTCAGCCAAGCCTGCAGCTGAGGATATGACCTCAAAGGACTACTACTTCGACTCATACGCCCACTTCGGCATCCATGAGGTAATTTCTTTTAAACTATACAAACTGCTTTCAAATTCAAATGACCAAGCTGTGTAAAGTTTATCTCTTTTGTGTCACAAGATCTTAACCCTTCTGCTATTCTTGGGCCTTTTTTACTGTCACCGTAGGAGATGCTGAAAGATGAGGTTCGCACTCTGACCTATCGCAATTCCATGTTCCACAACAAGCATCTGTTTAAGGACAAGGTGGTGCTGGATGTGGGCAGTGGGACGGGCATCCTCTGCATGTTTGCTGCCAAAGCTGGAGCCAAGAAGGTTATAGGGGTAAGTGTTGAGCTAGATCAGAACTAATCCATTTGTGTGGTTTTTTAGAATGGCTGGATTTAGCAATTACATCACTAGTTAGTAGGGTTTGACCAATGGTGATTGCTTCTTTATAGTGGCATAAGAAGGGGAAAGTGTGAATTAAAATGTTAGTCTTTGGCTTTGTCTTAATAGATCGAGTGCAGCAGCATCTCAGACTACGCTGTGAAAATTGTCAAGGCAAACAAGATGGACGATGGTGAGTTAATAGAATCCAATCATGTGGTGACGCATGCAGGGTTTCAACATTTTAGAATATTTCTGGGTTACATGGGGATCAGGGAGTGTAACTCCTGACTTCTTCTTTTGTCTCCAGTTGTGACCATCATCAAGGGGAAGGTGGAGGAGGTGGACCTGCCCGTGGAGGGAGTAGACATCATCATATCAGAGTGGATGGGCTACTGCCTCTTCTATGAGTCCATGCTCAATACCGTCATTTATGCCAGGGACAAATGGCTGGTATGTATATTTGTTTCTCTCTCAAACACGGAAATCTTCTGGATCATTTTAATTATACAATTTGGTATCGCTATTTGATTTGAATTATTTCAACTAAGCTGAAATAATTCAGTTGGGTATGGTGGATGGCTCTAAATACTACAGTTGTAGGGGTGTCACGATTTCTATTCTAAATCGGAAATCGATCGAAATGAGCTTTTGATTTTGACCTTCGAAGTTAAAAGCGGATCAGCATTTCTCCCAGTATTTTTTCCCTCTCTACACCTGCCTACTTGCGCACGTTTGAGAAAGGGAAAAAAAACCTCTTCAAAGACGACCCAGTAGCCCGCAACTTTTCGAGACACCATGGCCACTGCCTGAGTGGGAAGTTACCGGTGTGGCAACATTTTGCCTTCCCATCGAGCTATGTAAACAACACCGCGTCATTGACAAAAAAAACTACAGTTTGTAGACTGCAGCAACTACTTTAAAAAAGGAATACTGGTAATCACCGCCGCCACACACACGGTCATGTCCGACAGACACTCCGGTCTGGACAGTGTCCCACAGAGCGTGAGTTTGGGTTTGTCGGTGGCGTTGTATCTGTGAACGTAGCAGTAGCAGACAGTATGTGCACAGTTTGTCAGTGAATAAATGCTACGAGGCTACAACTCCTCCTCTCAAGACCGGAGCCAACTTCCTGTATCTGTAACTCCGAATCAGACTCTCTTAAGGTGGTCCAGCTTTTCTCCTTAAACTGACGAGGCGCTCAGCTTTTTAATTAATTATTAATATTTCTTTTAACCGATAGCGTTAATCGGTTAAAATTCTTAATGTCGGTTAACAGTTAAACGGTTAATTATTAACATCCCTACTGCATACTATTTCATTTTTTAATGAATACATTTTCAATTAATAAAAAAAATATTTTAAGTTCCATGTTCTGTCATCTATTATTCCATTATGTTTCCTGGTGTTTTAGATTTTTGCCGTGGAATCGTTTCAGTTTTGGTGTCGAGATATTTAGACTTAGGTTAAAAAGTCTAAGAGCAGCCCTACTCTGTAACTGAATGTTGGCTGTGTTGGATGGCTCTTGTTGTGCAGGTGTGTGTAGATGTTCTGTCACACACCTGGGAGTCTGAGTCTTTATTTTTCCCTCTGACAGAAACCAGATGGACTCATTTTCCCAGACAGAGCAACCCTTTATGTCACTGCCATCGAAGACAGGCAGTACAAGGACTACAAAATCCACTGTGAGTAGTCTTCCAATCATTGGCTTAGGTTGGGTCTGGTGAGCTTCCCATAGGCAGGAGGTCATCAGTGATACTGGAGATCAGTGAGTAGTGTCCAGCTCTGTTGTGGAAGAGCATAAGGTTTGTGTTCCTAAGACATTCAGGTTTCCATTCCAAACAATAGTGATTTGACTGATTAGTTCAACCCTTTTAAAACCACTCGGGACACAGGACTGGACACTGCTGGCTGTAATCCACATGTGTTGTTTTCAGTGAACTGACTGGTTGTTGTGTCTGCATCAGGGTGGGAGAACGTGTATGGTTTCGATATGTCTTGCATCAAGGAGGTGGCGATTAAGGAACCCCTGGTTGACGTGGTGGACCCAAAGCAGCTGGTCAGCAGCGCCTGTCTCATCAAGGTCGGTGGACGAGTGACTGGTTTGACATTGTTGTGCTTCTCAAATGATACTGGGCCAGATGTGGATCTGTCCTTTGCCTCATTCTGGTTGTGATATCTGTAATATGAAAATCTGATGCCATCTTGTGGGTTTGTTTTTTCAGGAGGTGGACATCTACACGGTGAAGGCGGACGACCTGACCTTCACCTCACCGTTCTGCCTGCAGGTGAAGAGGAACGACTACATCCACGCTTTGGTCACCTACTTCAACATAGAGTTCACCCGCTGTCACAAGAGGACCGGCTTCTCCACCAGTGAGTCTGCTTTCTAATACACAACACACCTGTTGTCTTGTCCGCACTGATTTGATCTGTCTGCATTGGTCAGTGCTGTATGGCTGTTTGGGATGTCACGATTCTTCAAGTCTATTATTTGATTGGCTTTGGATTTAAACATGTCACTTTTAGACTATGGAGTCTTGTTTCGTAAAGAGCAACAGATCATTGATTTTATGCCCTGACAACTGTCATTTACTCTTTCAAATTCTTCTTTAAAAAGAGAACTGAACTCCCTTTTTATTTAGAAAGTGTTTCAAAACTTAGGCTACAACAGTCTGCAATATAAAAAGCTGTATCTTTTCAATACCAGTATCTGTGTGACCCACCTCAGTACATAATCATTACAAAAACACAACAGAATTCCTTCTGCAGTGCATTATTGTGCTGTAATCTACAGAAATATGTTTTTAGTGTCATTTACTGTCGCGCTTGTTTCTCTCCTCTGAGCTGTCACTGAGAGCGAAGGCGGAGCTTTAGACAGTGTGCGCTGAGAGACGGCACTCGGCAGTCCCGCTAGCTTGTTGCTACTATCAGCTGCTCTGATTCAACAACGTTGAGCAGAAAAAAAACGTGGATGTAGGCTCAAATTCAACCGTGGTGTTGTTCTGTCGGGAGATGCAGAGACTTAATGTTAAACCAAGTAAGAGTAGAAGAGCTATGATGAGTAAGGGAAACATAATAACTAAAGTCTGCTAGCGGCTATGCTAATTCATACAGTGTAAAATGACATTGGCATGCAGGAAGTGCCCTGAGTATCGTAGCGACCACGGTAGCGACAGGGACGGCCCACATTTCCCATCATGCCTGTCTAGTCCCGAGTGCTGGACTGAGTAGTTAAAGTTTGCTGTTTTATGTTCTAAAATGCAAATGTTCCTTTGGTTGGTGTTTGTAATGTGATGTGTTGGTTCAGAACATGGTGGCTTTTGGTGGTAATTGTGATTTTTGTGCTGGTTTATAGTTCAAACCATGAGTGAAATGGCTGTTATATTTTTTTGAGTCCAGCTGTATTTTCTTTCTGACGCATAAAGGTGGCTGCTTTTGTACCATAACTGTGATGGTTTAGTCTACCTGTTATACTAGTAACTAGATAAGAGCAACGGGGAGTTGTGATACTATCATTATCCTCAGGAAAAATATTACATTATTCATCGGTAGTTGACATATTATCATCTGATAAATGAGAATATTATAAACCGGTATTGTTCCTATAATGGAATAATCAATAATTATGTCTAATAGTGTGGAGCCTTTTTACAACAGTAATCCTAGACTGACTGTAGTGTTTTTGTTTAAACAACCTCATGTCTTAAAAATTCTTGTAGACGTTGAAGCTGAGACCAGAAGCAACTTTAGATGGTTTCCAAATTTGCTCTGCTTTTTTCTTTTTTTTTGCTACCACTATTGGCCGCAACATTAAGATGATTAGTTATTGACCCTGAAGTTCAATTTGTGCTTCTCGAGTAAAGGTATCATTGTGAGTTCCATGTGATTCTCAGCTTTGATGCCTGTCACAGAACTGCATAGTGCAGAATGGGCTTTTCTTACTATTTATCAAACAGGCCCACCAGGCTGGAGTTGTTGTTGTGTATGTGTGTGTGTCATTCTAACAAGGGTTTGCAAGATCTCTCCTCATTACATACTGTATGCATGGAGAGGTTGATTGTTTGCTGGATTTAATAAAGTCAGGAAATTTGTAGGGATGTGACCGTGAGGAAATTTTCCACCGGTTATTAAACTTGTGACAATACCGGTGTTACCGATTACACCGGACATTTTACAAGAAAAGATGACGGTCAATATATGTAGAGCGTTTACTTTGATCTTTACCGTCGGGTGGCTGTGTGTCTGGCTTCTCCGGTCCAGCTCTCACAGCGTGGCTGTAGGTTTCCACCCGGCGCCGCTCCGCCGTGCACACCGGCTGTGACCGCTCCGTCTTCCTCACGGTGATTACATCATTAACGTTATGGTTCCCTTTATAGCATTTGGGTTTAAATCTGAAATATTGCCAAATAGGTGCTTTTGCTTTTCGCTTCGACAACAAATTTTCCGCCATCGTCTCGTCTGTCAATTGTCTCTCGTCCAGTGTGTGAAATCACGTCTGTGCTGAGACTCTATACGGAGCATTCACCGTCGTCCGATTATTTGTTGATAACACGGCGCTGATGCACAAAAATGAACGAAATGGGTTTTATTTCTGTAAAAAAAAGCGAAACGACGATGGGGGTGGTGGGTACGACCACCGTGTAACACCGACTACCGTGCCAAGTCTAGCAATATGAATGTTTTGCAGGCAGTCACAAGGAAGGTTTTAGTGATGAAAAGAAATGTGCATTGAAAATATAGATATAACTACAAACGGAATATAAACAAAAATGAAGCAATGAGGCTTTTATTAATGAACATGGCATCTGATGAGCATACTGTAACAAAAACAAATAGTAGATGGGGAGTTTTGGTTTGTGTTCAACTTGAACTTGACCACAATGAACTGTAAGAACCTCCAGGCTGAAACTACAAGTTTAGTTTTTTCTGTCTTTTAAAAGATATTTACACTTGCACTTACACATGCACACTTTACCCCCCCCCAGGCCCAGAGTCTCCCTACACCCACTGGAAGCAGACCGTTTTCTACCTGGATGATTACCTGACTGTCAAGACTGGAGAGGAGATCTTTGGCACAATCAGCATGAAGCCAAACGTCAAGAACAATGTAAGCAGAACGCCACCTTTCAACACAAGTTTGGAACTTCTTTCCAACTTGCTTTGCTTATGATTTTAACAATGTTAGTGCATTGCTTTATCACTGCATTTGGTTGCTGTGTGCATCTTGTCTGACTTGTTGCTGTTGGTTTGCAGAGAGACCTGGACTTCACCGTAGACATCGACTTCAAGGGTCAGCTGTGTGAGGTGTCGAAGACGTCAGAGTACAGGATGCGTTAGTCGCTGTCTCTCCTGGTGTTAGTTTGTTAGTTAGTAGAGGACAGATTATACTGTTTGACTCGGAGTCTATACATTAGTTTGATGCTCCCCATGCAGCAACATTTTAATAACTGTCTTTTTTTTTGTCATTTTCTTGTTCAGACATTAACAGTATTTAAAAGGTCTTCACATCCTTGGGGTCAAAGTGCTTTGTCGTTGTGACTTAGTCACTCAACAAAAACGTGTGTGTGTGTGTGTTTGACATGTGCCTGGTGTTTGTGTCCAACATCTTGGGTTTTGCTCAGGGGTTCATGTCCTTTGCATGTGCAAGTGTCTATATATGGTGTCATCCATATAGACGCCAACACAACAGCCGTGTCAACATGTCTGCATAGTATTACTGTTCAGTCACTTTGGCCCTCTGTTTGGTCCTTACATGACCCAGCTACTGATCTCCCCTTATTTCTGATTCTGTTGAAACTGTACGTGGGGTTTTGGATTTCCGTCTCCTCAAGAAACCCTGCCTCTTCCACTTACGTCCCGGTCAATACAAACCATATGTAACTGACAAGAAAGCTATCCACCAAACACCTTAGGCCCTGTTAAAACCAAAACTAGCCATGTTAAAATAAAAAAAAAAAGATAATAATACAAGGGTGTGGTGCTGGTGTGAACACGGAGCTCCAGGTTCCAATTAGAAGACCGATTACAAACCAGGAAGCTTATCAGGACTCTGAGGCACAGCATGCTCTGTGAAGTTATCACAAATTATGTCCCAAAATACTAATTCTACACAGTACATACTAATCACCAGTATACCGTTTTAGCATGTAGTATACAAAATGTCCAGATACTTTTATCATTTAAGCAGGAGTATGTGTATGTTGGATGTAAATCAAACTGCGGTTTTGTAAAGCTACCACCAATTAAAATTGCAAGACATCAAAATGTTTTCCTAAGATATAATACCGACTTTTGTTTTCCGTGATTTGTTTTAGGACCGATCTCACCACCCGCGACTTATTTAGATGTTTTTTTAGCTCCCATTTCCCTTTGGGGAAGAATGGTGTGCATCAACCGCTAAGATGAACTGCATTAAGTCTGAATACTGTATGGTTTGAGTAAACCTTATTTTTTCCAGTGCAAACTCACAACGTACTAAAAACCTGCTTATAATGAGTATAGTATAGATTTGGGACAGGATTGGATGTGCAGCACACACTCCATAACCAGAAGTGGGCTGCTGTAAACCTGCACCTGTTTTTATTAGGCCTATGCCATGTATGATAGCTGCGTTGCTGAATTTCTAATGCACCAACTATTTGGCTTTGATCAGGTTTCCTTTAGAGAAAACCACATTTGAGCATCTTGAAGTGTTAATTACTGCTGCTCCTGAAGGGGGGGGGAAAAGAGGCTGTTTCCAGCTGATTCCACAGCTCTGTCGGGTGTCCTGGAGCCCACGTTTGTCTTGATGCGATGTGTCGAGGCTGCTTGAGTCAATCTGAACAGTAGTAACCATGTTGGCACTGTGCAGAGATGACTCTGACTCACAGATTTTTCTTCATTATATTTTTGTTTGTTTTTTGTCTGCTGCTTTTTTAAAAAATAAAACTTATAAACTGTAAACGTTGCTTTTCTTGCATTGGCTACAAAGTGTTGAGCTGTGTCGTATTCTCCCAACCTCTTTCTGTGAAGATTCTTACCAGTTTCTATATATTCATTTCCTCAGTGAGTTGTATCCCCACCCTAAGATCTCAGAAGACATTCTTTGATCTGCGTACTATAAACACAAACATTTTATTGTCTAACAAGTGAGCCAGAAGTTTCACCTGTAAGAAGTATCCCTCTCAAGGTAGCACGGTTTTTAACTGGGATGTGCCACTGATGTGAATGGATTACTTTATTATGAAATGAAATCGGCAATGAAAGAAGTATTCTCTCCTTCAGTCAATATTTAGTTGGTACCAGAATCTGACAAAATCATCCACTCAAGATTAAAGAAATTGTCACATTCATATGTTCAGTATGTGCAGTGGAAGTAGCATATTAAAGGAAGGCTAATGTAGAATAAGAAAACAATATAACCACATTTCAAATAGAAGCAGAGATATACACTGATCAGCCACAACATTAAGACCACTGATAGGTGAAGTGAATAACATTGATTATGTGGTTACCATGGCACCTGGCAGTGGGGGGGATATATTAGACAGCAAGTGAACATTTTGAACTTTGTGTTGGAAGCAGAAAAAATGGGCCAGCGTAAGGATGTGAGCGACTTTGACGCGGGCCAAATAGTGCTGGCTGGACGACTGGGTCAGAGCATCTCCAGAACTGCAGCTCTTGTGAGATGTTCCCGGTCTGCAGTGGTCAGGACCGACCAAGAGTGGTCCAAGGAAGGAAAACCAGGGTCAGACCCGAGGCTCATTGATGCACGTGGGGAGCGAAGGCTGGCCCGTGTTGTCCGATCCAACATAAGAGCTACTGGAGCTCAAACTGCTGAAAAAGTTAATGCTGGTTCTGATAGAAATGTGTCAGAACACACAGTGCATCTCAGTTTGTTACGTATGGGGACCTGTCAGGGTGCCCATGCTGACCCGTGTCCAACGCCAAAAGCGCCTACAATGGGCACGTGACCCACAGCTGCTTCAAATCTTGCACCATAAATACCACGCTCACCGCCTGGTGCAGAGCTAACGACATACTCAACTATCTCCTTCAACTCTCATCCCTATCTGGCATAACCACATGTTTAAAATCAATAAAGAACCCATCAGCCATTCCCTGCATGGAAGCAGAGAGGAGTAACCAGCCTGGGTCACCTTTTCAGTGGTAGCTCTCTCATGACCTTTGACCTTTCTAAACAAACATACAACCTACCCCATCAATGTCACTACCAGTACATACAGCTGAAAGAGATCATAAATAAGAAAATTGATATTCATAACTTCCACAACCTCACCCCTCCGCTATTACTAAAACTAAAGTCATTTCAACCCAAAAGATTGCTATCACGGATATACAAACTCTTTTCACACCACGACAACACAGTTTCAGTACCAACAGACAAACGGACATCAGACCTGATTAGACATCAATCAGATATTAACTGGAAAACCATATGCAACAATACATTCGCCATGTCATCCAACTCAAAAATCCAGCTAATTCAATACAAGGTACTACACAGAACACAATCACAAAATGTATATTATGGGCTTCATAGACAACAACACCTGCACTCACTGGCCAACTGCAATAGACAATCACTTCCATGCATTCTGGCTCTGCACCCCAGTTAGGCGGTTTTGGTCGGAGGTCATGAGAGAGCAATCCGTGATCCTCAACCTCAGCATCCCCCTCACCCCCTCACCCCCTCTCCCCCTCTCCCCCTCTCCCCCTCTCCCCCTCTCCCCCTCCATGTCTCTGCTAGGCGACCTCTCTGTACTGTCAATTCCACAACATCTCCAAACATTCATACTAATTGCATTAACCGTGGCCAAGAAAACCATATTACTCAACTGGAAAGACAGAACTAAATGATCAGAAACCATTAGCTCAATCTGATAACCTACCACTCTAACCTAGAAAAACTCACATCAACCCTAAAGGACAACTTAACCTCATTCAATAACACCGGCTCTCCTTTCCTGCAGTACATTCAGAGCTGATTCCCCTCTACACCACCCCACACAGATTTGATCAAATACAATAACTCAAAATAACCCACTATGTACCTCCTCAACATTGCCAATCATGACAGGTTCTCCCCCGTTAATGTTTTATACTGTGCTTACTTGTAATGTACTGTAATATGTTATTAAAGCTAAAATAAAAAAATATATACAATGGGCACGTGAGCATCAGAACTGGACCACGGAGCGATGGAAGAAGGTGGCCCGGTCTGATGCAGCACGTTTTCTTTTACATCATGTGGATGGCAACGAGTTGGAGGTGTTGACTCGGCCTCCATATTCTCCAGATCTCAATCCAATGGAGCATCTGTGGGATGTGCTGGACAAACAAGTTCGATCCACGGAGGCGCCACCTCGCAACTTACAGGACTTAAAGGATCTGCTACTGACGGCTTGGTGCCAGATACCACAGCAGACCTTCAGAGGTCTAGTGGAGTCCATGCCTCCACGGGTCAGGAGGACCTACTGAATATTAGGCAGGTAGTCATAATGTTATGGCTGATCGGTGTAAGAGGAGCAAACACTTTGTTATAGGATATGTGTGAGCTCTTGAATGCAATCCCACCTTTCACATTGTACAGGGGAGAAAGATGAGAAGTCAGATTAAAGGAGAAACTATAGAATCAGAATTTTGGTTTGCTTCCCCAGCTGGAGTCTTGGAGGCATTTTGGGGAAATAGACCTGAACTTTTCTTTCTTATCCACATTCAGATGAATTCAATATCAACTGCATCTCTTAGTGTGACGTACAAAGAGATGAGTCTGGACTGGAAGGAGGGGAACTGCAAAAAACAAACGCGCGACATGAAAAGTTGGCTCATTTACGCCTATGTTTATTGTTGAGTCATTTGCATTAAAACACCACAGGTATTGTCATTCAGTAAACTATTATTATTTTAACATTGTGATCATTATTATGTTTTATAATTATTCACGAGATAGTCATTGTTACTGTTGGCTGCTGTTCATATTGTTGTTAGAGGTGTGATGAATATATTATTGCAGTTGTTGAGATGATTAGACATGGATGATAACCAGTAACTATCTAGTGTTCTGTACATTCATGAAACAACAGGGAGGGGACACCACGAGGCTTTTTCACCTTTTAGTTTGCTGGGATCACTGGTCTGCTGGGAGCTTGGGAGAGAAAAACATAACAATGATTAATATTCTACATTGTGTTGCAGACATGCTTAAAGCGTACATCGATCTCTCTCTTGAATTTCCTGTGTCTTTCTTTTTATCTTCATTTTCATCTCCGTGTCCAACAGGCCTCTACAGAGGGAAGTTACCAAGTCACGGGTGAACGTCTTAGTTCACTAAATGCAAGAGGACTAAGAAATGATGTCAAATGTAAAGCTACATTTCTATATCCCAAACAATATAATACTGACTTTTGCTTCATACAAGAATCTCATGCACCTGAACAAGATGTTAATTTGTGGAGGAGATCATAGTGAGGATGTGATCTGTGGTTGTCTCATGGGTCAGAACGCTCGGATGGCATTTGCATTCTGAAAAAACATTTTAATAGAAAAGTTTTAATGTCTGACTGTGACATGGATGATTTCTAAATTCTTCTACAGTTTTCGGAGGAGACTTTAATTCTGTGCTGGATAATCACATTGTGGCCTTCAAGGAGTTCAGATTCTTCTAGTTCTCAAGGGAAGATGTTCTTACATAGATTTAATCGAACTGATACATGGAGGGATACCCATCTACTGCAGAAATCATATACATGGTGCAACAAGTCACTTTCACTACTACAATTGTAAATAAAGCCTTCAACAGCTTTGCTAAATCAAGATCACTCAAAATGAGTAACGTGGAAATGAATGCACGTCATGTCAGTGAAAGTGAAGTTAAACTCTCGGTTAAAGAGTTGGAGGCAAAAATGTTTTCACATCAAAGGGAATTCCAGGATGAAGAAACTCTACAAACTAACAAAGGAAGTTCAGCAACTGATGCTTTCAAACAAAACAATGTGTCTGAGGTGCATGAATCATTGAAACCATTAATACCTGAGGATGAAAGGTCAAAACCAAATGAATGGTTTGAAACCCGAATGCAATAAAGCAATAAAATAATAATACAAATGGAAGAGTGGTTACTTGATGCCACGGAGCAATGCAAACATGATGGGGATGATGATGATGATGAAGTTGATGACAATGCTGTGTTAAACATAACTGTGGTCAATGATGATGTTGGTCCAGCGTTTCTAACCTTGGTGGTAAAACACGCTCCAGCCGTAGGTCTTCATCAACCTCCTCTGCACACATCAGAGCAGAGGCTGAGGAGGGCGGCTCTCCTTACCGTAGCAGCTGCTCGAAAAGACAGACGTGAGCTGGAGGCTCAGGAAGAGCAAATACGGAAAGAAAAGGAGCTGCTTGAATTGCAAATTCAAATTGCTGCTCACACAGCTAAAGTTACTGTGCTAAAGTCCAGAGGTTCTGATGTTCAGAGCTCTTCAGATGGAATGAATAGATTCAAGCCATCAGTTCAATCATCCACCAAAAGGTGGCAGCAAAGCTGTAATGCCAACTAAAGCCTGAACCAAGGATTCAAAGCATCAGTTCAAGCATCCGCCAACAGGTGGCAGCAAAGCTACAATGCTAATCAAGGCAAGGCCCAAGGAAACTACTTTATAACATGGGGTGCATCCCAAGTCTCTTTATTGCATCCACGTTTCCCTCACTTGCATCTTCTCCTTGCATCTTAGTCCCTCCCATCAAGGATGCATGGAGAGACGTAAGGAAACCATGTGAGGAGAGAGGTAACGAGGAAATATGTCTTATGTCTTTAGTCTTTTGTAGAGACTTTTGATGGACTTTATGTTTGAACTGTACTAATACTCATAAAGAGACACAGTTGTTATCAGTGGTAGAGCAGCAGTGTTTTCTCTCTGTAGCCTGTTACCTGTTAAACAAACACCTGCACATGAATAACAGCTGCAGTCTGTATTTATACTGTGGACTGAGTCCAGCTTAGAGGCTCAGGAACCATCTCTACTGGCACAATATCTTTATATTATTTATTCATTATTAGTGTCTGTATTTATTGATATTCTGATTGTGAAATCATTATTTAAGAACCCAGAATATTACTATGGTGTCTTTTGAACACTGGACATTATTTATCAGGCTGAATGTTTCAGGGAAAATGTAAATGATATAACTAATATCAAACCGACGTTCAGGAATTATCAGCCTCACATGTGACTGAATGGAAATGATGATAAATGATGTAACAGGTGTTTGTTGCTGACAGACAGACTCTCCTTCTCTCTCTGACTTTAATAGTATCATCAATAAAAGTTAACGGGGGAAATAACAGATCATGAAAAAACTCTTTCTAATAAATGAAGAAAGTGGTTTGAGGTCTGTCTAATCTAAATCTATATCTAAAATATAAAACGTTTAATCTGTGATCTGTCTTCACTCTGGTATAAAACTTCAGCGATGTTGACGCGTATCAGATCAGTCCGATCAGCAGCAGCGTCCAATCAGTAACTGATATCCAATAAGGGGGCGTGTCGGTCGGTAAAACACTTCCGTGAAGGCTGCTCTCGTGTATCCTCGCTCATGGCTCCTCATAGATCCCTCCTCGATCCTCGATCCTCGCTCCTCTGAGCAGAAATAAGAGCTTTGAGACGGTTTTCAAGATGACGTACCAGAACAACTTCCTGTTCAAGCGAGGATCGAGGAGCGAGGAAACGACAAATAAGAGACTTGGGGTACATCCCAAGTCTCTTATTTGTCGTTTCCTCGCTCCTCGATCTGGAAAGAACTTTGCTCTTAAGTTTGACAAGTGCTATAAAATTATCATTATTATTATTACTTCACTAGTTGCTTTGGTAACTTATCTCTACTTTCTTATGTAAAATGAAAAATGAAGCAGTAAAACAATGGTTTTTAAGATTTCTTAAAAACAATCACTGCAGCCTCAGGAGTTTTTGTGATGTGTCACTTGAAGTCTGTCTGTAACTGTGCGTACAGCAGTCCGTTGCCCACACCGGGTTCCTGTCCCGGGTGAGTGCACCGCACGTCTCCGTAGCTCCGCTGTGGGTCCGGCCCGGACAGCTGACGGCGAGGCCCGAACAGCGAGGCGAGGCCCGAACAGCGAGGCGAGGCCCCCAAGCAGCGAGCAGCGAGCAGCGAGCAGCGAGCAGCGAGCAGCGAGCAGCGAGCCCTGAGCGGAGCTCTCTCCATCTACTCCCCGGCGGGGTTCAACTACTGCCTCTGTGTCCTCCGGTGCTCCTAACGGCATCTGCAAGATTTCAGACCGAAGTAAAACAAGCAGTCAGAGCTGATCTGAGGTCTGCTGTCCAGCTGCTGTCTATGAGAGCCAGCTGTCAATCACTCACCAACTCTGACCAAACGGTCAAACTAGGCAGCGCTGATCAGATATGAATCAATATTCTGTTACTGTAATGACAATTTCTCGCCTCAAATGTTCTCAGAGTCATCTTGTAGTTACTGTTTAGCTGTAAAATGAGAAAGTTTGTGACGCCGCTGCCATTGTGAAATCTGGTGGAGGAACGCCAAGTTCCAGTCACATAACCGGAGCTGTATTGTTTATTCACTTGAATATGTCTCCACAGAGCAAACCATGTCAATGAAAACATTCTGTCAGAAGTTTAACAACCGATGGGACTGGAAATAGAGGCAGCTCATTATTGGTTTAGTTGTCAGATGGCATCATAGAAAATGGAGCTGTCACATGACCTACAACTTCCCACTTAGTTATTACAAGCAGAAATTACAGGAAGTAGGTTTCCTGAGTTATACAGCTACTGTTTCCTGTACTGTGTCCTTAATCTCCCATTGTCGCCTCAAGGCCACACATGCACGCACACAGAAGCGATTCAGAGGTTGAAGTAGTAAACATCATTATCCCCTGCAGAGCTACGCAGTGTTACTTCCCATGAGCAAAATAATGCTGAACTAGACCACAGTGTTTTTTGTAATATAGCCTATTTACAATAAATATCAAGAATTTAACAATAATTCTACATTCACTTACACGACCGGAGGAAGGCCGTCATTTTCCAAGGTTTTAAATGACTGGAGGTTTGTGTGGAACTTGAACTCATAAGAGAAAAACTTAAGTAAACTACAAAGTCTGAGACAAGATGAAGAAGATGAGAAGAAGACACTATCATCGAGTCTATACGCTTTCTATTTAGACACTGTAATGTCTATTTCTCTCCTCAGATGTTCTCAGAATCGTCTTGTAGTTACTATTTAGCTGTAAAATGAGAAAGTTTGTGACCCGGCAGCGTTGTTGAGATCTGCTGAGGAAATACCAAGCACCGCCCACCAGCCGGAGCACAGAACACTTGAATTACAATATGCTGAAAGGTTATTATGGATTTTTTGCCAAATGATGCCAAAAATATTCTGCCTACTGCAGCTTTAACGGTCTGCAGAACCTGATTTTATGCAGAACGAGAAGCTTCTTTTACTTTTGATACTCAAAGTATATTTTGCTGATAATACATTTTGCAGCCTACCTGACTTTTACTTGTAATAAAGTATTTTCACATTGTGATATTGGAGGCTGGTTCTCTGGTTAGTGGGCTGAGCCCAGTGGAGGCTGTACTGTGGGCGGAGCTGCAGGATGTGTGTGCAGGATGCACAGCTGATTCACATCTGTCTGATCAGACAACACGGCTGCAGCAGCGCAGGATGAAGGAGCTGGAGAAAGAGAGGGACGGAGGAGGTAGAAAAGCAAGTAAGAAAGAGAAGGATCAGGTAAGTGAGTACAATGATGACAGCAGATCTGTGATCGATGGTGGATGTGTGAATACAGTGGTTGGTTTCTGAATATTTTCTCTGCTGGGTGCAGACAGAGTAAACTGTGAGAAGATGAACTTGTATTTGGTTCTAAAGGGGAACTGATGCCGCTGCTGTGCCAGATGAGACTTGTAGGCTCAGTGTGAAATACCTCAGGCTGCAGTGTTGGTATGAAGTCTCAGAGGTTCAGACTGACTGAAGCCACCGAACTTTCTTATTTATCTGATAAATCATCCCTAGTGTGTTTTACATTTTGCAATAGATGCATTTAGCCTAAGTATAAAAGTATAGAAATAAAGGCACAATCAGTAGCTCAGTTATCAAATACTGTTGTTAAAGGTTATCTACGGCTGTTTAGTGGGCGTGTCAGTAGTTTGCTGACACAGAAGCAAGGCAAGCCTGTATTTTACTTTGACACAAGTTTGGGGACAACATAGATATACAAGTCCCATCATGACAGTATACCCTGCAGAATTTCTTATTGTGGAAACAGAGACAGGAAGAGCAGCCCAGGCAGGAATAACATATCCCCAGGGAAGTGTGGTTGTTCTTGAGTTTAGGCAACAAATTGCATTCATGAGCTTATTCTTATTGTTATTCTTATTTTTTATTCTTATTCTTATTCTTATTCTTTATTCGGTTCCCCCTATGGACAATTTAAATATTATGGATGAATTAAAACAAAAACATAAGAACATTCAAAGAGGTTGGCAAGAAATAAAATAATAGAAACATAGCCTAAATAATGATAAACCAAAACCTTAATCCTGCAGTAGGCAGTGTATTTTTGGCATCATTGGGCAAAAATCCCATAATAACCTTTCAGTATATTGTAATTCAAGTGTTCTGAGAGACTCCTGCACCTCCTCATGACTCTGTTTTCAGGCTTTAGAAAATCTAGCCCGTGACGGGAGACTTTGGCCAATCACAGGTCATTTCAGAGAGAGAGAGCGTTCCTATTGGCTGTGCTCCGGCTGGTGGGCGGTGCTTGGTATTTCCTCAGCAGATCTCAACATGGCTGCCGGGTCACAAACTTTCTCATTTTACAGCTAAACAGTACACTACAATATGTTTCTGTAAACATTTGAGGAGAGAAATAGGCATTACAGTAACAGAATATTGATTCATATTTGATCAGCGCTGCCTAGTTTGGCCGTTTGGTCGGAGTTTAAGAGTGATTGACAGCTGCTCAGAGACGGCAGACTCCAGATCAGCTCTGATTGGTTGTTTTCCTCCGGTCTGTGAAATCCTGCAGATGCTGTTAGGAGCACCGGAGAACACAGAGGAACATGATTTTTTTCAGATTACCTGTCTCATGCACTACTACTTTTTTTAAAAATATTTGCTCCATTTCTACTCACTGCAGCTTTAAAGCTGAAGTTTGTAAATTTGATCAAATATTATTGAGTTATTTTTTATAAAACGGTCACTATATCCTCACCGTAGTGTATGAGACAGATGAAAAAATCATGTTCCTCTGTGTCCTCACTGACTTTCCCCTGGCTGTGGGGTGTGTTTTTGTCCAGCAGGTTTGGTTCTGCCTGTATATGGTTGATGCCGTGTCGTCCCAGCAAACATTTGGATGTTGAAAAAAGCTGAAACGACGTACATCGTTAGAGAGTTGAAATATATAGCCAATACAAACATATGAAAATACACAAAATTTGTGCACAGCGCTGCGCTCAGCAACATTTATGACTCTAAGAGTTGCATGTGAACACATAAAAAGTCTATTGTTCTACATTAATAAATAAATAACCGATAATGTGTGAAGAAACCTTCGTCGTGTGCTCTTTGTGTTGCTCGAATCCACCGTGACCGAGTTCTCTTTGAATGATGCAGGACATGCACAGTAGATTGAAATTCATACTTCGGAGGGACTTCTACGTAACTTAAAATCGCTTATTATGCAAACATACCTCTCAGGTTGCTTATATAAAAGTACTCTATAACACTGTTAGTGTATGAATTTATACTCAATAACATTTAAAATGTTTGTAGTCCAGTTGTTCTGTGGTTTAGGTGCAACCTGTCATTTCAACCCGCTTCACGCGAGAGGTTGTGTAGGCCTGCCGTCAACCCCCGGGGCGATGAAATGTTTTCCTCTCTCACAAACATAAACGTGCAGCGTTGTGCACAAATATTGTGTATGTTCGTATGTTCGTATGTTTGTATTGGCTATATACATATTTCAACCCCCTAACGATGTACGTTGTTTCAGCTTTTTTCAACGTCGAAATGTTTGCTGGGACGACACGGCATCAACCATACAGGCAGAACCAAACCTGCTGGACAAAAACACGCCTCACAGCGAGGTGAAGGTCAATGGTCACAGGAGGACACAACTTGGCACAGCATGGTCTCATTGCCAGTTCGTCAAATACCAACCTTTTGTCACGTCCCTTGGGATCTGATACCGACGCACAAGGCACCCTTTAGCATCTGTGGGATAAAACCGTGTTGGATAGAACCAAGGGTTTGCATAATTTTTGTTTGGTTATTTGCTTAGAGCATTTGACTACTTAAAGCAGGGTAGGCAGTATATTTTTTGGCATCATTGAGAAAAAATTCCATAATAACCTTTCAGCATATTGTAATTCAAGTGTTCTGAGAGAAAACTAGACTTCTGCTCCTCCTCATGGCTCTGTTTTCAGGCTGTAGAAAATCTAGCCCGTGACGGGAGACTTTGACCAATCAGAGGTCATTTCAGAGCAAAATGCACTTTTTTCATGGCTTTTATACATAAATATGTGTCCCCGGTGTGTCTAGAGACCCCCAAACAGGGTCTGAAATTAGCACCCGCCACCCGCCAAATGTGGGTAAATTGTAGTGGCGGGTAAAATCGGCAGGCCATCCGCCACTTTGGCAGACAGGGAAAACGCCAGTGATGGGAATAGAGAACAGGTTCCCGTTAAGAACGGGTTCTTACTTGTCCAATTCCTTGGACTCTCATGCCTCTGTAACTATCGATTCCTCTGTATTGATGCTTTCCCACAGTTACGCTGCACAATGACACATACTTACGTGGTATCATGTTTAAGTTAAGCCGAAGCCACGGCGGAGAGAGAAAAAAGTCCTCAACAGCATGGTGCTACTAAACCTGAGGGGATGCACCCTGTTTTCTTCCCTGATAAAGCTTCACTGTGAACAACAAACCTGTGTTTAAATCAACAGGAGGAGAGTTAGTAACGTTAGCTGTTAGCAGCAGGTGGGCAGCACAGTCCTGACTGGATAAATAACGGAGCTACTAACGTTAACGGAGGTGCCATTGAGTTATTATTATGAGGCGTTCAAAGTCTGCTCAGGAAAAATGACTATTGGGCGAAGGTAAATACAACGTTATCATGATGTGTTCAAATGTAATCTCGTAAAATCAAGTTTTTGGCGAAAAACTTGAGTAAATCCAGTTGTTTGAAGAAGTAGTTGTTTTCACAGTAATATGAAATAGATATGGGCTGCATGGTGGTGCAGTGGTTTGCACTGTCGCCTCACAGCAAGAGAGTCGCAGGTTCAAACCCGGCTTGGGGCCCTTCTGTGTCGAGCTGTATGTTATCCCCGTGTTAGCATGGGTTTTCTCCGGGTTTCCTCCCACAGTCCAAAGACATGCAGGTTAGGTTCATTGTTGACTCTAGGGCCCTGTTCAGACCTGGTATTAAGATGCGTCCTAAGTGATCGGATCACAAGTGGACAGCTTTAAGTACGTCTGTTCACACCTGGTATTAAAATGCGTCTCCACATGCGTCTTCAGTGGCCACTTGTGATCCAATCTCACTTCCCCGCCCCATATGCAAATAAACACGTAGTAAACACGTGGCTAATACAGCAGACGTTGTGACGTAATATTACATGAATGTCAGTAGTAATATCCTACATATTCGTGAATTCTGGTACAGTGTATTAACATCAAAATAAAAGGTTATTGTACCGGCGGTCCCCGGAGACCTCCGCGCCGCCGGCTCTCTGGAGCGCTGTACCCCGCTGTTGTCTGGCAAAAGCAGTGTGCCGTCTGATAGTCTGTAGATATGTAGCCTATAAACAAGATATATTTTAATAAAATACGGATGTACCGACAGGATACAGTAGAGCACAGAGGCCGTTTCCATGCTGACAAGCGCCCGTGTCTGCCTGTTTATTCACCTGAGGGGCGCGGTGATCCTGTGGATCTCAGATGAGTAGGCGGTCCTTAATGTGGCCAGGACGTATTCGCGTACACACTGCTATAAGAATGTGGCCATATGTGGCCCAGACCACCTCTGAATGACCCTGTTCAGACCTGGTATTAACATGCGTCCTCAGTGATCCGATCACAAGTGGACAGCTTTAAGTACACACTGAAGACGCATTGAGGACACATTGAGATCAAATCTTTCAGACCACATTCAGAGGTTCAGAAGTTCAGCCGTTTTTATAATGATTTACTGTTTATTTTGCAGGTTAACCTGCACAGAAACGTGACTTTGGTTTTGCTTCAAACATGAGTGGAAAATTGAGACACCAAGAAACCAAGTAGTGTATCTGCTCTCTTGGTTTTCTCAGAATGAGATATTTCCAGTGCAGGCAGAGTGGGCAAATGTTTCACTTGGACCAACCAAACTCATAGCCACAAAGTCTTCCCGGAATCTGGGTGTCATGATTGACGAACAGCTAACCTTTAAGGTTCACGTGGCCTCTAGTGCTCGGTCGTGCCGATTTGCCCTGTACAACATCACGAAGATCATACCCCACCTGTCAGAGCATGCAACACAACTCCTGGTACAGGCTCTTGTAATATCACGCATTGACTCCTCAGCTCCCTACTGTCAGG
This sequence comes from Sebastolobus alascanus, assembly GCA_916701645.2. Classification (NCBI taxonomy): domain Eukaryota; kingdom Metazoa; phylum Chordata; class Actinopteri; order Perciformes; family Sebastidae; genus Sebastolobus; species Sebastolobus alascanus. The sequence continues at coordinate 640,344 of CAKAOJ020000443.1, read as the reverse complement.
CCTCCCTGATTGCACATTCACACCTCTGCAGAAGATCCAGAACGCAGCAGCGCGACTGGTCTTCAACCAACCCAAAACAGCACACGTCACTCCGCTGTTCATATCCCTCCGCTGTTCATTTCCCTCCACTGTTCATATCCCTCCGCTGTTCATATTCCTCCGCTGTTCATATCCCTCCGCTGTTCATATCCCTCCGCTGTTCATATCCCTCCACTGTTCATATCCCTCCACTGTTCATATTCCTCCACTGTTCATATCCCTCCGCTGTTCATATCCCTCCGCTGTTCATATTCCTCCGCTGTTCATATCCCTCCGCTGTTCATATCCCTCCGCTGTTCATATCCCTCCACTGTTCATATCCCTCCACTGTTCATATCCCTCCGCTGTTCATATCCCTCCGCTGTTCATATCCCTCCGCTGTTCATATCCCTCCACTGTTCATATCCCTCCACTGTTCATATTCCACCGCTGGTTCCCTGTTGCCGCTCGCATCAAATTCAAAACCCAGTTGTTCGCTTACAAAACAGCAACAAAAATGTCTCCTGCCTACCTGAACTCCCTCATCCAGGTCTACACTCCCTCCCGCCCACTACGCTCTGCCAATGAAAGGCACCTGGTACTTCCATCACAACAGGGCCCTAAGTCTCTAGCTAGACTCTCCTCCTCTGTAGTCCCCCGGTGGTGGAATGAGGTACCGAACTGCACTCGATCTGCAGAGTCCCTTTCCACCTTTTAGTAAAAGCTACAGACCCAACAGCTCTTTGATGAACACCTCTGCACCTAATGACACTGATGCTATTGATTGATGATGATATTGTTGATGATGATATTGAGGATGATGATATTGAGGATGCTGTTGATGTTGTTAAAGATGATGAAATCTGCTTCTATCCACCCTGTGCATTGCCTCTGTGCACTGCCTGTCAGCACCTGTGTCCGATCGCACTTGAAGCTGTTGTCGGCACTTACTCACGTTGTTCCCTCTTATCTAGATCCTTGCTTGTGGACGATTTGGATAAAGCGTCTGCTAATTGAAATTGTAGAAATGTAGAAACCCATTGCAGAAGGCATATAACTAGACCACAAATGCAGTGCAGCCATACAGTATAATGGCTTGTAAGTGAATGGTGCATGTTGTTGTGGTGCATGTTGTTGTGGAAAACAAAACACACTGGTAAGGATGAGGATAAACAAACAGATAAAACATAAACCACAACACCATAAAATAAATCCTACAATCCAACCTCAGCTAACAGCAGAGAAGGATATGCAGTGTGTGAATGTGCTACCGCTTGCATGCATAGCCTTATAGCTGTGGGCAAGACAGGTTGAACCTGTCCTCACTGCTGGGAGATTATCTTTCAATTTAATCTGCTTCATTTTGTAGATACAACACCTTTTAGGTTTTGAAGGAGTTGGAATTTACCAACTAGTTTCAGAGAGCGTGACCGGAAGTCTGAGATGTTGGAATGCCTCAATCGTGCTTCACCTTGAATCCCTTCTTTACTCATTCCTGACATTTCTTTCATTCTCTGACTTGGCTTTCATCTTCTCGTCTGCTGCTCCAACACTTCACCTCTGTTCTTTTGTTTCTAACAGCTGTTCCCTCGTCCGCTTCCCTCTCCTGTCCGTTGCTCTCTCTGTTTGCTGCTGCATTAATCCTTTCTGTGTGATTCCATGATTGTGGAGTACATTCCTCCCTCAGGCAGATAAACATGAAACCTGCTCAGTTCCCAGAAACAGCTTCTGATTCCTAGGAAGTGACCGATCCAGGAAATGGACTGAGGTTGTTAATTGTTTTTTACCAGCCATAAACCAACTGTACACTTATAACTTCAGAAGTTGCAGTATTAAAATATGGTTTGCATCATTTTAAAATGAATTAGTCTTTTAGTACAATATAACATCTATAGTGTCCGTGCTGATAAGTGGTGTAGGGATAGTACTATTGTTACTTTGGAAGTTCTCCTCTTGATTTGCTAACTAAGAATGTTTGTCTCAGTTAATCTTGTATTGTCTTCAGATGAACTCTCATCTCTCATCTTCAACCTCTTATCCGGGGTCGGGTCGGGGGGGCAACAGCTCCAGCAGAGGAGCCCCAAACTTCTCTTTCCCGGGCCACATTAACCAGCTCTGACTGGGGGATCCCGAGGCGTTCCCAGGCCAGTGTAGAGATATAATCTCTCCACCTAGTCCTGGGTCTTCCCCGTGGCCTCCTCCCAGCTGGTCGTGCCTGGAACACCTCCTTAGGGAGGCGCCCAGGGGGGGGGGGGCATCCTTACTAGATGCCCGAACCACCTCAACTGGCTCCTTTCAACGCAAAGGAGCAGCGGCTCTACTCCGAGTCCCTCACGGATGACTGAGCTTCTCACCCTATCTCTAAGGGAGACGCCAGCCACCCTCCTGAGAAACCCATTTTGGCCGCTTGTACCCGCGATCTGGTTCTTTGGGTCATGACCCAACACTCATGACCATAGTGAGAGTAGGAACGAAGATTGACCGGTAGATCGAGAGCTTTGCCTTCCGGCTCAGCTCTCTTTTTGTCGCAACGGTGCGGTAAAGCAAATGCAGTACCGCCCCCCCCCCCGGCTGCTCCGATTCTCCGGCCAATCTCACGTTCCATAGTCCCCTCACTCGTGAACAAGACCCCGAGGTACTTGAACTCCTTCACTTGGGGTAAGGACTCATTCCCTACCCTCAGATGAACTTTGGAATATATTTTTATGGCGTCAGATTTATGTCATATGTCGCGAGCGCGATAAAACATGCTCATGAAGCAAATTATATTATTTCGCACGTACAGATATTAACTACCACTCGCACAATATATAAGTCCTCACGCACCAAATCAAAAACCGAGAGTTGTACACGCAGCTGCGAGCGAGAAACAAAACAGAGAGAGAGGCAAAGAATGGTGTAGCGTTGCACAGAATGATGTCACTCAGGCTCAGTCTGGTGCTACACATTTAATTAAGATGTTCTGCAAAATGTAATAATAACACTTTATGTTGACAATCGCTACACAGCGTATTCTGCTTGCATCTTGTACTTATTCACGCGAGACTTCCCCGTGACGCTCCCTTCACATACACGGCTTCTGTAGCAACACTGACACCTAACAATGACACTGAACCCTAAATTCTAACCACATTGAACACTTTCTTCTCATAAACACATATGAAACGTGACAAACTCTCTTAACATTACACCCAAGAAATGGTTCTGTTTTATAACCTACACATGACTTATTGTGCCACAAGGGCACCTGTGTGTAAAGAACAAAGCAGCGAGCGCACAGAGAAGCCACCACACATGAGAGAGAGAGCGTCTGCGTAGCGAGCGCTCGAGGGCAGACGCGCTCTCACAGGTAACGCTGCTCTCCAAGTTGAGTCCTGCTCACCTGAATCGACCTGACTTTTGACAGTCACATGACTCGGTCACGGGTTCCCAACGTCACGCCGTCGTCACGTCTTGGCGCTCCAGCCTCGGTCTGGGTCTCATTCACGTGAACGGAGGAAGGGAAATAACTCTGGATTCAGCTAATAGTGCGTTTTCAAACTTTTAAAACCTAATGATTTAAATAAGGACTATTAGAGTGTTCATACTGGGGAGTTGATTCACATCAAAAAATGATCCTCTTAGTTACAGACGTCTCTTTCCCAGTGTAAGTCTATGGGAAAAAGTCTTTTTGGGCCCAATGGCATCACGTGACGGACACGGAAGTTGCAGTACCGCCGTTTGGCCACTATTAAAATTGGGATCAACGACCGACGCTCTTCCTGGGGGCTTGACGGAAACCAACGGAGGCAATGGCCCTCTTATGATTGGCCACTTTCAACGCAAACACACCCACACGGACTGCTGTATGAGGCATCCGCCATGTTGGAGAGGAAAGACTGTTACTCACTCACTTGATTCTGAACCGATTTTCATGAAAATTGGTTTGTTATAAACGTGAGAAATTGAACATAATACTGGATTACTATCTATTATATTGTTATAAAGCCACTTTGTTGCTTGTTATTGTATTAATAATTAAATCAATTAATTTCTAAAATAAACTAATTTGTACTACATTGTATGTAGTATTGTTTTATAAGTATTTTATTATATTATAATATTGTAATGTTATATTATAATATTGTATGTGTTAAGTGTCAAAAGTGAATTAATGAAGATGAAAATAAAATATTAGAGATTAACAATATTTCTGACATTGTTTGTGTGATGGCAACTGTCCGGCCTACAGAAGTGGACTTAACTCATCGTATGTGTGTCTCAGGACATACGGATGAACTGACTGGATGTTCTTCTCTTAACTGGAGTCTGAGGAACAAAAATAGTCTTGTTAATTTTATTTTATTTATATTAAAACAATAGAAATGTACATTTTTGGAGAAACTCACAAGAGCTGAAATTCAAAATAATTTCCACTTAGATCAGAGAGGAAGTTGTGTCTATTCAAAAGTTAATGTTTTGGCATAGAGCTGATTAGATCCACCCCCAACCGAACTGAATTTAATTACAATAAGCGTCCAGTATCATATTCAATTTCTCACTTTTATAACAAACCAAATTTCATGAAAATCTGTTCAGAATCAAGTGAGTAACAGTCGATCTTTCCTCTCCAACATGGCGGACGCCACATACAGCAGTCCGTGTGAGTGTGTTTGCGTTGAAAGTGACCAATCATAAGAGGGCCAGCGCCTCCCTTGGTTTCCGCCTCCAAACTGTCAAAAGTCAGGTCGAGTCAGGACTCAGCTTGGAGAAGCAGATTTACCTGTGAGACCGCGTCTGCCCTCCAGCACTCGCTAAGCAGGCTCTCTCTCTCTCTCTTGTGTGGTGGCTGTTCTCTCTCTGTTTGTTTCTCACTCGCAGCTGCTTGTACAACTCTTGGTTGTTGAATTGGTGTGTGAGAACTTATATTGTGTGAGTGGCCTTTATTATCTGCGCGTGTGAAATAATATACTTTGCTCGTGGGCATTATTTTATCACGCCCGCGACATATGACATAAATCTGATGCCATAATTTTTGCACAGAAAGAGGAGTGTGGATTTTTTGTCCCCCATCACTTCCATTGGAAGCATGTTATGAAGGGATCTTTTAATGGCCAGTATGAACCGCAGGGATGATTACAGCAAACAAAACCCATTTCTATGTTCACTCATTTAGCTATGTTTTCAGATACATTTTTTTTTCACATAACACTATATTAAGATCTATGTCAAAAATAAAGTGCAAATTAGTAAACAGAACCCAGTGTATCAGTGCATTTACCTGTATTTAAGTCTTTGTATTGTTGCTGGCTCGCCGTAGTAATCTGATTTCTTAAAGGAACAGTGTGTAACATTTCGGGGGATCTAAGAAATATTAATAACTATGTTTTCAGTAGTGTTAGAGATGTTAATAATTAACCGTTTATAAGAATTATTACGGATTAACGCTATCGGGTAACGGGTAAAAGAATTTAAAAAAAATAAATAAAAAGCTGAGCAAAACTCAGAGGAGCAGCTTGTCACTTAAAGGAGAATAGCTGGTCCACATTAACAGCCCAACTTAAGTGAGTCTGAGCCGGTGTTACAGATACAGGAACTTGGCTTGGGTCTTGAGGAGTTGTAGCTACAATCGGCTACAACGCCACAGACAACCCCACACTCACCGCCGCCACACACGTGGACTGTCGGACACTCTAACACTAACGTTACGCCGGGCTGACAGACCATATGTGTGTGACAATGGCGAGCACGAAGCCACCAGCAACGATACAGCTGCAAACGTAGCACATACACACACGGTCTGTCGGACAGTTGCTAACGTTATGCCGTGCTAACAGAGCCAGCTGGGCAGACACACAGCTGACAACCTTGGAGCTAAACTAAATGATGCGGTGGAGACTTGCTGGGAAAATGGCTGCATGTGTCCTCGACACTACACGCAGCACCGTGGCTGCTACAGTAACTCTCCCGGACGGGTGAACTGGGGACTCAGTTGTCTGTTTTGCACATACAGCTGATGATAAATGACCACAGCACTGCTGCATAATTGGTTAATGAGTGTCGGCTATCGGTTAGAAAAAAAAGTTCATAATTAGCATCCTTAATTAGTGTATAAGCACCTGAAACTGAAAATCATGTTGTCGTTAGAATGAGCGCTTCGTATCTAGAACGGGTCCTCTTCACGGAGTCTATCATGTTGCTCTGCCATGTTTCTCCAGTAACAGACAAACCAAACACTGACTCTAACTCTTTTTACGTTCCCTGAAAGCCAACGTAGTTCTCCGACACGCTTGTGAAAACCGTGGTACCCGGGTTGTAATCCGACCCTCGGGCCTTTGCTGCATGTCATCCCCTCTCTCTCTCTCTCTCTCTCTCTCGCTCTCTCTCACTTTCCTGGCTATATACAATATTTGCACCAAAGAAAGGCAAAAGGGCCAAAAGAAAAATCTTTAAAGCGGTTTCATAAAGGTCAATTCAAGTTCACGCAATCAGACTAATTCAAGTCAGGTTTAAAGTGGCAGTAGGCAACAATTTTTTGGCATAATTTGGCAAAAATTCCATAAAAACCTTTCAGCGTATTGTAATCAAAGTGTTCTGAGAGATAACTAGACTTCTGCTCCTCCTCATGGCTCTGTTTTCATGCTTTAGAAAAATCTAGCCCGTGACGGCAGATTTTGATCAATCACAGGTCATTTCAGAGAGAGAGAGCGTTCCTATTGGCTGTGCTCCGGTCATGTGACCAGAACTTGGCTTCCTTCAAAAGATTTTACAATGGCGGCTGCCTCACAAACTTTCTCATTTTACAGCTAACTCCAAGATGATTCTGAAAACACTTCAGGGCGAGAACTAGGCATTATAGTAACAGAATATTTATTCATATTTGTTCAACGCTGCCTAGTTTGACCGTTTGGTCGGAGTTCAGAGTGATTGACAGCCGGCTCTCATAGACGGCAGCTGGACAGCAGACCTTGTTTTCCTCCGGTAAGTGAAATCCTTCAGATGCCGTTAGGAGCACCGGAGGACACAGTAGGACACAGAGGAACAGGATTTTTTTCAGGTTACCTGTTTCATGTACTACTGTCATGCTATAGTGGCCGTTTTCTAAAAATAACTTTTTTAAATCATATTTGCGCCAATATCGCGCACTGCAGCTTTAAGTAGTCAAGATAATTGACTTAAGCAGTGAAGCACTGTTATTGGCTTATAGAAATCTATCAGATATCTTTGTGCATTTGAGTGGAGCAGTTTGTATTTAGAAATCTGTCACTGCACTCTCTTAAATCAGATTTTGTTTGTGCTCTCTTGGTTCTAAAAAACTGTTTTCTTGCTCACAGAGCTGGGTTCCCAGGATCATCAAGAAGCGAGTGTGCACCACTTTTGTTGAAGACTCTCTCAGGTAATCTCTCCTTCATCTGTTTTGACTAAAATGCAAAAATGTTGGATTCATTACATGAAAGTCATGAGGAACCAATGTTTTTTTAAATGATGTGATTCTGTAATTTAATGGTTTTTTTTTCTGATCAATACTCCTCGTGAAGGGTCTACCCTTATTTCACTGAACTTAAGCTCTACATTTGAAACAGTGGATCATAGTATCTTAATTTTCTGTCTAAGAGACATTGTAGGAATTGCAGATTGCTCCCTTCAGGACATCGGACATGTCTGATGTCCTTAAAAACGGTCTTACTAACTGACAGACTGTTAACTCATAACGTTATGACATTGTAACCCTAGTTCTATAAGCACAGGCGCAGCCCTCTACTGGATTCAATGGGTAATACTCCTTCAATCACGAACATGCATTTGCCCACTGAACTTTGCATAAACGTAGCAGTATACTGTATATGAGGCAGCGTCCACCGCTGTCTACCATCCCACACCCTCTTCAGCGAGCGGCACAGGAGCGACAGGAACCCCTTGGTAGAGGGCTCCGCCTGTGCTTATAGAACCAGGGTTATAATATCATAACCTTTGTTCTAACTCATACAGGCTCCTCTCTCTGCTGGACTCTATGGGTACAGTGGGTGGAGCCTGATGAATGCACGCCCTGCCACAACACAACATTGACTCAACCACACTGATCCTGACCGGCTAGAGGTTAGTCACCGCAGCGGAGAAGTAGGGGGCCCAGCCAACCCAGGTAGTATGCAACTGATCTGGGTTAAGCCATGGTCTAAGCCTGCAGGGGTAAAAAAGACAAGCAGTAGACACCCTGCACACCACATTCCCTGGTTCATCAAGGAGCACGGGAACATGTAGGTGTATCATGCCCTGAGGGGGGTCAGGTGCAACACACCTGACACCCCCCCACCCTTTTCTCCAGTTCTGTGTCGTTCCACCGAGCACAGACTCTGAAAAGAAGCCCGACATGTCCGAGAAATAGAACCATATGAACAGACAGGGCATCGACCATGACACCTCTGTACATATTCCAGATTATTCCTTTGGCCGATGCTGCAGTCCAAAATATCAGTCTGAGGCGATGAGGCGGGGGCGTCAGGCTGAGAAGAGCCAGCGAGCCACCCAACACGCCCAAGTTGTTAGCAGCTAGGCACTAGAAACAGACGTTGTGAAGAACCACTGCGGTGTTGAGGCCGGGACATGACAGGCACTGATGAGAAGTCAGTGGGCAAATCGGTGTTTGCTGAAGAGAAAGGAATGGTCGATGGCAGTGGACGCTGCGTTATATACTGTGGGATCCGCATGTATTCGGGTAGGCACGTCCTGATTGGAAGGTTACGTTCATGCAAAGTTCAGTGGGCGAATGTGTGCTCGTGATTGAAGGAGAGTATTACACATAGACTCCAGTAGAAGGCGGAGTCTGTGTAAGTTAGAACAAACATTACAGTCACAGAAAAAAAGACACGACACGGTGCTCAGTCGTCTCTGTAACTGTCTGAGTCCAAAAGTAAAAATTGAGCAGCTATAGCAGAAATCTAACAGCACCATAAATGACATGTATATAACCACAATAACACACGGTAAAGCCCTAGAAATTTGCATATAGGTTACTTTAATTTAATTTATATGGGTACTGCTCGTGCCAATGATTCGAGTCCTTGGATGATGACAGCATTTTAACTTGCACTGTACTATGATGTTGTTCCTCCTCTTTACATACAAAATAATGGCAGAAATTCAGCATTTGTCTTTTCTCTTGTCTTTATTTGCATATTTGTTATTGAGGTATACCAAAAGTAACGGAAAGTAATCAGATTACATTACTTTTATATTGTGATACTGCGATTACGTTGCTTATTACATTTTTTTTAACAGGTAATTAGTAATTGTATCGGATTACGTTTTTAAAGTAACCCTCCCAACCCTGCTTAGTCAGGGCCTCCAAACTCTGGATCAGCCTTGCTGTTGATTTAGAGAGGAGAGATTAGTGTTGTACCAACTATAAACCAGTAAAGTAACTTACTTTCAAATTGAAATAGCTCCTGGAATCTATCGACCACAGAATAACAAGGCTGTGTGGGTTTGTTGGTTTTGTGTGTGTGTTTCAGTAATGGAGCATTGTGTCAGTGTGGTGGCGTGCGGGGGGTGCATGACTCTGTGGCAACAGGGGACTTCTTTGGAGCAGCTATTGTCAGTCAGTGGGACAGCAGGCAGCACTCTTCAGAGTGTCCAACCGACGCCTATGGAGAACTGGAGTTTGCCGGCGCTGGACGCAGACACAGTCATGTGAGTGGCCGTGCTGAACACACTTGGAGTGTAACTTGTGTTTTCTACACCAAAAACTAAGTAGACTTGAATGTAATTGTTATCATTTTTTATATATAAATGATGGTTATTATAAAGTGTCACCCAGTCCTCTCTTTGTCTCGTCTAGTTTCTGCGGCTGTCATGTGACACAGCGCCTCAGATCGTGTACACTCTGATGACGGCTCACTGGGGTCTGCCCTCACCCAACCTGGTGGTGTCGGTGGTGGGGGGCGAAGGCCGCGAGAAGGTCAAAACCTGGGTGAGAGATGTCCTGAGAAACGGGCTGGTTAGGGCTGCACAGAGCACAGGTAAGAACCCTTAGTCACCATTACGATCAACAGAAACCATTGAGACATTGTTAAAGGGACTCTATGTAAGAATCAGAAATGACTTGTTTACAGCGACACCTGTGGAGTCAACGAAAGTCAGCGTCCTGTTGATCACGCTTGTGCTCGCTCTACATAGACATGAACGAGCATCGGTCAAAACTATGGAGGCGACACACGTCAGCTAAAACCATAATGTATCACTCTATGTTTCACCTGGTTGGCAGTTATGTTAGCTGACCAGACGAAGGTCTCTCCATGAATCAATGCTGATACTGTGTTTTCCTGCTTCAGCCTCCCGACCGCGGTCAGAAGGAACAGGGGAGACACCGGAGTTTTGGTCGGAGACGATAACATTACTCGCTCCGGAGCCCCGTCACTTCACAAGACACAGGAAACCTCTGTTGGTCTGGAGGAGCTGCAGTATTAATTTCTGCACAAACTTCCACTTTACATTCACTAGATATTCTCAGAGCTAAACTAACTCTTCTGCAGTGTGTAGTGTGAGCACATGCAGAGAGGTTGAGCGAGAGAGCGAGTGAGAATGAGCGCGGTGTGTGAGTGAAGGCAAGCAGGAAGGCAGAGTACAGCAGAGACTCCGGCCCTGGAGACCAAGACTTCAGTCTCCCCGCGTCCTCCGACCGCGGCCAACACTGTTTTGCAATACGGGCTTCACTAGATATAACTTTGTGGTTGTTTTGTGTAGTTTGTGTTGGAGTCTGAACAGTGTAACCACAGGCAAGCGCGCATGGGACACCGACCAGCAATGATTTATACGTGTAAGAAGTTACAAACAGTCCCTTTAAATCTTACACTTAGAAAATTCATTCCAAAATAGCATACTAAAATGTGTAAGAGGCATTCCCTCCATTTATGAAACTAAACTAAATAAACAAAATAACCAGGACTTCATGTGTGGACATGTTGTCAGGTCCACACTGTGTGTGGAAACTGGGGAAAAGCAAGCAAAGCAATACTGTAAAGAAAATAATGTATCTAGTACTGTATATCTCGGAACAAACGCAAACAATCTGAATGGCCTTCGAGTCGGGACTTAAATGTTTCAGTAGCGGGAACCTCCTGATATTAAGAGCAAGGCTGTTCCAGGAGTGCAGAGCAGAAGGACCAGGGTGTCACACTTGGAGAAAATGGGGAACATTTTTCAGAAGTAGATGAAGCACTTCAATGTGGAAAGGTGATCATAATTGTTAAAGCAGTGGTTGGTCTACGGCAGGGGTCAGCAACTTTTACTATCAGAAGAGCCATTTTAGGCAAAAAAAACAAAAACAATCTGTCTGGAGCCGCAAAACATTTGAGCATTGTGTTGAAGGTAACACAGTTTATAGTCTAAGTATATAGTATATAAGTCTAATGCAGTGAGGGCCAAAGTGCAAATGTACTACGGAGTATTAGGGTCACATTGAGGGCAATTTCCAGAATAAAGTAGTAACTTTACGAGAAAAAAAGTCGTAATATTGTGAGAAAAAAGTCATAACTTTACGAGAAAAAAAGTCGTAATATTACGAGAATAAAGTCATAACTTTACGAGAAAAAAAAGTCGTAATATTACGAGAATAAAGTCATAACTTTACGAAAAAAAAATCGTAATATTATGAGAATAAAGTCATAACTTAACGAGAAAAAAAAGTCAGAACTTTATGAGAAAAAAAGAAAATAACACGTAAAATTACTACTTTATAATATGACTCATAATATTACGATTTTTTTTCTCGTAAACCTTTATTATTATTTTTTTCCTGAATGTGGCCCTAATACTCCGTCGTACCATAGACCTACAACAATGATAAATAAAAATGAAAATGTAAACAAAAAACAGTTATTCATTTGCATTTATAAAAATCCACAGGGAGCCACTGGAGAGGAGCTAAAGAGCTGCAGGTTGCTGACCTCTGGTCTACGGTATAAATGAGAAAATATATTATGGATATATTATATTATATTATATTATATTAATAGTATTAATTTAATACATATTAATATATTATCATATTATATCATATTTGAGTCTCTAAATATCATTATGTCATTTATAAAAGTTTGCATGTATATATGATAATTTATGCTGAGTCACTTAAAAGTTCACCTTATGTGTCCCACCTCACTATACTGTTGTCACTGCTCTTCCCCAGGAGCCTGGATCTTGACGGGGGGTCTGAGGGAAGGCGTGGCCCGCTGTGTGGGCGAGGCGGTGAGGGACCACGGGGCCGCGGCTCCAGAACTCTCACAGAAGAAAGTGATCGCTGTCGGGCTGGCAGCCTGGGGCCTGGTGAACAACAGAAAGCAGCTTGTCAATGGCCAGGTACAGTAATCATCATGCAGTACGCCAACCATGAGCTTGTCCTGAGATCCTGGGAGTCCAATACACAGCCTGCACCTTAAGCTTGTAAAACTATGATAATTTGAAGAATGATGTCACCTTTTACAAGGTGAATTATACGTGCTGCTAATTCTGTACTGATTTGACTTTTGCATGTGTTGCACATACTGTAGCATGTACACAATGATTTCCTTTTCAAAGGACAACATGAGTAGATGTTGTCACTTCCTGTGAGAATTACAAAGTAAGAGTAACAAATGAGAATGTAGATCTGACACGGAACTTGATCAGATTGAGACAATAACCCAGAACAAGCCCAGTAGCAGCTGGTGCCATCTCGACGCTGGAGTTAGCCATGAAAATTTGGTAAATGTATTATCGTTCATCTTGTAAGTCTCAAGTGTGGGAAGCAAGAAGGTATGTTGGTCATACCAGCATAAGCAAACTTATATCACCTGAGTTTTGATATTAATCTGAATTTTGAGACAAAAGCCAGAAGTCTCAATTTCACAATTTTAAGGAAATGGGTTAGAAATGAGAAATAAGTTATTTGTTTATAAGATAGACTCCAAAATGATTCATAATGTAGTAACTACTAAAGGACTTTAAAGCTAATGTTGGTAGCTTAGAGCAAACATGATAATTTTTTTTTTTTTTTTATAAAATGGTTACTATAGTACGATGGAGTATTAGGGCCACATTGAGGACGTAATATTATGAGAATAACGTCAGAAGTTTACGAGAAAAAAGTCGTAATATTATGAGAATAAAGTCAGAAGTTTACAAGAAGAAAAGTCGTAATATTATGAGAATAAAGTCAGAAGTTTATAAGAAGAAAAAGTCGTAATATTATGAGAATAAAGTCATAAGTTTACGAGAAAAAAGTCGTAATATTATGAGAATAAAGTCAGAAGTTTACGAGAAAAAAAGTCGTAGTATTATGAGAATAAAGTAAAGAGAATAAATAAAATATTATAAAGTAGTAATTTTACGTGTTATTTTAGAGGGGAAATAGTGTGAAAATGAGGAACGTGGAGCATCTTGTGAAGTTATACTTTAGTTTAGGTTTCACAAATAACGAAATACTTAAAGGGACTATATGTAACTTCTTACTCGTATTAATCCTACCGGGTCGGTGTCCCATGTGCGCTCGCGTGTGGGTACGCAAGCGCGCAGACTCCAACACAAACTACACTGAAGCACCAAAACTGCAAAGTTATATCTAGTGAAGCCAGTCTTGCAAAAGAGTGTTGGCTCTTCCTGCTTCGCCCACCCCAGCCGCGGTCGGAGAGGACGGAGTTTCTACTCTGCTCCAGCCTGCTCCTGCTGTCTGCTCCTGCCTGCTTGCACACCGCACTCGTTCTCACCCGCTCGGCTCGCTCCAACTCCACTTTCGCGCGCGCACACTACACACACCAGAATGCAGAAGAGTTAGTTTAGCTCTGAGAATATCTAGTGAATGTGCAGTGGAAGTTTGTGCAGAAATAAATGCTGCAGCTCCTCAGCTAAACTAACTCTTCTGCAGTGTGTAGTGTGTGCGCGCGCGAACTTGGAGTTGGAGCGAGCCGAGCGGGTGAGAACGAGCGCGGTGTGCAAGCAGGCAGGAGCAGACAGTAGGAGCAGGCTGGAGCAGAGTAGAAACTCCGTCCTCTCACTATTTTGCAAGACGGGCTTCACTAGATATAACTTTGCAGTTTTGGTGCTTCCGTGTAGTTTGTGTTGGAGTCTGCTCGCTCGCTTACCCACACGCAAGCGCATGGGACACCGACCCGGTATGATTTATACGTGTAAGAAGTTACATAGAGTCCCTTTAATATTTTGGCACATCAGCACCACATTATCATCAGTATCAGGGCCTTGAAAAGATTGTGCAAGAAACTGCATTTATTCTGAAGAAAGAACCACATGGACCTGATGGGGGAACTGACTCTTTAGTGGAGGAGGAAATTACTTTTTTCTCGTAAAGTTCTGACTTTATTCTCGTAATATTACGACTTTTTTTCCTCATAAAGTTATGGCTTTATTCTCGTAATATAATGACTTTATTCTCGAAATCTAAGATTTTTCCCCCCTCAAAGTGGCCCTGATACTCCGTCGTACTATATCCTGACAGTAGAAGAAAAGCAATGTTTCCTTCTGGTTTAAAGTTTCAGGTCGGTTTCACCTTAAAGCTGCAGTTGGTAACTTTGAGCAAATATGATAAAAAGTTCTTTTCACTATATCACTATACTAGTCACTATATCCTGGTAAGCCTAGTTTGAATGTTTGATCGGAGTTCGCCAGCTGCCCGGAGACTGCTCGGCTCCAGCTTGGCTGTGATTGGTTGTTCAGAGGAACAGGGAGGCAGAGGAACATGAATTTTCTTCATAGATTATCTGTATTATGCAATGCTGTCAGGATATAGTGACAATTATATAAATATTACTTTTTGTCATATTTGCTCAAAGTGACCGACTGCAGCTTTCTATCTTGAAACAACAAATCTCAGACTTAGTGAAGTGAAGTGGAGAGGAGAGTAACTGGAGCCTCATCTCTGGAAACAAACCCTGCAACACCCCGTCTGCTTCCAACCGAGTACTTCAAGAAAAAAGTGTAACCTAGTTAACATTCCAAAAGTTCTGAGTATTGCAAATTACTTTAACTAGTGTCAAGCAGATGTTTGGGAGGTGTAGAGTATGAGTTGTTGACTAAAAGAATGCACGGTGATGATGGATGTGGTTGGCTGGTATTAAACACCGGTGTTGGCCAGATGCTCCTAGCTGAGATCAGATCAGCAGAGTAGATTCTGAACTCACTCACATTCACCTTTGTGTTGTCTGTCTGAAGGGGAGTTTCCCTGCTCGGTACTACGTCCAGAACACATCATGCGACTCCTCCTGCCTGGACAACAACTGCCAGGCTTTCCTCCTGGTGGATGATGGGAGCATTGGCCGCCGGGGGGGAGAGACAGCCTTTCGTGCTAGTCTGGAGGACTACATTTCCCATCAGCGCACTGGCATTTGGGGTGAGGCAGAGACATATAGTATATGTCAACAACAGTCCCTTTCAAACATGGAATCTGTAATGTTGATGGTTTATCGCAGCCTTTTGTAACTTGAGGCCCACTTCTGATTGATAAACAATTTCCGAGGACCACCTTCTCAAATAAATGACAAGCTGGCCTATAAATATGTGTTACGCCACTCGAAGGTGTAATGACCCACATAAATATTCAGCTTACCCTCAGCCATCACTGCCTGCCATTATGAATCAAACTATTCAGGGTCATATTTCCTCACTACATGCTTTCAAAAACTACTCCATTTTGTGTCACTGCATCCGAGAACGTTATGTCTGTAAAGGGGAGACTCGTGGGTACCCATAGAACCCATTTTCATTCACATATCTAGAGGTCAGAGGTCAAGGGACCCCTTTGAAAATGGCCATGCCAGTTTTTCTTCGCCAAAATTTAGCATAAATCAGGAGCGTTATTTTCATGCTCTTCCCGACAAGCTAGTATGATTAGTTACCAATGGATTCTTTAGATGTTCTAGTTTCATATGATACCAGTATCTAAACTCTAGCTTTAAAACTGAGCCTGCTACAACCTCAGAAAGACAGAATAGTGGCCGTCAGATTTTGAAGAGGTTAATCTAACCCAGGGGTTCAGCAACATTTACTATCAAAAGAGCCATTTTAGGCAAAGAAAAAAATAAATCTGTCTGGAGCCGCAAAACATTTGATCATTGTGATGACGGTAACACAGTTTATAGTCTAAGTATATAGTATATAAGTCTAATGCAGTGAGGGCCAAAGTGCAAATGTACTACGGAGTATTAGGGTCACATTGAGGGAAAAAAAATCGGAGATTTCCAGAATAAAGTCATAACTTTACGAGAAAAAAGGTTGTAATATAACTAGAATAAAGTCATAACTTTACGAGAAAAAAAGTCGTAATATTACGAGAATAAAGTCATAACTTTACGAGAAAAAAGTCGTAATATTACAAGAATAAAGTCATAACTTTACGAGAAAAAAAGTCGTAATATTACGAGAATAAACTCATAACCTTACCAAAAAAGAAAATAACACGTAAAATTACTACTTTATAATACTACGAGTTTTTTCTCTTAAACTTCTGACTTTATTCTCATAATATTACTTTTTTTTCTCGTAAACTTCTGACTTTATTTTCATAATATTACGACTTTTTTTCTCGTAAACTTATGACTTCATTCTCGTAACATTTTGACTTTTTTCTCGTAAAGTTATGACTTTATTCTCGTAATGTTATGACTTTTAAATGAATGACTTTTAATTGGATCGCCTCAGTCGATTTGCCAACTGTCATCGTCCCCAATAATTTGCTTCTTTAATTTAATCATTATTAGACAGTAGAATGCTCCCTATATTAATCAGTTACAGCAATGCCCGAGACACTACAATAGGAAAGTCATGTTTTGGCTTGCAGGTCATTTATATTCTCCTCGCATGATTTTGTAGGTGAAACATTTTGCTGGATTTTGCTTGCTGGACAATATGTGACATGCATGCACATATTGTAATATGCCCTTTGAACTTAAAGATATATCTTAAAATGTGTCCTATGGGTATGGGCGGACTGTGTTAAGTACTTACCTGTCCTCTATTGGTGAAGGTAAAGTATGTCAAACCAAGTTTTAAATGCCCTTACAAGTAAATGATTGTTAGATAGATTATTATCTTATAGAACCTTTTAAACTTGACAACATAAACGTTCTAAATGGGCCCCTTTGGTTTTCCTGTTACAATGTTTGTTAATGCGGTAGCAGACAGTAATTAAACTTGGACCAAAGCTGTTACCCCAGCAATAAAAAGGTCTATACTGGATGTGTGAGCAGGGTGCGCCCGTTTCGTGCCCAGTAAATCCACCCTGGATAAATAAAGGCCGAAAGAAAAGGAACTGCTGTGAGGTTGAAGAAGAGATTAATGGAAGCTGAGAGGTTAAAAAAAACCTACCACTATCAATTCAACTCATGATATGAATATTTAGTACACTTTTAGAGAGGTTGTGGGACATTATGAGAGAGCATTTCTGATTTCTTTCTTTGCTTAATGCAGTGTTTCTGTAGAGAAGCTGTCATTCTCTTCTAACTCCTTATCTTGGGCCAACAGGCAGCGGCAGTATTGAAATCCCAGTGCTGTGCATGCTCATCTCAGGAGACGCCAGTATGCTGGAGGTAAAGAAACTGCCAAATACATTCTCACTCTACACACACACACACTATTGCAGATTTTTGGGATTTTACCAAACTATTTCATAGGGTATTTTATTACCACGAAGCCTTACAGCTGTACGAGCCGCTAACAGGCCACAACACAAGGCGGATATTTGTTGCGGCCCTGGCGAATTTCGGCTACCTCTCCACAGTTGCTCCACTTGACAGGGTGGTTGGTCCGGTCCTCATCTCACAAACCGTGCACTGAACTCGACATTGGTTTCAGTTAATTTTAGGTCAGCAGTCATTGTCCATCACAGTCTCAACACAAAGACACTCTCCTGTCAATCCAGTGGCATCCGTCATCGCGGAAGCAAAACGCCACCACCCTCCGGTTCCCCCCAGGTTAACACCGTTAGCTCTGTTAGCACTGTTGCCGTTGTTAGCACCGTTAGCTGTTAGCCTCTCACTGAGATTAAATATGAGATAAATGAAAATGTCCTGTCATTTATTTTGTGTACATATCTTCCCTGGCTCAGAGATTGGATGCCTCTCTGAGGAAAGCTACGCCCTGGCTGGTTCTTGCTGGCTCTGGTCCTGCTGCAGACCTTATCAGTGAGCTGCTGGCCAGTCTCTCCTCTGTCTCCCTCAGTCCCAGCTCTTCTCCAGCAGAGGGGCAGGCTGCTGAGGGTCTCAGCGCAGAGCTCCGCGACAAGGTCCGGGACAAGGTTCGGAAACACTTCCCTGCTGAAGCTGAGCTGGAGAAACTGGTGGATAGTGTGAGTCAGACAGCACACAAACTTTGTACCCATGTTCAAACTAGTAATTATTTTGTGTTGATATGTTGTAATTGGGCTTGGGCTTGGCACGTTGGCTCTATAGTCCATCCATCCATCCATCCATCCATCCATCCATCCTTCCATCCATCCATCCATCCATCCATCCATCCATCCATTCATCCTTCCATCCATCCATCCATCCATTCATCCTTCCATCCATCCATCCATCCATCCATCCATCCATCCATCCATCCTTCCATCCATCCATCCATCCATCCATCCATTCATCCTTCCATCCATCCATCCATCCATCCATCCATCCATCCATCCATTCATCCTTCCATCCATCCATCCATCCATTCATCCTTCCATCCATCCATCCATCCATCCATCCATCCATCCATCCATCCATTCATCCTTCCATCCATCCATCCATCCATCCATCCACCCATCCATCCATTTTCTTTCCGCTTATCCGGGGCCGGTTCGAGGGGGCAGCAGGCTTAGCAGGGACGTCCCTCTCCTCAGCAACGTTTTCCAGCTCTTCCTGGGGTAACCCGAGGCGTTCCCAGGCTGGACGACATATATAATCTCTCCAGTGTGTTCTGGGTCTACCCCGGGGCCTCCTACCAGTTGGCCGTGCCCGTGCGTCTCTACTCCGAGCTCCCTCCTGATGTCTGAGCTCCTCACCCTATCTCTAAGGCTGAGCCCAGCCACCCTACGATGGAAGCTCATTTCGACCGCTTGTATCCGCAATCAACGCATTTTTGACACCCTTGGTACACTTGAACACGCACGAATCTTGGCGTATACCTCAAAACCTGTGAACATTGCGAGAATATACAGTGATTGGGTTCATGCTTGTTTAGCGGGCTCCATACCGCCCCCCTAATGCGTGGAAGGCTTTAGTTGGAAAATAATTGCTCTGATATTCACGCAATTTGGTACCCACTGCTGTCATCATTTCGGACATATTTCCCATTGGCTTTCATTAGCCCAACCCAACTGGAAGTCGGACATTTTGAATATTGTTTTTCATGCATTTTATACAAACTTTTCCGAACTCTTCCTAGAGGGTTTATGGGATTCGCTTCAGATTTGGTTGGTATAACCCTCCGGATAATACGACGCTAAATTGTGAAGGAATAGTCGAAACCTCGAACGAGGATGTCATAGATCATGTGACAATACGCCATTTTAGGCACTTTACAGATATGGAACTGTGAAATATGAAACTCCTCCTCGAGGACTCTACAGATTCTAACTCAAAGTTTGTCAGCAGAATCTCAAGATCTTGACAATGGTAACGAAGCTTTTGGGTTTTCGTGGAACGGCGTTGCCATGGCGAGGTGGGAAAATTGCATGTTTTGCCATGACACGGGAAGCTGTTGTTACTGGACTTTGCATTGTCCAATCTGCCCCAAATTTCAGTCCAGGCTTGAAGACATCTACACAACCACATTGAGTCTTAGTCATAGTGCCACCTTGGATGACAAAGATCATCCAAATGATATGAGATTTACATAGTGTGATCTACACATGATGTGTGGCATATGATATTTGTGCAACATAGTGTATAATCAGTGTGTGTGTTCTGTAGCACCACATAATGGACACAGGAAGTGGTAAAAATTGCAATACGTAATTTCCAGCGCCACGTACTTCACGGAACAAATACCATCTAACTTGTGACATGCACATGGGGCGATGGCCCGTTCAACGCTTTAATTATTTACTTATTTTTTTTTCCAACATCTGTTTATTGATTTTGAAGAGTGGTATAGAAATACAGCAAAATAGACACACAAACAACAAATGCGCAGGAAACAACAACTAAAGAAAAAAAAAAAACGACAATAACACAAAAGAGGAAATGTTACACATAATTTATCTCTTAGATTACAAGGTATTGACACATGACACAGTTAACAATGGTCTGATCATTAACAATTCACTCAAATTTTTCAATCAGACTAACGACAGGTTGTCAGATTTTCTGATATTTTTTTTCAGATTTTTTTTTACGGTAGAAATGAATAAGATAGTGCCACCCTACTTTGCAGATCATCCAGTACTGCTCAGTTTAATCTGCCCAGAGTCTGTGTGGTTATGTAAATGTTTGTGATGTATGAAATGAAAGTTTTTCTAAACACTGATTTTGTCCATTTTCTTTCACAACCTCTGTGTGTCTAGGCTCTGAATATTTATCAGAACAGAGAGTTCATCACTGTTTTCGATGGGGACCAGGAGGGTTCTGATGATTTTGATACGGTTCTCCTCAAAGCCCTCGTTAGAGGTAAGTCAGTGAAGAAGTTTATTTATATACTGTAGCACCTTTTAAAGAGCAGATAATAAGGCAGAGAGACAACATATATGAATTACAGACTCAAGAAAAGTACAAAAATATATAAATAAATAAAAACAGATAAAATATAAATAGATTTTAAAAAATGATATGATGGCCATCCCAAACAGGTGTTCGAAAGTTTAGGAGTCAGTCTCCATTAGATTTAAGCCTGGAGCAGGAATTTAGAGATATTAAGATTGCTGTCACGTGACCTTTTAGATGACCTGGCCAATAAGTTTCGCTAAGATGGATGAAGATCGATTTGCAGTAGTCGAGAAGGGACTAAATAGCAGAGTGAATAATCCTCTTGAGAAAAAGTACCAAGACCTTCAATGAGCCCTACCTAAAGCCTGGAGACGTCAGGAGTGTGTGGCGGCTGCGTTACCTGTCCGTGTTAACATGTTAGAGCAGCCACACTGCCCGAAATCATATCAGCAACATTACTACAGTTTCGATGTCTCTTTCTGTAGAAAATGTTACGGAGATTAAAAAAACTAAAGACTTGTTTTTAAATCAACACTTCCTGCTTTCATTTCAAAATAAAAACCCTCAAGCATTTTTTTTTCTGTGGACAGAATTCCTTCATTTGTTCACAAAAAGCTTTTATTCTGAAATATGTGCTGGCCAGTGTTGTAGAACATGCAGTGACTTGGAGAGCTCCATGAATGAATATAGTACGGGGTTTTAATTGTGGATTATTACTATTATTTACAAATTACTACACATTTCTTTACCTTTGTCTGTCTAAAATAAATATAAATGACATTTATAATGAAATGAAATGGACATTATGAAAGGCAAACTCTATGTCGAAAGAAAGGGCTGACAGCAGCAGCTGCAGCAGAAACGCAGCAGACACGCAGCAGAATGCGTATCTGCTGCATTTGTGCTAGTATGAACGCCCGACGCGTTACTCACGCAGCCGCCGCGCGCCGCAAAGCATTGTTGGTGTGTCTTTTCCTATTCTCCAGGTATTTCCCTTCAGCCTTATCATGACCTTTGCCTCCCCCAGTGTGTGACATCAGTTCTGACCCTGCCTCCTTAATCCACATATCCCCCACACTAAGATAATGAAAGACCCCAATTTTATTTATCCAGTCTCCACTGTTGTACAGCACATGTAAACGTTGCTTTCTGTATGTGTGTGTGTGTATGTGTGTGTGTGTTCAGCTAGTAAACATGTGTCCAGTGAAGCCAGTGAGTACATTGAGGAGCTGAAACTAGCCGTGGCCTGGAACCGAGTGGACATCGCCAGAACCGAGCTCTTCAATGGAGACATCCAATGGAAGGTCAGAGTCAAACTGAATGACAAATAAATGGCAATAAATACATCCATACACCTAGCATGAACAAGGACTTGGGATGTCACAAGGTACCAGGCCAATGTTAAAAGTCTAAAGCCTCACTAGTATTTCGATGTATTAGATACTTCCTTCCTGTCTGGTAAATCTGCCACGGCTTTCAAACTCCACATGTACTCCTCAAGATAAGTAAACTGACTTTGATTCGTCTAATGCTCCTTAAATAGAAATTTAAAGTAGTCCAAATGTTACAGAGAAGTTACTCAAGTATCAAAAGCTAAATATAGCTAATTATGCTTTCCGTCTGGTCACCTAGACCACACATGCCGATCAGTATAGTGCACAGCTTAGTTGAGCAGCGCCTTTATTTTTCTTTCACTCAGTACATTGCAAAAGTACAAAACCCGGGGGCTATGCTACAGAAAGTGGTTAGACATGTATTTTTTGCATGCTTCAATCACATGATGCTGATGAGGTGATTATATTTTAAGTATGACGACCTTGAAGACTCCATGACAGATGCACTGATCAACGACAAGCCCCAGTTTGTGCGTCTCTTCTGCGAGAATGGTCTGAATATTCTGGACTACCTGACGTACCGCCGCTTGGAAAGCTTGTACTGCTCGCTGTCAGACAGCTCGCTGGCCTACATCCTACTCCAGAGGCGTCTGAGCGAGAGGCAGGACCTGGCTGAATCCCTGTTTAACCTGGATGGAGCTGCGACAGTACCTCTGAATAGTCTTCAGAGTGCACTAAATGGATCCGCTTCAGCAATGGAGCTCAACCTGTATGAGGTGAGGAAGAGGAAGGGAGGAAGGGGGAAAGAGTAGAAAGAGGGAACCTATTGTAAGATGGATTAATAGCAGGTTTAAGTATGGCGTTATTGGTGCACAATGGTTGAGTGGATGATGGTGGTGGAGAGCACTGTCTAATACGTCGCTGCCAAATCTCCCATAAGTGTTGAGATCTGGTGACTGTGAATATAACATATGAGTCAAATCATTTTCATCTTAAGTCTTCTTTATATCAAGTGTTACATGAAACACCTTTGCTCTGTATGCAGTAGTAGTGAAGTGTGTGGTGATGCTGCAGGTATCCCGCCTGCTGTGGGACCTTTTGGGTGATGTCTGTCAGCCTTTCTACTACGGACCTCTGGGCCTGGACCACTGGACCAGCACCAGGAGAGCTTCTAAGGTCAGTGAGTGGGGAGCTCCAGGCGCCTTTTGTAGTTTGAAAATAAAGAAAATCTGAAGAAGTGAGCTTACCTGTTGCCTGTTTCACATCTATTATAGTTTAGTAATAGTATTTACTGTAATAAATCATAAATTGACCATGTCATCAGAGAATAAAGAAACCGATGCTACAGCCAGTATGTTCTCCTTTGACATTTCGATTCCGGTCCAGAACGTCTGTTTTTGTTTTGTGATCCCGTCCACTGCCATTTCGACACCCCGTTGCCACATACAAAAAAAAATGTGGCATACAAACACAGCTTTCTGCAGCCATGGAAGCCAGCAAACGAACTGGATCAACAGAGATAACGTTAACGTTAGATTCTACCTGAAAAGCCTCGGTACATCTCTCTGTGGTCCGTGAGCAGCTGGTTATCAAGGCAGCGAGTACTTGAGACACACAGCCGGTGAAGTGATTCCGACCTCTGCTGCTGGCCAGTGGCTAACGTCGCTATGCTAACACACGCTAACTGCTATCAGTCACACCGGAGGGGCAGACGGGCCACGGCTCCAATGGGTTGAATTTGTACTGCAGTTGGCCAACCCATTTTTAAACGCTAGCTGTAAATGCTACATATTGCTCCTTTCAAAAGTTTGCATCTTCCCATAGATGAAGTCGTGCTTCAGGGATTTTTTTTAAATAACCAGAAGAGAGACACTGTAGCTACTTCATAAAAATGTATTTTTCACTTCATATGAAGTCACTGAGAAAATCAGAAAAAGCTGCTGACAGTGGCACAATTTAAAATAGATATGTACAAGTGGATGGATGTCAGCAATAAGAGAGAAGATATTTGTTCATATCTGACTCCCTCACTGGTGTCCATTGTGTCTTGTCTTGCCTTCAGCGTGTCAACAAGATGCTGCAGGGGGAGTGTATGTACCGGGACGCGCGCTGTCTCTCACCCTGGTCATCCCTCTTCATCTGGGCCGTCCTGCAGAACCGCAGTGAAATGGCCGTTTACTTCTGGGAGATGGTGAGACTCACCTGTAATATTCCACAACCTCACTAAAGGCATTTTATTTCAGAGTTGTAGTGTTTAGTGTTCAAATGACACTGTTAAGGTTACGTGACATTTTAAGGTGCTGTGAGAACTACAGTAAACTTTACTGAGGTCACAAAGCTGCCAATTTTCAACGTTGCCATCAAATTTGGTTTCATTTTCCTTGTCAGGCAGGGGAGTCAGTGATGAGTGCTCTGTGTGGCTGTAAGATACTGAGGGAGCTTTCTAAGCTGGAGAGTGAGACCGAGAACAAGCTAGCCATTAAGGAACTGGCACAGAAGTTTGAGGACCTGGCACACGGTGAGTCAGACCACAAGCTGCTCTGTTCTCTACATGTGTGGACTCAAGTCCATGTTGATTTGTATTCATATTTATGGTGACATAGAGTGATTGCACTCAACTTTGGGCTATCAGAAATAATCAGTATTTATATTAAATAACAGAATTTAAGGGTGTTCTATATGATATCCAGAGCATTGAAGGGACTGTTTGTAACTTCTTACACGTATAAATCATTGCGGGTCGGTGTCCCATGCGCGCTTGCGTGTGGCTACGCTGTTCGGACTCCAACACAAACTACACTGAAGCACCAAAGCCACAAAGTTAAATCTAGTAAAGCCCGTCTTGCAAAACAGTGTTGGCCGCGGTCGGAGGACGCGGGGGAGACTGAAGTCTTGGTCTCCAGGGCCGGAGTCTCTGCTGTACTCTGCCTTCCTGCTTGCCTTCACTCACACACCGCGCTCATTCTCACTCGCTCTCTCGCTCAACCTCTCTGCATGTGCTCACACTACACACTGCAGAAGAGTTAGTTTAGCTCTGAGAATATCTAGTGAATGTACATTGGACGTTTGTGCAGAAATGAATGCTTCCGCTCCTCCAGACCAACAGAGGTTTCCTGTGTCTTGTGAAGTGACGGGGCTCCGCAGCGAGTTACGTTATCGCAATCTTTATCTTTAGCCAGTATGAAGAAGAAAAAATAATAATATAATTCTGTGTGTTCTGTATTATGTGTTCAGATGTATTCGGCGAGTGTTACCAGAACAGTGAGAGTCGCTCCTTCACCCTCCTTATACGGAAGTCTCCAGTGTGGGGCGGAGCTACGTGTTTGCAGATGGCCACTGCAGCTGACGCCCGCCTGTTCTTCAGCCACGATGGTGTTCAGGTAGAGATACTGTTCTCCGACCAACAGTAGGATTTAACAGACTGGTAAAGATGCCAGGCTTAAACCAAGTATTAAAATGACAGATGATATTAAAACAGACTGTCTAAATGAATCAGTGAGTCATCAGTGAGAGCAATGTTGGTTGGGAAGCTGTTGTGGTGACGGTGCTGCTCTCTGCTGTAGTCCTTGCTGTCTCAGATCTGGTGGGGTGACATGGAGAGAAGTACTGAGGTCTGGAAACTGGTTCTCACCTTCTTCCTACCCCCTCTCCTCTACACAGACCTTATCAGCTTCAGGTCAGTGTTAGGTTAATATTGTGCTATGCTGTGTGATTATTGTGTGTGTTTGTGTTTGCGTTTGCAATGTGATTCCATCCAACACGTTCTCACTCCCATCTTGGTCAGGTGCCCTACGGTTCAAACTATGACGCTCTAGGTACCCATCTAGAGTCAGTTTTGGACTCAGGGACGACGTGGCAAGTTTCCGCTCATTACATGCGTAGTGTCTTTTCGAAATAAACTTCCGTCTTCGGAGGAAACGAAGGTTACGATATTGTAACCTTTGTTCTATAAGCACAGGTGGAAGTCGAGCTATTTTGTCTTCATGCACCACTGAGCAACTTTTATAGGAATGACCGGGGCCCCGCCTCCGACGCTGTATCCAGTTCTCTTCATACATCCATGATGGCTCCATGCAGCTCTGACAGTTTGACGGAGTAGGATTGGGGGGGCGTATCTTAGCTTTAATATTGTACTACACATTTAGTATCCAACAATTGATGTTATTTTCCCAAAGTGTCAAATGAATGCACTCTGTAGTGCCCTAAAAATTTCCACAATGTAAACATAAGATTAACATGTAAATTACCAGCCCGTTCTCATTCCCAGGGTGCCAAAGACTGATGCTTTGTCACGGCTGTCGGCGTTCGATATCAACGCACAAGGCACCCTTTAACTGCAGTAAGAGACACAAGTACAATGTAAACCCTTCCGCGTCAATATTAAACTCTTTGTTTCCTCTCTTACTGTGTCCACTCCTGGGCTCCGTGAATAAGGGAATGATTTTGGACACATTGTTGTGTCTGTTCTGTGTTGACTCAGATAACTCAGAGAGCTGAGAGTAACACATACAACATTATTACAACCGAAAAAAAAAGCAAGTTAATAAAGTCAACATTTTTTTTTTTTTTTAACTCAGATTTTTTTCAATGGTTTGACAAGATAACATGTCAGGTTTTGTGTGTGTGTGTTCATGTTACAGAGAACAAGAGGAGGAGGATAAGTCTGTGGAGGTCCACCACAGCAGAGACACTCTGGATGGGAATGATGCCACCAGCGTCTCCCTTGCTGACGTTATACAAAAGTACATACAAATATACAACATATATAACATAAATGGTTGCATGATGGGTTTCCTTCTCAGTTGTAACAAAAATCCCTTATTCTTTGTTGGGGTCACAGTGAGGAAGACGCTGAAGAGTTAAGGGCTCTGAAAGAAAACCGAAAAGGTGGGTTTGAATCACTATTCTGCGATTGGACTTGCACTCAGTGGCTACTCTCTTACCATAGAGACGACACTATGGCTTGTGTATAACATGTGAGGTTCAACTTGGACTATGACATGAGGAACATCCTGGGGATGTGACTATCCCAGGACAGTTGTTCATCAAGGGTGACCCCCAAAAGTTCAGCCTCACTGACTTGTTCAAGAGAGTTCATCTTGTTCTCGTTCTTTACTGTCAGGAGTAGAATGTAGTATATTTTTCTGCTGCTGCAGTGGGACAACTGTACAGCATTCGCCCATACAAGTCTTGATGATTGCATATTTTATAAGAGGAGCAATGCAGATTCAATCCCGGTCATGGACCAGCGTGAAACAGTTGACAAGCTCTTTACTCTTGCAAGGATACTGGAGGGGTAATGTGAGTTCCCCCATCCAGTTTGTAGTACCTCCAAGTCTGAGGCCATATTACTGAAGTGAGTGAGAAGCTATCACAAGTGAAGGAATTGAAGTATCTCGAGGTGTTGTTCATGACTGAGGGAAAAATAAACTGACAGGGTGGGGTGGGAGGGACTTGCCTGGGGAGAGTGGTTGGTGGAGTAAATGGTAAATGGCTGCGGGATCTAATTTAAATACTCACTCACACACACACCGATAGCACAGCCTTCAGGAGCAATTTGGGGTTAAGTATTTTGCCCAAAGACACTTAGACATGTGGACAGGAGGAGCCAGGGATCGAACCGCCGACCCTACGATTGGTGGACGACCCGCTCTACCTCTGGCTTCTGGCAGAGGACGGACACATCAACCTCCTTGAGCTCCAGGCACTGTTCTTGGTCCTCCAGCACTTCAGGCCCTTGATATGGGGGAAGCATGTGTTGGTGAGGACCGACAACCGCACCATGGTGGCTTACTGTATATCAACAGGCAGGACGGAGTGCGGTCCGCTGCCATGCGGAGAACCTGTGGTTGTGGGCCTCAGAGCACCTGTTGTCTCTGAAGGCTCTCCACATTCCAGGACTGGAGAACAGGGGTCCGACCTCATGTGGAGAGGCGGAACCCCTGTCAGATGAGTGGAGGCTTCACCCCGAGGTGGTGAAGCAGATTTGGTCCCAGTTTGGGAGAGCAGAAGTAGATCTGTTCACCAACCGATGCAACACCCATGCCCGCTATAGTTCTCCCTGGCATTTGCATATATGGATGCATTTGCATACGTGCCATGGCCAAGAAAGCTGCTTTACACCTTTCTGCCGCTCCGTCTCATCACTCCCCTGTTGAGGAAGAGTGAGGAAGGAGTAGTGCTCAGTCATTCTGCTAACTCAGGCGCCGTGGTATGCAGAACTAACTCAGATGATGGCAGCCCAGCCCTGGACCATTCCCCAGTTCTGGGGACTTTGTCTCAGGAGGCAGGTGCAATGGGCACGTTGCCCACTCTGGGCCAACCACTCCAATCTTAGCTTCTGGGAGAGACAGGCTGAGGAGGGCTGGATTGTCTGTACAGGTTGTGCAGACTATCCAGGCGGCAAGAGCGGGATCCACCACTGCCTATTACAGGGCAAAGTGGGTAGGGTTCCGACGTTGGTGTGAGGAAAGGAGTTTGGATCCCCTGTCCTGTGCAGTCAAGTCTATTCTCTACTTTTTACAGTATTTGATGGATAGAGGGCTCGCTCATGCCACTATTAAAGTGTATGCAGCAGCCATTTCTTCCTGACACGAGGGTTTTGGCGACAGACCGGTCTTTGACCACCCTCTCATGAAGCAGTTTCTGCAGGGGGTCAGGAGGCAGCGGCCAGTGATGCATGGAAACTGCCATTAGTGCTCGAGGCGTTGGTGAAGGACCCCTTTGAGCCTCTAGAGCGTTCCTCTTTGAAGGCGTTGTCATTCAAGATTCAAGCTTTGCCACTTGAATAGACCTCAGCTGACCGCCTTTTCGGTGCACCCCAGTTGCTTGATGCTTCGTGGATACTCCTTTGTTCCCAAGAACTTAAGGAGTTCATTCAGGTCGAGGATCATACAACTGGATGCAGTTGCGTCTGCTATGCCCTGTTGGTGCGTTGACATGTTGTGTTGAACGCACAGTCCCCCTCAGGCGCACTGAACAGCTGTTTGTGTGCTTGTGGCGGGATGGCGGGATGGCTTTATGAGTGCATCTCCCAAGGCTATAGGACTGTGGTTCGCGGACACTCTACACGCAGCTTTGTGGTTTCGGCGGTCTTGTTCGGTGGCACGTGTTTGTCGTCATGATCGACACCTTGTCCATTAGTATGGTTCTATTTCCTGGACATGTCATGCTGGACCGATGAATATGGTGGGGTGTGTGTGTCAGTTGTGTTCAACTTGACCCCCCTGTGGTTAAGATACACCTACATGTTCCCCTTGATGACCCTGGAAATGTGCCGTGCAGGGTGTCTACTGTTTGTCTTTTTGACCCCTGCAGGGTTAGACCATGGCTTTACCCAGATCAGTCGCGTACTATCTGGGCTGGCTAGGGGGCCCCAACCTCTTTATGCATAATTCAGTGGACGAACGCATGATCATGATTGGAGGACAGTATTACCCATAGAGTCCAGTAGAGGGCTCCACCTGTGTTTATAGAACTAAGGTTACAATATCGTAAAAAATTGTTACAGCGTTATCTGTCAATACTGGACCAATTTAAAAAAAAAAAAAAAAATTGTCACTTAAACTAAAAAACATGGGAAAAATAGGGTCCAGGTTGAAGCCAACTGAAGTTACCCTTCAAATATTGACACTAGTGCACAACAATTGCAAGAGGACAGCTTTTCCTAAGATGCTCAAAGCATCACCAACAGTGACATACAGTCAATTTTGCTTAGGCTTCGTCATTGTATATGATGTTTGCACCGTGATTCCCTTTTTGGGGGAATTGAATGTTTGTGGGGCCTTTCTTTGTTTATTGATTTTCAAAGTGATTCAAAATACATACAAAAAAGCATGTGTACCTAGAATGTTGGCCACTGAGTGTTTATGGTTATACTTTTTGTATGACTGGTTGTTGACATCTTTGAATCATTC
Source organism: Sebastolobus alascanus (assembly GCA_916701645.2). Taxonomy (NCBI): domain Eukaryota; kingdom Metazoa; phylum Chordata; class Actinopteri; order Perciformes; family Sebastidae; genus Sebastolobus; species Sebastolobus alascanus. The sequence goes on along the minus strand of CAKAOJ020000443.1, from coordinate 610,437 downwards.
CTGTTTTCATTCTTTTACTTCTCTTTACTTCAGACTCTTCGCCATCCAACTCCAAGAGACCATTTCTTGTATCACGGTGGAGACAGTTCTGGTTTGCCCCTGTCACCTCGTTCCTTGGCAATGTGCTGATGTACTTCCTGTTCCTCTGCCTGTTTGCCTATGTTCTGTTGGTGGACTTCAAGCGCCCGCCCAAAGGGCCCGCCCCTCTGGAATTTGTGCTTTACTTTTGGGTTTTCACCTTAGTGTGTGAAGAGTTTCGGCAGGTTGGTTGTTTAGACATTAGCATGCACACACATATCGGCACATAGTTCTACTTTTTTACAATAGTTATAAACCGCTCTGCAGTGTGTTTGGTGTCGGATAAGCCTTCAAACTTGTGGATCTGTTACTGATCCTGGATTGTATTTCATGTTTCTCTGGAACCTGATACCCCGTCAGCGCTGAATGCTAACTGGTTACCAGATCACCTAAAAGTCTTCTCACTCTGGTTGACAGACCTTCTGTGAGGGCAGCCTCTTTCTGCTCCAGAGGATGAGGAAATACATCCAGGATGTGTGGAACAGGTGTGATCTCACAGCCATCGCTCTCTTCACCTTGGCCCTGTGCTGCAGGTGACTCCTCTGACAGAAGATTTTACACTGACCAATGTAACTCTGGATGTTATGTATTTGTGCAGACAGCCAGTCAATATCCCTTCTTTTGTTGGGTTAAGTTCATAATCAAGATGAATATATTGCGTGACATATTACCGGTGATTGACTGCACTCTTTTGTTTCCTAGAATGTTTCCCTGGTCTTATGAGTTTGGCCGAGCTCTGATGGCCATAGATTTCATGGTCTTCACACTACGTCTGATCCATATCTTTGCCATCCACAAACAGCTTGGGCCGAAGATCACCATTCTTGGCAAAATGGTGAGTGCACACGAAACAACCTGGGCAACACACAAATGAATGAAAATGCAAAGTGAAACATCAGTTATACAAAAGAGTTGTACAACAGAAAGTTAGGGTTCCTTGAGGATAACCTTGCAAATCCTTGAATATATTTATGCAGTAGCTATAGTATGATGTGATGAACAACATTGGGGCGGTTGTAGCTGAGAAGGTAAAGCGGGTCGTCCACTAATTGGAAGACCTGTAGTTTGATCCCCAGCTCCGCCGTGTGGAAGATGGTGCAGTTCAGTAATCAGTATCTTTGGCAAGATACTGAACCCCAAATTGGTCCCGAAGGCTGAGCCATCAGTGTGTGAATGAGCATTAGTTTAGATCCTAATGAGCAGGTGACACCTTGTATGGCAGCCTCTCCCATCAGTGTATGAATGTGTGTGTGATTGGGTGAATGCTGACATGTAACACATAAAGCATATAAAGCACTTTGAGAGGTCGGAAGACTAGAAAGGCGCTATATAAATGCAAGTCCATTTACCACGAAACAAAGCAGCGTTTGCCGACCATTTTCACACCACTCTCATTCACCACTTAGCTTCATTCCAGATGACCATCTCATTGTAAAAATATCCGTCTGTTGGAATGATTAGAAGAGATAAAGATGAAAAATGAGAAGAACCTTCTGTGTGTGTCCTCTTGACTTTACATATTTTCTTGCTTTCCTCACTTCCTTTTCTCTTCTCGTGCACTGATTCACTTAAGCTGAAAAGCCAATCAGAGTGATTTCTCTATCTATCTATCTATCTGTCTGTCTGTCTGTCTGTCTGTCTGTCTGTCTGTCTGTCTGTCTGTCTATCTATCTATCTATCTATCTATCTAAAATGTATCTATATCTATCTATCAACATGAACTGTTGACTTTTCTTTGTTTCTTATCTGTTGAGCAAGGGGTGTGGCCGTTAAGTTGGCAGGAAGCAGCACTCCTCCCATGTAATAAACTACATGATTCTTTCATTTAAACTACTTTTGGGAGGGGTTGCTCTGAAACACGCAGGCTGCTGTGTCTGTGAGACTGAGCTTCAGTAAGATAAGATAAATAAGATAGTGGTTGTCAGCAGAGTAAAATTCAACTTAGACGACATGAAACTAAGGGAAACGTAAACAGAGTTGATTATCATGAACTTAGTTGTTCTAAACATGTGTAACAGTAAAATGGAGTCAATTTATGTATGGTTCACAAACAACCTTAAAAGGTGTCAAGTAGATTAAAAACAAAAAAATCAAAATATAAGGATTAACTGAGGCATTAATGTGCACCCGAATTTCTGTTTAAGATCTCTGGGGACGTATAGCATGCATATATCAAAATAATATGCAGAGGGACCAAGTGATTTATAAGGTTTTGCTCGGCAGCTAATGATTAGAGTATTCGAGTTATGATACATTGAACTGAACTAACTCTGTCCCAGATATGGATTTTATTACTAACAGAGGAATGCAGGAAAAAAAGTAGTAGAGGTGGTTGGCAGGATTGTGTTTAAGGCCAACCTTAAGATTGATTTTCTTCTTGTCCTAGACATGTAAATATCAAACAAACTTCCCGTGATGAAAACATTTGTTAACATATCAATTCGCATTAAATGTCAGTTTCATTTAGTCTTCATCGAAAACTGGATGTGTCTTTGTGTGCCTGAGTCTGCATCTCAGGAATGTAGATAGTCGTAAAACCAGAGAAGACGAGGTCGTAAAACCTACTCTGTATCATATTGTTTCTCTAGTATATGCTTGAGAGCTCCAACGTGTGCAACAAACTTCAGTTCTTTTCAGATGATTTAGTTAAACAGCATATTAATGAATTTGTTTTGTTTCAGTTGGTAGTGTCTTACTGGTTGGTCTTCACTGTTTCTCTGAGTCTTTGGGAAGAATCCAGATGTCAGGGCCTTTAAACGGTCAGGATGGGTACTACATCTTGTTGTTGTTTCTCCTCTGTGAGCTTAACCAGGCCGGTTATAAATTAAGCGTCTCACCACTTTCAATCATATCATATCAATAGTTTAAGCTTAATAAACGGAATATTTTTTTACTAAGAACCTCCAGTATTAGCTCTTGAAAAATGAGATATGTCACATTAAGTAGGCTACATTGTTGTGGAGAAATTGTTCTGTAACACTTAAAACACTCTGAATAAACACACAAAACACTGAGGTTGAAGGTAAATAATATAATTGCAATTAGGAAACATAATACCTTGACACAAGAAACCAGAAGCCGAGCAGGAATGTCTCATCGAAGGACGATATTATTCAGCTTATTTACCTTTTCTCGAAAACAAAAACTCTTTAATTGGTTGACTTACTAAACTTATTCAAAGTTACCAACTGATTCACAGCCATGCACTGATCATGCGTTAACATGAAACCTGCATGCTCTCTTCAAGTTATGCTGTAATGTACACACACACACACACACACACACACACACACACACACACACACACACACACACAGTTGTTGTGGAAATTCTGCTACAAAGATCTGTAGTTCCCTGTGAGAAAGAGAATTAATGACTTGAAGTATACTCAGAGTTGTCTTTGTCGTTATTTATTAAAAGTCAGGATTCTTGCAAGAAGACACAAAGTACAGAGTACACAGTCAGAGTGCAGTCTGCAGGTTTGTGCGAAGTCTCTCGGTTCACAGTAGGTTTTTAAGCAGTACAAAGTATAACATCACCTGATTACACACAGCCTATGACATCTTGTGTCAGACACTCACAGAGACAGAGAAATCTTATCTGTCAGATGTACATTCTGTCTGGCCTTGAGGACTAGAGAGTGAAGACTCAGTCAGCACATAGTTTGCAGGAACACATAAACAACCTTTATACAGAAAAGACATTCTGTCTGTCTCATGCAATGTTCGTGTGGTATACATGGTTAAAACAATTTTTACCATTACATTTCCCCCTTTTGGTCATTATCATGACCAACTAAAGAACAGTATAAACATATCCTTAGAATATATCATCATATGCTGAACGAACATGTTAGAAATCACCTTTCTGACCAATGGAATAATGCACGATGTAAACAACAATAGTAATCAGAGGATACCATATTGAAAAGCAGATCTTTCCATCCGTCACCAGAGAGCCAGGACCACAGACTTCATCCATAAGTTGTCTTCGGTTTTTAGGGTGGTGTTCCACAGTGATTTCTTATTTCTTACGTGGGACGCGTTGTGTGGTTCTGGTGATGGCTCTGGGGTGACTGTGGTTTCACCGCTCCTCCTGTTAGGGTTATAAAAAGGAGACAAACTCAATAATACAATACAATACAATACAATACAATACTGTGAGGAAAATTAATGTTCCGCGCAGTTCACAAAACCTAACATGGCGGAATGGATGCCATGGCTTAGTGTTGTCGGCCATCTTGCTTCTCGAAGTGGAGCTCCCTCGTGGGTGACACAGAAGCTATGTCTGCACGTCACATGGTGAGAGCCGTTTTGTCTTTCTATGTGTGTTTGTGATAAAAGTGTTTTTTCAACGTAGCCACAGCAGAACCTCGTTCATACACTGTGGTGTTGGGTCAGCGTAGGATACTTTGTGCACGGATTGTAATGTGCAGTATCTTTAGTTATCGGATGGAGGATTGGTTGGTGAGTTGGTGGGTGTTGGCACCTTTTTGCAGTAGCTCGCATGGAAATCTTTGACTACCACGTAGTCACCAGATTGTAGTTTGTCGAGTGGTTCTTTTTCTTCTTTGGGGAAAAAAGATTAGTAGAATATATCTCAACATGTCATTTTCACATATTGTCGTGGAGGGAGGAGGTTCCCTAGGAGTGTCCACACCCATGTGTAGAGGAACTGCGAATAAGATATCAAACGGGCTGAGATTGTTTCTGGTTCTTTTCCTTTAAAGGAGAGGCGAACCAAAATTGGCTGTCGGGTTCGACCGGGACACTGAAAAAGGCGTTAGAGAGGTCGACAACCGAAAATCAGACTTAGGGGTGATGGTCACAGGTTGACAGTTTCTGATGAGTCCAACGTCATACTTAAGAGCAGCCCAGAGGGTAGGAGGCACTTTCTGTAGGGCTGACGGGAGGGAGGAGACATCAGAAAAAAGTGTCAGTGAGTGATTAGCAGTCAGATCTGTCATGCTCGTCAAACAGAAAAACAGAACGCAAAGCGTATGTTTTCATATGAAATGGTTGTTTGAAGACTCCATTAATACATGACCTTGTCCTCATTTGTGTGTCCATCTGGAACAGTTTCTGCTGGAGGGGTGACAAAGAGACAGAGATGACAGATCATGAGGTGGACCAGTACAGTGTACAACATTGAACAGAACCATTGATGTTATGAAAGAAAAAATCTTCATAAGAATGATCGGGTCCCACTGCAACATGAGCAGTTCAGTGAAAATGTAATAATAATAATAATAATAATAATGCCTAATGCCTAATGCCAGCATCAAATCTCTTCCCATGAGATTGATGGGACAAAAGGAAGATAACAAAAATTAGTGTTTTAGAGAAATGTCTGGGTCAGGGTCACTAACGTCAGTGTGTGTGCATTTCATTGGCACAGTGAATTTTTCAGTCATAGTTATCCCTGATGCACTTTGTGAATAGACATATCTACCGCTCATCTTCTGGTTTGGAAAATGTTTGGCTTGTATTACTGAATGGGTAACACCGGAGTCAATAAGAAAACACAACAACTTTCCATTTACTAAAACCTTGGTCTGTGGCATTTCTTTAAAGGCTTTGTCATCGTACTTAGCATATGTGTGTGTGTGTGTGTGATGTTTTTAGGCTTAAGTTTCTGTTTTTAGAAAAGATATGGCATTTTCAAAGACTTTGGTCTGTTCTTCAGAGCGTGTGTGTGTGTGTGTGTGTGCAGGGTTAGTGAGCAAGCTTTCTTCATTGCCTGTGCATGTGTGTGTGTCACTTCCCTGTGTTGTGTGCTGATCAATCTCAGTCTTCCCTCGCCCTTCCTCTCTTCCCCCCGCTCCTCATCTCAGTCAGAGGTGAGTGGCTGATGTTGATGCCGTCCAGGGTTGTCCATTGGACATTCAGCAACCCAATGTCCTTTGTTCACGCATCTGTAACAAGTGTCTCTGTCTGCCCAATTGATGCCACGGCCTCTGCCTGTCATGGTCTGCATAGAGTGTTTCCTGTTTTATTTTGAAATTCGGTCCTCCTGTCATGTCTAGTTTTGCTTCCTGCCTTTGTTTGTTTTCCCGCCTTTTTGTGATTGTTTGCCCCTCCCTGATTCGTTCCACCTGTGTGTAATCTCCTTGTGTATTTAAGCCTGTGTGTTCCCCTCTGTCTTTGTCGGTTCGTCGTCGTTGCTTCCCTGTGTTGCGTGTCACCTGTAAGTAATTCTAGTGTTTGTTTTTGCATTTTCATGTGTTGTTCTTTTCGAGTGGATTGCATGCCGGACCAGCTGCCTTTTTATTTCTCTGCTAGTTTAATTAAATCTTTGAATCATACCTGTTGTCATCTCCTCCTCCCTTCTCTGCGTTTGGGTCTTAAACTTAAAACTTCAAAACCTGACAGTACGAACCGACCAAAATGGACCCAGTAGAGCTGTACATTTTTTATTTAAAAGTTTTTGAATTTGAGAGGACTGTGGAGACACTATTTTTTGCTCATGTTAATGAGTGGACTTCCCTCTTGGATCAACTTGCTGTGCAGCAGTTGTATGTTAAAGGGAAGCCGTGGGTGAGTCATTTTGTGCCCCACCTGGACATTGTTTTAGAGAGGCTCAACCGTTTCATGTACACCAATCAACTCTCTCTGCCTGCTAGTCAACAGTCTCCACCCCAGACTATTAATATTGGTTTCCTGAGCTGCCAGCCTCAGCCCCAGCTTCATCCAACTTCCCAGCAGCCAGCTAGTCCTAGGCTGGCTTTAGTCCCAAACCGGTTCCTTGGAACACGCCTTGCTCTGGGAGGTCCTCAAGGTTTGCAGTCTGCAGTCTGCTTCCCTGTGTCAGGGATCCTGACTGGCTCCAAGCCTGCTCATGTGTCGGCGGTCCCGCCGACTCCTGCTCCACGTGTCCTGTCGGCGGTCCCGCCGACTTCTGCTACACGTGTCCTGTTGGGGGTTCAGTTGACCCCCACTCCAAGAGTCTCGTCGGGGGTTCGGTCGACTCCTGCTCCAAGGGTCTCTGTCTCGTCGTGGGTCCATCCGACTCCTGCTCCAAGGATCCTGTCGGGGGTCCGGTCGACCCCTGCTCCGGTTGGGCCGCAACCACCTGCTGTTCAGGTTGGGTCGCAACCACCTTCTGCTCCGGTTGGGCCGCAACCACCTGCTGTTCCGGTTGGGCCGCAACCACCTTCTGCTCCGGTTGGGCCGCAACCACCTGCTGTTCCGGTTGGACCGCAACCACCTGCTGTTCCGGTTGGGTCGCAACCACCTTCTGCTCGGGTTGGGCCGCAACCACCTGCTGTTCCGGTTGGGTCACAACCACCTTCTGCTCCGGTTGGGCCGAAACCACCTGCTGTTCCGGTTGGGTCGCAACCACCTTCTGCTCCGGTTAGGCCGCAACCACCTGCTGTTCCGGTTGGGCCGCAACCACCTTCTGCTCCGGTTGGGCCGCAACCACCTGCTGTTCCGGTTGGGCCGCAACCACCTGCTGTTCCGGTTGGGCCGCAACCACCTGCTGTTCCGGTTGGGTCGCAACCACCTTCTGCTCAGGTTGGGCCGCAACCACCTTCTGCTCCGGTTGGGTCGCAACCACCTTCTGCTCCGGTTGGGCCGCAACCACCTGCTGTTCCGGTTGGGCCGCAACCACCTTCTGATCCGGTTGGGCCGCAACCACCTTCTGATCCGGTTGGGTCGCAACCACCTGCTGCTCCGGTTGGGCCGCAACCACCTGCTGTTCCTGTTGGGTCGCAACCATTTCTGATCCGGTTGGGCCGCAACCACTTTCTGTTCCGGTTGGGTCGCAACCATCACCTTCTGTTCCGGTTGGGTCGCAACCACCACCTGCTGTTCCGGTTGGGTCGCAACCACCACCTGCTGCTCCGGTTGGGCCGCAACCACCTTCTGCTCCGGTTGGGCCCAACCACCTTCTGCTCCGGTTGGGCCGCAACCACCTTCTGCTCCGGTTGGGCCGCAACCACCTGCTGTTCCGGTTGGGTCGCAACCACCTTCTGCTCCGGTTGGACCGCAACCACCTGCTGTTCCGGTTGGGTCGCAACCACCACCTGCTGCTCCGGTTGGGCCGCAACCACCTTCTGATCCGGTTGGGCCGCAACCACGTTCTGATCCGGTTGGGTCGCAACCACCTTCTGCTCCGGTTGGGCCGCAACCACCTGCTGTTTCAGTTGGGTCGCAACCATTTCTGATCCGGTTGGGCCGCAACCACTTTCTGTTCCGGTTGGGTCGCAGCCATCACCTTCTGTTCCGGATGGGTCGCAACCATCACCTGCTGTTCCGGTTGGGTCGCAACCACCACCTGCTGCTCCGGTTGGGCCGCAACCACCTTCTGCTCCGGTTGGGCCGCAACCACCTTCTGCTCCGGTTGGGCCGCAACCACCTTCTGCTCCGGTTGGGCCGCAACCACCTGCTGTTCCGGTTGGGTCGCAACCACCTTCTGCTCCGGTTGGACCGCAACCACCTGCTGTTCCGGTTGGGCCGCAACCACCTTCTGATCCGGTTGGGCCGCAACCACCTTCTGATCCGGTTGGGCCGCAACCACCTGCTGTTTCGGTTGGGTCGCAACCACCTTCTGATCCAGTTGGGCCGCAACCACCTGCTGTTCCGGTTGGGTCGCAACCATCACCTTCTGTTCCGGTTGGGTCTCAACCATCACCTGCTGTTCCGGTTGGGTCTCAACCATCACCTGCTGTTCCAGTTGGATCGCAACCATCACCTGCGGTTCCGGTCGGGCCGCAACCGCCCTCTGTTACGGTTGGGCCGCAACCGCCTTCTGTTCCGGTTGGGCCGCAACCGCCTGCTGTTCCGGTTGGGCCGCAACCGCCTGCTGTTCTGGCTGGGTCGCCGTCGCCACCGCCGTCGCCACCGCCGTCGCCACCGCCGTCGCCACCGCCGTCGCCACCGCCGTCGCCACCGCCACCGCCGTCGCCACCGCAGCCGCCTTCTGTTCCGGCTGGGTCGCCGTCGCCACCGTAGCCGCCTTCTGTTCCGGCTGGGTCACCGTCGCCACCGCAGCCGCCTTCTGTTCTGGCTGGGTCGCCGCCGCCACCGCAGTCATCACCTGTTCCGGCTGTCTCTCCGCCGCCTCCGCGGCCATCACCTGTTCCGGCTGTGTCGCCACCGCAGCCGCCTTCTGTTCTGGCTGGGTCGCCGCAGCCTCCGCGGTCATCACCTGTTCCGGCTGTCTCTCCGCCGCCTCCGCGGCCATCACCTGTTCCGGCTGTGTCGCCGCCGCCACCGCAGCTGCCTTCTGTTCCCGCTGGGTCGCCGTCGCCACCGCAGCCGCCTTCTGTTCCGGCTGGGTCGCCGTCGCCACCGCAGCCGCCTTCTGTTCCGGCTGGGTCGCCGTCGCCACCGCAGCCACCTTCTGTTCCGGCTGGGTCGCCGTCGCCACCGCAGCCACCTTCTGTTCCGGCTGGGTCGCCGCCGCCACAGCGGTCATCACCTGTTCCGGCTGGGTCGCCGCCGTCGCCTCAGCCATCACCTGTTCCGCCTGGGTTTCAGCCACACTCTGTCCCTGCTCTGCCCCCGGGCCGTCCGCCCGAGTTTCGTGACTCTGTCCCTGCTCTGCCCCCGGGTCGTCCGCCCGAGTTTCCCGGCTCTTTCCCTGCTCTGCCCCCGGGCCGTCCGCCTGAGGTCCTCTGTGCCCTCTTGTCCCGGAGTCCCTCCTCCGGACCCCCTCCACCCACCCTGTTCTGTTTGTTTTGGAACGTCTGAGATCCGTCCCTTGAGGGGGGGGTTCTGTCATGGTCTGCATAGAGTGTTTCCTGTTTTATTTTGAAAATCGGTCCTCCTGTGGTCATGTCTAGTTTTGCTTCCTGCCTTTGTCTGTTTTCCCGCCTTTTTGTGATTGTTTGCCCCTCCCTGATTCGTTCCACCTGTGTGTAATCTCCTTGTGTATTTAAGCCTGTGTGTTCCCCTCTGTCTTTGTCGGTTCGTCGTCGTTGCTTCCCTGTGTTGCGTGTCACCTGTAAGTAATTCTAGTGTTTGTTTTTGCATTTTCATGTGTTGTTCTTTTCGAGTGGATTGCATGCCGGACCAGCTGCCTTTTTATTTCTCTGCTAGTTTAATTAAATCTTTGAATCATACCTGTTGTCATCTCCTCCTCCCTTCTCTGCGTTTGGGTCTTAAACTTAAAACTTCAAAACCTGACACTGCCTCTGGAAACGCGACGTCTCCCCTGTCCTCTGGGGTTTTGGAGTCCGGTTTGAAGTCTTTTTCCCTCCCAGCTTTTTCTTTTTCCTTTGAGCATTAAGCTGCATGTCGGAGGATCTCAGTGATGCTGACCGGGGGGGAGATGATGATGGTGGTGGTGGTGCATTGACCGTGGTTGTTGACGTCGTTGCTTGGGCGTTTTCAGACAGAGATGCGGCTGCAACTTCGTAGTTGGGTGGTTGTTGATGTGAGGGTGGTTGTTGAGGGGGAGGGAAAGCGTCCGGGGTCGGTTCGACCTGTAGGAGTCAGCAAAAAACACAGCAGATTTTTTTGTTTCTTGTTTTTCAACCTTGGGTAAAGCCTTGTAGATTTTTTTTTTTTTTTTTTTTCTTTTCTCTCTGCTTCTTCTTTCAACATATTTAAAACATTGTTTGTGTGAGTCGATTTCGTCTAAGTCTGTAGTTTTGATTTTCTTTTTCTTTCTCATTTCTTCTTCCACCTTTTTTAATTTATCTTCTAATTGTATCAGTTGGTTGGCGCTTAGGCTTCCCCCTTTGGGAAAACCATAATCCACATACCAAGTGAGTAAATGTTTAGTAGAATTTGGTCCATATTTCTTCAACATTGCTGCCACAATCGGTCCCCCAGGACTTTGTTCCTGTCTGTAATTCTTACCTCCCATCGCTGTGGCAAGGTCAGTGTACACTAGTTATCTTATAAACACAGACGTCTCCGTGAGTCTTGGATCTGTTTTCCTCAGGCACAATCAAAGGTAAAAGCCTGTACAACTTAATAGCTGTATTTAGTATTGGTCAAAGGACTTCGCTGTTTGTGACTAGAGAATCTAGTTTGTGATTCCTCCAGTGCAAAACGTCTGCACAACCAACCACCCTTGTTTTCCTTAATACTCTTAAATATAACCTGTTGGATATATTTAGTATCAGTCAAAGAACTTCGCTGTTTGAGATTTGGGAATCTGGTTGTGATTCCTCCAGTACAACGTCTAAATTTACAGACGTCTACATAAAACCAACCTCCCTTGTTTTCTGATACTCTTAGACTCAGGCAACAAGCTGGGGGCAACCTTGTTTCTAGCCATGTTGAAGAAAGATTCTACTTACTACTTTCCCCCCCCCCCCCCCCCCCCAAAAAATATGTTCAATTATAGGTAATGAAGAAGACATTAAATATCCAATAGAACATATAGGACCAAGCTATTGGGTTTAAGTTGAACTATAAGTCTCTAGTCGTGGATTAGTCTGTTCAAAATGTCTTTTGTTTTAAGTTTTTAGAAACTGAATTTTAACAAATCAGAATTTCAACTTCTCACCCGGTTTTTAGGATCGCGGCATCATCCAAGTGTAAACCTCCTCAGACTCGGTCCCCTCGTCTCCTAAACACCTTTTTCTGTGGAGGTATAGAGGCAGAGCGTCTGCTCTGGTGATCAGTCACCGAAGTCTTCAGAGTCCGCTGGAAGGAATTGCGCGATCCCACTTCTGAAACCAAGTTGTAGTGGAAAATCTGCTACAAAGATCTGTAGTTCCCTGTGAGAAAGAGAATTAATGACTTGAAGTATACTCAGAGTTGTCTTTGTCGTTATTTATTAAAAGTCAGGATTCTTGCAAGAAGACACAAAGTACAGAGTACACAGTCAGAGTGCAGTCTGCAGGTTTGTGCGAAGTCTCTCGGTTCACAGTAGGTTTTTAAGCAGTACAAGGTATAACATCACCTGATTACACACAGCCTATGACATCTTGTGTCAGACACTCACAGAGACAGAGAAATCTTATCTGTCGGATGTACATTCCGTCTGGCCTTGAGGACTAGAGAGTGAAGACTCAGTCAGCACATTGTTTGCAGGAACACATAAACAACCTTTATACAGAAAAGACATTCTGTCTGTCTCATGCAATGTTCGTGTGGTATACATGGTTAAAATAGTTTTTACCATTACAACATACACACACACACACACACATATTTCCTGGGCAAGAGGGCGTAACAGTACATCTGGTTTCCATTAGCTGAGGTGCAGGAAAATTTGAAATTGAAAACTTTAAATATTAACATCATGATCATCCATACCTAATTCAACAAACAATACAACACTTAACAAATTCAGCGAACAATACAACACTTAACAAAAACAGTTGTCAGGGGCAGTTAAACATGTGTATATATATATCCTCCAACAACACATGCATCATGTTTCATGTTTCATGTAAATGATCCTGTTTTCCCAGTTCTTGTCGAAGATATTGCTTCTAATTTTTTGTTGGTACGTCAGTTTTTCCATTGAAGAGATATCACGGACAATCTCAAACCAGTGATCTTTCCCTGGAGGCTCAGCTTTATACCAGTTTCTTTCTTATAGCTATTTTGCTGGCTATAAGCAGATATATATCTGCTCTATGTACAACCTCCTCAATGTTCCCTAGGTACATCACAGCACAATTGTTTGGAATAGCATATCCCATAATGTCATTAGTAGTTACATTTACATTATTCCAGAAAGGCTTTAGTTTAGTGCAGCTCCAGAGAACATGGGTATGGTTGGCCATATTTTATGAATAGTGTTGAGCTTCCTCTATTCTCCCCTAAAGCTTTGTAGAAGGCTGAGATGACCCGAGATCTGCCCTGGTGATATGAATCCACTATAATTTTAATGATACCATTCAAATCTATTTTAGGATCAATTGTCACCTCTTTCATAAGATAGTCCCGTATTTGTAGGTATCTAAATAAATCTTGTCTTTCCAGACCAAATTTCACCTTTAAGTCTTGAAAACTCATACATGTCCCATCTTTGAGAATGATACCTTTCTCTGTCCATTGTTGGAACCTTAGATCGTATACCCCTGGTTTAAATTTCGGATCATATGCAACTCAGTTCAGTATATATCTTCCCTTTCGAGTTTATATTTTCTAAAGATTTTATCCCAGATTTCTAATGTAATTGGATCCATTAAATGTGTTATAGTTCCTGTCCGTTCTTTGTTTCCTACTAAAACTGGAATTTGTAAATCCTGAACTTTCATCTCTTTATCCTTCCATCTCACTTCATCGTCAATGTTTAAGTATTGTTATTTGGCAAACTGGTATATTGTTCACATAGAGCACAAAAAACGTTTTTCATGGATACCTTGGCTGATTTCTTCTTCTGTATCAACGTTTCTCATATGGAAAATTACACCAGTGTCGTCTTAAAGTAGTTAAAGTCTCAAAGTCAACAAATACGCGTGGTGCTATATGGTGCAAATGAATGTTGTTCCTGTGAGACTCACCCTCCAGTTGTTGATAATGATGGTAGATGGTAGTGCATGCAATGTCAACAGTAACTGCATGTGCAAAAATCTTTGAGATATTTTGCTGAGGCGCTGGTCATACGATTCTGCAACGCTACCTGTAACATGTTCCAAGGTTAGATCAAGTCTCTTATGTCATAGTGCAATAATATACAGTAATCATCAGTATAGTCTTTTGGACCAAATAGTTATGCCACACAGATCAATATCTGTTATGAGATCAATATCTGTTACGAGTGTATGGCGTAACTCTTTGATCCAGATGACTATTCTGATGAAAGTATAGCCATACTTTAATGTGTTTCATCACAATCATGATTACATGTCATTAAAATGGATCATTTACAGTCATTATCATCGTGGTCAATCCTACAACATCATCTATGTCTGATCTCTCTTTGCTTCCCTCAGATGAAGGACCTTTTCTTCTTCCTGTTTTTCCTGGCTGTGTGGCTCATGGCTTACGGAGTGGCCAATCAGGCTCTCCTCTACTCGTACGATCCCCGTCCTGATTGGATATTCCGCCGAGTGTTCTACAGACCATACCTGCACATTTTTGGACAAATACCCATAAATGAAATGGACGGTGAGCTGCTCAGTCTCTATCTCTTTCAAGCACAGTTACCTTTTGGTTACCTCTGTGTCATCCATGACATTCAAACATCTGGAAACTAAAGATTTAATTTTATTTAATTCATCTCAGTTTTGTAAAATTAAATAAAGATTAGCACGACCTTCTCAAGACAAAAAAGAAATGTGCAGAGCCTTTCTTGAGATGTGCTTTTCCACTTGGTTTAACAATTTGCAACATGAATATATTTTTCTGCAGAAAAGGAAATGGTGCATAAAACAGTACAAAAAAGTGTAATAATTAATGATATAATAATAAAATTTTCCTAAATTCACTTAGACAGTGTATGCTTTAATGGATTGAGCCAAAGTGGATCGTTTTTAATCCTGATTGTATTCACTCTCTTGCCAGATTATTAAGGATAGTTAAATACAAAGCAGTTCAATACAATGCAAACCAATATAATGCAATAAATCCTACCTTAATAAAGCCTGTGTTGTATTATATCACATACCACAACAGCTGCACAACGACCACAGAATCGCATAAACACATTCTCAACAAAAGCTGGATATTAGAAGCTTAATAAAGGTTGGCTTTATTGCACAGCTGTTGCATTGGATCACATAAGATTAGGTCTAATAACCTGGCAACTCGGTGTATAGGACTAAAATGGATGTTACCCTTTAACGTGCTTGCAAATGTGTTGCATAGATCCTCACATGTTGTTTTGGACCTCTTCATCGGTCTCCCTTCTAGCTGATAAACTGACGGTCGTAAACTGTACAAACGACACCGCACGAATTGATGCAGGAGAGGAGCCCTGTCTGAGCACCTACGCCAACTGGCTGGTCGTCATCCTCCTTGTCATCTACCTGCTGTTTACCAACATAGTATTGGTCAACTTACTCATCGCTATGTTCAGGTACTCTGGCATTTACAATGATTTGTTTCAGTTTCAGTACTGTTCTACTGATTAAACCAGGGGTCAGCAACCTTTACTATCAAAAGAGCCATTTTAGGCAAAGAAAAAAAAAAAATCTGTCTGGAGCCGCAAAACATTTGATCATTGCGATGAAGGTAACACATCTTATAGTCTAAGTATATAGTATATAAGTCTAATGCAGTGAGGGCCAAAGTGCAAATGTACTACGGTATATTAGGGTCACATTGAGGGAAAAAAATCTGAGATTTCCAGAATAAAGTCATAATATTACCGGAAAAAAAGTCGTAATATTACGAGAATAAAGTCATAACTTTACGAGAAAAAAAGTCGTAACATTACGCGAAAAAAGTCATAACATTACGAGAATAAAGTCATAACTACGAGAAAAAAAGTCGTAATATTACAAAAATAAAGTCATAAGTTTCCGAGAAAAAAAGTCGTAATATTACGAGAATAAAGTCATAACTCTACGAGAAAAAAGTGGTAACATTACGAGAATAAAGTCATAACTTTACGAGAAAAAAGTCGTAATATTACGATAATAAAGTCATATATTTACGAGAAAAAAAGTCGTAATATTACGAGAATAAAGTCATAACTTTAAGAGAAAAAAGTGATAACATTACGAGAATAAAGTCATAACTTTACGAGAAAAAAGTCGTAATATTACAAGAATAAAGTCATAACTTTAAGAGAAAAAAAGAAAATAACACGTAAAATTACTACTTTATAATATTATGACTTTATTCTCATAATATTATGACTTTATTCTCGAAATCTCACATTTATTTTTTTCCTCAATGTGGCCCTAATACTCCATCGTACCGTCGTACCATAGACCTACAACAATGATACATAAAAATGAAAATGTAAACAAAAAACAGTTATTCATTTCCATTTTTAATAATCCACAGGGAGCCACTGGAGAGGAGCTAAAGAGCTGCAGGTTGCTGACCCCTGGATTAAACAGATTTCAAACATGACACATTGAACTGTATGTTGTACAGCATGGAAACCCAGTGAAGGAAAGCATTTTAACTCTCTGTATATTGCATAATGTGATTTCAATTTACTGTCTACAGCTACACCTTCTCCAAAGTGCAGGAGCGTAGCGACACCTACTGGAAGTTTCAGCGTTACAACCTGATTGTGGAGTACCAGTCAAGGCCCTGCCTTGCACCGCCCTTCATCATCATCTCACATCTCCACCTTTTCATCAAGAGATACATCCGCCAAATTCCCTCGGTCAAAAGCAAACACTTTGGTGAGAAGTAGCAAGTACAGCATGAAAAGAGAGGACATGAGTGAAAGGAGGACAAGGCATTTAGCAGGGAAAGGATGGAGCGGTAAGAAAAACTAGTGAAGATGACCTACAGCTGTGTCTTGGGATGCCAGGACGGTTGGTCCAAAGTCAGGCTCCTGGTCCCTTTATAGCCAAGAGAGAGCTGTCTCTGCATTCTTGGTAGCATGTCAAGGTGTTTGTCAGATGATGTGTGGCTCCACCAAGGTTTCACATTGTCAGCGATACTGTTTTTGATTCTGTGTTCGAGGAAAACAACTGGTATACCTCAGATGCATTGTAGATTAGTTTACTCGCTCAGGAACAGAAGGGTGCTGAGCCCAGGACAAATTAGTGCTGTCATACATTGGACTTTAAGGAAAGAGCAAGGGGGAAGCACGTGTTCCTGTTTTGGGTACCAGTCTCCAACTGGTGGAGGATCTCTACGGATATCCACAAACAATGTGCATCCACGTGTGCTTTCTAATCTTGCCCTCGTTCCAGTCAATTTACTGATCTTCTCCGTCCTCAGTTCTGGAGCTGCGGGGCAGGAAGGCCAGCCAACTCAACACATGGGAGGCTATCCAGAAAGAAAACCTCCTCTCAGCTCAGAATAAGCTGCAAAGGGAGAGTGACTCAGCACGACTTAAATGTACATCTGTCAAGTAAGTTGCCCTCGTTACTGTTGTGACTTTATATAATGTTAACGACATGAATGTGTAAGAGCCATTTCCTTCTCTGGGTTAGACCTAACCATTCATTACATATACAATTAAATTAGACTAAAAGAAAGAAATGTGGAACATAGAACCCAGCCAATACATCAACATTAAATTACTAAATATATTGATATTGGCGTATATGTCAACTAATAACATAATCGTACAGAAATGTCATATATGTTAGAGACACTGAGCATTTTTCCATTGTAAAATGTCCTACTACAGACTGTGTAGTGTACTATTTACAATATCCTGGTCAATTCTTTTTAGTGATTTTCTAATGTTTGTATATATATTATATGTTCAAAATGTAATCACACCTTTCAATGAGGTTACACTGTTACTGTGTGTCTTACTTATAGACGTTTCTGAAGTTCTTTTGTGATCATATTCCATCTTGTTGAACTGAGCTGAACTCAGACTGACATTCTAGCTGAGGCGGGATTATTTCTGTGTGTTTGTTTCTGCAGGGTGGACAGCGTGCTGAAGCAGATGGCAGAGATACGTGACCACGACCGGAGGTTGCGGATGCTGGAGACAGAGGTCAGTCCACTACTGACACTGGCATACCTTAGTCCACCACTGGCATACCTTAGTCCACCACTGGCATACCTTAGTCCACCACTGGCATACCTTAATGCACATGGAAGATCTAGTGAGCCTAATCTGTACCAGTAAATCATCAGTTATATCCAGGCTCTTTTCCAGGCCAGAAAACATGCTGCTGTTTTACCAATGAATTCTTTATACAGAGTCTTTGTATGTACTAGGAAACAGCTATTCCCAGCAAGAGGCTTCTTTAGCTCAGAGCCACAACTGAATATTCGACAGGTTGTCCGTCTGCAGCTCCAAGTCACTGCCATTCATTTTGGCCACAATATTATTATTATTATTTTTAATTCTATTCACGACATTTTCCTCATTAAGTCCAGATGAAATAAGAAGAGCCCACCTATTTTGACAGTAGGTGTTTCACTGTGTACAATCTCTCACGTATGGATTGATATGAGTTTATATCTGAGTGTAGAGAGTGTGTGTGTGTGTGTGTGTGTGTGTGTGTGTGTGTGTGTGTGTGTGTGTGTGTGTGTGTGTGTGTGTGTCTTGTGTGTCTGGTTTCCCTGCAGCTGTCGGCTCTGCCTGCTCAGCACTCATCAATCTGACTGTGTATCTTTCTCCCAGCTGGAGTACTGCTGCAGCGCTCTCTCCTGGATGACAGACGCTCTGTCTCAGAGTGATGTGATAAAGGCTGGCCCCCCCCCTCCGCTCCTCAGAGGTAAAATCACTGGACATCGAACCGTAACCTCTTAAAGAAAAAGTTCATTGGTACAGGCAACATGAGCAGTCAGACGATCCCACAGGTTGGATAACTACTGAAGTTTTTAATATTATAGAGACATTTTATTGTCTTTTTTAGGGGGGGTGCAGGGGGTCTTTAGAGGGAGATGGCAGGTCAGCAGTTTATACCACATAGAAGTGGTGTACGTTATCTGAACCTGAAGATTAATTTGAGATGCAGCTCAGTTTTTCTAGTCATAAAACTGTAATAAACATTGTGTTTTGGTTCAAATGTTGAAAGTTTAGAGTGTATGAGGGCTTAGAACATTATGATGGAAGTATATGATGGCCATTCCCATAATCAGTTATGTCTCATACGTTGTTGCAGCAATTTTTGGGTTGATACCGTTTAATACACAGATTTGGTGATAAATGTAATAAAATTGTTTATCACTCAAGAATTGATTAAAGAAAATGTCAAAAATCCCTCCAAAATACCACATTAAGACACCAAAACCTTGAGGAACACCACAGAAAAAGACATGCTGTGATTCGGTATCAAACACCTTTTGACATTTGGAGATTTCTGCAAGAATTGCATTTTTCAGCTTTTGGATGGCGAGCACTTCCAAGCCATCCATCCTCTGAATGCTCTAGGTCTCTAGTTTGATCCATCCATCCTCTGAATGCTCTAGGTCTCCAGTTTTATCCATCCATCCTCTGAATGCTCTAGGTCTCTAGTTTGTTCCATCCATCCTCTGAATGCTCTAGGTCTCTAGTTTGATCCATCCATCCTCTGAATGCTCTAGGTCTCTAGTTTGTGGTTGTAAAGTTTCATGAGGCTGTGATTATCCTAGAGGTCACCACAGGTCAGTTTCAAAATATGGTCTCACTTCAATGAAATGTCTCCTATGGGGGACAAACATCATCACACATGAATACAGTTGGGCTCACTGAATCCAAAATAGAGTCTCAGCTTTACAGTGATACCCAATTTATGCAAGTCAAGACTGTTTAGGGACCCCAGTATGCAGAAATATTCAAACACACCATTTTTAGAATAGCCAAAGATTACACATTTATACTGCATGCATAAACTGCATGTGATTATCATAAAGTGGGCATGTCTGTAAAGAGGAGACTTAGAACCTAGAAGGTTATCTAGCTTATTGTTATGATACCAGTATCTTCACTCTAACTTTAAAACTGAGCTCCAGCCTCTGAAAGACAGTAATGTTTAAGAGGTGAAGATGTGATGAAATTTGCATCCAAATCGGGATGAAAATATAACACTAGATTATAATTAATTGTTGTATAATTAAATTGTCAGATTAGCCATTAGTTGTAGACACATATTAATCTCCCAGAGGTGCTGTGTCTGTAACATCTGGACCAGCCTGTATTGTTTTTGTATTCTTTAAATCGCCGTAGAGAATCAATCTTTTGTCTTGTTGAAGGATCCTATTTGGGAATGATCATTTTTTTTTCTTCTTCTGTTGTAGATCTGACTCCACTTTCTCCAAGCTGACCCCCTGAACTCCATGAGGGTAGAGCGGGTCGTCCTTTAACCACAAGGTTGGCGGTTCGATCCCCGGCTCCTACAGACTGCATGTCGAAGTGTCCTTGAGCGAGACACTAAACCCCGAGTTGCTCCCCGGGCTCTTGCAGCAGCTCAATGCTCCTAAAATACTGAGGATGGATTAAATGCAGAGGTCAAATTTAATGTATGTATCTGTATGTACTATGACAAATAAAGGTTTCTTATTCTTATCACACACACACACACACACACACACACACACACACACACACACACATACAGAGTTTACTCAGGGCTGTTGTGTGAAAGTGCACCGTATTTATCTCTGTAGTTTCCCTCAGAGCTTTTTAGCCTCTTTTAGCTCATTGTTTTATTCTGGTTTCCAGTCTGCACACTGTTTATCCACCTCATTTATTCAGAGTTTAATCCATATTTAAAATAAAGATGCATGTAGGGAAATAAATAAAATCAAAAATATATTCAACTTCGACTTATACAGTGCAGTATGAATGTGTGTTTCAAATTATACCTGTCTGATATGTGTGGGTTTAGCTAGTTTCTACAAATCTAAATTAAGCTACCAACTGGTAAATGAACGTAGGATATTAGACAAGTAAAATATGCCACTAAAAAAGGGACAGTGAACTGATATTATGTCATAGAATATAAGTGATAGATAGTAGGTCTATTCCAAGTCTCTAATACCAAATGTCCATATGGTTGAGCTCACAGACTGTAGATGAATATAGACCTACTATCTGTCACTTATATTGTTAAACACACACACAGTGTTTGTTATGTAATGTTTGTGTTATTGTTTATGAATTGTACCTTGTTCTTTTTCTTCATAATCTCATTATTACTTGACGCTTTGGCAATATTGTCCCAGTTATATTCATACCAATAAAGCATCATGAATTGAACTGAATTATATACAGTCAATGGTTGTGTTATGTGTTATTTGTTATACTGCATAGTAAGAATCTGGAATTAAAGCCCATGTAGGTATGTGTAACGGGGGGGTTTTCTTCTTCTGTTTACTTCCTATAAACAGTTCATGACGGCCCCGTTAACTTTCTCTTGTCCCGCTGATAGTGGTGGCAGCCAACAGTCTCTGCGTTGTGTTTATTTGTAGACCAACGGCTGACGGTTAACGTTTACTCCAATGAACCACAGACAGCTCCGATGTCGATTCAACATACATTTATTGCTTACAAGCACTTCGGGTCACACGTTCACCTGGGAGATACAAGCCCGGTCTCAAGATTATACATCATACACAGACTATACATTCATATTTACAGATTAAAGTTTACACACACACACGTTCACCTGGGAGAAACAAGCCCGGTCTCAAGATTATACATCATACATAGACTATACATTCATATTTACAGATTACAGTTTACACACACACACTCAGCTGGGAGAAACAAGCCCGATCTGACTCGTTCCCCCAGTGATGAGCTTTTATAGCTCCATCGTTACCATGGATACTCTATTGTAAAATTCCAAATATGAAAATAACACAAATATGTACACCAAACGTTATCAAATAAAAGGTAATTTACCAAAAATATTATTAACAACAACAGTAACAATTTATTAAGGATGAAATTGCGTATCTAATGTAACATGCAAGAAGCATATGTTACACATGCATGGCACAAATGTTCCATACGAGAGGATGGCTCAGTAAAAGGTGTTGGAGTTGTGAGGCTCATCCTGCAACAGTTTATCTAACATGGCTTTGGCTGTGTCCAAAATCACTCCCACCTCTCTTTCTCCCTACAGAATAAACACTCGACTCCACTGACAGGTGTAGAGTCAGTAATGAGTGACTTTGGACACAGCCCGTGTCTTTCTGTGTATACTGATTTCTATCAAACCAGGAGTTAAGTCAGTTACTAGCATTGGTGACAAATAAGGCTGCACTTCTGTAGCTGATTCACAATAAAAACCTTCCAGTGGTTTGCCATCAAAGAGCTTTCAATGTGAAGCAGCAGCACAAACGTTTTATATTAGCAGCATAGTTTAACAAAGCAATTCTAGCTACAGTGTTAATTTTTTGGTTAATTGTTATACAAGTAGTCAGTGGTCATGTTAAAAATGTTAAATCCAGCGGGACCAAGTGATTTATAAGGTTTTGTTCGGCAGCTAATGATTAGAGAATTTGAGTTATGATAAATTGAACTGAACTAACTCTGTCCCAGATATGGATTTTATTAATAACAGAGGAATGCAGGAAAAAAAGTAGTAGAGGTGGTTGGCAGGATTGTGTCTCTGCAGTTCTGGGGCAAAGGCCAACCTTAAAATGTATTTTCTTCTTGTCCTAGACATGTAAATATCAAACAAACTTCCCGTGATGAAAATATGTTAGCTCAGCATAACATATCAATTCACATTAAATGTCAGTTTCATTTAGTCTTCATCGACAACTGGATTTGTCTTTGTGTGCCTGAGTCTGCATCTCAGGAATGTAGATAGTCGTAAAACCAGAGAAGACGAGGTCGTAAAACCTACTCTGTATCATATTGTTTCTCCAGTATATGCTTGAGAGCTCCAACGTGTGCAACAAACTTCAGTTCTTTTCAGATGATTTCTCTGAGTCTTTGGGAAGAATCCAGATGTCAGGGCCTTTAAACGGTCAGGATGGGTACTACATCTTGTTGTTGTTTCTCCTCTGTGAGATTAACCAGGCCGGTTGTAAATTAAGCGTCTCACCACTTTCATTTCATCCACTTTCATTCATATCATATCAATAATTTAAGCTTAATAAACGGAATATTTTTTGACTAAGAACCTCCAGTTTTAGCTCTTGAAGAATGAGGTGTGTCAGATTAAGTCGGCTACAGTGTTGTGGAGAAATTGTTCTGTAACACTTAAAACACTCTGAATAAACACAAAAAACACTGAGGTTGAAGGTAGAAGAATATAATTGCAATTAGGAAACATAATACCTTGACACAAGAAACCAGAAGCCGAGCAGGAATGTCTCATCGAAGGACGATATTATTCAGCTTATTTACCATTTTTCTCAAAATCAAAAACTTTTTCATTGGTTGACTTACTAAACTTATTCAAAGTTACCAATTGATTCACAGCCATGCACTGATCACACACACACACACACACACACACACACACACACACACACACACACACACACACACAAACACACACACACACACACACACACACACACACACACACACACACACACACACACACACACACACACACACACACACACACACAGCTACGTTTCTATACAACACAGTGTTTGTTGACGTCCCTCTCTGTACAGTGAGTTACATCCATCAGTGAGTTTGTTGTACTCACCTGTCTGGACGTCATTCTGTGAGTCTCGTGCACCGTGAAGTCCTCCATGATCTGCTCCAGGTTCAACTCTGCTGCTCCTCAAAGTTTTCAGACATGTTGAGCTGAATGAGGCTCTGCAGTCACATCAGGGATTATTGTCACAAACAGCAGAAAGGCCTCACACACACCTCACTGACGGGAAAAGTTCCTCAGTGAACACACAAGTCACCGCTGGAGGATCCACCATGAGCATGTTAGCATTTAGCAGGTCGGCCAGATCCAGCATGCACCTTGTTGGTCTGCAACATCTCGGGTGTGTTTGATTTGGGTCACAGAGCGTGCTGGCAGAGTGGTGCATTAAATCAGTGACAGTATGGTTCCTCACCAAATAACTATAACTAAAGAACTAATATCGGTTTGACACCATTTACCATGATGTGTGACACAATGCACTTTTACTATAAAGGTTTTTATCAGACTAAAAATATGTTCTTAACTGAAACTGTAGACAAACTGAGTTGAGATGCTCTAACCTCCACTACTGACATTTATTGATCAGTGCTATCGACACAATTCTTCACAAAAAAAAAAGGAATCAATATGAGAATAACCTTCTGACACACAACCCAAACACACTGTGGTCAACCTGACCTTCAGTAGCAGGCAGAAAAAAACTAGAGTTAGTAGAAAATATACTAGAACAGTGTTAAAACATTAAAAACACAGGTGAGGTTTTTAAAAAGTGAAATGAAGGAGGACATTCAGTAAACGCCTCAGTTAGTGAGGGACACAAGACAAACTACCACCAGGAAAATCACTCATTTCTGTTGTTTTTTAACTAAAAAAGTAGAATTCACTTTGACTAAGAGAAGTCCCACACACCTGACCATGATGTATGAGACATTAGAAAGTTTCTGATGGGCTTAAAAACCTGGTTTAAAACATGCAGACAGACTGAGTAGAGGTGCTTTAACCTCCACTACATCCCTGGTTAGCAGGATGAGGACGCCCTCTTGTGTTGTGCATCAGGTTTCACATTTCTCTTGTTAACCTGCTGTGATGTTCACTGCAGGAAGACGTGTCAAAACTTCACTGAGCCTTTTGGCAGCTTCAAACAACATCAGAGACATTTAAATCTATGTAATATCACACTATGTCAGTTTGTTCACAGGAGTCACACCCTGTAACACTGATGCTGCATTCAGGTCACACGGGAAAGATGGTAGAGAGGAGTTTCCACTTTACAAATATTATTATAACATCAGCTCTCAGGTTGTAAATAGTATTTGGGAATGTGAGATTTGATGCTGTAGGTTAAATTTTCTCTGGTGTCTTGAATTCTGATTGAACAACATTGAAATATTTGTAACCAAATGTAGAGAATCAAACACAATATCTGTTGTCTCACGTGTGTCAGGACTTAACAAAACCTCCTCACGCCCAAACTTGACCAAATTAATTTTAACAGTTTTTAAGTCTGTGTAATAAATCCTGTTTATTGACTAAGTGCACAAAGAAAATAAAGAGAAAAAAAGCAGCAATTGATAGAAAACTGCTGATTTCTCTGTGACAAACTGTTTTATTTGAAAGGACAGAGACTGACTGACTCTAAACATGAACACTGGACTTTGTGGTGTTTCAGGAGGAAAAA
The DNA here is from genome assembly GCA_916701645.2 of Sebastolobus alascanus. Classification (NCBI taxonomy): domain Eukaryota; kingdom Metazoa; phylum Chordata; class Actinopteri; order Perciformes; family Sebastidae; genus Sebastolobus; species Sebastolobus alascanus. The sequence goes on along the minus strand of CAKAOJ020000443.1, from coordinate 585,616 downwards.
CTGTCTCAGTTATTCTCTCATATTAGTTTCACATTTTCTCCATCAGCTTTGTATGATACCCTGGAATGAAGACAGGAAGAAAATACTTTGTTCATATTTGTTTATTGATTATGTAAACCTTCAGTTTGTTCACACATCCCATCAGTAAAGTCTGTCAAATGACTCTTGTTCAATGATCTCATGTTCAGATTCACTTCATCAACACAATCAGTTTGTTTGAGCAGAATCTCAGCGATGTGAACGAGAATAATGAAGGATCTCCTTATTGATTATGATCATAATAATTTCAGGTTTATAAAGCTCATAGGTCTGCCAAACAAATAAATGTCAATACAAAGCATAAAGAAAGAACTAAATATCTTTTAAAGCACAGAGAAGTTTACATATTCATGCAGAGAAATATCAGTTCAGGTGAACAAACATCATCATGAGCAGTGAAACAGACACAGGAAGGAGCGCCACCTGAAGACACTCAAACATTTACAGAACAACTGATGAGAAGATGTCAAAGTACCACCATGATGTTTGATTGACAGCTGATCTCTGAGCAGTGAAGAAATGACACAACAATCAGCTCTCAGCAACAAACATGGAGACAACATGAGTTTAAGAGTTAAAACACAGGATTGAACCCTTAAATGACTTCTGTCTATTTCAGTTTACACAACTCAGCAGTGACTCCATTGGAATAAAGCCAAAGTCCAGCATAGAGAGGCTCAGTGAATGTGGTCTGGACTCTGTGGAGGAGAGTCATGGTTTCAGAGACGCTGTAGAAGGACAGAATACCTGCACTGTGATCCAGGTACACTCCTACTCTGGAGGACTGAGGACCTGAGACGGGGGTTTGGACACTGTTGTACCAAAATGTATAACTGTTTTGGTCACAATCTAACACCCAAGATTTGTCATTCCATCCAAACACACATTCATTCGACCCTCCTGCTCTCCTGATATTCTTGTATGCGACTGCTACATAAACTCCTCTCCCTCTCCTCTCCACCTCCCAGTAACAACGTCCAGTCAGACTCTCTCTACTCAGGACCTGAAACCAATCAGTGAATCTGTCTGGGTGACTAGAATAAGACTGTTGTTGTATCATATATGTTGCTTTTCTGTTCCCTTCAGATAATAACAGCTTAGTGTATGTTGTGTTTGGATCCAGTGTGATTTCTCGTGAATATACTGTTGTATTACCGTCTCCGTTTTCTTTGTTTTGTTAGCTTCAAGTGAGTTTAGAAACCGCGTTTCGGTCATCTGATTCCATCTGAAAGCTAACGAGAGGAAGCCAACACATCATGTCTGATGAGCAGTGGCGGCGCCAGAGTATTTTTTCTGGTTCAACTACGGTGGGGCTAACCCATATGGTGGCCGGGCTCAAATAAATGCCAGAATTTCAATGTGAATATACATTTAATAAAACAACACCCTCCCACCACAGCTAGAAACACGCACGCACACACAGAGAGGGAGAGAGAGACGCTAATAGTTACGTTAACAGCACAGCAGGTGGATCGGAGTGAAAATAAGGCATAGATAGGAGGCGATGAGACCAATATAAGATCAGAGGGTCCATAAGGCAAACTTTAATACACAGATCACCCAATTCAACACCACACATTTTCTCTAGTTGTCCTAAAGCCATATATAGTCTTCCACACAACAGCCAACAGTGTAAACACATCTCCAACAAATTAAATATGCAGGCAACAAGACCGCAGCAAGGAGGCAAAACGCACAACGCTTAACAAAGTCAGCAAAACAATATACAATATTAGACTGACCAGGCTGATTTTCACATGAGCACAATCCTCCGGTTTTTGTGGCTGGAGGCAAAGTTGTCGATGATGTGCTGGACATCCAAAGTCTTTGTCCTCTGTTTATTGATTGACAACAGGGCCAAGTTGCTGTTTCGGGTATCACGCTAATTACTAGAGCCAGGTTGTTACTACTGTCTGTCTGAAAAGCGCGCGCGCTCACATGAGTGACGTACGCGCCGCAGTGGCGTTGTTGGACTCCGCACTTTTCTTTTTTCTTTTTCTTGGTTGGCTTATGGTAGGGCTAACACAATTCTTGGTGGGGCTATAGCCTAACCAAGCCCCACCCTGGCGCCGCCTATGCTTGCACGTAATAGAAGTGCAGCACTACCTTGTTCAAAGTTGGATTAAGCTCCTCTCAAGGCGTTAATTTGTCTCTGCGCTTCCTCCTCTCAGAACCCAGAAGTGTCGAAATCCAGAACAGAGACAACCACCATGAAGTTCTGTGTCAAACAGACTTTCCCTCTGGCGTTTGTTTTATTTCTCTATGTTGCTGCAGACCTACATGGTAAGTAGGAGACAACTAATTTCTTTGCTCAATGCATCATCAATTTGCGCGCAGTTATTTTAGATTAAGATCTCATGGCACTGTTAGTCTGAATAACATAAGCCTACTCAAGTTATAGTATAGCCTATCTTCTTTAAATGTATTGTTGACTTGTTGCTACCTGTTTGCATTTTATTGAGCATCGATCGAGGTGATCTTTTACCGACATGATTGCGAGTTACAATTAGGCTACTTATCATTTCTTTTGCTGGCCTCATGAGATCCAAAATGTCAGGAGCTATATATATATATATATATTTAAGCTTATTGACATCAAATATATAGGCTGTATAAAGTTAAAGCATTACTTATTTCCATCGTGGTCCTCTTTCCAGGAAGAGAAAGATATCAATACAAGTCACAGATGACTAAGGTATCCTGAACCATCACGCTGCATTAAAAACAACAATAGGCTACATCCTTCCATATACAACAAGAAAATCCATAAATCTCTTTCTATATTTATACTTCAACACACTTCCTGTACATCCATGCATAGTTTACTTACTTACATACCTACTCACATCCATAAATATATAGACTTATACATACACTCAGTGACACCTCACGAGACACCACACCACAAACAAAGCTGCCACTCCCATCTTTAAGTGTGGCCACTTCTTTAGGTGCAGCTATAAGGGTCCTCTGAGCACACACCTACATGCACATACCGTGCATACACAGTACACCTACTTACATCACTAAGTAATTATCTCATTTTATTAAACTAACAATTTACAAGGCATGTTTAAAGCTATGACAGGTCTAACTTGATTTTCCATTGGCAGTCTATTCCACTCTACCGCGATGACAGAAAGGCGTTTTCAGAGAACATGTCTCTACAGGGCTCAATGTCTGTGGCCCTGTTTCTAGCTAAATATCTAAATTTAATACAAATTCATTTTGGTGAATTTTTATTGGGAAAATATTTTTTGGCAAGAAGTTATTGGATATTTTTCACAATAAACATTCCAGTAAATTTTGCAAAATCGCATTTTTCCAAACTTAGTGTTGTAGTTTAAACGATAGGAGACCTTTAATGTGTAAAGGGAATTTGGTAACACTATACTGTATAACAGTGATGTTATTGAATATTTTTCCCAATAAAAATTCGCCCAAAAGCTTAATTTTTCCATATTAAATGTTGTATTATAACCAACAGGAGACTCTTGATGTGTGAAGACAGTTTGGTATCACTTCACTCTATAACAGTGAAGTTATTGAATATTTGTCAAAAGAAAAATTTAACAAAAAGATGCAAAAGCACATTTTTCCAAAATAAGTGTTGTAGTATAACCTGGAAGGGACAAAGGTGATTTTGGTATCACTCATAGACTGTATGTACAGTAAAGGTGGACGTCGAATCGCCACTTCCTCCCACTGTACAGAAGTGAAGCCAAAATATCCCAGATACGGGAGCTGCCATCTTGAGATTTTGACGTCATTTGGAGCCAGAGTCTGCGCAGTAGTGATCGGGCACTGGAGCCGCGGTATCGAGGTCGCCCGCCTGAACCAATCGTGAGCCGATCACGGCCGCAGCTTGTCAGCGAGAGAGACACACAGCTGCCAATCATGAAGTCTCACCCTCTTTTTATAGGATCAAATAACTACTTAAAACCAAACTTATCAGAGAAATGAACACTTGAACATACATTAGTGTGATAAGAACTACCTAAAATGACAGAAACCATCTTTGGGAAAAAATGTATTTGACGTGTACTTTGACTTTTTAGTTTGGCCCATGTCCCATCCACTAACATGGGGGAGGCGGGATTTATGACCTATACTGCAGCCAGCCACCAGGGGCCGATCAAGATGTTTTGGCTTCACTTTTGGGGAGCTGTCATGTCGTCCACCTTTATATACAGTCTATGGTATCACTACACTGTATAATAGTGAAGTTATAGAATAATTTTGTAGCATCTCTTTTCAGCGTTGCACCTTGTAGAAGGTCCCTGCTCACTCGGCTCACAGCCGGCTGCACAAAACAACTGATGTTGCGTGTCCAGCTGGGAGGACGGATCATTTTGATGAAAATTAGATCGTAGCTCGTTGTCTACCTAAATACGCTAGAAAAAGCCGTCGTTTGTGTTTTAACAACGTTTCGCTTATGAGTTAATGATCCGGGAAGTTCGGATCTGTGGAGAACTTTCCTACTTCACCGACCTCTTAGAGGTAAGCATCATTTCTACTGTGATAACACTTTACTGACCAGATTGTAGAGATTAGATTAACACAAATTTACAAAGGAGCCATTACGGCATCCTGTTTTAAATACCCAGCACGCAATTTATAAAATGTTTACACACTCAAAATGTATTTTACAATCATTGATTGCGTGAGTTGTTGTATTATTAAATACCTGGCACCTGTGTTGACACCTGGTATTAAAATACATTTTGGGTGATCGAATTGCAATGGGATAGTGCTTGACCACATGTTACAAGTGTTAATGCACCCAAAACGCATTGAGGACGGATTGTGATCGGCCAAACCACCTCCGGAGGTGTTCAGGGACGCATCGTGACCACGTTGAACACAAATATCAATACAATTGCATTTCCAATCCACTTACAACAACTACGTGGTGTGAAATACGGCTGTCCCGAGTACCATTTTTGTGCTCCGGAGCTTCAGCGAATATTTAAAGCTTCGGCAGGTTGTGTAGCACGTTCTCAGCGCTCCTCCGGTCACTTTACCTCCTTGACCAGGGAGGAAATCACAGCCTCCGCTCTGTCTGTGCTCAGCGTTTCTCAGCATTTCTCTTCTGTGTGTGTGAGTGTAGTCGTACCTCAAAGTCACGTTTGCGGGCCCTCTCCCTCTAAACGGCGGCTTTTGAGGCTGATTACATAGCCGCATTCCACATTCTGCACATTAGACACCGCCTCTCCGGCAGTGCTTGGCTGCAAGTCTGTGCGTATGCAGCCTTCCTCTCAGCCCTTTCGGACAGAGCGATTGGACCTCAACCGGATCTCAATCGGATCTCAATGTGGACACTGGAGAAACATATTAATACCAGATGTAAATGTAATCAGGTTAAATCATATCTAGATACAATCTGGATACGAGACGCATTTTAATGCCAGGTGTAAATGGGGTCATAGAACCAACCAACAACCAGATGCTGCATACATGGAGGAATTATATTGGTTACTTAGCTATAATACATATTTGAACTGATGAATTGCGTTTCATTATGATTTTGATTCAGTCCTAATATCCTGACAGCACCTGAAGTCCACACAAAGCTCGGGAGCCTGAGAGGTCAGTATGTGAGTGTAAAGGGGAAGGAGACTGGGGTCCACGCCTACCTGGGCGTCCCATTTGCCAAGCCACCCGTTGGCCCTGCTCTGAGACTGGCTACACCCCAGCCTGTAGAGGGATGGGAAGGAGTGAGAGACGCCACCCAGCAGCCACCCATGTAAGTCCTTCATGTGCTTCAGTTGTTGCATACCGCACTTGGAGTAATTATGTCCCATACTCACTGCAAAAACATGTCTCTTTTTCAGGTGTGTTCAAAATAAACAGATTTTTTTCGATGTAGTTGATAAACTCGGTTTCATCTTGGTAGAGCAGCCAGACATTTCAGAGGACTGCCTTTACCTCAACGTTTACACCCCTGCAAACAGAGCTCACGATGCCAAACTCCCAGTAAGTTGCTGCAGGATTGAGATTCAGCTTTGGATAACTTTGGACAGAGTTCATGTAGAAGTTGACATGAAGAATCCATAATGGAAATATGAGTAATGATGCTCATATTTAGAACCAGACTGCAAAGACGCTGATGTTGTCCTGTTTTTGTCACCATCAGTTTTATGTTTTAGTGAGATTAACGTCTTTATTTGATGTAGTTTGATAGAGATTTTTATGAGCTCAGAAAGAATAAAGTAAAAATGTGCTTAATGCTTTGTGGAAAAGATCAAGGTCTTTCATTACTTTACCAGGTCATGGTCTGGATCCATGGTGGAGGGTTTAATGTGGGGTCAGCTTCAATGTTTGAAGGCTCCGCTCTGGCTGCTTACCAGGATGTGGTTGTGGTTCTCATCCAGTTCCGCTTGGGACTTCTGGGCTTTCTCAGGTAAAACAACTCAAATCACGAAGCACAGTTAGAATGAACATACTATGACTAAATACTTTTCATTTGATCTGTGCCACATTTGAGCAAAAATTCAAAACTGGGTGACTTTTATCAGCTGCTGTAGACTATAATTTTATGCTCTATCCAGCACTGGAGACGAGCACATGTCAGGGAACTTTGGCCTGTTGGACCAGGTACAAGCTCTGAGGTGGATCCAGCAGCACATTCACAACTTTGGAGGAGACCCAGATTTAGTTACCATATTTGGGCAGTCTTCAGGCGGAATCAGCGTATGCCTCCTGGTAAGGATCAATCTGCTGATAAAGCACTTTAAAGGGGAACACCACCTAAATTAAGAACTCTAATATGTTATTTTCCATGGCCGAGGAAAGTTCAATCAATATTTGTTAACATGAGCTACTTTCTCTCAAAGCCAGAAACCAGAGAAGTCAGTCTCAAACTTGTGATGTCATTGGGTATAAATTCTGGAGCTGCTCCACAGACAATGATGTTGTGATGTTTGTTTTCTTTTTGTACCCAAATGAGCTTTATTCTATTGTAGCGATCTTAGTTTTGAAACAGAAAATGCACCTATACATGCAGATCACCCCTGGGTGCTCTCAGTGTCATCTATAACATCTCTCCCAATCACTGTCTATGGAGCAGTTCTACACTTTATACCCTATTGCATCACAAATTTGAGATGTAGCACTCTTGGATTTGGATTTGGGAGAGAATTGCTCATGTTTACTAATATTATTTGGACTGTCTTAGACCATAGGAATAATATGTATGCATTTTGAAAATGGGCATTGTTCCCCTTTAAATAAACTCACTTTTTTACAAGTATTACACAGTTATGTCACTGCAAAGTCACTACTGTCCACAAAACCTTTCATTTTTTCTGTTGCTTGAATCAACAGCTTCTCTCACTATTGTCCGATGGCCTGTTCCACCGTGCCATTGCTGAGAGCGGCAGTAGTGCAATTGATTTACTCTTTGCAAATGATCCTCTACCAGCAATGCAGGTTAATTTTCAGTGTTTATTTTTGTGTGTAAACATTCTTCAGTGCACAAAATCAGTATCACAACATAATATTTTTATTTTTCTAAACTGTTGAGATGAATCCCACATATCTCTCCTCAGATGGTAGCAAATATATCTGGCTGTAGCCTCGAAAGCACGGAGAAGATCGCTGATTGCATGAGAAACCTCGATATTAACACTATTGTGGATATTGTGCAGGTGAGATATTTTATGCAAAACTGACCTAATTTTTATGCAAGACTGACTTAATGGGATTAGTTGAAATGACCTTAAAATGTGTTCTACAAGATGTCTATGAAATGTTCACTTTCAACTCTCAACTTTTTATTTTACACATTTTATCCTCTCAAGGATAAAAAATTGAGAATTTTTCCAAATGTTGATGGACACTTCCTGAAAAAACATATGGATGAGCTGTTGCAGAAACATGAACTTCTCACTGTACCATTCATGATCGGCGTTACTAATAATGAAGCGGGCTGGTCACTTGCTGCTGTAAGTGTGAATATTACTGAAATTTGTGACTGAAGAGATTACTGATTTCCAGATAAGTCCATGAAAACATGATTGTTTTGCTTTAGTCCATGTCTGAAATGTTAAATGTCTTCCCTTAGCTCTTTGCTCCTCCAAACTGGACAGAGGGATTAGATCGGGAGTCGGTCATGAACGTGATGTTCATGTTCTACCCTAATGTAAGGCATACAGTGCTGGACAGTACAATATTACTCTGCTTCATCATGCTCCAACTTATCTGACAGATGTGTCGCTCATCTTCTCTAGCCCGAAGATGTGATGATCAGAGATTTGGTGGTAGATGAATATATTGGAACCGGTGAAGATCGTGTGAAGAATAGAGATGGGTTCACCGAGCTGCTTGGAGATATGATGTTCATCATTCCAGTCATTAAGACTGCTAATGCCCACAGAGGTATTTTACTTACACAAGATTTTGCAAATCTATTTAAGAACCATTGTTTCATATTTACTGTGACACACTTTCATAAAGAAGATATATCACACCCATTTGTCTACTACTAGATGCAGGTGCCCCTGTATACCTGTATGAGTTCCAGCATACTCCCAAATTCCTGAAGGCAAAAAGGCCAAGCTTTGTTGGGAGTCAGCATGGAGATGAATTGTTAACAGTACTTGGATTCTGCTTCACAACTACCCAGGTCAGATTAGCCGGTAAGTGCAATATAAAAATTGCTATTTCCATAGACCACCAGAGATCTGGGTTTCCTAGAGTGCACAATGTTTTAACAGATTATCATTATTTTAGGTGCATGTGATGAAGAGGAGGAACAATTGAGCAGAACCGTGATGAGCTACTGGGCCAACTTTGCTCGCACAGGGTAGGAGTTCACCCTGATTAGAAGAGATCATACACATGGAGATAAGACTTTTTTATAACGTGTGTGTTGTGTGTGTGTGTGTGTGTGTGTGTGTGTGTGTGTGTGTGTGTGTGTGCGCGTGTGCGTGTGTGTGTGTAGGTCTCCTAATGGGGATGGCCTTGTCTACTGGCCGAAGTATGGAGCAGAAGAGGACTATTTGTCAATTGATGTAAAGGAGCAGGTAACTGGTCAGCACCTGAAGAAGGACCGGTTGGTCTTCCTGAGGCAGACTCTCCAGGAGAAGGTCCGACAACACACACAGAGCTCTGCAACGCCCCATCTCTAGACAGCCTCTAGCTACTGTTATGTTCCATTTGTTGTCTATTTATGTCTATGTTAAGCGTCCTTAGGTTTCTTTAAAGGCGCTATATAAATCCAAGTTATTATTATTATTATTATTATTAACACAAAGAGAAGATGGAGCGCAGCGAGCTGTAGAATAATAATAATAATAATAATAATAATAATAATAATAATGATAATAAAAAAGGAAAATATTTTACCAAATTGAAGTACTTTTTGTAGCCTATACAGAGCGCCATGTATTGTATGAAATTTGGAAAGTAGATCCTTTCAAACTCAGTTAACACAGCTCTCTTTCAGCAAATCTGTAGCCTGTTAATAACACTGAGATCTGGGGCAGTATGTACATTCTACCTAGTTTTCCTTCACAGGTTGACAAATACTACACTGGTACAGAGCCACTGAGATACTTCATGTAATACAATAGCACACCCTTGTGGCAGTAAATGAGAAGTAGGTGAATTGTGGGCAAAACGGTGTTATTATGAAAGTTTAAAAAGCTGAATAGATGGTTTGGCTGTTTGCTCACAGCGTATGTTAGCTGTTAAATCCACCACACAAACAAACGCACAAACAAAGCATGAGACACACTGACATACAAAAAAATAAAACAGAGAAAATAAGACAAATAAATAAATGAATAAAACAGTAGAGAAACGGTAGATTTAAAGGATTTAAGAGGTGCAGAAGTATAAGAATGTAACATCTTTAAATGGCCTTGGGAAAAGCAGTGGCAAACAGAAAGGTTTTAATCCTCGATTTAAGTATATCTCTGATATGTACATAAAAAGTAAACCGAAAGTATACTCTCTTATTTTAAGTTTAAAAGAAGTATACTACTAGCACATTTGAGTAAACTTCTTTTAGGTAGGTGTATTTTAAATGTATTTTGAAATATCTCCAAGTTAAAATCCGAGAACATGTGCCAAATGGTTCAATTCCTTGCATGACAAGATTTTCACAGCTGAGGTAAAACTGTACTGTACTGATTATATTGAGATGATCCGAAAGTAACGGAAAGTAATCAGGTACATTACTTTTATATTGTCATACTTGGATTAGGTTACTCGTTACATTTTATAACAGTATATGGTTAAATTTGTAACCCTCCCAGCCCTGATTATGATACAGGTGCCTCTGAACAACTTGTCAATTTGCCAACGCCTTAAATATCTTTTAGTTTTAACAATGGCCTCAAATTCAAGTAGTTGTCACCTGTGGGCAGACTGTCCAGGATTAAATATAAATTGTAACATTTGCCAGAGTTTTTTAACATTGCTTGCTTTGCATGTCCACTGGTAGAATAGGAAGGAGGACAGGAAAAAACTACGAGCCAGCCAGGAGTCACACCTAGAATCTTGTGATCCGTAGTGACGCGTTATCCATTGCGTCACTGGCCCGCATTTCACCACGTATTGAAAAAATAGTTAGCTAAGTTATATGGTAACTATAAATTCAATATTGATTTAACTACTCAGTCACACTAGCCCGTTGATGTATAAAGAGCGCACTAACTACCAACGTTGACAAAGCATTTATTTCCGTTATGTTTTTTGTTTTTTTAAAGTCAAATCCTTTTTTTAAAACCTTTATGTACTTTGAGGACACAATTTCCTACAGTGCACTCCGCCTGGGATTTAAACCCAGTATTTAATACAGACAATTTTCATTTCTACATGAACAATCGTTTGAGAAAATTTAAGCTTTGGGGACTGTGATCAGGTGATTCAAATGGAAAAACATAACGTGCTCTTTTGTCATGCTCTGTATTATAAATGCTTACAACATCTGTTTCTTAATTGATCTTAATTGATTAATCTTTTATCCACATGGAGAAATTGCGAACTAATAATTTAAAATGTCAACATAAATGGGAGGAATCTTGAGGCCCCTTTCTGCAACATTTGGACTCAGTTTGACAGCATTTGTATTCATATATTGATTGTTTTGTTTCTCCTTTTCTCTGTTCTGTTTTTGAACACTCCCATTATGGACGCGGTTTATTCTCTTTTTTATGTTGGGTTATGGGTTTTAAATTTTGTTTTGTTTATATGTTATAAAAATAATGTAAAAAAATTATATTAATCTTGATTGAATTAGGGGGCGGAAAGTCTGCCTTCTTATGATGTGACCCCCTAGCTGCTGTATAAAACCGACGGAATTACGCCTTATCTTGCACGCAGTGGCGGCGCCAGAGTATTTTTTCTGGTTCAACTACGGTGGGGCTAACCCATATGGTGGCGGGGCTCAAATAAATGCCAGAATTTCAATGTGAATATACATTTAATAAAACAACACCCTCCCACCACAGCTAGAAACACGCACGCACACACAGAGAGGGAGAGAGAGACGCTAATAGTTACGTTAACAGCACAGCAGGTGGATCGGAGTGAAAATAAGGCATAGATAGGAGGCGATGAGACCAATATAAGATCAGAGGGTCCATAAGGCAAACTTTAATACACAGATCACCCAATTCAACACCACACATTTTCTCTAGTTGTCCTAAAGCCATATATAGTCTTCCACACAACAGCCAACAGTGTAAACACATCTCCAACAAATTAAATATGCAGGCAACAAGACCGCAGCAAGGAGGCAAAACGCACAACGCTTAACAAAGTCAGCAAAACAATATACAATATTAGACTGACCAGGCTGATTTTCACATGAGCACAATCCTCCGGTTTTTGTGGCTGGAGGCAAAGTTGTCGATGATGTGCTGGACATCCAAAGTCTTTGTCCTCTGTTTATTGATTGACAACAGGGCCAAGTTGCTGTTTCGGGTATCACGCTAATTACTAGAGCCAGGTTGTTACTACTGTAATAAATGTTCGATAATAGCGGGCCGTGGGTAACCCGTTTTAATCGGGTGAGAGGCTGAACAAATAACCACCAGTGTCTCGGGTTTATAAATATAAATAATCTTTATTTCATCAACTACAGTAAAGTATTAAAAACCTGTATAGGGAATCGCTGCTATGGCTGGGTAGTACCGGGTCGCCAGGCACAAACTATGGCCTTCCCCACCTGACTGCAAATACCACTGTGGGGCATTTAAATACACAAGTCAAGTTACACTACAAACCAATAACTAGTTCAAATGCACACAGCAATCAGGGCAGATTATACTGCAAAACACCATAAGGCACACAATACACTGCAAACGGAAAATCTACCCACTTCCACACACCTTAAGGCCGTTCAGGTAGCAGAAATGCCACAGTGCCGTACCCATACACCCTTTCTACTCCCCCCACAGCTCTGTCCCCTACACACGGGCTAACATGATATAACGTACAGTGAACAGATAAAAATAACAATTTACAAATGTTATCACTACAATTTAAATTGTCACTCTAAATTGTTACTCAACTGACGGAGCCGATGAGACCCCCCCCCGGGGTCTAAGCAGGAGGCGCCGTCCAATGCCCGGGGAAGCAGACTGCGGGACGGAGCCTTCTGTAGCGCTCGGCGGCGGGCCGAATGCTATGCTTGGCCGGGAAGCGGTGACGGCTGGCTCACCCTCTACGATGGTCCCCACCTGGCTACCTACAGGAGACCGCTGGCCTCCCCTCCTAGCACTGGAACGCTCACCTGTCTGTCTATCTTCACCGCCGGCAACCCTAAACGGCTGCGAACGGTACCCACCCCCCACTAGGATGAGCACAAAGCCGAAATCTTGGGCTGGCTGCTGCCACGCAACGTACACCTAGTTACCGCTCCCCAGAGTCCTGAATCAGTGCCCGGCTCTCTCTCTTTATCAGTTCAGAGTCCCAGGCAGCGCCCATAATTACCCACAGGTGCGCTGAATCACCGCGCCGTCCACACTGATTGAGCGCTCCCCCTGCCAGAACCAAACCACTCCCACATTCCACTACAATACTCTGATGCCCCGTTTCATGTGAAGGCAGCATACGGAGCAGCGCTACAGAAAGCTGTCAGAAACACTGAAGTAAAGAGTCGTTGCTATGGAGATGACGCACCTTCTCATCTAGCTGCATCGGTGTAAACTGGCAGGTTTCCTAATGTTGCAGAACACATTCTTTTGCAAGTAGTTGAAAGTTTCAACTGGTCTTGTTATGAATTTTTGGTGTAAAGTTCAAACGCCCCCCAAGAACACCTCAACGCCCCCCTTACAAAAATATTGCTTCCAGCGCCCCCCGATGTCCTCTGAACGCCCCCGTTGAGAAACGCTAATGTAGAGGATGAAGACGATGGGGCCGAGGACTGACCCCTGGGGGACTCCGCAGGTGACAGCGTGTGATCGGGACCTTGCACTTCCAATGGAAATGTATTCTGTTCTGTCGGTGAGGTAGGATTGAAACCAGTTAAGGGCAGTGTCAGTGAGTCCAGCGGTGTGATGTAGCCGGTTGCGGAGTATGCCATGGTCAACGGTGTCGAAGGCAGCAGTCAAATCCAGGAGAATGAGAAGGGAAGGTGAGCCAGCATCAGCTGCCATCCTTAGGTCGTTTGTGACTCTAACCAGAGCTGTTTCTGTGCTGTGGGCAGAGCGGACACCAGACTGAAATTTTTCAAAGAGGTTGTTGTGTTTGAGATGGTCCTGGAGGTGGGCGGCAACTACTTTTTCCAGTACTTTGGAGAGGAATGGGAGATTGGAAATGGGCCTGTAGTTTGCAAAAACTTCTGGGTCAAGTGTGGGTTTTTTGAGAAGTGGTCTGATTATGGCAGTTTTAAGGGCAGATGGAACATAGCCAGCCTGGAGGGAGTGGTTTATAACAGTGGTGATCAGGACTTATGGACTTATTCACCAGGGCTGTAGGAAAGGGGTCGAGGGCACATGTGGAGGGTTTCATCTTCCTGATGATGTCCTCAACCTCTGGCTGAGAGATTACTGGGAAACAGTTAAGAGGCTGGGAGACCTCAAACTGTGAGTAGGCAGTCGGGACAGGTAGGGTGGAGGAACCAGAGAGGGCAGAACGGATTGAGTCAATTTTAGTTTCGAACAAGGCCATGAAATTATTACAGCGTGCTGGCAGGGTGGTGCATTAAATCAGTGACAGTATGGTTCCTCACTAAATAACTATAACTAAAGAACTAATATCGGTTTGACACCATTTACCATGATGTGTGACACAATGCACTTTAACTATAAAGGTTTTTATCAGACTAAAAATATGTTCTTAACTGAAACTGTAGACAAACTGAGTTGAGGTGCTTTAACCTCCACTACTGAAACTTATTGATCGGTGCTATCGACACAATTCTTCAAAAAAAAGCATCAATATGAGAATAACCTTCTGACACACAACCCAAACACACTGTGGTCAACCTGAACTTCAGTAGCTGGCAGAAAAAAAACTAAAGTTAGTAGAAAATATACTAGAACAGTGTTAAAACATTAAAAACACAGGTGAGGTTTTTAAAAAGTGAAATGAAGGAGGACATACAGTAAACGCCTCGGTTAGTGAGGGACACAAGACAAACTACCACCAGGAAAATCACTAATTTCTGTTTTTTTTTAACTGAAAAAGGAGAATTCACTTTGACTAAGAGAAGTCCGACACACCTGACCATGATGTATGAGACATTAGAAAGTTTCTGATGGGCTTAAAAACCTGGTTTAAAACATGCAGACAGACTGAGTAGAGGTGCTTTAACCTCCACTACATCCCTGGTTAGCAGGATGAGGGCGCCCTCTTGTGTTGTGCATCAGGTTTCACATTTCTCTTGTTAACCTGCTGTGATGTTCACTGCAGGAAGACGTGTCAAAACTTCACTGAGCCTTTTGGCAGCTTCAAACAACATCAGTAAAGAGACATTTAAATCTATGTAATATCACACTATGTCAGTTTGTTCACAGGAGTCACACCCTGTAACACTAATGCTGCATTCAGGTCACACGGGAAAGATGGTAGAGAGGAGTTTCCACTTTACAAATATTATTATAACATCAGCTCTCAGGTTGTAAATAGTATTTGGGAATGTGAGATTTGATGCTGTAGGTTAAATTTTCTCTGATGTCTTGAATTCTGATTAAACAACATTGAAATATTTGTAACCAAATGTAAAGAATCAAACACAATATCTGTTGTCTCATGTGTGTCAGGACTCAACAAAACCTCCTCACACCCAAACTTGACCAAATTAATTTGAACAGTTTTTAAGTCTGTGTAATAAATCCTGTTTATTGACTAAGTGCACAAAGAAAATAAAGAGTAAAAAAAGCAGCAATTGATAGAAAACTCTGCTGATTTTTCTGTGACAAACTGTTTTATTTGAAAGGACAGAGACTGACTGACTCTAAACATGAATACTGGACTTTGTGGTGTTTCAGGAGGAAAAACTGTCTCAGTTATTCTCTCATATTAGTTTCACATTTTCTCCATCAGCTTTGTATGATACCCTGGAATGAAGACAGGAAGAAAATAATTTGTTCATATTTGTTTATTGATTATATAAACCTTCAGTTTGTTCACACATCCCATCAGTAAAGTCTGTTAAATGACTCTTGTTCAATGATCTCATGTTCAGATTCACTTCATCAACACAATCAGTTTGTTTGAGCAGAATCTCAGCGATGTGAACGAGAATAATGAAGGATCTCCTTATTGATTATGATCATGATAATTACAGGTTTATAAAGCTCATAGGTCTGCCAAACAGATAAATGTCAATACAAAGCATAAAGAAAGAACTAAATATCTTTTAGAGCACAGAGAAGTTTACATATTCATGCAGAGAAATGTCAGTTCAGGTGAACAAACATCATCATGAGCAGTGAAACAGACACAGGAAGGAGCGCCACCTGAAGACACTCAAACATTTACAGAACAACTGATGAGAAGATGTCAAAGTACCACCGTGATGTTTGATTGACAGCTGATCTCTGAGCAGTGAAGAAATGACACAACAATCAGCTCTCAGCAACAACATGGAGACAACATGAGTTTAAGAGTTAAAAACACAGGATTGAACCCTTAAATGACTTCTGTCTATTTCAGTTTACACAACTCAGCAGGGACATCGTACTCAAAAAACCTAAGTCCAGCATAGAGAGGCTCAGTGAATGTGGTCTAGACTCTGTGGAGGAGAGTCATGGTTTCAGAGACGCTGTAGAAGGACAGAATACCTGCACTGTGATCCAGGTACACTCCTACTCTGGAGGACAGAGGACCTGAGACAGAGGTTGGGACATCGTTGTACAAAAATGTATAACTGTTTTGGTCACAACGTAACGCCCAAGATTTGTCATTGTATCCAAACACACATTCATTCAACCCTCCTGCTCTCTTGATACTCTTGTATGCGACTGCTACAAAAACTCTTCCCCCTCTCCTCTCCACCTCCCAGTAACAACGTCCAGTCAGACTCTCTCTACTCAGGACCTGATGATATACAGTGAATCTGTTTGGGTGACTAGAATAAGACTGTTGTTGCATCATTAATGTTGCTTTTCTGTTCCCCTCAGATAATAACAGCTTTGTGTATGCTGTGTTTGGATCCAGTGTGATTTCTCGTGAATATTTTAAGAATGCAGCTCTGGTCTTGGGCTCTGGTTGTGGCAGTAAAACATCCACTTCAGTCCCTGTCTGTGAGACGTTTGTCCATTTCTCTCTCAGAACGTCCTGTAGTTTATCTCTGACTTCTGACACAGCCGCCGTCACGTCCTCAAAGTAGCTCAGAGGACGGATATTTATGCTGGATGTAGATTCACTGAGTGGTGACAGTGAGGGGTAGTTGAGTAGAAACTGGTTGTGATCCTCTGTGTGTGACAGCAGCTTCAGCTCAGCGTCTCTCCTCTTCAGCTCAGTGATCTCCTGCTCCAGCTTCTCCTGAAGCTCTTTGACTCGACTCACTTCACTTTTCTGCTGGGATCTGACCTGCTGCTTCACATCACAGCTTCTTTTCTCCATGAGACGGATCAGCTCGGTGAAGATCTTCTCACTGTCCTCCACTGCTTTATCAGCAGAGCGATTGACAGCCTCCACCTCCTGATGGAGCAGCTTCACATCTTTCTCTCTGTCCTGGATCCTCTGCTGGATGTTGAGTCGACTCTCCTCCAGCTTTCTCTGCCTCTCAGTCCTTTCTGCTGCAGCTGAGACGGTGTCGTGGCCTTTATGTTCATCCAGAGAGCAGAGATAACAGATACACTGCTGATCAGTACGACAGAATATCTTCATCACCTCGTCGTGACGAGAGCAGATGTTCTCCTGGAGCTTCTTGGAGGGCTCCACCAGCTTGTGTTTCTTTAGTTGAGCTACATCATAATGAGGCTGGAGGTGTTTCTCACAGTAAGAGACCAGACACACCAGACAGGACTTGAAGGCTTTCAGTTTCCTCCCAGTGCAGACATCACAGGACACATCTTCAGGTCCAGCATAGCAGTGATCAGCAGGAGCAGCTTGGAGTCCAGTCTTCTTCAGTTCCTCCACTAAAACTGCTAACATGGTGTTTTTCAGCAGCACAGGCCTCGGTGTGAAGGTCTGCCTACACTGAGGGCAGCTGTAGATCTTCTTCTCATCCTCTCCATCCCAGAAGCCTTTAATACAGTTCATGCAGTAGCTGTGTCCACAGGGAATAGCCACCGGATCCTTCAGTAGATCCAGACAGATGGAACAAGAGAAGGTTTCCCGCTCCAGCTGAACTCCTTTCTGCGCCATTTCACCTCTCAGTGACAACGACTCTCTGAGTTTCACTTCCGTATAACTGAAACTAGTTTGAGCTGTGATCTAAGCAACATGTGTTATGCAGTGAATGGAGCCTGTCAGCTCTTGCACGTCACCACCATGTTGGTTACACCCATCTTCAAACTGTAGATCTGAAGGGGAGAGAACAAGGAAATAAATGGACAGAGTGCAGCTGGCTGTGTTTGAGATCAGGAAGAGGAGGGAGGGGTTATCAAGCTATGATTCATTCCAGGAAGCGGAGCTTGTGAATTTTAAATCTGTGCGTTCCAATACCCACACTACCATACTATTTAGTATGACATAAAAAGATTTAGTATGTCCCAATACATAGTAGGTCAAAAAAAGTATGGCAAAAATACCAGGATGTCGTACTACATCTGGTAACATGTTGCAGAATGCAAGTAAGCAACGCTTTTCTGGCTATTCTGACCCACAATCCTCTGTGCAGCAGATATATGAGCAAGAGGGTCAAAGGTCAAGGCGAAGTAGTATATCCCAATACTGGATGCAACAGTGCGTACTTTGTAAGGACAGCTGCAGTATGTACTAAAAGTAAAAAGTATGCGATTTGTAACACGAGAGTTCTCACATGTTATTGTTTTGGTCGTCTACATCCCGCCCTCTGCTGACGCCAAGCACGCATGTGACGTCATCCATTCGGTCACAGCGAAGGTGCAAACAGAACATCCCAAAGCTTTCATAGCCATATCTGGTGACTTTAACCATGCCTCTCTTTCATCCACACTTCACACTTTTAAACAGTTTGTGAAATGTCACACCAGGGAGGATCAAACTTTAGATCTACTGTATGCCAATGTTAAGGAGGCATACAGCTCCACTCCTCTCCCTCCGCTGGGGAAATCCAACCATAACCTTGTACACCTTTGGCCTCTCTATAAGCCCCTCATACAACAACAACCGGTGACCACCAGGTCAGTGAGGAGATGGACATCAGAGAATGAAGAGGCACTGAGAGACTGTTTTGAGACAACTGTCTGGGATGAGTTCAGTGACTCTTTTGTTGAGGATATAGATGGCCCAACAGACTGCATAATTGGATATATTAACTTCTGTCAGGACAATGTTGCACCACCCAGAACAGTACGGTGCTTCCCAAATAATAAACCCTGGGTCACTGGAGACCTTAAGGCCCTTCTGAATGCAAAGAAGAGGTCCTTTAGAGATGGAAATAGGGAGGAACTGAGACGAGTGCAGAAGGAGCTTAAGGTGAAGATCAGGGAGAGCAAGGACATCTACAGGAGGAAGTTGGAAAATAAGCTACAACAGAACAACATGAGAGAGGTGTGGTCGGGCATGAAACTCATCACAGGCTACAATGTGGCCAGCCAGCTCATGGAAGAGAATCAAGCCAGAGCCGATGAGATAAACCTGTTTTTTTAACCGGTTTGAATCAAGTACTTCTGCTCAGCCGTTCCCATTCCCTGCCACTTCCTCACCTGCTGTCCTACCTGCACACCACACCATGGCCCCTCCACCCCCCCAGTCCTCCCTGCCCCCTCTCTGCCCCCCCCCCGGATTTTCAACCCCCACACAGTCACACATCAATATCACCTCGGACCAGGTGAAGTGGCAGCTGAAGAGGCTCCGGGCGGGTAAAGCAGCAGGCCCTGATGGCATCAAACCAGGTGTCCTCAGATCATGTGCAGACCAGCTGTGTGGAGTCCTCCAGCACATCTTTAACTTGAGCCTGAGCCTTGGGAAAGTCCCAGTGATGTGGAAAACCTCCTGTCTGGTCCCTGTAGCTAAAAAAGGGCGTCCCAGTGTACTGAATGACTATAGACCTGTGGCGTTGACTTCCCACATAATGAAGACTCTGGAAAGGCTTGTGCTGGCCCACCTCAGACCCTGCTGCAGGGAGGACTAGACCCCTTGCAGTTTAATAATAATAATAATGAATTTAATTTATATAGCACACTTTAAAATACAACGAAATCTCAAGGTGCTTCACAACAAGGGCAAAACAATCACAGACAACATTGAAACAATTTACACAAGAAACACAATTAAAAGCGTCAAAAAGGGACAAATAAAATGATCGACAAATTACTTCCCGATGTAAGTTAAAAGCATAAAATACTATGAAATCATAGTGTTAAAAACCTTAGGGGAAAGCTAAAAGGAACAGGTGAGTTTTAAGATTAGATTTAAAAGCAGCAAGTGAGTCTGAGGCCCTGATTGTTCCTGGGAGCTGGTTCCACAGGCGTGGCCCCAGCGAGGAGAAGGCACGATCCCCCATGGTTGCCAGCTTAGTCCGTGGCACTGTGAGGAGGTTAGAGCTGCCAGACCTGAGTGTCCGGGGTGAGGATTGAGGGGTGAGGAGCTCCTGTAGGTAGGTGGGACCGGTACAGTTTATTGTCTTGAAGACCAGGAGGAGGATCTTGTAGGTGATCCGTTGGTTTATTGTGAGCCAGTGAAGGGAGCGGAGGACTGGGGGGATGTGCTGTGCTTTGCGAGTTCTGGTGAGGATCCGGGCAGCACTGTTTTGGACATATTGTAGTCTGTGAATTGTTTTGTTTGGGAGGCCTGCGAGGAGGGAGTTGCAGTAGTCGATTCGTGAGCTGATGAAGGCGTGAAGCAGTGTTTCTGAATCACGTTTGGTCAGTGATGGTCTCAGTCTTGAAATGTTCCTCAGGTGGAAAAATGAGGTTTGACAGACAGATTTAATGTGTGCATCAAAGGACAGTGATGAGTCCAGCTTGACACCCAGGTTTGTGACCAGTGAAGAGAGAGGGATAGGATGTCCATTGATGGTGATGTGGGTAATACCAGCCTTTTTTGTCTGGTGGGGGGTGCCAATGAGAATAGCTTCTGACTTGCCGCCATTTAGCTGCAGGGAGTTGTTGGTCATGCAATGATGAATGTCATCCAGGCATTTAGTAGCCCGGGATATTGCAAGGTGTTCGTCAGGTGAAGTTTGTAAATAGATTTGCATGTCATCTGCATAGGAGTGGAATCTGATGTTATGTCTCCTCAGTATTTTACCCAGGGGCAGCATGTAGATGAGGAAGAGCAGCGGTCCCAAGACTGACCCCTGGGGGACACCAGAGGTGACACAGCTGATAGCGGAGGTGAAATTTCCCAGAAAGACATATTCCTGTCTTCCTCTGAGGTAGGAATGGAAGAAATCCAGGGCAGTGCCTGTAATTCCCACCTCCCGGAGGCGCTGAAGCAGGATGCCATGGTCCACTGTATCAAACGCTGCACTTAAATCCAGCAAGATTAATAAACTGGGGGAGCCAGAGTCTGCAGCCATTAGGAGGTCATTTACCACCCTCACCAGAGCAGTTTCAGTACTGTGGGATGGTCTGAAGCCAGACTGGAAAGTTTCGTAGAGCTGGTGGGAGTGGAGATGGTCATGCAGCTGGAGGATGACAACCTTTTCCAGGACTTTAGCTAAGAAAGGCAGGTTTGAAATGGGTCGGTAGTGAGAAAGAACCTAAGGATCCAGATTGTGCTTTTTTAGCACAGGTTTGATGGCTGCCAGTTTAAGGGAGGGGGCTACTTCACCAGCAGTCAAGGACTTGTTTATCAAATAGGTCACGGTGGGGGCTATGGCTGCAAAGCACGCTTTCAAGAGTGAAGTGGGGATGGGGTCCAGAGAGCTACTGGAGGAGTTCATCTTCAGTTTGCCTATCAGGCTAACATTGGGGTGGACGATGCTATAATCTACCTACTCCATCGGGCCTACTCCCATCTAGACAAGGCTAACAGCACTGTAAGGATTACGTTTTTTGATTTCAAAAGTGCTTTTAACACCATCCAACCTGTACTCCTGGGAGACAAACTAGGAACAATGCAGGTGGATGCTCCACTGGTGACCATGGTTACTGATTACCTGACTGGCAGACCACAGTATGTGAGGCTGCAGGCTGTGTGTCAGATACGCTGCTCAGTAATACAGGGGCCCCCCCTGGCTCCCTTCTTGTTCCCTCTACATCCGACTTTAGATACAACTCAGAGTCATGCCACCTACAGAAATTTGCGGATGACTCTGCAATTGTCGGATGTGTTCGGGGGGGGGGGGGGGCAGAGGATGAGTACAGAGGACTAGCAAGCTGGACTGGAGTGTGAACACTGAGGTCATATACAAGAAGAGCCAGAGCCGACTCCACTTCCTCAGGAGGCTCAGGTCCTTCGGTGTATGCAGCACAATGCTGAGTGTGTTCCATCAGTCAGTGGGGGGGGGGGGGGGGGCCTCTTCTTTGCTGCTGCATGCTGGGGCAGCGGCATTAAAGCCACAGATGCCGGCAGGATAGACAAGCTATTAAAGAAGGCGGGGTCTGTCCTTGGAGTCAGCCTGGATCCAGTGGGTACGGTGGCTGAGAGGAGAGTGCTGGCTAAGCTGCTGGCTATTATGGACAACACCCCCCCCCCACTTCACCACACTTTGGCCAGACAGAGGAGCACATTCAGCAAAAGACTTCTCCTACCTCGGTGTACCACGGAGCGGCACAGAAGGTCCTTCCTACCCACTGCCATCAGACTGTACAACTCATCTCTGGACTAACTAAATAACACACACACACACACACACACACACACACACACACACACACACACACACACACACACACACATATTTCCCGGGCCAGAGGGCGTAACAGCACATCTGGTTTCCATTAGCAGAGGTGCAGAAATGTTGAAGCAGCGCTACAGAGGGTACCAAAGGAATAAATTGATAACTTTAAAGATTACCTCTACAGCAGCTTTTATGACAATGTGCCTCTGCTTTAATAGAGGGTCTGTTTTATTGTGGTCTTGTCTAAGTATTCTTATTTGGCAAACTGGTATATTGTTCACATAGAGCACTCCAGAAACGTTTGTCATGGATACCTTGGCTCTGCACACACTGCACATTTCTTCTTCTGTATCCACGTTTCTCATATAGAAAATGACATCAGTGTCGTCTCGAAGTAGTTAAAGTATCAAAGTCAACAAATATGCGTGGTGCTATATGGTGCAAATGAATGTTGTTCCTGTGAGACTCACCCTCCAGTTGATGATAATGATGGTAGATGGTAGTGCATGCAATGTCAACAGTAACTGCATGTGCAAAAATCTTTGAGATATTTTGCTGAGGCGCTGGTCATACGATTCTGCAACGCTACCTGTAACATGTTCCAAGGTTAGATCAAGTCTCTTATGTCATAGTGCAATAATATACAGTAATCATCAGAATAGTCATTTGGACCAAATAGTTATGCCACACAGATCAATATCTGTTATGAGATCAATATCTGTTACGAGTGTATGGCGTAACTATTTGATCCAGATGACTATTCTGATGAAAGTATAGCCATACTTTAATGTGTTTCATCACAATCATGATTACATGTCATTAAAATGGATCATTTACAGTCATCATCGTGGCCAATCCTACAACATCATCTATGTCTGATCTCTCTTTGCTTCCCTCAGATGAAGGACCTTTTCTTCTTCCTGTTTTTCCTGGCTGTGTGGCTCATGGCTTACGGAGTGGCCAATCAGGCTCTCCTCTACTCGTACGATCCCCGTCCTGATTGGATATTCCGCTGAGTGTTCTACAGACCATACCTGCACATTTTTGGACAAATACCCATAAATGAAATGGACGGTGAGCTGCTCAGTCTCTATCTCTTTCAAGCACAGTTACCTTTTGGTTACCTCAGTGTCATCCATGAAATTCAAACCTCTAAAAAACTACAGATTTAATTTTATTTAATTCATCTCAGTTTTGTAAAATTAAATAAAGATTAGCACGACCTTCTCAAGACAAAAAAGAAATGTGCAGAGCCTTTCTTGAGATGTGCTTTTCCACTTGGTTTAACAATTTGCAACATGAATATATTTTTCTGCAGAAAAGGAAATGGTGCATAAAACAGTACAAAAAAAGTGTAATAATTAATGATATAATAATAAAATTTTCCTAAATTCACTTAGACAGTGTATACTTTAATGGATTGAGCCAAAGTAGATCGTTTTTAATCCTGATTGTATTCACTCTCTTGCCAGATTATTAATGGTAGTTGAATACAAAGCAGTTCAATACAATGCAAACCAATATAATGCAATAAATCCTACCTTAATAAAGCTTGTTTTGTATTATATCACATACCACAACAGCTGCACAACGACCACAGAATCGCATAAACACATTCTCAACAAAAGCTGGATATTAGAAGCTTAATAAAGGTTGGCTTTATTGCACAGCTGTTGCATTGGATCACATAAGATTAGGTCTAATAACCTGGCAACTCGGTGTATAGGACTAAAATGGATGTTACCCTTTAACGTGCTTGCAAATGTGTTGCATAGATCCTCACATGTTGTTTTGGACCTCTTCATCGGTCTCCCTTCTAGCTGATAAACTGATGGACGTAAACTGTACAAACGACGCCGCACGAATTGATGCAGGAGAGGAGCGCTGTCTGAACACCTACGCCAACTGGCTGGTCGTCATCCTCCTTGTCATCTACCTGCTGTTTACCAACATAGTATTGGTCAACTTACTCATCGCTATGTTCAGGTACTCTGGCATTTACGATGATTTGTTTCAGTTCCAGTGCTGTTCTACTGATTAAACCAGGGGTTCAGCAACCTTTACTATCAAAAGAGCCATTTTAGGCAAAGAAAATCTGTCTGGAGCCGCAAAACATTTGATCATTGTGATGAAGGTAACACAGCTTATCGTCTAAGTATATAGTATATAAGTCTAATGCAGTGAGGGCCAAAGTGCAAATGTACTACGGAGTATTAGGGTCACATTGAGGGAAAAAAATCTGAGATTTCCAGAATAAAGTCATAATATTACCGGAATAAAAGTCATAACTTTATGAGAAAAAAAAGTCGTAATATTACGAGAATAAAGCCATAACTTTACGAGAAAAAAAGTTGTAACATTACGCGAAAAAAGTCATAAGATTACTAGAATAAAGTCATAACTTTACGAGAAAAAAAGTTGTAATATTACAAAAATAAAGTCATAAGTTTCCGAGAAAAAAAGTCGAAATATTACGAGAATAAAGTCATAACTTTACGAGAAAAAAGTGGTAATATTACGATAATAAAGTCATAACTTTACGAGAAAAAAGTCGTAATATTACGATAATAATATCATAAGTTTACGAGAAAAAAAGTCGTAATATTACGATAATAAAGTCATATATTTACGAGAAAATAAGTCGTAATATTACGAGAATAAAGTCATAACTTTAAGAGAAAAAAGTTGTAACATTATGCGAAAAAAGTCATAAGATTACGAGAATAAAGTCATAACTTTACGAGAAAAAAAGTCATAAGATTACGAGAATAAAGTCATAACTTTACGAGAAAAAAAGTCGTAATATTACAAAAATAAAGTCATAAGTTTCTGAGAAAAAAAGTCGTAATATTACGAGAATAAAGTCATAACTTTACGAGAAAAAAGTGGTAACATTACGAGAATAAAGTCATAACTTTACGAGAAAAAGAGTCGTAATATTACGATAATAAAGTCATAACTTTACGAGAAAAAAGTCGTAATATTACAAAAATAAAGTCATAACTTTAAGAGAAAAAAAGAAAATAACACGTAAATTTACTACTTTATAATATTATGATTTTATTCTCATAATATTATGACTTTATTCTCGAAATCTCACATTTATTTTTTTCCTCAATGTGGCTCTAATACTCCGTCGTACCGTCGTACCATAGACCTACAACAATGATAAATAATAATGAAAATGTAAACAAAAAAAAGTTATTAATTTCCATTTTTAAAAATCCACAGGGAGCCACTGGAGAGGGGCTAAAGAGCTGCAGGTTGCTGACCTCTGGATTAAACAGATTTCAAACATGACACATTGAACTGTATGTTGTACAGCATGGAAACCCAGTGAAGGAAAGCATTTGAACTCTCTGTATATTGCATAATGTGATTTCAATTTACTGTCTACAGCTACACCTTCTCCAAAGTGCAGGAGCGTAGCGACACCTACTGGAAGTTTCAGCGTTACAACCTGATTGTGGAGTACCAGTCAAGGCCCTGCCTTGCACCGCCCTTCATCATCATCTCACATCTCCACCTTTTCATCAAGAGATACATCCGCCAAATTCCCTCGGTCAAAAGCAAACACTTTGGTGAGAAGTAGCAAGTACAGCATGAAAAGAGAGAGAGGACATGAGTGAAAGGAGGACAAGGCATTTAGCAGGGAAAGGATGGAGCGGTAAGAAAAACTAGTGAAGATGACCTACAGCTGTGTCTTGGGATGCCAGGACAGCTGGTCCAAAGTCAGGCTCCTGGTCCCTTTATAGCCAAGAGAGAGAGCTGTCTCTGCATTCTTGGTAGCATGTCAAGGTGTTTGTCAGATGATGTGTGGCTCCACCAAGGTTTCACATTGTCAGCGACACTGTTTTTGATTCTGTGTTCAAGGAAAACAACTGGTATACCTCAGATGCATTGTAGATTAGTTTACTCGCTCAGGAACAGAAGGGTGCTGAGCCCAGGACAAATTAGTCCTGTCATACATTGGACTTTAAGGAAAGAGCAAGGGGGAAGCACGTGTTCCTGTTTTGGGTACCAGTCTCCAACTGGTGGAGGATCTCTACGGATATCCACAAACAATGTGCATCCACGTGTGCTTTCTAATCTTGCCCTCGTTCCAGTCAATTTACTGATCTTCTCCGTCCTCAGTTCTGGAGCTGCGGGGCAGGAAGGCCAGCCAACTCAACACATGGGAGGCTATCCAGAAAGAAAACCTCCTCTCAGCTCAGAATAAGCTGCAAAGGGAGAGTGACTCAGCACGACTTAAATGTACATCTGTCAAGTAAGTTGCCTTCGTTACTGTAGTGACTTTATATAATCTTGACGACATGAATGTGTAAGAGCCATTTCCTTCTCTGGGTTAGACCTAACCATTCATTACATATACAATTAAATTAGACTGAAAGAAAGAAATGTGGAACATAGAACCCAGCCAATACATCAACATTAAATTATTAAATATACTGATATTGGCGTATATGTCAACTAATAACATAATCGTACAGAAATGTCATATATGTTAGAGACACAGCATTTTTCCACTGTAAAATGTCCTACTACAGACTGTGTAGTGTACTATTTACAATATCCTATCCCACAACTCTTTTTAGTGATATTCTAATGTTTGTATATATATTATTTGTTCAAAATGTAATCACACCTTTCAATGAGGTTACACTGTTACTGTGTCTCTTACTTATAGACGTTTCTGAAGTCCTTTTGTGATCATATTCCATCTTGTTGAACTGAGCTGAACTCAGACTGACATTCTAGCTGAGGCGGGATTATTTCTGTGTGTTTGTTTCTGCAGGGTGGACAGCGTGCTGAAGCAGATGGCAGAGATACGTGACCACGACCGGAGGTTGCAGATGCTGGAGACAGAGGTCAGTCCACTACTGACACTGGCATACCTTAGTCCACCACTGGCATACCTTAGTCCACCACTGGCATACCTTAGTCCACCACTGGCATACCTTAGTCCACCACTGGCATACCTTAGTCCACCACTGGCATACCTTAGTCCACCACTGGCATACCTTAGTCCACCACTGGCATACCTTAGTCCACCACTGGCATACCTTAGACCACCACTGGCATACCTTAATGCACATGGAAGATCTAGTGATCCTAATCTGTACCAGTAAATCATCAGTTATATCCAGGCTCTTTTCAAGGCCAGAAAACATGCTGCTGTTTTACCAATGAATTCTTTATACAGAGTCTTTGTATGTACTAGGAAACAGCTATTCCCAGCAAGAGGCTTCTTTAGCTCAGAGCCACAACTGAATATTTGACAGGTTGTCCGTCTGCAGCTCCAAGTCATTGCCATTCATTTTGGCCACAATATTATTATTATTATTTTTAATTCTATTCATGACATTTTCCTCATTAAGTCCAGATGAAATAAAAAGAGCCCACCTATTTTGACAGTAGGTGTTTCACTGTGTACAATCTCTCACGTATGGATTGATATGAGTATATATCTGAGTGTAGAGAGTGTGTGTGTGTGTGTGTGTGTGTGTGTGTGTGTGTGTGTGTGTGTGAGTGTGTGTGTGTGTGTGTGTGTGTGTGTGTGTGTGTGTGTGTGTGTGTGTGTGTGTCTGGTTTCCCTGCAGCTGTCGGCTCTGCCTGCTCAGCACTCATCAATCTGACTGTGTATCTTTCTCCCAGCTGGAGTACTGCTGCAGCGCTCTCTCCTGGATGACAGACGCTCTGTCTCAGAGTGATGTGATAAAGGCTGGCCCCCCCCCTCCGCTCCTCAGAGGTAAAATCACTGGACATCGAACCGTAACCTCTTAAAGAAAAAGTTCATTGGTACAGGCAACATGAGCAGTCAGACGATCCCACAGGTTGGATAACTACTGAAGTTTTTCATATGATAGAGACATTTTTTTTACTTTTTTAGGGGGTGCAGGGGGTCTTTAGAGGGAGATGGCAGGTCAGCAGTTTATACCACATAGAAGTGGTGTACGTTATCTGAACCTGAAGATTAATTTGAGGTGCAGCTCAGTTTTTCTAGTCATAAATCTGTAATAAACATTGTGTTTTGGTTCAAATGTTGAAAGTTTAGAGTGTATGAGGGTTTAGAAGATTATGATGGAAGTATATGATGGCCATTCCCATGATCAGTTATGTCTCATACGTTCTTGCAGCAATTTTTGGGTTGATACCGTTTAATACACAGATTTGGTGATAAATGTAATAAAATTGTTTACCACTCAAGAATTGATTAAAAAAAATGTCAAAAATCCCTCCAAAATACCACATTAAGACACCAAAACCTTGAGGAACACCACAGAAAAAGAAATGCTGTGATTCGGTATCAAACACCTTTTGACATTTGGAGATTTCTGCAAGAATTGCATTTTTCAGCTTTTGGATGGCGAGCACTTCCAAGCCATCCATCCTCTGAATGCTCTAGGTCTCTAGTTTGATCCATCCATCCTCTGAATGCTCTAGGTCTCTAGTTTGATCCATCCATCCTCTGAATGCTCTAGGTCTCTAGTTTGATCCATCCATCCTCTGAATGCTCTAGGTCTCTAGTTTGTGGTTTTAAAGTTTCACGAGGCTGTGATTATCCTAGAGGTCACCAGAGGTCAGTTTCAAAATATGGTCTCACTACAATGAAATGTCTCCTATGGGGGACTAACATCATCACACATGAATACAGTTGGGCTCACTGAATCCAAAATAGAGTCTCAGCTTTACAGTGATACCCAATTTATGCAAGTCAAGACTGTTTAGGGACCCCAGTATGCAGAAATATTCAAACACACCATTTTTAGAATAGCCAAAGATTACACATTTATACTGCATGCAAAAAAACTGCATGTGATTATAATAAAGTGGGCATGTCTGTAAAGGGGAGACTTAGAACCTAGAAGGTTATCTAGCTTATTATTATGATACCAGTATCTTCACTCTAACTTTAAAACTGAGCTCCAGCCTCTGAAAGACAGTAATGTTTAAGAGGTTAAGATGTGATGAAATTTGCATCCAAATATAACAATAGATTATAATTAATTGTTGTATAATTAAATTGTCAGATTAGCCATTAGTTGTAGACACATATTAATCTCCAAGAGATGCTGTGTCTGTAACATCTGGACCAGCCTGTATTGTTTTTGTATTCTTTGTCGCCGTAGAGAATCAATCTTTTGTCTTTTTGAAGGATCCTATTTGGGAATAATAATATTTGTTTCTTCTGTTGTAGATCTGACTCCACTTTCTCCAAGCTGACCCCCTGAACTCCATGAGGGTAGAGCGGGTCGTCCTTTAACCACAAGGTTGGCGGTTCGATCCCCGGCTCCTACAGACTGCATGTTGAAGTGTCCTTGAGCAAGACACTAAACCCCGAGTTGCTCCCCGGGCGCTTGCAGCAGCTCACTGCTCCTAAAATACTGAGGATGGATTAAATGTAGAGGTCAAATTTAATGTATGTATCTATATGTACTATGACAAATAAAGATTTCTTCTTCTTATCACACACACATACAGAGTTTACTCAGGGCCGTTGTGTCAAAGTGCACCGTATTTATCTCTGTAGTTTCCCTCAGAGCTTTTTAGCCTCTTTTAGCTCATTGTTTTGATTCTGGTTTCCAGTCTGCACCCTGTTTTTTTTATCCACCTCATTTATCCAGAGTTTAATCCATATTTAAAATAAAGATGCATGTAGGGAAATAAATAAAATCAAAAATATAATCAACCTCGACTAATACAGTGCAGTATGAATATGTGTTTCAAATTATACCTGTCTGATATGTGTGGGTGTTAGCTAGTTTCTACAAATCTAAATTAAGCTACCAACTGGTAAATGAACGTAGGATATAAGACAAGTAAAATATGCCATCAAAAACGGGACAATGAACTGATATTATGTCATAGAATATAAGTGACACATAGTAGGTCTATTCCAAGTCTCTAATACCAAATGTCCATATGGTTGAGCTCACAGACTGTAGATGAATATAGACCTACTATCTGTCACTTATATTGTTAAACACACACAGAGTGTTTGTTATGTAATGTTTGTGTTATTGTTTATGAATTGTACCTTGTTCTTCTTCTTCATAATCTCATTATTACTTGACGCTTTGGCAATATTCACCCAGTTATATTCATACCAATAAAGCATCATGAATTGAACTGAATAATATACTGTTGATGGTTGTGTTATGTGTTATGTTATGCTGCATAGTAAGAATCTGGAATTAAAGCCCATGTAGGTATGCATGGCACAAATGTTCCATATGAGAGGATGGCTCAGTAAAAGGTGTTGGAGTTGTGAGGCTCCTCCTGCAACACTTTATCTAACATGGCTTTGGCTGTGTCCAAAATCACTCCCACCTCTCTTTCTCCCTACAGAATAAACACTCGACTCCACTGACAGGTGTAGAGTCAGTAATGAGTGACTTTGGACACAGCCCGTGTCTTTCTGTGTATACTGATTTCTATCAAACCAGGAGTTAAGTCAGTTACTAGCATTGGTGACAAATAAGGCTGCACTTCTGTAGCTGATTCACAATAAAAACCTTCCAGTGGTTTGCCATCAAAGAGCTTTCAATGTGTATATTAGCAGCATAGTTTAACAAAGCAATTCTAGCTACAGTGGTAATTTGTGGCTAAATTGTTATACAAGTAGTCAGTGGTCATGTCTATAATATTAAATCCAGCGGTACATGTCCACCAGGTCCGGCGAGGACACTAGAGGACGCCCTGCTCCACTCAACTGGCCGTTCAAGCGATGATGTATCCGATCGTGGAACGCACCTGATTGGTTCCTGGTTTTCTGCTCGCAGTTTCAAACAGGAAACAACATGACGGTCTGCTCGTAAACTTTCTGTTATTCCTTCTAAACAATCCACCAAAATCTACTTCTGAAAACATTTTTAGAACTAGATTGCTTAGTTTGACAGCTTGGTCCAAGTTTTATGAGCCGGACGCGTCGCGTTGGACGGGCTCATTTGCATAAAGGACTGTTCAAATCAAATCAAATCAAATCAATTTTATTTGTATAGCCCAAAATCACAAATCACAAATTTGCCTCGGGGGGCTTTACAATCTGTACAGGATACAACACCCTCTGTCCTTGACAGTGCAACCCTCACAACGGCTAAGGAAAAACTTAACCACAAAAAAACCCTTTTAACAGAGAGGAAAAATGGAAGAAACCTCAGGAAGAGCGGCAGAGGAGGGATCCCCCTTCCAGGATGGACAGACGTGCAATAGATGTCGCGTGTACAGAGTAACCACATAATGAAAACACAACATAGACAATTCATGACAAAAATGAATACATATAATGTGAATATATGTGAGAAGGTGGATCCAGGAGGATGTCAAGCAGCTTCCAGGCGACGCCAAACAGATAGAGCCAGAGCAACACGACCTCCTCTTGACGTCCAAACTGGTAGAGCCAGAGCAGCACGACTTCCACTCCACGCCAATCAGATAGAGCCTTCGCTGCGTAACCTCCTCTCAACGCCATACAGGTAGAGCCTGAGCAACGCAACCTCCTCTCCATGCCAGATCGATAAAGCCAGAGCAACACGACCTCCTCTCCACATCACGATAGATAGAGCCCGAGCAACACGACCTCCTCTCTACCATGAACCACCAGAGAGTCAGAGCAACATCACAGAGCGACTGATGGTCCATCACGGAGAAGCCTGATTCAAAGGAGAGGGGAGAGAGAGGGGAGAGAGAGAGAGAGAGAGAGAGAGAGCGAGGCACACAGCAGTGCTTGTGGGACATCAACAACAGAGGGTTATAGAGAGGCAGCGGCTTAAAATGAATAATGTTCTCGTCGGCAGGACTGCTAGGCTGAAATAATAAATTGAGACTGAGACCGACCCACCAGCTAACTAATTGAAAGTTAGGGCAAAAAGATGGGTTTTGAGTTTGGATTTAAAGACCTCCACAGAGTCAGACTGTCTGATGTCTATAGGGAGGTTATTCCAGAGGAAAGGGGCTCGATAAGAAAAGGCCCTTTCGCCTGCTGACTTCTTTTTCACTCTGGGGACAGACAGGAGCCCTGTATTCTGAGAGCGGAGAGTCCTGGTTGGAGTATAAGATTTAAGTAGATCAGACAAGTAGGAAGGGGAGTACCCATTTACAATTTTATAGGTCATCAGAAGCACTTTAAAATCTGATCTAACATGGATCGGGAGCCAGTGTAATGAAGCTAAAACTGGTGTAATATGGTCAAATTTTCTAGTTTTAGTTAAGATTCTAGCTGCAGTGTTCTGAACCATTTGAAGGCTTCTGGTACTAGAACGAGGCAGACCTGAGAGCAAAACATTACAGTAATCCAGTCTGGAAGATACAAAGGCGTGGATTAGAATCTCTGCATCGGCCATGGATAAAGAAGACCTGATTTTAGCGATGTTGCGTAGGTGAAAGAAAGCGATCTTTGTGATGTCTTTAATGTGCTGATCAAAAGAGAGAGTTGAATCAAACATGACGCCAAGGTTCTTAACTGTTGAACTCTGGGATATCACACAGTTATCTAGAGTTACTGTTACCTGGTCAAATTTATGTCTGTGTCGAGCAGGTCCAATGACCAGCATCTCCGTTTTATCCGAATTTAGGAGCAAGAAATTACTTGACATCCAGTTTTTCACCGCAGACAGGCAGGCCTCTAATTTAATAATTTGTGATCGATCCTCCGCTTTTATCGGCAAATACAGCTGTGTATCATCAGCGTAACAGTGGAAATCAATTCCATAACTACGTATAGTTTGGCCCAGAGGTGCGATGTATAGGGAGAAGAGCAGAGGGCCAAGAACAGAGCCCTGAGGTACGCCGTATTTCACCTCAGAGAATATTGATGTCGAATTATTAAAAGAGACACACTGAGTTCTTTCAGATAGATAAGATTGTAGCCATGCTAGAGCAAGCCCAGAGATGCCAAATGTGTTCTCTAGTCGGTCAAGGAGTATATGATGATCAATAGTGTCAAAAGCTGCACTTAGATCCAGCAATAAAAGTACCGAGTTGGAATCTGTTCATCACTCACTCACTCACTCACTCACTCACTCACTCACTCACTCACTCACTCACTCACTCACTCACTCACTCACTCACTCTTACTCACTTAGTGACAGACTTTTGTGTTTGTAAGGTTGGCCCTCTGCGGTCCAGCCAAAAAGAACAGAGATGGCCACTGCACAATGGACCCGCCACAGACTGCTTACAGCTCCTTGTAGGACGACTGGCTCATGGTCTGTGTGAACAATAGCTCAGAAGCAACGCACCTGATGCCAGCTTACATAAAAGGTGTCATGGTCACTGAAGTAAGTGTTCAGACAGATCTGTCACCATTTCCCATGTATGCATTCACGTCAAATAATAAAACATTCAAGAACTACTAACTGGTAGGGGTGGGGCAATGGTATCTTGTGGAAAACTGACATTATTGCACAGTCTCTGTAGCAAAATGTCTGTTCAATGTACCCATAGAGTTCAGTAGAGGGCTCCACCTGTGCTTATAGAACTAAGGTTACAATATCGTAAAAATTGTGACAGCGTTATCTGTCAATACTGGACCAATTTAAAAAAAAAAAAAAAATGTCACTTAAACAAAAAAACATGGGAAAATAGGGTCCAGGTTGAAGCCAACTGAAGTTACCCTTCAAATATTGACACTAGTGCACAACAATTGCAAGATGCTCAAAGCATCACCAACAGTGAGATACAGTTAATTTTGCTTAGGCTGCGTCATTGTATATGATGTTTTCATCGGATTCCCTTTTTGGGGGAATTGAATGTTTGTGGGGCCTTTTTTTGTTTATTGATTTTCAAAGTGATTCAAAATACATACAAAAAAGCATGTGTACCTAGAATGTTGGCCACTGAGTGTTTATGGTTATACGCTTTGTATGAGTGGTTGTTGACATCTTTGAATCATTCCTGTTTTCATTCTTTTACTTCTCTTTACTTCAGACTCTTCGCCATCCAACTCCAAGAGACCATTTCTTGTATCACGGTGGAGACAGTTCTGGTTTGCCCCGGTCACCTCGTTCCTTGGCAATGTGCTGATGTACTTCCTGTTCCTCTGCCTGTTTGCCTATGTTCTGTTGGTGGACTTCAAGCCCCCGCCCCCTGACGGCCCCGCAGCGCTGGAATTTGTGCTTTACTTTTGGGTTTTCACCTTAGTGTGTGAAGAGTTTCGGCAGGTTGGTTGTTTAGACATTAGCATGCACACACATATCGGCACATAGTTCTACTTTTTTACAATAGTTATAAACCGCTCTGCAGTGTGTTTGGTGTCTGATAAGCCTTCAAACTTGTGGATCTGTTACTGAAACTGGATTGTATTTCATGTTCTCTCTGGAACCTGATATCCCGTCAGCGCTGAATGCTAACTGGTTACCAGATCACCTAAAAGTCTTCTCACTCTGGTTGACAGACCTTCTGTGAGGGAAGCCTCCTTCTGCTCCAGAGGATGAGGAATTACATCCAGGATGTGTGGAACAAGTGTGATCTCACAGCCAGCGCTCTCTTCACCTTGGCCCTGTGCTGCAGGTGACTCCTCTGACAGAAGATTTTACACTGACCAATGTAACTCTGGATGTTATGTATTTGTGCAGACAGCCAGTCAATATCCCTTCTTTTGTTGGGTTAAGTTCATAATCTAGATGAATATATTGCGTGACATATTACCGGTGATTGACTGCACTGTTTTGTTTCCTAGAATGTTTCCCTGGTCTTATGAGTTTGGCCGAGCTCTGATGGCAATAGATCTCAATGTCTTCACACTAAGTCTGATCCATATCTTTGCCATCCACAAACAGCTTGGGCCGAAGATCACCATTCTTTGCAAAATGGTGAGTGCACACAAAACAACCTGGGCAACACACAAATGAATGAAAATACAAAGTTAAACATCAGTTACACCAAAGAGTTTTTTTTTTGAGTTTCACAACTGAAGAAGCTGACAACAATTTTAATTCAAAGAAGAAAAATGTGTGTTTAAATGTTGTTTTCCATCACAAAAGTTGGCCTGTACACATGTTAACATTATCATCTCAGTGAATCATCAAAAACTCTTTGACAACAGTTATCACAAGTAGAACATGTTGGGTCAGACTGGTCGACAGCGCCATCTGCTGGCCATAACTCTCACCATCCTGAATCACCTCCTGAATGTACTCCTTTTTTTTTTTTGTTATATTTTATTTTCAGCTTTTTTACAATAGACACACACAAGACATAAAACACCTTATACAAAGTAACAGAAAGAGAAAAAAAAAGGACAAGGGGTACATGTCAAGAATAAGTGCAGAGCTGCCAGACGACAGCAATATAAGCAAAACAGGAAACCCATTCAGGGTAAAGAGTGAGAAAAAAAAAAACAATCAAACAACAGAAAAAAAATCAAACAGCCAAAAAAAAAAAAAGAAACACACACATACGGGGGAGAGACTGCCAGATTATTAGTCAGCATACTGTACAGGGTAAAGCAGAGTTTGCACAAAATAAAGATACAACATAGCAGCAAAGCTCATGAGCTATACAATACAATTAGGTCTTATCAAGCAATGCCAAAAATGGTTTCTACACCTTTACATTTTTTTTTGTGAGTTACATTTGCTCAGGCGAATCTGTTCCATCTTAGCAATGAAAAGCATTTCATTTAGCCACCTCCTGAAACATGGTGATGATGGAGACTTCCAATTTAATAATATTATTTTTTTTGCCGCAATCATGCCTGCCTTGAGAGCCTGCTTTTGATCGGAGGGAAGGGCCCTCGTCCTGTCAGAGCATCCAAATATTACCAAATTACAATCTGGCTGAATGTTTATTTCATATTGTTTGGAAAACCAATTAAAAATGTCACACCAGAAGTTACTCAATACCGGACAATGCCAGAATAACTGTGATAGTGATCCTGTCACAGATGGGGGAGACTGATTCATATATCCTACTAAGTTTAGTCTTAGAGTAATAAAGTCGGTGTAGGACTTTAAATTGAATTAATCTATATCTAGAATTGCTAGAACAGCTCTGTATACTGGACAGGCCCTCCTCCCATAGTTCGTCTGACACTGGAACGCCCAATTCTTCGGCCCAGGCGTCTCTGAGACGGTGACCGGTGTTTACTGGGACCGTATAAGCAGCGACGAAGCGGGAGATCAAATGTTTAGAATTTGGCTGTGAGAGAAGTAGGTCATAAAAAAAGTGGCTCTTTGGTTTAACTGTGAACTCTGGGATACACTCCTGTATGAAATGCTTGACTTTAAGGTAGCGGTAAAAATGTGATTGGGGAAGATGGTATTTAGTTTGGAGCTGAGCGGCTGAAGCAAATTTATTATCTACATATAGATCTCCAATACAGCACAGTCCCTTCTCCCTCCAGTCCAGAAACCCTCTATCCATCAGCGCTGGTTTGAACAAGTGATTATATGCTATAGGGTTGTGTACAGAAACAGCTGGCAGTCCAAGGGATTTTTTTATTTGATTCAGAATCTTCAAGGAGTTTCTGAGAATGAAATTGTGACCAAGTAGTTTATTAGAGAGCTGTGGTCGGGAAAAGAGCAGCGCTGGAAGACAGGTTCATGAAACTGACATGGATTCGATTTTTAACCAGAGTGGGGACGCAGCAGCACAGTCATCAACAGGGAAGATCCATTGCCAAAAAGTAAAAGCCCTCGCATTTGTAGCCCAGTAATAATTTCTAAATACAGGTAGGCCAAGGCCACCACTGTGTACATTCTTCTGTAAATGTGCTTTAGAAGTGCGAGGGGGTTTATTTGCCCAGATAAAAGAGAGGATAACTGAATCAAGTTGTTTAAAAAAAGACAACGGTAAATAGATGAGGAGGTTTTGGAAAAGGTACAGGAACCTTGGAAGTGCAACCATTTTTATAGCATTGATGCGGCCAATCATAGAAATGGGAAGCAACTTCCAGTCCCTAATGTTAGCTTTTAATTTGTCTACCATATCCAAGAAATTCAATTTCAGTAAAATTTTGGGGTTTTTGGAGATCTTAAGTCCAAGGTAAGTAAAGTGGGTGGTAACCAACTTAAATGGGAGAGATTCCAAGAATGCAGGGCACAGATTATTCATCAGAGGCATGAATTCACTTTTATCCCAATTAATTGTATACCCTGACAGTTTACTAAATGTTTTAACGTAGTTCAGGAGATTAGGAACTGAAACTACTGGATCAGATAAACAAATCAATAAATCATCAGCATATAAATTCACAAGGCTTTCAACACTATCAAATGTTATACCATGGATACCTGGGTGGCTCCTGATTCCTATTGCAAGAGGTTCTAAAGCTATATAAAAAAGGAGGGGAGAAAGAGGGTCGCCCTGCCTTACGCCACGTTGCAAATCAAAAGGCTGAGACTTATCTGTATTAGTGAGAACATAAGATACTGGACTGGAATAAATCATTTTGACCCACTCTATAAAGTTCTCTCCAAACCCAAATTGTTTCAGTGTCTCAAACATATAGGGCCATTCGATCTGATCAAACGCCTTTTGGGCATCAAGAGATAAGATTGCAGCTTGTGTGTCCTTTTCATTAATTGAATACAGAGTATTTAAAAGCAGACGAACATTACTAAATGAAAACCTGCCTGGAATAAATCCGGTCTGATCAGGATGTACAATTGTTGAAATATACCAAAGAGTTGTTAAACAGAAAGTTAGGGTTCCTTGAGGATAACCTTGCAAATACTTGAATACATTTATGCAGTAGCTATAGTATGATGTGATGAACAACATTGGGGCGGTTGTAGCTGAGAAGGTAAAGCGGGTCGTCCAGAGGAAGATCTGTAGTTTGATCCCCAAATCCGCCGTGTGGAAGATGGTGCAGTTCAGTATTCAATATCTTTGGCAAGATACTGAACCCCAAATTGCTCCCGAAGGCTGAGCCATCAGTATGTGAATGAGCATTAGTTTAGATCCTAATGAGCAGGTGGCACCTTGTATGGCAGCCTCTCCCATCAGTGTATGCATGTGTGTGTGATTGGGTGAATGCTGACATGTAACACATAAAGCATAAAAAGCACTTTGAGAGGTCGGAAGACTAAAAAGGCGCTATATAAATGCAAGTCCATTTACCACGAAACAAAGCAGCGTTTGCCGACCATTTTCACACCAATCTCACTCACCACTTAGCTTCATTCCAGATGGCCATCTCATTGTAAAAATATTCGTGTGTTGGAATGATTAGATGAGATAAAGATGAAAAATGAGAAGAGCCTTCTGTGTGTGTCCTCTTGACTTTACATATTTTCTTGCTTTCCTTACTTCCGTTTCTCTTCTCGTGCACTGATTCGCTTAAGCTGAAAAGCCAATCAGAGGGATTTCTCTATCTATCTATCTATCTATCTATCTATCTATCTATCTATCTATCTATCTATCTAAAATGTATCTATATCTATCTATCAACATGAACTGTTGGCTTTTCTTTGTTTCTTATCTCTTGAGCAAGGGGTGTGGCCGTTAAGTTGGCAGGAAGCAGCACTCCTCCCATGTAATAAACTACATGATTCTTTCATTTAAACTACTTTTGGGAGGAGTTGCTCTGAAACAGACAGGCTGCTGTGTCTGTGAGACTGAGCTTCAGTAAGATAAGATAAATAAGATAGTGGTTGTCAGCAGAGTAAAATTCAACTTAGACGACATGAAACTAAGGGAAACGAATTTCTGTTTAAGATCTCTGGGGACGTATAGCATGCATATATCAAAATAATATGCAGAGGGACCAAGTGATTTATAAGGTTTTGCTCGGCAGCTAATGATTAGAGTATTTGAGTTATGATAAATTGAACTGAACTAACTCTGTCCCAGATATGGATTTTATTTCTTACAGAGGAATGCAGGAAAAAAAGTAGTAGAGGTGGTTGGCAGGATTGTGTCTCTGCAGTCCTGGGGCAAAGGCCAACCTTAAAATGTATTTTCTTCTTGTCCTAGACATGTAAATATCAAACAAACTTCCCGTGATGAAAACATTTTATTAACATGTCAATTCACATTAAATGTCAGTTTCATTTAGTCTTCATCGACAACTGGATGTGTCTTTGTGTGCCTGAGTCTGCATCTCAGGAATGTAGATAGTCGTAAAACCAGAGAAGACGAGGTCGTAAAACCTTCTCTGTATCATATTGTTTCTTCAGAATATGCTTGAGAGCTCCAACGTGTGCAACAAACTTCAGTTCTTTTCAGATGATTTAGTTAAATAGCATATTAATGAATTTGTTTTGTTTCAGTTGGTAGTGTCTTACTGGTTGGTCTTCACCGCTTCTCTGAGTCTTTGGGAAGAACCCAGATGTCAGGGCCTTTAAACGGTCAGGATGGGTACTACATCTTGTTGTTGTTGTTTCTCCTCTGTGAGCTTAACCAGGCTGGTTGTAAATTAAGCGTCTCACCACTTTCAATCATATCATATCAATAGTTTAAGCTTAATAAACAGAATATGTTTTGACCAAAAACCTCCAGTATTAGCTCTTGAAGAATGAGGTTTGTCAGATTAAGTAGGCTACATTGTTGTGTAGAAATTGTTCTGTAACATTTAAAACACTCTGAATAAACACACAAAACACTGAGGTTGAAGGTAGAAGAATATAATTGCAATTAGGAAACATCATACCTTGACACAAGAAACCAGAAGCCGAGCAGGAATGTCTCATCGAAGGATGATATTATTCAGCTTATTTACCTTTTTCTCAAAAACAAAAACTTTTTCATTGGTTGACTTACTAAACTTATTCAAAGTTACCAATTGATTCACAGCCATGCACTGATCACACACACACACACACACACACACACACACACACACACACACACACACACACAAACACACACACACACACACACACACACACACCGGTGGCTTTAACTTCTGTTGTTATGAAATGCTTTGAAAAATACATGGTGTCCATATTGAAAGCAGAGATCAACTCTGAACTAGATCCATTTCAATTTGCCTACAGACAGGGGCGGGGCACAGAGAGAAGACCCAAAGGCCTATGCACGCCTGTTGTTTATTGATTTTAATTCTGCTTTTAATATGTTGCAGCCTCATCTTCTGATCAGGAAACTGACTCAGATGACTGTCAATCCTTTTATAGTCAAGTGGTTTTATTCCTTTTTAACCAATAGAATCCAGAAC
Source organism: Sebastolobus alascanus (assembly GCA_916701645.2). NCBI lineage: Eukaryota > Metazoa > Chordata > Actinopteri > Perciformes > Sebastidae > Sebastolobus > Sebastolobus alascanus. The sequence goes on along the minus strand of CAKAOJ020000443.1, from coordinate 545,120 downwards.
GTCAGGGTCAACAACACACTTTCGGTTTCCAGATCCATTAGCACAGGTGCACCACAGTGCTGTGTCAGTTCACCAGTCCTCTTTACTCTATATACAAATGAATGCACGAGTAGCCACCCAGGAAATCTCATTTTTACATTTTCAGATGACACTGCCATCCTCGGCCTGTTGTACAAGGACGCAGATCCCTCATCATATTTCACTGAGGTACAGAATTTGGTTCCGTGGTGTGATGCCAACCACCTAATTTTAAATGTAAAGAAGGAAATGGTGCTGGACCCGAGGTCAGTGGGGGATCGGACTCCAGTAGTCATCCATAAGGAAAGGATCAACCAGGTCAGCTCCTACAGGTATCTTGGTGTTCACTTAGATAACCTGTTCAGCTGGAAAGCCCACGTTGATAATTTGTGTTCGTGTTTACAGCAAAGACTGTATTTCTTACGCAGACTCAGGGTGTATGGGGTGGATCACAACATCATGTTTTTATTTTACCAAGCTGTGTTGGAGAGTATCCTTAGTTATGGGATGTCGGCGTGGTACGGCAACCTCTCTGTGCAGTTGAAATCCCAGCTTGCTCGTCTGGTTCAGACTGCTATGAAGGTTAAGGGGAGGACTGACAACCCCTCCCTCCAGTCAATATATGAGCAGTCTGTTCTTAGGCGAGCGCAGACAGTATTGTTGGACCCGTCTCACGTCCTCCACTCTGAGTATGAGCTTTTACCATCTGGCAGACGATACAAAGTCCCTCGATGCAAACTGAACCGCTTTAAGAACTCGTTTGTGCCCACCTCCATCAAGATTTTAAATTTTAAATAATGTTTCTTGAGGCTGAGGGTTGTGCAATAGCGTCATGGTGTTCTTCTTATTCTTATCTTTTATTTTTCTGTTTTTAGACAGTTCCTGTGCAATATGAGTATGTGCAATATATGTTGTGTTTTTTGTGTTTTTGTTTGTGTTTCTCTGTTTACCTGTGGATTGTTGTTTGTTTCTATTTATTGTTGCTGCTGTGGAGGCAGCTGATGATGTGCAGCACTGAGTCCAAAACAAATTTCCCCTAGGGGACAATAAAGTATATCGTGCACCGTGAAGTCCTCCATGATCTGCTCCAGCTTCAACTCTGCTGCTCATCAAAGTTTTCAGACATGTTGAGCTGAATGAGGCTCTGCAGTCACATCAGGGATTATTGTCACAAACAGCAGAAAGGCCTCACACACACCTCACTGACGGGAAAAGTTCCTCAGTGAACACACAAGTCACTGCTGGAGGATCCACCATGAGCATGTTAGCATTTAGCAGGTCGGCCAGATCCAGCATGCACCTTGTTGGTCTGCAACATCTCGGGTGTGTTTGATTTGGGTCACAGAGCGTGCTGGCAGGATGGTGCATTAAATCAGTGACAGTACGGTTCCTCACTAAATAACTATAACTAAAGAACTAATATCGGTTTGACACCATTTACCATGATGTGTGACACAATGCACTTTAACTATAAAGGTTTTTATCAGACTAAAAATATGTTCTTAACTGAATCTGTTGACAAACTGAGTTGAGGTGCTTTAACCTCCACTACTGATATTTATTGATCAGTGCTATCGACACAATTCTTCACAAAAAAAAAAAGCATCAATATGAGAATAACCTTCTGACACACAACCCAAACACACTGTGGTCAACCTGAACTTCAGTAGCTGGCAGAAAAAAAAAAAAAGTTAGTAGAAAATATAGTAGAACAGTGTTAAAACATTAAAAACAGAGGTGAGGTTTTTAAAAAGTAAAATGAATGACTAACAGAAGTCCCACAGCCCTTACCATGATGTATGAGACATTAGAATAATAATAATAATAATTATTATTATTATTATTATTATTATTATTATTATTATTATTATTATTATTATTATAATAAAGTTTCTGATGGGCTTAAAAACATGGTTTAAAACATGCAGACAGACTGAGTAGAGGTGCTTTAACCTCCACTACATCCCTGGTTAGCAGGATGAGGACGCCCTCTTGTGTTGTGCATCAGGTTTCACATTTCTCTTGTTAACCTGCTGTGATGTTCACTGCAGGAAGACGTGTCAATACTTCACTGAGCCTTTTGGCAGCTTCAAACAACATCAGTAAAGAGACATTTAAATCTATGTAATGTCACACTATGTCAGTTTGTTCACAGGAGTCACACCCTGTAACACTGATGCTGCATTCAGGTCACACGGGAAAGATGGTAGAGAGGAGTTTCCACTTTACAAATATTATTATAACATCAGCTCTCAGGTTGTAAATAGTATTCAGGAATGTGAGATTTGAAGCTGCAGGTTAAATTTTCTCTGGTGTCTTGAATTCTGATTAAACAACATTGAAATATGTGTAACCAAATGTAGAGAATCAAACACAATATCTGTTGTCTCATGTGTGTCAGGACTCAACAAAACCTCCTCACACATAAACTTGACCAAATTAATTTTACCAGTTTTTAAGTCTGTGTAATAAATCCTGTTTGTTGACTAAGTGCACAAAGAAAAATAAAGAGTAAAAAAAGCAGCAATTGATACTGACTCTAAACATGAACACTGGACTTTGTGGTGTTTCAGGAGAAAAAACTGTCTCAGTTATTCTCTCATATTAGTTTCACATTTTCTCCATCAGCTTTGTATGATACCCTGGAATGAAGACAGGAAGAAAATACTTTGTTCATATTTATTTATTGATTATATAAACCTTCAGTTTGTTCACACATCCCATCAGTAAAGTCTGTTAAATGACTCTTGTTCAATGATCTCATGTTCAGATTTACTTCATCAACTCAATCAGTTTGTGTGAGCAGAATCTCAGCGATGTGAACGAGAATAATGAAGGATCTCCTTATTGATTATGATCATGATAATTACAGGTTTATAAAGCTCATAGGTCTGCCAAACAGATAAATGTCAATACAAAGCATAAAGAAAGAACTAAATATCTTTTAGAGCACAGAGAAGTTTACATATTCATGCAGAGAAATATCAGTTCAGGTGAACAAACATCATCATGAGCAGTGAAACAGACACAGGAAGGAGCGCCACCTGAAGACACTCAAACATTTACAGAACAGCTGATGAGAAGATGTCAAAGTACCACCATGATGTTTGATTGACAGCTGATCTCTGAGCAGTGAAGAAATGACACAATAATCAGCTCTCAGCAACAAACATGGAGACAACATGAGTTTAAGAGTTAAACACAGGATTGAACCCTTAAATGACTTCTGTCTATTTCAGTTTACACAACTCAGCAGTGACTCCATGATTGTTATAAAGCCTAAGTCCAGCATAGAGAGGCTCAGTGAATGTGGTCTGGACTCTGTGGAGGAGAGTCATGGTTTCAGAGACGCTGTAGAAGGACAGAATACCTGCACTGTGATCCAGGTACACTCCTACTCTGGAGGACAGAGGACCTGAGACGTGGGTTTGGACATAGTTGTACCAAAATCTATAACTGTTTTGGTCACAATATAACGCCCAAGATTTGTCATTGTATCCAAACACACATTCATTCCATCCCACTGCTCTACTGATACTCTTGTATGCGACTGCTACATAAACTCCTCCCCCTCTCCTCTCCACCTCCCAGTAACAACGTCCAGTCAGACTCTCTCTACTCAGGACCTGACGACATCCAGTGAATCTGTCTGGGTGACTAGAATAAGACGGTTGTTGTATCATTAATGTTGCTTTTCTGTTCCCCTCAGATAATAACAGCTTTGTGTTCGCTGTGTTTGGATCCAGTGTGATTTCTCGTGAATATTTTAAGAGCCCAGCTCTGGTCTTGGGCTCTGGTTGTGACAGTAAAACATCCACTTCAGTCACTGTCTGTGAGACGTTTGTCCATTTCTCTCTCAGAACGTCCTGTAGTTTATCTCTGACTTCTGACACAGCCACCGTCACGTCCTCAAAGTAGCTCAGAGGACGGATATTGATGCTGGATGTAGATTCACTGAGTGGTGACAGTGAGGGGTAGTTGAGTAGAAACTGGTTGTGATCCTCTGTGTGTGACAGCAGCTTCAGCTCAGCGTCTCTCTTCTTCAGCTCAGTGATCTCCTGCTCCAGCTTCTCCTGAAGCTCTTTGACTCGACTCACTTCACTTTTCTGCTGGGATCTCACCTGCTGCTTCACATCACAGCTTCTTTTCTCCATGAGACGGATCAGCTTGGTGAAGATCTTCTCACTGTCCTCAACTGCTTTATCAGCAGAGCGATTGACAGCCTTCACCTCCTGTTGGAGCAGCTTCACATCTTTCTCTCTGTCCTGGATCCTCTGCTGGATGTTGAGTCGACTCTCCTCCAGCTTTCTCTGCCTCTCAGTCCTTTCTGCTGCAGCTGAGACGATGTCGTGGCCTTTATGTTCATCCACAGAGCAGAGAGAACAGATACACTGCTGATCAGTACGACAGAATATCTTCATCACCTCGTCGTGACGAGAGCAGATGTTCTCCTGGAGCTTCTTGGAGGGCTCCACCAGCTTGTGTTTCTTTAATTGAGCTACATCATAATGAAGCTGGAGGTGTTTCTCACAGTAAGAGACCAGACACACCAGACAGGACTTGAAGGCTTTCAGTTTCCTCCCAGTGCAGACATCACAGGACACATCTTCAGGTCCAGCATAGCAGTGATCAGCAGGAGCAGCTTGGAGTCCAGTATTCTTCAGTTCCTCCACTAAAACTGCTAACATGGTGTTTTTCAGCAGGACAGGCCTCGGTGTGAAGGTCTGCCTACACTGAGGGCAGCTGTAGATCTTCTTCTCATCCTCTACATCCCAGAAGCCTTTAATACAGTTCATGCAGTAGCTGTGTCCACAGGGAATAGCCACCGGATCCTTCAGTAGATCCAGACAGATGGAACAAGAGAAGGTTTCCCGCTCCAGCTGAACTCCTTTCTGCGCCATTTCACCTCTCAGTGACAACGACTCTCTGAGTTTCACTTCCGTATAACTGAAACTAGTTTGAGCTCTGATCTAAGCAGCATGTGTTATGCAGTGAATGGAGCCTGTCAGCTCTTGCACGTCACCACCATGTTGGTTACACCCATCTTCAAACTGTAGATCTGAAGGGGAGAGAACAAGGAAATAAATGGACAGAGTGCAGCTGGCTGTGTGTGAGAGCAGGAAGAGGAGGGAGGGGTTATCAAGCTATGATTCATTCCAGGAAGCGGAGCTTGTGAATTTTAACTCTGTGCGTTCCAATACCCACACTAACATACTATTTAGTATGACAGAAAAAGATTTAGTATGTCCCAATACATAGTATGTCAAATACAGTATGCCAAAAATACCAGGATGTCCTACTACATCTGGTCGCATTTAGCAGAATGCAAGTAAGCAACGCTTTTCTGGCTGTTCTGACCCACAATCCTCTGTGCAGCAGATATGTGAGCCAGAGGTTCAAAGGTCAAGGCGAAGTAGTATGTCCCAATACTGCATGCAACAGTGTGTACTTTGTAAGGACAGCTGCAGTATGCTGCAACTCTGAATCCAGAAAGACATGATTGAACCAGATCAGCTGCTTCTGCAGTTAATATGTAGATTAATATGAATCCATGAATCTGTAACATGGATAAACTTTTGTTTGTTTGGGTTTTTTTGCAGCTTTTTCACAGCTAATCAACAGAGATCGCACTCAAATGTTTTATTTTCATCACACCCTTAAAATTATTAAAGATTTACAGATAGTTGTAAAGAAAACTGTTCGTATTAAAGTATCACCTTGAAATAAAATCTTCTTCAAACACACCGTGGTCGACCTGAACTTCAGTAGGTGGAAGCATGAAGTAGAATGAGTCCAACAGAAAACATAACACTTTTGTGAAACATGGGTTAATTTAAGTTTAAATAAAGGAGGGCAAATAAAGAAACCCTCCAGTCAGCGAGTTTCATGAGCCAAACAACTACTAACAAAGGCAATAATTTCAGCTTTATTTCTTTCAAATGATGCCGTCCTAGAATGTCTGTAAAAGGTGAGGCGTCAGAGATGAGTTCTCTACACAGGTGCATCACAAGGTGCCATTTCATCAGCTTTGTTAGTTACTTAAACGCTCTGGCTTGTTTGTATTTATTTAAACCAATCACAGTTCTCGTGGGCGGCACTCAACACAGGATGCAACGACGGTGCCCTTACAAGATAGATAGTGGAAAAAAAGCGTCAAGATGGTGGATCGGACAAGCTACATCTTGTAAGCTCGCGTTTAATTGCCCCGAAATTTTCTTGTAAAATTCTATATTAACAGTCAAACAACATTAAAATAGTAAAGTGGACCTTTGGGAAAGCGCACGAGCCGCCGTGAAGTTCAAGCTGTGCCCTTAAAAAAAACTTTTGACCGAACATGCCTACCGGGAAAGCTGAAGCTAGGCTAACTGCAGCCTCGAGCCTAACAAACATGCGTGACCACAACTACACGCCGATGGAAACTTCAACCAACAGCGCTGGTAAGAGGAAAAATCCCCCTGTTACCCCAACAAAATCGCCAGCACCACCTGCCAAGATTAAAACAGATGGAAATCCCAAATGCGACCCGTGTCGAAGCTATAGAAAAGCTAACCGCCAAAATTGATAACTTCGGTGAGCAGCTGAGGGAAAACTCCATCATGCTGGCTAACGTTACCAAACTTGTAGAGATGAATGCCGCTGACATTAAAGAGTGAAAAACTAAGATACAAGCGATGGGAAAAGAAATGCCCGTCTCCTTAAAGAAAACGAGGAGCTGAAAGAAAAAGTAACGGAGTTGAAGAGGTACAAGAGACGTTGGAATCTCAAAATACAAGGCCTGAAAGAAAAAGACGTCGAACAGATCCGAGACGTAATCATCAGTATCTTGTCCAAAATCACACCGCAGTGGGCTTCATCCATGGAACAGTGGTCGATACCGTTCACCGCCTCGGAAGACGAGAAGAAGGGAGACACCGGCAGGTCATCTGGAAGCTGTCCAAAAACTCCAAGATCTGCAAAGATATCAGAATCCACTTCAAACAGGACTTCTGCAAAGCCAACAGAGAGGCACGTGCAGCTGCATGGCCAAAGATGGAGCAAGCCAGAGCGGCAGGGAAGAATATCTACTACAAAGGCCATGTGTGCTATATCAGTGGAAACAGGGTTACTCCAGACTAGATCAAATAAAGGTAACATGTCACTTATTTCATGCTCTCAGATCTTTGAGAGTCTCATCCCAGTAGCCACCGGATCCTTCAGTAGATCCAGACAGATGGAACAAGAGAAGGTTTCCCGCTCCAGCTGAACTCCTTTCTGCGCCATTTCATCTCTCAGTGACAACGAGTGTCTGAGTTTCACTTCCGTATAACTGAAACTAGTTTGAGCTCTGATCAAAACAACATGTGTTATGCAGTGAATGTGACCTGTCAGCTCTTGCACGTCACCACCATGTTGGTTACACCCATCTTCAAACTGTAGATCTGAAGGGGAGAGAACAAGGAAATAAATTGACAGAGTGGAGCTGGCTGTGTTTGAGAGCAACAAGAGGAGGGAGGAGTTATCAAGCTATGATTCATTCCAGGAAGCGGAGCTTGTGAATTTTAACTCTGTGCGTTCCAATACCCACACTACCATACTATTTAGTATGACAGAAAAAGATTTAGTATGTCCCAATACATAGTATGTCAAATGCAGTATGCCAAAAATACCAGGATGTCCTACTACATCTGGTCGCATTTAGCAGAATGCAAGTAAGCAACGCTTTTCTGGCTGTTCTGACCCACAATCCTCTGTGCAGCAGATATATGAGCAAGAGGGTCAAAGGTCAAGGCGAAGCAGTATGTCCCAATACTGCATGCAACAGTATAAAAATGTAATCGCTAAGTTTGTGATAATAGCCAGCTCGTTTTACACCATATGTGCACAGTTGACAGGCATAGGGTAAATACACCTCTCATTGTAGCTGCACTGTGGATATTATTCAGCACCAGTTTGTGATGTCTGTGGTTTCATCCACCTCCACTGCAACAAACTGTGTCACACTCAGTTCCTCTTTAATGTTTTCCTTCAGAACATCTGCAAGCGCTTCAATTAAGTCATTTTGGATTCTGTTTGACGTGCCAGAAAACAACAACAGAAAATAATAATAATAACCTTTATTTATATAGCACCTTTCATACAGGGGGAGTAGTTCAAAGAGCTTCATGACAAGAGAATAAATAAAAACCGACAGATTAAAACATGCAAATACTGCACGATGAAACCAAGCAATAACAAAAAGGAAGGCATAAGAACAATAAACATGTAAAAGATAAAGTATAAAACAAAGGAGGAGCGGCCGCTAGTTAAAGGCAATGCTGAGTTAATAAGTTTTCAATTGTGGTTTAAAAATGTTCACAGAGCTAACATCTCTTACAGCCTACAGTAGGTGCAGAGTTAAAAAAGGCTGAGCTGCCAATTTTCTTATTTGTGTGGTAATTTGTATCTAAAAAAAGGCCGTGAAGGATATTAAAATGACAAAGAATTAGTAATGTAGGCTGGTCCCGAGCCATTGGGAGCCTCGTAACAAGTAAAAGAACTTTAAAATCAATCCTAAGAGACAGTGGGAGCCAGTTCAGAGTCCTGGACTACGAAACAGGATTTGGGGTTAGCGAGGTAACTTCCGTCCTACGAAGGTGGATCACATCTTACCGGGGTAGATCGCCATGGTAACTTATGCTGAACATAGCTAACTTGCTCCGGAGCAGGTTATGTTCAAGATAAGAGATCAACTCGTTTAAAAGCACCGCCTACTGACCAATCAGAGCTCGGTGAGCAGATCGTTTGATAATATTACACAAATATGAAGAAGTTACAGTTATAATCAGACTGAAAACAACACAGGTTAAACTGACAGATGCAGGAAGGACAGCTGGATTTATGCTGTGGGTGTTTACCATTTTGAATTATGTTTTTATATGTTGATAAATTTAATTTTATATTCAACACCGCCCCGTTGATGTGAACACGCTCACAGCCAGACTGAGAAACCCTGGGTTGATTTACAGAGTTGATAACCACCGTCGTAGGACCGCTTAGCGTGATCTCGGTTGTTCGGTTAAAGCAGATAATACCCCGGGTATGTTGAACTCTCTTCGTAGTACAGGCTTCAGGTTAGCTAAAACTGAACTGATGATGCTCTCTCACTCTTGTTGTAGTTAAAAGCCTGGCAGCAGGGTTCTGAAATAATTGTAATTAGTCAGTGGATTGTTTTTGAAGACCGGTGAAGAGGGCCTTACAGTAATCTAATCTGCTTGAGATAAAGGCATGAACAAGTTTTTCAGCATCTTGTTGGGATATAGGAACGGCCGTACCTTTGCAAGAGAGTTTGGTCACTTGTGTCCAACGAAATCAGCGATGTTGAAAATGGGTGCTGACAAAATTCTGTCTCAACACAAGCCTGACCTGTAGGGAAAAAAAGTCACACTGACCTGTTTTTCCTCTCGCGTGCGTCGTTTCTCAGGAGTTGGAGATACTAAAGGAAGTAACAGAAGCTTCTGAATCCGTGACTGAGGAAGTAAACCAGCTCCGAACACAGCCTCGCTGCTGGAGCCGAGGAGAGAAGCGCAAGTTACGTAAGTGAATATTCTCTTTCACGTGCACACTCGCACATACAGTTTGTTGCACGTAGTTAAATCTTTGTTTGTTTTATTTCCTAGCGGATCAATTGGAAGAACTCACCAGGCGGATTAGAGACTTTTTCTCCCTGCTTCATTCCTGATGGCTTCCCTACACACTAGAAACATCTAAACCTCAGGGTGAACGCAGTCAAAGCACTTAACATGAGGTAGTGATAATGGGAGCGTCTGATCTGTTGTTGGGTTAAAACTTTAAATGTCAAACAGGATTGTGACTGTTTCACATTTCACACATGAACTGTGCTCATCTTTCTATGTGTCATAGAGAACTAAAACTGTTTGATGGACTCATCCAAACCCTGTTTATTATTCTAACGTCAGTGTGACTGAGACGTTCTGTGTAATCATTCACATCTTAATACTGGAAACAACCAGCTCTAACCCAGGGGTCTCCAACCTTTTTTCCCCTGAGAGCTAATTTGACAAAATGAAAGTGGCCAAGTTGTACATCACCAACAGCAGACATCATTTCTGTCTTACTTTCATGGTCCTTTAATAACATTTCAGCCACCTCAGTCATCTCTTCTATTACAATCCCTCCGCAGGTGAAGAGCTCTTTGTTCCGTTAGGATGAGCTTCACTAAACGAAGCCTCTGCTGCAGCGTTGGCCTTTTTCTTCCTCAATTTGGTGAACAGAGACTGTCGTCTTTTAAGCCTTGTTTTCAGCTCCTTTACCTTCTCCGTTCATAAACTGCCAGCTACGAGCCAGAAACTCCCGTGAAAAGTTGCTCTGGACGTTGGTGAAGTGGAGCTCGACGTTAGCTAGCTAACCGTTCTTTTATCGATCTGATACGCTTGCACCGCAAATGAGACGCAAACATTTGTCTTTCACATTTGTGAGAGAAATAAACTCTTGTTACCTATTCCTCATGAAAATAGTATATTTTTTATATTTTTTTGCTTTTTATTGACCTGGCTATTTTCTGCGGTCATTGTCAAATCTGGTGTTCGCTTGCTGGTCTGCTAACATCGCCTAATATTAGGATGTGATGTAACCAAACATAAATCCTCTAATTCACAGCTGATTTGTGAATGAAGGTGGGGGGGATGTCTGTGAATTTGATGGGAGAGACATTTAAACCAGTTTATAATGTGACTTTGTGTTATCAGATTTATGTCCATATTCTTGTGACCTTTAGGTAGAGCTACTTGTTGGAGACTCCTGGTCTACAGTAATGAGCAGAAGGCTTTCAGTAGCTGGGTGTCTGTTCTGTTAATAATAGTAATTGTATAATCAGAATTCAACAGTTTTTTCACCCTAACTTGTTTGGTCCTTTGCGTTTACACAATATAAATGTTCATATTGTATTACTGAATAAATGTAAATGTTTTAAACTTCAGTTGTAACCCCAACAGGTTTGATATTGTGCCATTTGTTTTTTTTGTTTTTCCTTTCATTTTGTGATTAGTTTTTAGGGCTGCAGCAATTAGTTGATCAACAGACAATAGTTTTGTAAACATTCACTGGTTTGTGATTCAACCATGTGAGGATTTGCAGCTTCTCCTCTTGTCTCTTATGTATCATTTAAAATGGAATATCTTCTCAAAACAGCGGTTTACAAACTCTCACAACTCGTGCAGTATAATCCAAGAGAGTCTGTAAACGGATGTTTTGATATAGTTTTGCTGCCCATTTACTTAAATTCATCACAAATTTCTCTGTTTTCTTCAAGAATTCAAGGTAACACGGTGAGTAATTGATCTACAGATGGTCATTTTGTGGGTGAAATATTCCTTTAATTAAATCACACTGGGGTTTCTCAGAAAAGCCAGAAGTCACTCAAAGGACCGCACGCTGTTAAAAAAAAGTTTGATGAATCAATCTTAACAGCTTTCGACAAAAGGTGAAACAAAGCGGGCATCTTGACATCTTTCCCTGCTTCTCTGCTTCAGTATTAATACACAACAACAGGAAGATGTTACATTCATTACATATGAACACGTGCACCCTGTTTAACAACCTATGATCCCGTAACTTCAACATCTCTGGTGTCTAAACAGAGTTCAACAAAGTGTCCGGAGTCCAAAGCCGTCCTGAAAGCGGTGGATGTTCTGCAGGAAGATGTTTGAAGGTGCCTCGTGGTCCTCTCCATCTCCACATGGAGCACGATGAGGTCACAGTCCTGCAAGAGGAGGATCACTACAGTCAGAAGCCTTTGCTGGCCAACCATTCCTTCAGCTCATTGTCAACGTGACCTTTGACCTTCAAGGTCATGGTGACCTCGTTGACCTGCGTGGGCAGCTCTCTCCCCATCACCTCCTTCAGATGCTGCTTCACGTCCTCCTCCAGAGCCCAGATGTCCCCCTCCACTCTCCGTATGAGCGTCGTCCTGCGGCTGCCGTGGGTCAGAGCGGTGTAAACCGGGATGTTGTGCATGCGGGAGCGGCGGATCATGTAGGGCAGAGGAGGCGGTGAGTCCGCCGGTGGAGTCCAGCCGGACGGGGCGGGACCGGCGTGTTGGGGCGGAGCGGGGACCCGTGACGGCGGGACGAGCCGCTCTACCAACCTGTATTCCTCCAAGGATTCTGATGTCCTCCTCTTCGTTTCTTCTGGAGCCGCGTTACAAACAGACCTGAACCCGGCGGGAGGTCGCGGTGACCGGATGTGGAGGCTGAGAGCTCCTCGCAGCGCCCCGCAGAGCACGGTGGGCCGGCGGGGGAGGCAGGCCGCCATCTTGTGTCACAGCGTAAAACGTCCGGAAGACCGGATGTCCGGCGGCACATTGCTGCCCCGCACAGGTCGGGGTTATATGGGCCACGTTGAGGGGAACAAATAAAACTGAGATTACGAGAATAAAGACAAAATATTACGAGAAAAAAAGTCAAACGTTAAAGAGAAAAAAAATCGTGATATCTTTTAATACATCAATGGACTTGATGCCGACTTGCTCTGACGTCATGCACATCTGTATTTTTTTTTATTTGAATTCTTTCAACAATACAGTTTACATGGAACAAGAGAATGAAGATTTTACATCATAACTCATAAATCATCAATATATGACATGGACAACATGAGATTAAAGACAGAAAAGAGATCAAATTAAATTACATTAAATTAAAATAAAAACATAATAAATAAAGATAAGCAACAACAACATTTAGTAGAAGGGAAATGACCAGATATTTTAACTTTATATTGTTCATTTGTTCATTTCATCACAATTTTTTTGTATATTTGGGATGTCGACTTAAAGCTGCAGTATGTGATATGGGCCCAAATATGATTTAAAAAAGCTATTTTTAGAAAACGGCCGCTATATGGTGACAGTAGTACATGAAACAGGTAACCTGAGTTAAATCCTGTTCCTCTGTGTCCTACTGTGTCCTCCGGTGCTCCTAACGGCATCTGAAGGATTTCACTTACCGGAGGAAAACAAGGTCCGCTGCCCAGCTGCAGTCTATGAGAGCCGGCTGTCAATCACTCTGAACTCCGACCAAACGGTCAAACTAGGCAGCGCTGATCAAATATGAATCAATATTCTGTTACTGTAATGACTATTTCTCTCCTCAGATGTTCTCAGAATCATCTTGTAGTTACTGTTTAGCTGTAAAATGAGAAAGTTTGTGACGCGGCCGCCATTGTAAAATCTGTTGAAAGAAGCCAAGTTCTGGTCACATGACCGGAGCACAGCCAATAGGAACGCTCTCTCTCTCTGAAATGATCTGTGATTGGTCAAAATCTGCCGTCACGGGCTAGATTTTTCTAAAGCCTGAAAACAGAGACATGAGGAGGAGCAGAAGTCTAGTTTTCTCTCAGAACACTTGAATTACAATATGCTGAAAGGTTATTATGGGATTTTTGCCAAATTATGCCAAAAAATTGTTGTCTACTGCTACTTTTACCAGCTGCCCTTACTGACGACGTGCAACGCCGTTTTGTGTTCGTCATGGAACACGACCCGATGTAAGTTCTGTGCGACTACCGGTAAAAACATTTACTGTAAACTGCTCAAACTGATAGGCATTTAATTTATTCTATTTTATTGTCATACAGACGTCAACAACATAAAGTAAATAGATTATATTTAGGATCAAATATACCCTGGTCTAGATTAGAAAACAGTAGACATACATATATATATATGTATATATATATATATGTATATAAGTATGTGTGTGTATGTATGTGTGTGTGTGTGTGTGTGTGTGTGTGTGTGTGTGTGTGTGTGTGTGTGTATGTATGTATGTATATGTACATATATACATATATATGTATATATGTAAAAAAAAAAAAACTAAAGTTAGTAGAAAATCTACTAGAACAGTGTTAAAACATTAAAAACACAGATGAGGTTTTTAAAAAGTGAAATGAAGGAGGACATACAGTAAACGCTTCGGTTAGTGAGGGACACGAGACAAACTACCACCAGGAAAATCACTAATTTCTGTTGTTTTTAATAAAAAAGGAGAATTCACTTTGACTAACAGAAGTCCCAAACCCCTGACCATGATGTATGAGACATTAAAAAGTTTCTGATGGGCTTAAAAACATGGTTTAAAACATGCAGACAAACTGAGTAGAGGTGCTTTAACCTCCACTACATCCCTGGTTAGCAGGATGAGGCCGCCCTCTTGTGTTGTGCATCAGGTTTCACATTTCTCTTGTTAACCTGCTGTGATGTTCACTGCAGGAAGACGTGTCAAAACTTCACTGAGCCTTTTGGCAGCTTCAAACAACATCAGTAAAGAGACATTTAAATCTATGTAATATCACACTATGTCAGTTTGTTCACAGGAGTCACACCCTGTAACACTGATGCTGCATTCAGGTCACACGGGAAAGATGGTAGAGAGGAGTTTCCGCTTTACAAATATTATTATAACATCAGCTCTCAGGTTGTAAATAGTATTTGGGAAGGTGAGATTTGAGGCTGCAGGTTAAATTTCCTCTGACGTCTTGAATTCTGATTAAACAACATTGAAATATTTGTAACCGAATGTAGAGAATCAAACACAATATCTGTTGTCTCATGTGTGTCAGGACTCAACAAAACCTCCTCACACCCAAACTTGACCAAATGAATTTTAACAGTTTTTAAGTCTGTGTAATAAATCCTCTTTATTGATTAAGTGCACAAAGAAAATAAAGAGAGAAAAAAGCAGCAATTGATAGAAAACTCTGCTCATTTCTCTATGACAAACTGTTTTATTTGAAAGGACAGAGACTGACTGACTCTAAACATGAACACTGGACTTTGTGGTGTTTCAGGAGGAAAAACTGCCTCAGTTATTCTCTCATATTAGTTTCACATTTTCACCATCAGCTTTGTATGATACGCTGGAATGAAGACAGGAAGAAAATACTTTGTTCATATTTGTTTATTGATTATATAAACCTTCAGTTTGTTCACACATCCCATCAGTAAAGTCTGTTAAATGACTCTTGTTCAATGATTTCATGTTCAGATTCACTTCATCAACACAATCAGTTTGTTTGAGCAGAATCTCAGCGATGTGAACGAGAATAATGAAGGATCTCCTTATTGATTATGATCATGATAATTACAGGTTAATAAAGCTCATAGGTCTGCCAAACAGATAAATGTCAATACAAAGCATAAAGAAAGGACTAAATATCTTTTAGAGCACAGAGAAGTTTACATATTCATGCAGAGAAATATCAGTTCAGGTGAGCAAACATCATCATGAGCAGTGAAACAGACACAGGAAGGAGCGCCACCTGAAGACACTCAAACATTTACAGAACAACTGATGAGAAGATGTCAAAGTACCACCATGATGTTTGATTGACAGCTGATCTCTGAGCTGTGAAGAAATGACACAACAATCAGCTCTCAGCAACAAACATGGAGACAACATGAGTTTAAGAGTTAAAACACAGAATTGAACCCTTAAATGACTTCTGTCTATTTCAGTTTACACAACTCAGCAGAGTCTCCAATGTAACGAAGCCAAAGTCCAGCATAGAGAGGCTCAGTGAATGTGGTCTGGACTCTGTGGAGGAGAGTCATGGTTTCAGAAACGCTGTAGAAGGACAGAATACCTGCACTGTGATCCAGGTACACTCCTACTGTGGAGGACTGAGGACCTGAGACGGGGGTTTGGACTTTGTTGTAAAAAAATCTATAACTGTTTTGTTGACAATCTAACGCCCAAGATTTGTCATTGTATCCAAACCCACATTCATTCGACCCCCCATCTCTCCTGATACTCTTGTATGCGACTGCTACATAAACTTCTCCCCCTCTCCTCTCCACCTCCCAGTAACAACGTCCAGTCAGACTCTCTCTACTCAGGACCTGAAGACATCCAGTGAATCTGTCTGGGTGACTAGAATAAGACTGATGTTGATTAATTACTGTTGCTTTTCTGTTCCCCTCAGATAATAACAGATATGTGTGTGCTGTGTTTGGATCCAGTGTGATTTCTCGTGAATATTTTAAGAACCCAGCTCTGGTCTTGGGCTCTGGTTGTGACAGTAAAACATCCACTTCAGAAACTGTCTGTGAGACGTTTGTCCATTTCTCTCTCAGAACGTCCTGTAGTTTATCTCTGACTTCTGACACAGCCGCCGTCACGTCCTCAAAGTAGCTCAGAGGACGGATATTGATGCTGGATGTAGATTCACTGAGTGGTGACAGTGACGGGTAGTTGAGTAGAAACTGGTTGTGATCCTCTGTGTGTGACAGCAGCTTCAGCTCAGCGTCTCTGCTCCTCAGCTCAGTGATCTCCTGCTCCAGCTTCTCCTGAAGCTCTTTGACTCGACTCACTTCACTTTTCTGCTGGGATCTGACCTGCTGCTTCACATCACAGCTTCTTTTCTCCATGAGACGGATCAGCTCGGTGAAGATCTTCTCACTGTCCTCCACTGCTTTATCAGCAGAGCGATTGACAGCCTCCACCTCCTGTTGGAGCAGCTTCACATCTTTCTCTCTGTCCTGGATCCTCTGCTGGATGTTGAGTCGACTCTCCTCCAGCTTTCTCTGCCTCTCAGTCCTTTCTGCTGCAGCTGAGACGGTGTCGTGGCCTTTATGTTCATCCACAGAGCAGAGATAACAGATACACTGCTGATCAGTACGACAGAACAACTTCATCACCTCGTCGTGACGAGAGCAGATGTTCTCCTGGAGCTTCTTGGAGGGCTCCACCAGCTTATGTTTCTTTAATTGAGCCACAACATAATGAGTCTGGAGGTGTTTCTCACAGTAAGAGACCAGACACACCAGACAGGACTTGAAGGCTTTCAGTTTCCTCCCAGTGCAGAAATCACAGGACACATCTTCAGGTCCAGCATAGCAGTGATCAGCAGGAGCAGCTTGGAGTCCAGTCTTCTTCAGTTCCTCCACTAAAACTGCTAACATGGTGTTTTTCAGCAGGACAGGCCTCGGTGTGAAGGTCTGCCTACACTGAGGGCAGCTGTAGATCTTCTTCTCATCCTCTCCATCCCAGAAGCTTTAATACAGTTCATGCAGTAGCTGTGTCCACAGGAAGTAGTCACCGGATCCTTCAGTAGATCCAGACAGATGGAACAAGAGATTGCATCCTGCTCCAGCTGAACTCCTTTCGACGCCATTTCACCTCTCAGTGACAACAACTCTGAGTTTCTCTTCCGTATAACTGAAACTAGTTTGAGCTCTGATCAAAACAACATGTGTTATGCAGTGAATGTGACCTGTCAGCTCTTGCACGTCACCACCATGTTGGTTACACCCATCTTCAAACTGTAGATCTGAAGGGGAGAGAACAAGGAAATAAATGGACAGAGTGGAGCTGGCTGTGTTTGAGAGCAGCAAGAGGAGGGAGGAGTTATCAAGCTATGATTCATTCCAGGAAGCGGAGCTTGTGAATTTTAACTCTGTGCGTTCCAATACCCACACTACCATACTATTTAGTATGACAGAAAAAGATTTAGTATGTCCCAATACATAGTATGTCAAATGCAGTATGCCAAAAATACCAGGATGTCCTACTACATCTGGTCACATTTTGCAGAATGCAAGTAAGCAACGCTTTTCTGGCTGTTCTGACCCACAATCCTCTGTGCAGCAGATATATGAGCAAGAGGGTCAAAGGTCAAGGCGAAGCAGTATGTCCTAATACTGCATGCAACAGTATAAAAATATAATCGCTAAGTTTGTGATAATAGCCAGCTCGTTTTACACCATATGTGCACAGTTGACAGCATAGGGTAAATACACCTCTCATTGTAGCTGCACTGTGGATATTATTCAGCACCAGTTTGTGATGTCTGTGGTTTCATCCACCTCCACTGCAACAAACTGTGTCACACTCAGCTCCTCTTTAATGTTTTCCTTCAGAACATCTGCAATCGCTTCAATTAAGTCATTTTGGATTCTGTTTGACGTGCCAGAAAACACTGTAGATGATGCCAAGTGGGAGGCTAAATTAGCATCAATGATCAGTTCAATGAGGGAACTTGCACTCATTGTTCCCACAGAAAGCTAGCTCCTGTTTACCAAGGAAACATACAGCATCTATGAGACTTTTTAGGATTTCTCTGTTTTTCTTTACCTTCTCATTGTGGATGCTAACGCTCAGCCGCCGTTCATCCAAAACCAGGTCGATTCTGTTGTGTCCAAATGTTTTCAGAGCAATCTGGCTCTGAATGTGGACCACGGACTTTTCGTGCTTGGCTATCGCACAGGGCAAGTTGTTCGGGTCACAATATCCTGCATTAGTCCAGACCTTGTCGGTGGTACAGCCAACAGCAAACATGGGGAACATGATCCGCTAGGTCAGGCGTTGGTCTCCCGACACTTAAAAGTTGATCCTTTTCTTCAGAAGAAAGCTGTGAAAATTGTTTTAGCTGCGATAGCGGTGTGATCATGTCGGTGAGCCCGCGCTTGAACTTGCTGCACGTACGAAGGAGCGGAAAGAAGGTCCAAGAAGACGCTGTGAACGCACTCTTCAAACCGAGCTCCGCTACCAACTTGAACTTTATTTGTGAAAACAGAATTATAGATAGTTTACCTCTAATAGACTGTGATATATACTTAATCCTTTATTATTCTGTGGAAAATTGAACGCCACTCCAGCTCCAAAATGTTGAGTTTGGGCTCTGACAAGAGGAAGAAAAGTGGTGAGAACACGAGGACCGCGTGCAACGCTGCAAAGTTAGCTAGCGGTACCTCACCCATGGCTAACAGCAGTTTTGGAGCTAACGCTAACCGTAATGATTATTCTGTAAGAGATTAACTGAAAATCAGTCTGATGGACGAAGAGGAGATTCCCGCTTCGCCGCTTACTCCGACCAAACCACCTCCAAGCAAGAAGGGTAAGCCCAACACAGACAGCGCTCCCGACTTTGTCGCTACACTTGCTGAGCTAATCGACGCTCGCTCCGACAAGCTGGAATCACTAATTCAAGACAAGAAGACTGAAATAGCGGACCTGAAGAAAAAAGTCCACTCTGTCTGTGAGGAAATCAACTCCATGAAAGGAACAGTTTCTCAGTTTGAGCAGCTTTACCAGGAAGAGAAAAAGCGTACTGACGTCTTAGAGACACGAGTCACGAATCTAGAGAGGTTCTCCCGCCGCTGGAACCTTCCACTCAACGTTGTACCGGAGAAAGTAGAGAATCAACAGGTGTGCATGGAGGTGATTCAAATATGCCAGGCTGTCTTACCAGAGGATAAGAAGCGCCTACCAGAAGGGATAGATACAGTGCACCGCCTTGGGGCAAAGAGTGCAAATGGGCCCCGAAGCATTATTATCCAGTTCTCATCCCGGATTCACAGAGCAGCGGTCTGGACGGTAGCCAAAAACTCTCGGTACCTGCGTGAAAATGGCCTACGATTCGTCGAGGACCTCTGCAAAATCGACAGGGAGAATCGGAAGAAGCTGTGGCCGGCGGTGGAAGCAGCGAGGAAGGAGGGAAAGGTGGCTTTCTTCGTGGGAGGTCGTGGCTTCATTGAAAATAGAGAGATTTTCCCCCCATCCTCATAATATGGAAACCGTCATGAAGGTATCGAAGATGGTTAGATAAAATCCTTGCATTTCAAATATGAGAAAGACTAAGCCACTTTTTTATTATTTGTTTCCACACTGAATGCACTTAAATAGTTTTGTCCACTTGAGTTATATTAACAGACTATTTGCATCTGGACTCCTTTAGTTGGTATAGCTGAGTTCTCATGTTTTTTTTTTCCAGTTGGAAATACAAACTCAAGGATGAAACTTTTTTTTCTCTTCCCCGAAAGGACAATTTTTGTTGACTTCTAAAAATGTGCCTTATTTTTGTAACCATTTATACTAAAGAGGCTTAACAGCTACCTCACTTTGGTTGTAATCTTCACAAAGTTGTGATTGTAAAAGGTGCAGTGCTCGGTGCTTTCTGCAATAGTTCGTGGTTAGTTACTTGTGACTTATTGTCTAGTTATTCATAGTTCAAATTGTCTTTGTCTTTTTGTCTCTCTTAATGCCAGGGGTTTAAGGGATAATGGGAAGCGCAAACCCTTATTTTTGATTGCAAAGCATTATAAAACAGATTTTGTTTTTTTCCAAGAGACTCATTCTACAGCTAATGAGGTTAATTTCTGGAGGTCACAGTGGGGAAATGACATCTGGCTCTCGCATGGGTCCGAACGTTCAGCAGGTGTGGGCACCTTAAAAAACAACTTTACAGGTAATATGCTACACTCTCACATTGATGCAAAAGGTCCCTTTATATGCCAAGTAATTGAATTTAATAAGGTTATTATAATTGTCACTAATATTTATGGATATAACACTAATTCAGAAAATGTAGATTTGCTTGATACTGTAGAACAACAGTTGTTATAATGGTTAGACAAAGACCCTAATGCCTTCCTTTTGATTGGTGGAGACTTTAACATTGCTCCTGATAGTGTGATTGACAGATGGCCTTCAAGGCAAAATACCAACTTAAGTGTTTAACTTAAACTTTTCATGCAGAGATTTAATCTGTTTGATATTTGGAGGGAAATATTCCCTAATGATAAAGTATTCACGTGGTCTAACAAGACAAGATCCTCTCAATCTAGAATTGATTATTGGCTGGTTTCCAAAAACCTTGAAGATAATACAATAACACAAATTTTGACCACTCCTTTAACAGATCATAAAGCTATTCATAATAATATCTCTTTATTCTCCTCCTCTTCTCATATCCATACTTCATACTGGAAATTAAAAAGCTCGGTCTTAAAACATGAAGCTGTGATAGTTGAACTAAAGAGATTGATTCAACAGTACTGGAATGAAGCTCAATCTGAAAAGTATTGTCTTAAATGGGAATTTATGAAATTTCAAAGTACCTGAGAAAATACAGCTCTGATCTAGCAAAACAAAGGAGGATGGATGAAGAGAATGTAATATCTATCATCACCTCTCTTCCCAAAAGTCCCCCGAGAGTCTTTCAATAAATGAAAAAGAAATTCTTACTGAATATCAGAATAAACTTGATAATATGTAAAGGCTTAAAGCAGAGGGTGCCTTTATTAGATCGAGACAAAAATGGATTGAAGAGGGGGAACAAAATTCTGCATTTTTTTTTAGATTAGAAAAATTTCACACGAAAGTTAACTCTATCCAACAACTGAGATTGGCAATGATGTAAATTATGACCCTAAGCAAATTTCTACGTATTGCTCTAATTTCTATAGCAAATTATATACATCTCATGTTTTGTTATTTTATTTATTTTAGTTTTATGTTTGTTTGTTTTTGTTGTTATTTATCCATTTATTTCCTCTATATGTATTGTTTGAATTGTTCTTTGTATTGTCTACAAATATAAAATAAAGACTATTAAAACAAGACTCGGTCACAACCGAGTATATGCTGGACCCGTATATGGTCAAGTCCCTGTGAATTTGTGGCTAAATTGTTATATAAATAGTCAGTGGTCATGTCTATAATGTTTTATGAAACAGTTTTTTTCCACTTATATATTAATGTTTGATTGAAAGCCAACTTATAATGAAGCAATGACATTCAGTAATAGTAAATGGTAACATTTACTAGTCAGTATATTATACATTTTATACAAGGTGAAAAGGTATTAGTATGACATACAGAATGCAAGGTTAAAAGTATTTCAGTTTTTATTAAAGCATGTGTATCCAAAGCATTCATCCTATAATGATGTTCAATATATACATACTTCGCGAAAGTTTATCAGCGTTGAGATATTCCAGCTGTCATCACTGACGTTGTTGTTGCCGTATTTATTCCTAAATGTAGTGTTAATTAGCCTGGCGCTGATCGATCCGAACTCCATTCAGAAAACAAGCATTTTAAAAGTTGTCTGCTTGTTGTGTTGCGGACAGACTTGACAAATAATGAATTATGTCTTTTTACAAATCACATCATTATGTTGTTATTTCGGCATTCATTTTGATCCGTTTATTGCAATAAATCACAGCACAGTCTGTTTATTTTGGGTTCATACCGCAGTAGCGACGTGTGGCTGCTAGATAGTCAGTTCATGGCGGAACTGGAGGAAAAAGCGAAGCGAAAATTTGTACGGTAACACAATACGAAGCACAACATAGCGTAACTTAAACGAACATAAACAATAGCACATGCACAACAACAGCACTATGTAATGTTACATTGAACCTAGTGATGTTACGTGCTGTGCCGAGGCTTCGGAGCGTGTGTCGAGTAATCCAGGAAGTTTTCGGCGATGCGCGTATCGAGGCCTGCATCGTTTAGACAAATGACGTCATTGATGACGTCCGAAGCCTCGCTGCCCGGCCATACCGCGTGACTGTTTCAAGAAGTGGTTCAGATCTTGGCACACATAAGATGCATTACTCACAAAACAATTAAAGTTTATTATACATGTATGTTATTTACCTCCTAGAAAATATACATTATGCTATATATTCTATAGATATAAATGGATTACATGGTAATAGATGTTTTTTCATTGTTTATAGTCTTTCCCAACAGTCTTTACTGCGCAAAATACAGATCACATGGTTAAGATCATATCTGCCTGTTTAACACTCTTTGGCCACCAGGTGGTTTCGTGTGCACATGAAGCCTCGAGAAATGAACCCTTTTCCGAACCAATTTGCAGAAAGCTTCAATGCTTCATGAAGCTTCAACTCGCCTTCACTAATTGAACTGCTGACACGCTGCCCGGAAAACGTAAACGCGGAAGTGTTCTCCGCCTTTTCATTTTGAAAGAGCAACGACCAATCAGGGAACTCCTACAGTCAGCCGACCGATCCTGTAACTCTATTACTCAGTCAGTCACTCAGGGACAGACTTCTGCGTCTGTCGGGCTGGCCCTCTGCGGTCCAGCCAACAAAAATAGGAAAACATTTTTTCCTTCCTGAACTCGTCTACTTCCGGCGAGCCTACTGTCAGTGCGTTCCGGGGGTGCCGGAGAAGATCATCCTATTATTCTGCCTTGTATTAATTCATAAAAAACGGCTCGACAGCTCTTGGTTTTCTCATCAAACACCACCTGTTTGAATCCATACTTTGTGTCATTTATCACTACATTTTAGGCTTTTAGTCTCATGTTGTGCAATGAAGGTTTAGTCTAATATCTTGGGTTCGCCCAGCCCCCCCCCCTCTGATGGTTAGAGGGTTTCCAGCTAGCTTTCTAGCGCTAGTGAAGCTAGCTGTTAAGCTACATCAATTTTGTTGTTTGTGTGTTTTTTTAACCCAAAACGCTCGATGAAACTATGTGCTAGCTTTGCGTTATCATGCTTTCGACTTTGGCTGTCTTCGGTAAGTATCGCACAGTAACGGGAAACGGAAGTTAAGTCTCTAAGCTATTAAGCTAACGTTAGCTACGTTAGCTTAGCGACATGTTGTGCAGACTGATATATATTAACGTTAGATTTATATATGTTTATTATTAGTCCTTTCGGAAATGAATCATGTGCCATACAACAAACAAACGTCATATAAATAAACAGACAACTATAAAACTGAGCAACAACAGCAGAGCGCGTAAACATTAGCCTACATTAGCCTACATTAGCCTACATTAGCCTACATTAGCCTACTATAGAGCCTACTATCTGTTCACCACATCTTCTTCTTTGGGGTTTTACGGCAGCTGGCATCCGTTGTGTTGCATTGCTGTGTTCACCACATCATTAAAGTGCTCTACATATCACAACATAAGAATCCAGCATCCTCACACACAGAGGTTCGGTCATTTTTTTTTTGTTCAGTTTGTTTAACAATGCAATACTGTGAAGGAGGTTTTTCGCCTTATAAGATAAGATAAGAGAGAATTTATTAATCCCGCAGGAAATTCTTGTGCCAGAGATTGCTCAAAAATTACAACAAATTGCAACGAGTTTCAAGTGTATAAAATAAAAAAGTACTGTTTCTAGCACCAGTGCCTAATAGAATGACAATTAAGTAAGATACATTTAGTAAAATGAGTAAATAAGATAAGATAAGTGAAATAAAAAGAAGGTACGGTAAGCTAAAAAACAGAAAAGAAGTAATATTGCACATGATTTACATGAATATTGCACACAATGAACAGTGATATTGCACATGAGAGTGAAGAAAGTAGTTATACTGTCTGCCTTATACCCCTTTTCACCCTACAAAAGGTTTCCCGCTCCAGCTGAACTCCTTTCTGCGCCATTTCATCTCTCAGTGACAACGAGTGTCTGAGTTTCACTTCCGTATAACTGAAACTAGTTTGAGCTCTGATCAAAACAACATGTGTTATGCAGTGAATGTGACCTGTCAGCTCTTGCACGTCACCACCATGTTGGTTACACCCATCTTCAAACTGTAGATCTGAAGGGGAGAGAACAAGGAAATAAATTGACAGAGTGGAGCTGGCTGTGTTTGAGAGCAACAAGAGGAGGGAGGAGTTATCAAGCTATGATTCATTCCAGGAAGCGGAGCTTGTGAATTTTAACTCTGTGCGTTCCAATACCCACACTACCATACTATTTAGTATGACAGAAAAAGATTTAGTATGTCCCAATACATAGTATGTCAAATGCAGTATGCCAAAAATACCAGGATGTCCTACTACATCTGGTCGCATTTAGCAGAATGCAAGTAAGCAACGCTTTTCTGGCTGTTCTGACCCACAATCCTCTGTGCAGCAGATATATGAGCAAGAGGGTCAAAGGTCAAGGCGAAGCAGTATGTCCCAATACTGCATGCAACAGTATAAAAATGTAATCGCTAAGTTTGTGATAATAGCCAGCTCGTTTTACACCATATGTGCACAGTTGACAGGCATAGGGTAAATACACCTCTCATTGTAGCTGCACTGTGGATATTATTCAGCACCAGTTTGTGATGTCTGTGGTTTCATCCACCTCCACTGCAACAAACTGTGTCACACTCAGTTCCTCTTTAATGTTTTCCTTCAGAACATCTGCAAGCGCTTCAATTAAGTCATTTTGGATTCTGTTTGACGTGCCAGAAAACAACAACAGAAAATAATAATAATAACCTTTATTTATATAGCACCTTTCATACAGGGGGAGTAGTTCAAAGAGCTTCATGACAAGAGAATAAATAAAAACCGACAGATTAAAACATGCAAATACTGCACGATGAAACCAAGCAATAACAAAAAGGAAGGCATAAGAACAATAAACATGTAAAAGATAAAGTATAAAACAAAGGAGGAGCGGCCGCTAGTTAAAGGCAATGCTGAGTTAATAAGTTTTCAATTGTGGTTTAAAAATGTTCACAGAGCTAACATCTCTTACAGCCTACAGTAGGTGCAGAGTTAAAAAAGGCTGAGCTGCCAATTTTCTTATTTGTGTGGTAATTTGTATCTAAAAAAAGGCCGTGAAGGATATTAAAATGACAAAGAATTAGTAATGTAGGCTGGTCCCGAGCCATTGGGAGCCTCGTAAACAAGTAAAAGAACTTTAAAATCAATCCTAAGAGACAGTGGGAGCCAGTTCAGAGTCCTGGACTACGAAACAGGATTTGGGGTTAGCGAGGTAACTTCCGTCCTACGAAGGTGGATCACATCTTACCGGGGTAGATCGCCATGGTAACTTATGCTGAACATAGCTAACTTGCTCCGGAGCAGGTTATGTTCAAGATAAGAGATCAACTCGTTTAAAAGCACCGCCTACTGACCAATCAGAGCTCGGTGAGCAGATCGTTTGATAATATTACACAAATATGAAGAAGTTACAGTTATAATCAGACTGAAAACAACACAGGTTAAACTGACAGATGCAGGAAGGACAGCTGGATTTATGCTGTGGGTGTTTACCATTTTGAATTATGTTTTTATATGTTGATAAATTTAATTTTATATTCAACACCGCCCCGTTGATGTGAACACGCTCACAGCCAGACTGAGAAACCCTGGGTTGATTTACAGAGTTGATAACCACCGTCGTAGGACCGCTTAGCGTGATCTCGGTTGTTCGGTTAAAGCAGATAATACCCCGGGTATGTTGAACTCTCTTCGTAGTACAGGCTTCAGGTTAGCTAAAACTGAACTGATGATGCTCTCTCACTCTTGTTGTAGTTAAAAGCCTGGCAGCAGGGTTCTGAAATAATTGTAATTAGTCAGTGGATTGTTTTTGAAGACCGGTGAAGAGGGCCTTACAGTAATCTAATCTGCTTGAGATAAAGGCATGAACAAGTTTTTCAGCATCTTGTTGGGATATAGGAACGGCCGTACCTTTGCAAGAGAGTTTGGTCACTTGTGTCCAACGAAATCAGCGATGTTGAAAATGGGTGCTGACAAAATTCTGTCTCAACACAAGCCTGACCTGTAGGGAAAAAAAGTCACACTGACCTGTTTTTCCTCTCGCGTGCGTCGTTTCTCAGGAGTTGGAGATACTAAAGGAAGTAACAGAAGCTTCTGAATCCGTGACTGAGGAAGTAAACCAGCTCCGAACACAGCCTCGCTGCTGGAGCCGAGGAGAGAAGCGCAAGTTACGTAAGTGAATATTCTCTTTCACGTGCACACTCGCACATACAGTTTGTTGCACGTAGTTAAATCTTTGTTTGTTTTATTTCCTAGCGGATCAATTGGAAGAACTCACCAGGCGGATTAGAGACTTTTTCTCCCTGCTTCATTCCTGATGGCTTCCCTACACACTAGAAACATCTAAACCTCAGGGTGAACGCAGTCAAAGCACTTAACATGAGGTAGTGATAATGGGAGCGTCTGATCTGTTGTTGGGTTAAAACTTTAAATGTCAAACAGGATTGTGACTGTTTCACATTTCACACATGAACTGTGCTCATCTTTCTATGTGTCATAGAGAACTAAAACTGTTTGATGGACTCATCCAAACCCTGTTTATTATTCTAACGTCAGTGTGACTGAGACGTTCTGTGTAATCATTCACATCTTAATACTGGAAACAACCAGCTCTAACCCAGGGGTCTCCAACCTTTTTTCCCCTGAGAGCTAATTTGACAAAATGAAAGTGGCCAAGTTGTACATCACCAACAGCAGACATCATTTCTGTCTTACTTTCATGGTCCTTTAATAACATTTCAGCCACCTCAGTCATCTCTTCTATTACAATCCCTCCGCAGGTGAAGAGCTCTTTGTTCCGTTAGGATGAGCTTCACTAAACGAAGCCTCTGCTGCAGCGTTGGCCTTTTTCTTCCTCAATTTGGTGAACAGAGACTGTCGTCTTTTAAGCCTTGTTTTCAGCTCCTTTACCTTCTCCGTTCATAAACTGCCAGCTACGAGCCAGAAACTCCCGTGAAAAGTTGCTCTGGACGTTGGTGAAGTGGAGCTCGACGTTAGCTAGCTAACCGTTCTTTTATCGATCTGATACGCTTGCACCGCAAATGAGACGCAAACATTTGTCTTTCACATTTGTGAGAGAAATAAACTCTTGTTACCTATTCCTCATGAAAATAGTATATTTTTTATATTTTTTTGCTTTTTATTGACCTGGCTATTTTCTGCGGTCATTGTCAAATCTGGTGTTCGCTTGCTGGTCTGCTAACATCGCCTAATATTAGGATGTGATGTAACCAAACATAAATCCTCTAATTCACAGCTGATTTGTGAATGAAGGTGGGGGGGATGTCTGTGAATTTGATGGGAGAGACATTTAAACCAGTTTATAATGTGACTTTGTGTTATCAGATTTATGTCCATATTCTTGTGACCTTTAGGTAGAGCTACTTGTTGGAGACTCCTGGTCTACAGTAATGAGCAGAAGGCTTTCAGTAGCTGGGTGTCTGTTCTGTTAATAATAGTAATTGTATAATCAGAATTCAACAGTTTTTTCACCCTAACTTGTTTGGTCCTTTGCGTTTACACAATATAAATGTTCATATTGTATTACTGAATAAATGTAAATGTTTTAAACTTCAGTTGTAACCCCAACAGGTTTGATATTGTGCCATTTGTTTTTTTTGTTTTTCCTTTCATTTTGTGATTAGTTTTTAGGGCTGCAGCAATTAGTTGATCAACAGACAATAGTTTTGTAAACATTCACTGGTTTGTGATTCAACCATGTGAGGATTTGCAGCTTCTCCTCTTGTCTCTTATGTATCATTTAAAATGGAATATCTTCTCAAAACAGCGGTTTACAAACTCTCACAACTCGTGCAGTATAATCCAAGAGAGTCTGTAAACGGATGTTTTGATATAGTTTTGCTGCCCATTTACTTAAATTCATCACAAATTTCTCTGTTTTCTTCAAGAATTCAAGGTAACACGGTGAGTAATTGATCTACAGATGGTCATTTTGTGGGTGAAATATTCCTTTAATTAAATCACACTGGGGTTTCTCAGAAAAGCCAGAAGTCACTCAAAGGACCGCACGCTGTTAAAAAAAAGTTTGATGAATCAATCTTAACAGCTTTCGACAAAAGGTGAAACAAAGCGGGCATCTTGACATCTTTCCCTGCTTCTCTGCTTCAGTATTAATACACAACAACAGGAAGATGTTACATTCATTACATATGAACACGTGCACCCTGTTTAACAACCTATGATCCCGTAACTTCAACATCTCTGGTGTCTAAACAGAGTTCAACAAAGTGTCCGGAGTCCAAAGCCGTCCTGAAAGCGGTGGATGTTCTGCAGGAAGATGTTTGAAGGTGCCTCGTGGTCCTCTCCATCTCCACATGGAGCACGATGAGGTCACAGTCCTGCAAGAGGAGGATCACTACAGTCAGAAGCCTTTGCTGGCCAACCATTCCTTCAGCTCATTGTCAACGTGACCTTTGACCTTCAAGGTCATGGTGACCTCGTTGACCTGCGTGGGCAGCTCTCTCCCCATCACCTCCTTCAGATGCTGCTTCACGTCCTCCTCCAGAGCCCAGATGTCCCCCTCCACTCTCCGTATGAGCGTCGTCCTGCGGCTGCCGTGGGTCAGAGCGGTGTAAACCGGGATGTTGTGCATGCGGGAGCGGCGGATCATGTAGGGCAGAGGAGGCGGTGAGTCCGCCGGTGGAGTCCAGCCGGACGGGGCGGGACCGGCGTGTTGGGGCGGAGCGGGGACCCGTGACGGCGGGACGAGCCGCTCTACCAACCTGTATTCCTCCAAGGATTCTGATGTCCTCCTCTTCGTTTCTTCTGGAGCCGCGTTACAAACAGACCTGAACCCGGCGGGAGGTCGCGGTGACCGGATGTGGAGGCTGAGAGCTCCTCGCAGCGCCCCGCAGAGCACGGTGGGCCGGCGGGGGAGGCAGGCCGCCATCTTGTGTCACAGCGTAAAACGTCCGGAAGACCGGATGTCCGGCGGCACATTGCTGCCCCGCACAGGTCGGGGTTATATGGGCCACGTTGAGGGGAACAAATAAAACTGAGATTACGAGAATAAAGACAAAATATTACGAGAAAAAAAGTCAAACGTTAAAGAGAAAAAAAATCGTGATATCTTTTAATACATCAATGGACTTGATGCCGACTTGCTCTGACGTCATGCACATCTGTATTTTTTTTTATTTGAATTCTTTCAACAATACAGTTTACATGGAACAAGAGAATGAAGATTTTACATCATAACTCATAAATCATCAATATATGACATGGACAACATGAGATTAAAGACAGAAAAGAGATCAAATTAAATTACATTAAATTAAAATAAAAACATAATAAATAAAAATAAGTAACAATGACATTTAGTACAAGGGAAATGACCAGATATTTTAACTTTATATTGTTCATTTGTTAATATTTTCTTTACATAACAATTTTTTTGTATACTTGAGATGCCGACTTAAAGCTGCAGTATGCGATATTGGCCCAAATATGATTTAAAAAAGCTATTTTTAGAAAACGGCCGCTATATGGTGACAGTAGTACATGAAACAGGTAACCTGAGTTAAATCCTGTTCCTCTGTGTCCTACTGTGTCCTCCGGTGCTCCTAACGGCATCTGAAGGATTTCACTTACCGGAGGAAAACAAGGTCCGCTGCCCAGCTGCAGTCTATGAGAGCCGGCTGTCAATCACTCTGAACTCCGACCAAACGGTCAAACTAGGCAGCGCTGATCAAATATGAATCAATATTCTGTTACTGTAATGACTATTTCTCTCCTCAGATGTTCTCAGAATCATCTTGTAGTTACTGTTTAGCTGTAAAATGAGAAAGTTTGTGACGCGGCCGCCATTGTAAAATCTGTTGAAAGAAGCCAAGTTCTGGTCACATGACCGGAGCACAGCCAATAGGAACGCTCTCTCTCTCTGAAATGACCTGTGATTGGTCAAAATCTGCCGTCACGGGCTAGATTTTTCTAAAGCCTGAAAACAGAGACATGAGGAGGAGCAGAAGTCTAGTTTTCTCTCAGAACACTTGAATTACAATATGCTGAAAGGTTATTATGGGATTTTTGCCAAATTATGCCAAAAAATTGTTGTCTACTGCTACTTTTACCAGCTGCCCTTACTGACGACGTGCAACGCCGTTTTGTGTTCGTCATGGAACACGACCCGATGTAAGTTCTGTGCGACTACCGGTAAAAACATTTACTGTAAACTGCTCAAACTGATAGGCATTTAATTTATTCTATTTTATTGTCATACAGACGTCAACAACATAAAGTAAATAGATTATATTTAGGATCAAATATACCCTGGTCTAGATTAGAAAACAGTAGACATACATATATATATATGTATATATATATATATGTATATAAGTATGTGTGTGTATGTATGTGTGTGTGTGTGTGTGTGTGTGTGTGTGTGTGTGTGTGTGTGTGTGTGTATGTATGTATGTATATGTACATATATACATATATATGTATATATGTAAAAAAAAAAAAACTAAAGTTAGTAGAAAATCTACTAGAACAGTGTTAAAACATTAAAAACACAGATGAGGTTTTTAAAAAGTGAAATGAAGGAGGACATACAGTAAACGCTTCGGTTAGTGAGGGACACGAGACAAACTACCACCAGGAAAATCACTAATTTCTGTTGTTTTTAATAAAAAAGGAGAATTCACTTTGACTAACAGAAGTCCCAAACCCCTGACCATGATGTATGAGACATTAAAAAGTTTCTGATGGGCTTAAAAACATGGTTTAAAACATGCAGACAAACTGAGTAGAGGTGCTTTAACCTCCACTACATCCCTGGTTAGCAGGATGAGGCCGCCCTCTTGTGTTGTGCATCAGGTTTCACATTTCTCTTGTTAACCTGCTGTGATGTTCACTGCAGGAAGACGTGTCAAAACTTCACTGAGCCTTTTGGCAGCTTCAAACAACATCAGTAAAGAGACATTTAAATCTATGTAATATCACACTATGTCAGTTTGTTCACAGGAGTCACACCCTGTAACACTGATGCTGCATTCAGGTCACACGGGAAAGATGGTAGAGAGGAGTTTCCGCTTTACAAATATTATTATAACATCAGCTCTCAGGTTGTAAATAGTATTTGGGAAGGTGAGATTTGAGGCTGCAGGTTAAATTTCCTCTGACGTCTTGAATTCTGATTAAACAACATTGAAATATTTGTAACCGAATGTAGAGAATCAAACACAATATCTGTTGTCTCATGTGTGTCAGGACTCAACAAAACCTCCTCACACCCAAACTTGACCAAATGAATTTTAACAGTTTTTAAGTCTGTGTAATAAATCCTCTTTATTGATTAAGTGCACAAAGAAAATAAAGAGAGAAAAAAGCAGCAATTGATAGAAAACTCTGCTCATTTCTCTATGACAAACTGTTTTATTTGAAAGGACAGAGACTGACTGACTCTAAACATGAACACTGGACTTTGTGGTGTTTCAGGAGGAAAAACTGCCTCAGTTATTCTCTCATATTAGTTTCACATTTTCACCATCAGCTTTGTATGATACGCTGGAATGAAGACAGGAAGAAAATACTTTGTTCATATTTGTTTATTGATTATATAAACCTTCAGTTTGTTCACACATCCCATCAGTAAAGTCTGTTAAATGACTCTTGTTCAATGATTTCATGTTCAGATTCACTTCATCAACACAATCAGTTTGTTTGAGCAGAATCTCAGCGATGTGAACGAGAATAATGAAGGATCTCCTTATTGATTATGATCATGATAATTACAGGTTAATAAAGCTCATAGGTCTGCCAAACAGATAAATGTCAATACAAAGCATAAAGAAAGGACTAAATATCTTTTAGAGCACAGAGAAGTTTACATATTCATGCAGAGAAATATCAGTTCAGGTGAGCAAACATCATCATGAGCAGTGAAACAGACACAGGAAGGAGCGCCACCTGAAGACACTCAAACATTTACAGAACAACTGATGAGAAGATGTCAAAGTACCACCATGATGTTTGATTGACAGCTGATCTCTGAGCTGTGAAGAAATGACACAACAATCAGCTCTCAGCAACAAACATGGAGACAACATGAGTTTAAGAGTTAAAACACAGAATTGAACCCTTAAATGACTTCTGTCTATTTCAGTTTACACAACTCAGCAGAGTCTCCAATGTAACGAAGCCAAAGTCCAGCATAGAGAGGCTCAGTGAATGTGGTCTGGACTCTGTGGAGGAGAGTCATGGTTTCAGAAACGCTGTAGAAGGACAGAATACCTGCACTGTGATCCAGGTACACTCCTACTGTGGAGGACTGAGGACCTGAGACGGGGGTTTGGACTTTGTTGTAAAAAAATCTATAACTGTTTTGTTGACAATCTAACGCCCAAGATTTGTCATTGTATCCAAACCCACATTCATTCGACCCCCCATCTCTCCTGATACTCTTGTATGCGACTGCTACATAAACTTCTCCCCCTCTCCTCTCCACCTCCCAGTAACAACGTCCAGTCAGACTCTCTCTACTCAGGACCTGAAGACATCCAGTGAATCTGTCTGGGTGACTAGAATAAGACTGATGTTGATTAATTACTGTTGCTTTTCTGTTCCCCTCAGATAATAACAGATATGTGTGTGCTGTGTTTGGATCCAGTGTGATTTCTCGTGAATATTTTAAGAACCCAGCTCTGGTCTTGGGCTCTGGTTGTGACAGTAAAACATCCACTTCAGAAACTGTCTGTGAGACGTTTGTCCATTTCTCTCTCAGAACGTCCTGTAGTTTATCTCTGACTTCTGACACAGCCGCCGTCACGTCCTCAAAGTAGCTCAGAGGACGGATATTGATGCTGGATGTAGATTCACTGAGTGGTGACAGTGACGGGTAGTTGAGTAGAAACTGGTTGTGATCCTCTGTGTGTGACAGCAGCTTCAGCTCAGCGTCTCTGCTCCTCAGCTCAGTGATCTCCTGCTCCAGCTTCTCCTGAAGCTCTTTGACTCGACTCACTTCACTTTTCTGCTGGGATCTGACCTGCTGCTTCACATCACAGCTTCTTTTCTCCATGAGACGGATCAGCTCGGTGAAGATCTTCTCACTGTCCTCCACTGCTTTATCAGCAGAGCGATTGACAGCCTCCACCTCCTGTTGGAGCAGCTTCACATCTTTCTCTCTGTCCTGGATCCTCTGCTGGATGTTGAGTCGACTCTCCTCCAGCTTTCTCTGCCTCTCAGTCCTTTCTGCTGCAGCTGAGACGGTGTCGTGGCCTTTATGTTCATCCACAGAGCAGAGATAACAGATACACTGCTGATCAGTACGACAGAACAACTTCATCACCTCGTCGTGACGAGAGCAGATGTTCTCCTGGAGCTTCTTGGAGGGCTCCACCAGCTTATGTTTCTTTAATTGAGCCACAACATAATGAGTCTGGAGGTGTTTCTCACAGTAAGAGACCAGACACACCAGACAGGACTTGAAGGCTTTCAGTTTCCTCCCAGTGCAGAAATCACAGGACACATCTTCAGGTCCAGCATAGCAGTGATCAGCAGGAGCAGCTTGGAGTCCAGTCTTCTTCAGTTCCTCCACTAAAACTGCTAACATGGTGTTTTTCAGCAGGACAGGCCTCGGTGTGAAGGTCTGCCTACACTGAGGGCAGCTGTAGATCTTCTTCTCATCCTCTCCATCCCAGAAGCTTTTAATACAGTTCATGCAGTAGCTGTGTCCACAGGAAGTAGTCACCGGATCCTTCAGTAGATCCAGACAGATGGAACAAGAGATTGCATCCTGCTCCAGCTGAACTCCTTTCGACGCCATTTCACCTCTCAGTGACAACAACTCTGAGTTTCTCTTCCGTATAACTGAAACTAGTTTGAGCTCTGATCAAAACAACATGTGTTATGCAGTGAATGTGACCTGTCAGCTCTTGCACGTCACCACCATGTTGGTTACACCCATCTTCAAACTGTAGATCTGAAGGGGAGAGAACAAGGAAATAAATGGACAGAGTGGAGCTGGCTGTGTTTGAGAGCAGCAAGAGGAGGGAGGAGTTATCAAGCTATGATTCATTCCAGGAAGCGGAGCTTGTGAATTTTAACTCTGTGCGTTCCAATACCCACACTACCATACTATTTAGTATGACAGAAAAAGATTTAGTATGTCCCAATACATAGTATGTCAAATGCAGTATGCCAAAAATACCAGGATGTCCTACTACATCTGGTCACATTTTGCAGAATGCAAGTAAGCAACGCTTTTCTGGCTGTTCTGACCCACAATCCTCTGTGCAGCAGATATATGAGCAAGAGGGTCAAAGGTCAAGGCGAAGCAGTATGTCCTAATACTGCATGCAACAGTATAAAAATATAATCGCTAAGTTTGTGATAATAGCCAGCTCGTTTTACACCATATGTGCACAGTTGACAGGCATAGGGTAAATACACCTCTCATTGTAGCTGCACTGTGGATATTATTCAGCACCAGTTTGTGATGTCTGTGGTTTCATCCACCTCCACTGCAACAAACTGTGTCACACTCAGCTCCTCTTTAATGTTTTCCTTCAGAACATCTGCAATCGCTTCAATTAAGTCATTTTGGATTCTGTTTGACGTGCCAGAAAACACTGTAGATGATGCCAAGTGGGAGGCTAAATTAGCATCAATGATCAGTTCAATGAGGGAACTTGCACTCATTGTTCCCACAGAAAGCTAGCTCCTGTTTACCAAGGAAACATACAGCATCTATGAGACTTTTTAGGATTTCTCTGTTTTTCTTTACCTTCTCATTGTGGATGCTAACGCTCAGCCGCCGTTCATCCAAAACCAGGTCGATTCTGTTGTGTCCAAATGTTTTCAGAGCAATCTGGCTCTGAATGTGGACCACGGACTTTTCGTGCTTGGCTATCGCACAGGGCAAGTTGTTCGGGTCACAATATCCTGCATTAGTCCAGACCTTGTCGGTGGTACAGCCAACAGCAAACATGGGGAACATGATCCGCTAGGTCAGGCGTTGGTCTCCCGACACTTAAAAGTTGATCCTTTTCTTCAGAAGAAAGCTGTGAAAATTGTTTTAGCTGCGATAGCGGTGTGATCATGTCGGTGAGCCCGCGCTTGAACTTGCTGCACGTACGAAGGAGCGGAAAGAAGGTCCAAGAAGACGCTGTGAACGCACTCTTCAAACCGAGCTCCGCTACCAACTTGAACTTTATTTGTGAAAACAGAATTATAGATAGTTTACCTCTAATAGACTGTGATATATACTTAATCCTTTATTATTCTGTGGAAAATTGAACGCCACTCCAGCTCCAAAATGTTGAGTTTGGGCTCTGACAAGAGGAAGAAAAGTGGTGAGAACACGAGGACCGCGTGCAACGCTGCAAAGTTAGCTAGCGGTACCTCACCCATGGCTAACAGCAGTTTTGGAGCTAACGCTAACCGTAATGATTATTCTGTAAGAGATTAACTGAAAATCAGTCTGATGGACGAAGAGGAGATTCCCGCTTCGCCGCTTACTCCGACCAAACCACCTCCAAGCAAGAAGGGTAAGCCCAACACAGACAGCGCTCCCGACTTTGTCGCTACACTTGCTGAGCTAATCGACGCTCGCTCCGACAAGCTGGAATCACTAATTCAAGACAAGAAGACTGAAATAGCGGACCTGAAGAAAAAAGTCCACTCTGTCTGTGAGGAAATCAACTCCATGAAAGGAACAGTTTCTCAGTTTGAGCAGCTTTACCAGGAAGAGAAAAAGCGTACTGACGTCTTAGAGACACGAGTCACGAATCTAGAGAGGTTCTCCCGCCGCTGGAACCTTCCACTCAACGTTGTACCGGAGAAAGTAGAGAATCAACAGGTGTGCATGGAGGTGATTCAAATATGCCAGGCTGTCTTACCAGAGGATAAGAAGCGCCTACCAGAAGGGATAGATACAGTGCACCGCCTTGGGGCAAAGAGTGCAAATGGGCCCCGAAGCATTATTATCCAGTTCTCATCCCGGATTCACAGAGCAGCGGTCTGGACGGTAGCCAAAAACTCTCGGTACCTGCGTGAAAATGGCCTACGATTCGTCGAGGACCTCTGCAAAATCGACAGGGAGAATCGGAAGAAGCTGTGGCCGGCGGTGGAAGCAGCGAGGAAGGAGGGAAAGGTGGCTTTCTTCGTGGGAGGTCGTGGCTTCATTGAAAATAGAGAGATTTTCCCCCCATCCTCATAATATGGAAACCGTCATGAAGGTATCGAAGATGGTTAGATAAAATCCTTGCATTTCAAATATGAGAAAGACTAAGCCACTTTTTTATTATTTGTTTCCACACTGAATGCACTTAAATAGTTTTGTCCACTTGAGTTATATTAACAGACTATTTGCATCTGGACTCCTTTAGTTGGTATAGCTGAGTTCTCATGTTTTTTTTTTCCAGTTGGAAATACAAACTCAAGGATGAAACTTTTTTTTCTCTTCCCCGAAAGGACAATTTTTGTTGACTTCTAAAAATGTGCCTTATTTTTGTAACCATTTATACTAAAGAGGCTTAACAGCTACCTCACTTTGGTTGTAATCTTCACAAAGTTGTGATTGTAAAAGGTGCAGTGCTCGGTGCTTTCTGCAATAGTTCGTGGTTAGTTACTTGTGACTTATTGTCTAGTTATTCATAGTTCAAATTGTCTTTGTCTTTTGTCTCTCTTAATGCCAGGGGTTTAAGGGATAATGGGAAGCGCAAACCCTTATTTTTGATTGCAAAGCATTATAAAACAGATTTTGTTTTTTTCCAAGAGACTCATTCTACAGCTAATGAGGTTAATTTCTGGAGGTCACAGTGGGGAAATGACATCTGGCTCTCGCATGGGTCCGAACGTTCAGCAGGTGTGGGCACCTTAAAAAACAACTTTACAGGTAATATGCTACACTCTCACATTGATGCAAAAGGTCCCTTTATATGCCAAGTAATTGAATTTAATAAGGTTATTATAATTGTCACTAATATTTATGGATATAACACTAATTCAGAAAATGTAGATTTGCTTGATACTGTAGAACAACAGTTGTTATAATGGTTAGACAAAGACCCTAATGCCTTCCTTTTGATTGGTGGAGACTTTAACATTGCTCCTGATAGTGTGATTGACAGATGGCCTTCAAGGCAAAATACCAACTTAAGTGTTTAACTTAAACTTTTCATGCAGAGATTTAATCTGTTTGATATTTGGAGGGAAATATTCCCTAATGATAAAGTATTCACGTGGTCTAACAAGACAAGATCCTCTCAATCTAGAATTGATTATTGGCTGGTTTCCAAAAACCTTGAAGATAATACAATAACACAAATTTTGACCACTCCTTTAACAGATCATAAAGCTATTCATAATAATATCTCTTTATTCTCCTCCTCTTCTCATATCCATACTTCATACTGGAAATTAAAAAGCTCGGTCTTAAAACATGAAGCTGTGATAGTTGAACTAAAGAGATTGATTCAACAGTACTGGAATGAAGCTCAATCTGAAAAGTATTGTCTTAAATGGGAATTTATGAAATTTCAAAGTACCTGAGAAAATACAGCTCTGATCTAGCAAAACAAAGGAGGATGGATGAAGAGAATGTAATATCTATCATCACCTCTCTTTCCCAAAAGTCCCCCGAGAGTCTTTCAATAAATGAAAAAGAAATTCTTACTGAATATCAGAATAAACTTGATAATATGTAAAGGCTTAAAGCAGAGGGTGCCTTTATTAGATCGAGACAAAAATGGATTGAAGAGGGGGAACAAAATTCTGCATTTTTTTTTAGATTAGAAAAATTTCACACGAAAGTTAACTCTATCCAACAACTGAGAATTGGCAATGATGTAAATTATGACCCTAAGCAAATTTCTACGTATTGCTCTAATTTCTATAGCAAATTATATACATCTCATGTTTTGTTATTTTATTTATTTTAGTTTTATGTTTGTTTGTTTTTGTTGTTATTTATCCATTTATTTCCTCTATATGTATTGTTTGAATTGTTCTTTGTATTGTCTACAAATATAAAATAAAGACTATTAAAACAAGACTCGGTCAAAACCGAGTATATGGCTGGACCGTATATGGTCAAGTCTGTGAATTTGTGGCTAAATTGTTATATAAATAGTCAGTGGTCATGTCTATAATGTTTTATGAACAGTTTTTTTCCACTTATATATTAATGTTTGATTGAAAGCCAACTTATAATGAAGCAAATGACATTCAGTAATAGTAAATGGTAACATTTACTAGTCAGTATATTATACATTTTATACAAGGTGAAAAGGTATTAGTATGACATACAGTATGCAAGGTTAAAAGTATTTCAGTTTTTTATTAAAGCATGTGTATCAAAAGCATTCATCATATAAGTGATGTTCAATATATACATACTTCGCGAAAGTTTATCAGCGTTGAGATATTCCAGCTGTCATCACTGACGTTGTTGTTGCCGTATTTATTCCTAAATGTAGTGTTAATTAGCCTGGCGCTGATCGATCCGAACTCCATTCAGAAAACAAGCATTTTAAAAGTTGTCTGCTTGTTGTGTTGCGGACAGACTTGACAAATAATGAATTATGTCTTTTTACAAATCCACATCATTATGTTGTTATTTCGGCATCATTTTGATCCGTTTATTGCAATAAATCACAGCACAGTCTGTTTATTTTGGGTTCATACCGCAGTAGCGACGTGTGGCTGCTAGATAGTCAGTTCATGGCGGAACTGGAGGAAAAAGCGAAGCGAAAATTTGTACGGTAACACAATACGAAGCACAACATAGCGTAACTTAAACGAACATAAACAATAGCACATGCACAACAACAGCACTATGTAATGTTACATTGAACCTAGTGATGTTACGTGCTGTGCCGAGGCTTCGGAGCGTGTGTCGAGTAATCCAGGAAGTTTTCGGCGATGCGCGTATCGAGGCCTGCATCGTTTTAGACAAATGACGTCATTGATGACGTCCGAAGCCTCGCTGCCCGGCCATACCGCGTGACTGTTTCAAGAAGTGGTTCAGATCTTGGCACACATAAGATGCATTACTCACAAAACAATTAAAGTTTATTATACATGTATGTTATTTACCTCCTAGAAAATATACATTATGCTATATATTCTATAGATATAAATGGATTACATGGTAATAGATGTTTTTTCATTGTTTATAGTCTTTCCCAACAGTCTTTACTGGCGCAAAATACAGATCACATGGTTAAGATCATATCTGCCTGTTTAACACTCTTTGGCCACCAGGTGGTTTCGTGTGCACATGAAGCCTCGAGAAATGAACCCTTTTCCGAACCAATTTGCAGGAAAGCTTCAATGCTTCATGAAGCTTCAACTCGCCTTCACTAATTGAACCGCTGACACGCTCCCCAGAAAACGTAAACACAGAACTGTTCTCCGCCTTTTCATTTTGAAAGAGCAACGACCAATGAGGAAGCTCCAGCAGTCAGCCGACCGATCCTGTAACTCTATTACTCAGTCAGTCACTCAGGGACAGACTTCTGCGTCTGTCGGGCTGGCCCTCTGCGGTCCAGCCAACAAAAATAGGAAAACATTTTTTCCTTCCTGAACTCGTCTACTTCCGGGCGAGCCTACTGTCAGTGCGTTCCGGGGGTGCCGGAGAAGATCATCCTATTATTCTGCCTTGTATTAATTCATAAAAAACGGCTCGACAGCTCTTGGTTTTCTCAACAAACACCACCTGTTTGAATCCATACTTTGTGTCATTTATCACTACATTTTAGGCTTTTAGTCTCATGTTGTGCAATGAAGGTTTAGTCTAATATCTTGGGTTCGCCCAGCCCCCCCCCCTCTGATGGTTAGAGGGTTTCCAGCTAGCTTTCTAGCGCTAGTGAAGCTAGCTGTTAAGCTACATCAATTTTGTTGTTTGTGTGTTTTTTTAACCCAAAACGCTCGATGAAACTATGTGCTAGCTTTGCGTTATCATGCTTTCGACTTTGGCTGTCTTCGGTAAGTATCGCACAGTAACGGGAAACGGAAGTTAAGTCTCTAAGCTATTAAGCTAACGTTAGCTACGTTAGCTTAGCGACATGTTGTGCAGACTGATATATATTAACGTTAGATTTATATATGTTTATTATTAGTCCTTTCGGAAATGAATCATGTGCCATACAACAAACAAACGTCATATAAATAAACAGACAACTATAAAACTGAGCAACAACAGCAGAGCGCGTAAACATTAGCCTACATTAGCCTACATTAGCCTACATTAGCCTACATTAGCCTACTATAGAGCCTACTATCTGTTCACCACATCTTCTTCTTTGGGGTTTTACGGCAGCTGGCATCCGTTGTGTTGCATTGCTGTGTTCACCACATCATTAAAGTGCTCTACATATCACAACATAAGAATCCAGCATCCTCACACACAGAGGTTCGGTCATTTTTTTTTGTTTCAGTTTGTTTAACAATGCAATACTGTGAAGGAGGTTTTTCGCCTTATAAGATAAGATAAGAGAGAAATTTATTAATCCCGAAGGAAATTCTTGTGCCAGAGATTGCTCAAAAATTACAACAAATTGCAACGAGTTTCAAGTGTATAAAATAAAAAAGTACTGTTTCTAGCACCAGTGCCTAATAGAATGACAATTAAGTAAGATACATTTAGTAAAATGAGTAAATAAGATAAGATAAGTGAAATAAAAAGAAGGTACGGTAAGCTAAAAAACAGAAAAGAAGTAATATTGCACATGATTTACATGAATATTGCACACAATGAACAGTGATATTGCACATGAGAGTGAAGAAAGTAGTTATACTGTCTGCCTTATACCCTTATCACCCTACACCGTAACAGCTCGTATGTAGGTAGCTAAATTAAAACACTGAGACTAACGTTACTGTTTCTTTAATAGGGTACGTTGCCGCACTCATGGCTTTTGGGCTGTGCTGTCTTTCTAAGGAATATGCAATAAGGCGAGGGAGATGCTGTCCGATGTGCCACGAAGGTAAATTAAAACTCTGTCTAACGTTAGCCTCTTTCAGGAGTGATCTGCAGTGCTAGTGTCTACAGATCAGGAAGATGGAGTCGTCACAGGTTGTCACCCCTGATAGTGAAAACAGCCAAGTTTGGTGTTTGTGTTGAAAACAGGAACTT
This sequence comes from Sebastolobus alascanus, assembly GCA_916701645.2. Classification (NCBI taxonomy): domain Eukaryota; kingdom Metazoa; phylum Chordata; class Actinopteri; order Perciformes; family Sebastidae; genus Sebastolobus; species Sebastolobus alascanus. The sequence goes on along the minus strand of CAKAOJ020000443.1, from coordinate 503,698 downwards.
GGACTTTGTTGGACCAAATCCAGAGAAGAAAGCTTATTTTCATTACTAGATACGTTTAAGTTAATTTGAGATAGCCCTGTTTTTAAGTATGCGTACCAACCTGAGGCAGAACATTTTGATGAATAAGACATGTATATATGCCTTGTTTGTTTGTACTTGTCATGTCCTCAATAAAAAAAAAACTCAGTGGAAGTAACATTACCCTTTTTTAATCAACAGTAACCTTATACCTATCTCATGCTCGACAGGTATTCCCACTAATGTGAAGCAAAGACGTTAGAAAACAAACCCTGTAACCAGGCTGAACACTTATTTATGCTTAATATGGGATAGAGAGGCGTAGTCCCTTCCCTTCCAGTGGACCCCATTGGGCCTTTATCCAGCGACTCCTGGTCTTTTTATCAGCCGGGAAGAGAAAGAAGGATCAGACCCGTTGCTGGTGTGAGTTCATCCCAGTAGGAAACACACAGACATCGTAGCTTCAGAGAGAGAGACGTCACTACGAGACTTTTGGCTGTGTCGTCTTTCTAATTATGTATTTTCACAGTCTGATACTTTAACAGTTTTACAACAAAGTTTGATTTTATTGACTTGCAAAATTATGTTTTAAATTGACAAACATCATCTGTGTGATTCATGGCGCAATTCAAACGAGATCAAAAAATTATTTGTCTCTCTCCGTTGACTACTGTACATATTTTTTCCAAAATAAGGTCCCATGGTGGTCCACTGGAAGGGGCGGGACTCAACATGGCGATAGCAAGACGCAGCTTGCAGCTAACAGTGCTAACAATGCTAAACAGTGCAAACAATGGCGACAGTGCCAACCGAGACAGGGTTGTACGAACCTAGGTTGACTCCCCGCCGGGCCTAAGCATCGGGGAATTATTTTTTAGGGCCCGAGCACCGACAACGTCGGGTCAGTGAAAGCCCTTTTGAAACTGTAGGAATTCTTTTTCTTTTTCCATTTCTGACGACCTTAGCATGCTCAAAAAGTTGTTAAACTTGGCACACTTATCAGACGCGGTGTAAATTTTTGTATTTTAAGGGTCTCGGGCTCGGGTGTTGCAAAATGGCTAGGCAGACAGATGTAACATGTGGAGACGCAAAAAAAAGCCTCTTGGAGGTATACCCAAAACTCAACAGGAAGTCAGCCATTTTGAATTTAATGTGCGATTTTCGCCAATTTTTTGCGTTTTATAGGCCGTATACTTTAACGAACTCCTCCTACAGATTTAATCAGATCGACTTGATATTTGGTCAGGACCATCTTAAGACCTTAAGGATGAAAAGTTATTCAAATGGTGAGTTTTCACTGAACGACCTGACCGTGGCGTGGCGGCCATTTTGAGCCATTCGCCATGAAACAGGAAGTTGTTGTAACTCCACTGTACATAGTCCGATCTGCCCCAAATTTCTCAGGCATGATAAGGGTCCAGTCCTGAGTACGTTTGCATGTCCATATTGAGTCACACTCATAGCGCCCCCTACTGGCAACAGGAAATTACATGTTTTCTATTTTAATGTACTCTTCCTAGCAGGTTGAGCAGATCCACCTCAAATGTGGTCAGAAAAGCCTTAAGACCTTGATGATGCATTATTGTGAAGACTGTGAGTTTTCATTGAACGGCGTTGCCGTGGCATGGCGGCCATTTGGCGTGATTCACCATGAAACAGGAAGTTGTTGTAACTTCAGCATACTTTGTCAAATCTGCTCCAAATTTCTCAGCCATGATGGTGGTCCAGGCCTGAGGTCATTTTCATTTCAATATAGACTCATAGCCCCGCCCCAAGACGCTAGCCACGCCCCCTTTCATAACTCATGAACCGTTTGTCGTAGAGTCTTGTGGCAGGCGTCATTGCGCTCATCAGAGTTCCGGTTTCATTGTGCCTGGCAGCGTCGATCGGCATCCCGCCAGTACCCCCGACGCGTGGGAAGGTGCGAGGGCCCGTTCATCGCTGCTTGCAGCTTTAATTTTTAAAATGTTTTTTAAACAAAAATGTGTTACACAAATAGTGAACTCCTTTAAGGAATAATTCAGTGCGTGGGTTTGTGATTAATGTTAGCGAGTGTCGGTATGCGGTCGAGAGAGAGCGACAGACAGAGAGAGAGTGTGTGACGGACTGACGGCGAGTACGGCAGTAATGTTATAGCTGTGAGCGTAGCAGTGCATTTTCATACACTGGCCCAATAAAGACCTGAAACACGATTGTTACTGACTCTATCAGATACAGTATCTTATCTTCTGCTTTTCTAATTGTTACTTTCCATCATGTCTTGATGATGATGCGACGCTGACTGTGTGTTTTTGTCTTGAACAGGAACAGTTGTTCGAAGAGACTGCACACCACAGTCAGGTACACGGTGCAGCGCCTGTGTTAATGGGACTTATATGAACCAACCCAATGGCGTGAAAAAGTGTGAGCCCTGCACCACCTGTAACCAAGGTATGTCCACAATGAATCGATTAACATTTCTGTCTTTCATTCTTATTGACAACCTCCAAATTCAGTTTGATTTTGACGAATGCAGTAACGTGGAAAAGGTTTGATCGAATCAGGATACTGGACAAAATTTAAACATATAAAACAAATTGCAATAAATAAAAATATATTGCAGCCCTGCTAATGAATGCAGTTTGATAAAATGAATAAATAAATAAAGTGATAATGTACTGCTATGTTGACGGCGTGTTTGCTGAAAAGTGAGCCCTAATAATTCAGGAAATGTTCTTACAGGTTGTGTTGTAACAGGTATGTGCTTTATATGGAGCCTTGAGTGCACCACAGTGATATAATCGATTTTTACAGTGTTTAATTGTAAATAATATGATAAACCTTAAAGTGAAATAAATGAATGAATTAAAACTGAATTTAAATAGCGTGTTCTGAAGCTCCAATTACATTTCTCTCTTAATGATCAATAATTGAATTTCATAATGTAATTGCAGTTTACTTTTTGTGATTGATTTCATTTGAAGGTTGCACTCTTTAATTTTAAGATGTGTACGTGGGCGAACAACCTGAAAACCCACAGAGCAGCTACAGGAGCTCTGATTGGCCAGCTCCCTATGTGTTGGTCAGGAGTTTGGCCAATCAGAGCTCCTGCTGCTGCTCTGTGGGTTGGATTTCATTCAATTTGTCCTTGGTTTCAGTCGACCAAGTAGCACATAATCACATTATTTCAAATATTATTTAAAGGAACAGTGTGTAGCATTTAGGGGAATCTAGTGCCAAATTTGTTTAGTTTCCGAGCACCTTTAGCCCCTCAAAAACTAGATTAATTTGTCCTAAAAATAATAATAATAAACGGACCAATTACAACAGGGCCTCCGCCGACCTTCAATCTGTGCTCGGGCCCTAATAAGTATGATTTCTTTAGTGTATAATCACCTGAAACTAAGAATTGTTGTATTTTTGTTACCTTAGAATGAGACGTTTATATCTACATAGTGAGCGGGTCCTGTTCACGGAGCCGGCCGCCATGTTTCTACAGTAGCCCAGAACAGACAAACCAAACGCTGGCTCTAGACAGGGACATTCATGTTTTTGCGTCGGCCACCGTAGTTCTCCTACATGCTCGGCACAGGGAAGAAGATTCAGTAGGTTGCAATCTGCAACCTCACCGCTAGATGCTGCCAAATCCTACACACTGGCCCCTTAAGCTTGCATAAAATGTATAAATGTATGTTTAACAACAATATAATGACTGTTTTTCTGTTTGCTTTTAGGTCACGGTCTCGTTGCCAAACAGGCGTGCACATCCACAACTAACACAATTTGTGATGTTTTAAGTGGCTATTTCTGCAGAGCTTATGTGGATGATAAAGGATGTAGTGAAGCACTAAAACATACTCCATGTGCACCTGGTCACAGGATGAAAGAACCTGGTAAGAAAAATTCAGTCAGACTAGTGCGACAGTGAGTATGATTACATGCACACTACTATCCTGGTTTGGCACATAGTTTAGCCTGGTTATTCAGCTCCATGTATACATGGTACTAATAACAGTATCCAAGTTTCTGAGCCTCGGCGACAGTTCAGAACTTCAGACTCGTCTTTGACTCCTCCAAATCCACCAGATTTGTCATTTCTGTGCCAGTTTGGTTGGTCTGGACTGCTGCTTTTACCACACTGCTGTTTTTAGCCTTTCCATCTGATCATCAGAAATGTAACGGCAAGATTGACAATACAGTTTGTGTGTGTACCTGTGTCAGACTGGTGTCAGATTTAGACTTTTACTTCGGCACGCAGACATCATTACATCAAGTATTATCATATGTTTTACTACTCTATAACTTGAAAGCGTCTCCTCTATAGTGCCTACTCTATAACATATTCAGGTTTCTGATTCAGGATATGATGACCTGGGCCCGTGTTTATCAAGCGTCTCAGTAACCCTCCTGAAAGTTGACCTAGGACAAAAAGTATTCATATCTCAGGACTGATTTCCTGCAGTGAGATACTTGGTTCACTCATATCATAACTGGGATACTAGTGTGCATGTAAAACCACTCAATGAAGACACTGATTGAGTCTGATAAATGATGGATCTTCATCAGATGTTGGGTTCCTGTGTTATTAATCTCACTTGTGTCTGTTTCTCTAAGGAACCAGCAGAACTGATACAGTGTGTGAACCTTGTCAACCAGGACATTTTTCACTGGATGGTCTGAATTGCACGGTTTGGACTATGTAAGATATTGTTTCTACAGTAATTACTATAAAGTAGGGTTTTTCCTGCCCTGTAGCACAAAGTGTTGATTGTTGATCATTTCAATCCACAGGAGATTTTATAACATTGCCAATCCCTCAGTCTCATTTCATCTGATCTTTCAATAGACGTTTTTGAAAGTGTTACTTTTAATACTGATCTGTTTTTAATAAGTGTGACATTACCCACTTCGTACTTTGATGACACTTCAAATGAGTTTTGATTTGAAACACACAAAGTATTAAAGTTGTCTTTCATTTCTCTTTTCCGACAGTTGCTCAGGAACCCAAGTAAAGGTCAAAGAAGGAAGCAGCAGCAGTGATGTTGTCTGTGGAAGAAAGCATTTCTGTTATATACCTTTAATAATCATCATGCTATTAATTATAGCACTCGCGATCACAGGTTAGTGCTTGTTCTGAATCTCTAATTTGACCTAATATATAAAATCATTTCCACCCATGTTTTTCTCCTCGTTGCCTTCAGTGGCTGGTCACTAATGGTTTTAGCTAATATGTTTCTTACTTTTGAATTTCAGACAAACTTATCTTTGAGAAAAAAAAAGGTACATTGGGTAAATTTATTTTTCCTAAATACATATTTTTTTAAGTTCTCTGTATGCAAATGTGTCTCAAATGTTCTCACACAACAGGCTGCACTGCATGAAATTCTACACAAAAATGTTCTAATGTCCTATTTAATTTGTCTTCTTTTTCTCCACCTACGTATCAATCAATGAATTTTATTTTCCACGTGAAATTAGTTAGGTACAACTCCAGTGAAATGCAATCCCGTTATCTTTCCTTCAATTTGTGCATTATTCACCATAAAGCAAACGCCTCCTTCTTGTTTTCCTCGCAGAAACCTTGAGGTCTGAGAGCAGATCTGCTCCGTCAGATCAGCGCACAGAAAAAAGGTCACCAGGCTGAATGATGCCGTCCAGCACTCCAGGATCCAGCTGTTGGGACCAGAGACCACGTGATCCTTGAGTCCTTATCTCAGTCCTGTGGATTTGCATTTTACACGCACAGAGTTTTAAGAAAAACTTTCCACCAGCCTGGATGAAGATCCAGAAAGGACCAGAGTCATTATGTCTACATGTTTTCTGTTGTACGTACATTCATGGACGTGATATCTCAGGAACGCCAGGAGGGACTTGCTTCAAATTTGGTGTAAACGACCACTTGGACTCAAGAATGAACTGATTAGATTTTGGTGGTCAAAGGTCGCCGTGACATCATAAAACACGTATTTGGCCAAAACTCAAGAATTCATCTGCTAATTATGATAATTTAACACCAATGTCTAAAAGGATAAAATTATGAAGTGATGACATTTTGAACAGACGTGGATATAATCTGCAGCTTGACTGGTTGGTAAAGGCGTACAAACGCAAGGCGGTAATTATAGTGATTTTTACAATCAATTATCACGCCCATTACATACACTTTATTATTTAAACATTTATCATAATTTTTATTTAATCACTGATTTATCAATTAATATTATGAACTTTGTTTTACTTAAATTCAATGATAACTTGTTAATATCAAACCATTTCTTTAAGGCTTTTAATTCCCTTTCCACTATTCAGAAGCTGTTCCAAACTTGGGTCTGGGTCGCCAGTAACCTGTAATCACAGTTAAAGTGAACTTTGGTAGAACTTTGGGTTGTATCGCTAACTAGCCGTGATACTGTACATGCCCAAAAATCATCATCAATTGCTACCGTACTCGCACGAGCGGATTGCGGTTTGTTACGCTTTTGTTTGTCTCTCCATTCACTCCAGTTTCTCGCAAAACAAGTCTCCAAATCACACTAAGCCAAATGAACAGAACAAAACTCGTTTATGGGAACGCTGCTTCTGTCCTCTGCTCTCTGATGGTGATTCGTCGAGAGCAGGGCTCAGCTTCTCCTCCACATTAGAGTTGGGCCGGTGTAAAAACTTTCAATCCAGTTTGGTATTAAGCCACAACACTGGACCTTTACACTGAATTTTACCACTAGGTCTCACACTTCACTCAGCTGCTGCAACTCAGTGGAGCGGCTTTTCACTAAAATGAGAATAGCTGGTCCACCCTAAATCAGCGGTGACATTTTGCTTTAATTTCGTTTCCGGAGTAGAACTCTGAAACTATTTAACTTAGGAACTTCAAATTTGGTATGATGGTTGACAGTGTGGTCTAGTTGTGCCTTTTGGGGCAAAACCTTTGGCCCTACTTTAGCAGGGGGAGCGGGGGTATGTGAGCCATGCTCACTTTTACCTTGTTTGATATATGTGTATGTATCAAATATGTTGGCGCCGATAGCAACCGGGAGTAACAAGACTACAGGGTTAACGTTAGCCGGCTACACAGAGTAGCATAGCCCGTTCTCTTCCAGAATGTAGCCTAGCTTGTTAGCCTTAGCTTGCTTAGTAGCTTCAAGCTAGGTTGGCGTGTTTCAGCAACCAGGCTTCATTCGGCCCGCCTCAGCTCCATCCACGCTCCACCTCTTTGAGTTTCCTTTTTGCTCTTCAACCTTTGGGTGAAGTCACGGAGACTACGTCCATATTTTATACAGTCTATACTGTAACCAAATAAATGTAATCCTATTGGAGTTGGCACCTTGCCGTGGTGGATTAGCTTGTGTGTCTCGGTGACTCTGTGAGTTATTCCGACAGGAAACTGATCTTAGTTTCCTTATATGTTCAACCAGCTCGGCTTGGTCACAGGTTAGAGACCAGACAAAGATCAACTCCTCTGCTCAGATTTGAAGGTCATTTAAAAAAAAAAAAAACATGTCTGTGATCTTCTGAAATCGTCTGTGCCAGATTTGTTGCTTTTATCGCAAAATGCACTTTTGTTATGCAAATTTCAGCTTAGCTGCCCCACTACATAGAATACACACAGTATAACACATTATGCAGACATTTTCTGCATAACCAGCACTACTGATAACTTTTGCACTCTTTGGTAGAATTTTGAATATAGGATTTAGACCAATGTTTCTCAGTACTTGTAACTTAACTTTGACCAGTGTGTACAATATGTGTTGAATCTTGTATTTGTAATAAAGTCCTTTTAACTTTCTGCACTAACAAAGCTGGGCCATTATATTTTTCTAGCATAGGAGAGACTTTTATTTATCTTTTGAAATATCAACACAGAATTAAAGTTCCATACAGTATAGCTTTAATTTTACTTTGCTTTTTATTGTGTTAATGAATGTTGTTCCAATGCATTCCTTCAAATTGTCTGTGTTTGATTGGTGCCATAAAAAAATAAAAGTCGATAAAAAAAATTAAGATCGATTGAACATGTGTTTCACTTGCTAGACCAGACTGAAGGTTAAAAGCAGTCAGAGAGTAAAGATGGCTTCAGTACAGACCGGACAGCATCGCCAGGGAAGAGAAGAATAAATAATAAAAGATGTCTACTGTCTGGGTTGGGTTGTACTGTAGATTCAAATCATTGATTTCAAAGGACTGGAACCAACATATCTTGGTATCCTACATACATCTATCAACAATGACATTAATGACAATGCTGTGATAGATCAGATCTCTATCCTCCAACATCTCGGCTCGCTGGCCACTAATAGAATTTTTTTTGTCAAAAACCTAGACATCACTTTTTACTACCAGCTGAAATTTGATAAACTCATCAAGACCGTTATTCAGTCCTGCTGCATTCACCTGAGGAGTATCGCAAAAATGGTAAATGGTAAATGGACTTACATTTATATAGCTCCTTTCTAGTCTTCTGACACTCAAAGCTGTTTACACTACTTGTCAGTATTCACCCATTCACACAAACATTCACACACTGATGGCAGAGGCTGCCATGCAAGGTACCGACCTGCCAATCAGGATCTAATCTAAATACTCAAGTACCTGTATAAAATGTAATGCAACAGTCATGTTAAAATACTACTTTTATAAAGCTTACAATTTGTGTGAGTGAGTCAGAGAGATGTTGATACTAACAGGTCATTTTGACTCCGCCATGTTGAAATGCAGTTGTTGTCCACTCACTGAGCAAAGTTCAGTAAGACTTTTATTTTGAAGAGTTAGTCTGGAAGTGTCTTCGCTGGTCGACGTCGGTCTGTCGTTGGGTTTTGCGGGTGGTTTGAAGGTTTGACCCATGGATGTATTAAAAGAACTAAAAAATCACCCTTCCTTGGAATAAATGCAGTGGGGAAGAATTTCAAACTTAGTCAATTAGCAGACGATACTACAATTTTTCTGAAAGACCAAAGTCAGGTTTCAAAGGCAGTGGATTGTATAAATGAGTTTACAAATGTTTTTCAGGTTTAAAAATGAACTTAGATAAATCTGTTTTATTTCCAATAAAAACCTGTAATCTATTGGATTGTCACGGGATCCCAATTAAAGAAAAGGTTACATACCTAGGCATTGTTATTTGTAAGAATGTGGAACAAAGAGATAAGTTAAATTGTGACCCTATTGTTGAAAAAACTAAAGTGAAATTGAATTCGTGGCTAATGAGAGATATTTCTATATATGTTAGGGTTCTGTTATCCAAAACAGAAGGTATCTCTAGATCAGTTTATGTGTCATTGTCACTCAGTGTGCCAACAATTATAACCAAGGAATTGGATAAGATGCTATATGATTATATTTGGAGGGAAAAAAACATTATCTTAAAAAAGATGTTATTAGAGGTAATAGAGAACACGGTGGCCTTGAGGTGTTGGATTTTAATATCTTGAATAGTACTTTTAAGGTTAAGTGAATTATAGAGTTTTTGAAGAATCCCAACAGTATCTGGAATGCTTTCCCTGCATATTTATTTAATTCTATTGGTGGCATTGATTTTTTGCTAAAATGCAATTTTTCTGTTGACAAAATGCCAATTAAACTAATGAACTTTCATAAGCAAGCACTTTTAGCCTGGAAATTAGCATACAAACACAATTTCAGTCCTCATAGATATTTTATTTGGAATAATAAGGATATGTTGTATAAAAATAAATCACTGATTTACCGCTCATGGGTTGACAATGGAATTTTGTTAGTTGGTCAACTGGTAAATAATAATGGTCTGTTGATGTCATATTCAGAATTTCTTCAAAGATTTAAGATACCAGTCACACCCAAGGAATATGCTATTATTTTTGATGCAGTTCCCACAGGTTCTCTTCAATTTTTAAAGAGTTGTAATCTCACAGAAACTGACATTATTAGTGCTGAGCATATTTTTATTGGAGATATTAACATTCTGAATAAGCCATGCACTAACAGACACATTAGAGATATTTTGAACTGTGTTACACCTCCTATTGGTCGTCTATATACGGGTGATTTACAGTGGAAAAAGGCTTGTTGTATTCTAAACAAATATTGTATCAATAATAAAGTGAAAGAAGTATCCTTCAAGATTTTACATAGAATTTACCCTGTTAAAGAAGTATTAGAAAGATTTAAAATAAATATAGACTCTACATGTGTTTTCTGCGATTCAGATCGAGAAATAATATTTCATTTATTTTTTCACTGTAATCGTTCGACTTTATTTTGGACAGATATGCAAAATTTCATAAATAGAAAAATGAGTGCTAATGTACAGATTAATGTATTTGATGTGATGCTATGTTTTGTGGGATGGATAGCAACATTACCTATATAATTCAGCTTCTAATTATACTTGGTAAATTCCACATCCACAAATGGAAATGGTCTGACTCCAAACAACCTGCTTTTGTCGGTTTCTTGTTGAACTCAAGCAGTACGGCACCTTACTGGAAAATGTCAAAAACCAAAAAGGTGTAAAGTCTCTCAATATTTTAAAGGAAGTACATTTTCTTGAACTCTGAAAAGACTTGAAATGAATGGACATTGAACTCCTCTGGCATTAAGGTTTGTTTTTGTTGTTGTTTTTTTGTTTGTCTTGTTTGTTTTGTACTGTTAATTGTATTCCCTATACTTTTGTACTTGTCTTGTGTTGAAAATAAAGTTCTGAAAAGAAAAAGAAAGAAAGTCCGGATCTACAGCTAACATACATTGGGAAATTATGAAGTTTTAAAAGAAACTGATTTAGCTAAACGAATCTAGTTTTCCTCATTAGTTGTTTTTTATTTTTTTTATTTTTTTTATTTTTTTAATTTTATTGTTTCTGCACAATTTCCTGTTCCACACTCCAGTCCAGCTGGAGGCGGTAATGCGCCTCTAAGATGGTTTGCCAGCCGCCAATAAACACCAAAGAAGAAGAAGAAGAAGTTTGCTAGTCAACTTCCGGTCCGTCAGAGCACGCTTTCCTTCCGCGGTTTTGTGAAACGACGAACGAACGAACAACTGTTTCGGCTTTTAGGAAACGAATTACAAAATGAGTAAAGCGCATCCCCCGGAGCTGAAGAAGTGAGTAGCCCGGCGTGTTTAATTAAACCTGTATTCTGTCATTTAAACTGTTTAATGGTTCCTGCACAGCAACACTGATAACGGTGCAGTGATAGAAACGGAGACGAGCTACCATCAGCTAGTTAGCATCAGCTAGCCACCAGCTAGCCACCATCAGCTAGTTAGCATCAGCTAGTTAGCATTATCTAGTTAGCATTAGCTAGCCACCATCAGCTAGTTAGCATCAGCTAGCCACCATCAGCTAGTTAGCATTAGCTAGCCACCATCAGCTAGCCACCACCAGCTAGCCACCATCAGCTAGTTAGCATTAGCTAGCCACCATCAGCTAGCCACCATCAGCTAGTTAGCATCAGCTAGCCACCATCAGCTAGTTAGCATTAGCTTATTCAATTTTGCAATCGGTCAAACTTACTGGACATATGGAGATATCGTCACCCAACTGATCTACAATACACTTGGAGCAACAAACATTTTTCTCTTTCGTCTAGAATTGACTTTTGGCTAATTTCAAAAGATATGGAAAGACAGGTCACAGAAGTAAACATTTGTCCTGCTATAATGACTGACCATAGAACAATTCTACTCAAACTAAATCTTCCAAGTCAAGATAAAAGGGTTTTTAATCATTGGAATTGTAATAGTTCTTTGTTATGCAATAAGGAATTTACTGGAGTTATAAAAAACCTTATTGAACAGTACTGGAAATATGCAATTTCTAATGATGACTATGGGGGAGGGGTTTTTGGGAAATTTTCTTAAATTTTAAAAAAAGTTTGAATCGGTCACCAGGCTGAATGATGCCGTCCAGCACTCCAGGATCCAGCTGTTGGGACCAGAGACCACGTGATCCTTGAGTCCTTATCTCAGTCCTGTGGATTTGCATTTTACACGCACAGAGTTTTAAGAAAAACTTTCCACCAGCCTGGATGAAGATCCAGAAAGGACCAGAGTCATTATGTCTACATGTTTTCTGTTGTACGTACATTCATGGACGTGATATCTCAGGAACGCCAGGAGGGACTTGCTTCAAATTTGGTGTAAACGACCACTTGGACTCGAGAATGAACTGATTAGATTTTGGTGGTCAAAGGTCGCCGTGACATCATAAAACACGTATTTGGCCAAAACTCAAGAATTCATCTGCTAATTATGATAATTTAACACCAATGTCTAAAAGGATAAAATTATGAAGTGATGACATTTTGAACAGACGTGGATATAATCTGCAGCTTGACTGGTTGGTAAAGGCGTACAAACGCAAGGCGGTAATTATAGTGATTTTTACAATCAATTATCACGCCCATTACATACACTTTATTATTTAAACATTTATCATAATTTTTATTTAATCACTGATTTATCAATTAATATTATGAACTTTGTTTTACTTAAATTCAATGATAACTTGTTAATATCAAACCATTTCTTTAAGGCTTTTAATTCCCTTTCCACTATTCAGAAGCTGTTCCAAACTTGGGTCTGGGTCGCCAGTAACCTGTAATCACAGTTAAAGTGAACTTTGGTAGAACTTTGGGTTGTATCGCTAACTAGCCGTGATACTGTACATGCCCAAAAATCATCATCAATTGCTACCGTACTCGCACGAGCGGATTGCGGTTTGTTACGCTTTTGTTTGTCTCTCCATTCACTCCAGTTTCTCGCAAAACAAGTCTCCAAATCACACTAAGCCAAATGAACAGAACAAAACTCGTTTATGGGAACGCTGCTTCTGTCCTCTGCTCTCTGATGGTGATTCGTCGAGAGCAGGGCTCAGCTTCTCCTCCACATTAGAGTTGGGCCGGTGTAAAAACTTTCAATCCAGTTTGGTATTAAGCCACAACACTGGACCTTTACACTGAATTTTACCACTAGGTCTCACACTTCACTCAGCTGCTGCAACTCAGTGGAGCGGCTTTTCACTAAAATGAGAATAGCTGGTCCACCCTAAATCAGCGGTGACATTTTGCTTTAATTTCGTTTCCGGAGTAGAACTCTGAAACTATTTAACTTAGGAACTTCAAATTTGGTATGATGGTTGACAGTGTGGTCTAGTTGTGCCTTTTGGGGCAAAACCTTTGGCCCTACTTTAGCAGGGGGAGCGGGGGTATGTGAGCCATGCTCACTTTTACCTTGTTTTATATACTGTATGTTTATGTATAAAATATGTTGGCGCCAATAGCAACCGGGAGTAACAAGACTACAGGGTTAACGTTAGCCGGCTACACAGAGTAGCATAGCCCGTTCTCTTCCAGAATGTAGCCTAGCTTGTTAGCCTTAGCTTGCTTATTAGCTTCAAGCTAGGTTGGCGTGTTTCAGCAACCAGGCTTCATTCGGCCCGCCTCAGCTCCATCCACGCTCCACCTCTTTGAGTTTCCTTTTTGCTCTTCAACCTTTGGGTGATCCTATTGGAGTTGGCACCTTGCCGTGGTGGATTAGCTTGTGTGTCTCGGTGACTCTGTGAGTTATTCCGACAGGACACTGATCTTAGTTTCCTTATATGTTCAACCAGCTCGGCTTGGTCACAGGTTAGAGACCAGACAAAGATCAACTCCTCTGCTCAGATTTGAAGGTCATTTAAAAAAAAAAAAAACATGTCTGTGATCTTCTGAAATCGTCTGCCAGATTTGTTGCTTTTATCGCAAAATGCACTTTTGTTATGCAAATTTCAGCTTAGCTGCCCCACTACATAGAATACACACAGTATAACACATTATGCAGACATTTTCTGCATAACCAGCACTACTGATAACTTTTGCACTCTTCGGTAGAATTTTGAATATAGGATTTAGACCAATGTTTCTCAGTATTAACTTGTGTGTACAATACGTGTTGAATCTTGTATTTGTAATAAAGTCCTTTTAACTTTCTGTACTAACAAAGCTGGGCCTTTATATTTTTCTAACATGGGAGAGACTTTTATCTATCTTTTGAAATATCAATTTAATATTATATAATATTAATATTAAAGTTCCTTACAGTAGCTTTAATTTTACTTTGCTTTTTATTGTGTTAATGAATGTTGTTCAAATGCATTCCTTCAAATTGTCTGTGTTTGATTGGTGCCATAAAAAAATAAAAGCCAAAGATCGACTGAACATGTGTTTCACTTGCTAGACCAGACTGAAGGTTAAAAACAGTCAGAGAGTAAATCTGGCTTCAGTACAGACCTGACAGCATCGCCAGGGAAGAGAAGAATAAATAATAAAAGATGTCTACTGTCTGGGTTGGGTTGTACTGTAGATTCAAATCATTGATTTCAAAGGACTGGAACCAACATATCTTGGTATCCTACATACATCTATCAACAATGGCATTAATGACAATGCTGTGATAGATCAGATCTCTATCCTCCAACATCTCGGCTCGCTGGCCACTAATAGAATTTTTTTTGTCAAAAACCTAGACATCACTTTTTACTACCAGCTGAAATTTGATAAACTCATCAAGACCGTTATTCAGTCCTGCTGCATTCACCTGAGGAGTATCGCAAAAATGGTAAATGGTAAATGGACTTGCATTTATATAGCTCCTTTCTAGTCTTCCGACCACTCAAAGCTATTTACACTTCATGTCAGCATTCACCCATTCACACACACATTCACACACTGATGGCAGAGGCTGCCATGCAAGGTGCCAACCTGCCAATCAGGATCTAACCTAAATACTCAAGCACCTGTATAAAATGTAATGCAACAGTCATGTTAAAATACTACTTTTATGAAGCTTACAATTTGTGTGAGTGAGTCAGAGAGGTGTTGATACTAACAGGTCATTTTGACTCCGCCATGTTGAAATGCAGTTGTTGTCCACTCACTGAGCAAAGTTCAGTAGGACTTTTATTTTGAAGAGTTAGTACGTAAGTGTCTTCGCTGGTCGACGTTGGTCTGTCATTGGGGTTTTGCGGGTGGTTTGACGGTTTGACCCATGGATGTATTAAAAGAACTAAAAAATCACCCTTCCTTGGAATAAATGCAGTGGGGAAGAATTTCAAACTTAGTCAATTAGCAGACGATACTAAAATTTTTCTGAAAGACCAAAGTCAGGTTTCAAAGGCAGTGGATTGTATAAATGAGTTTACAAATGTTTTTCAGCTTTAAAAATGAACTTAGATAAATCTGTTTTATTTCCAATAAAAACCTGTAATCTATTGGATTGTCACGGGATCCCAATTAAAGAAAAGGTTACATACCTAGGCATTGTTATTTGTAAGAATGTGGAACAAAGAAGTAAGTTAAATTGTGACCCTATTGTTGAAAAAACTAAACTGAAATTGAATTTGTGGCTAATGAGAGATATTTCTATATATGGTAGGGTTCTGTTATCCGAAACAGAAGGTATCTCTAGATCAGTTTATGTGTCATTGTCACTCAGTGTGCCAACAATTATAACCAAGGAATTGGATAAGATGCTATATGATTATATTTGGAGGGAAAAAAACATTATCTTAAAAAAGATGTTATTAGAGGTAATAGAGAACAAGGTGGCCTTGAGGTGTTGGATTTTAATATCTTGAATAGTACTTTTAAGGTTAAGTGGATTATAGAGTTTTTGAAGAATCCCAACAGTATCTGGAATGCTTTCCCTGCATATTTATTTAATTCTATTGGTGGCATTGATTTTTTGCTAAAATGCAATTTTTCTGTTGACAAAATCCCAATTAAACTAATGAACTTTCATAAGCAAGCACTTTTAGCCTGGAAATTAGCATACAAACACAATTTCAGTCCTCATAGATATTTTATTTGGAATAATAAGGATATGTTGTATAAAATAAATCACTGTTTTATCGCTCATGGGTTGACAATGGAATTTTGTTAGTTAGTCAACTGGTAAATAATAATGGTCTGTTGATGTCATATTCAGGATTTCTTCAAAGATTTAAGATACCAGTCACACCCAAGGAATATGCTATTATTTTTGATGCAGTTCCCACAGGTTCTGTTAAATTTTTAAAGAGTTGTAATCTCACAGAAACTGACATTATTAGTGCTGAGCATATTTTTATTGGAGATATTAACATTCTGAATAAGCCATGCACTAACAGACACATTAGAGATGTTTTGAACTGTGTTACACCTCCTATTGGTCGTCTATATACGGGTGATTTACAGTGGAAAAAGGCTTGTTGTATTCTAAACAAATATTGTATCAATAATAAAGTGAAAGAAGTATCCTTCAAGATTTTACATTGAATTTACCCTGTTAAAGAAGTATTAGAAAGATTTAAAATAAATATAGACTCTACATGTGTTTTCTGCGATTCAGATCGAGAAACAATATTTCATTTATTTTTTCACTGTAATCGTTCGACTTTATTTTGGACAGATATGCAAAATTTCATAAATAGAAAAATGAGTACTAATGTACAGATTAATGTATTTGATGTGATGCTATATTTTGTGTTTTATGGGATGGATAGCAACATTACCTATATAATTCAGCTTCTGATTATACTTGGTAAATTCCACATCCACAAATGGAAATGGTCTGACTCCAAACAACCTGCTTTCGTTGGTTTCTTGTTGAACTCAAGCAGTATGGCACCTTACTGGAAAATGTCAAAAACCAAAAAGTTGTAAAGTCTCTCAATATTTTAAAGGAAGTACATTTTCTTGAACTCTGAAAAGACTTGAAATGAATGGACATTGAACTCCTCTGGCATTAAGGTTTGTTTTTGTTGTTGTTTTTGTTTGTCTTGTTTGTTTTGTACTGTTTATTGTATTCCCTATACTTTTGTACTTGTCTTTTGTTGACAATAAATGAAAAGAAAAAGAAAGAAAGTCCGGATCTACAGCTAACATATATTATGGGAAATTATGAAGTTTTTAAAAGAAACTGATTTAGCTAAACGAATCTAGTTTTCCTCATTAGTTGTTTTTTATTTTTTTTATTTTTTTTTATTTTATTGTTTCTGCACAATTTCCTGTTCCACACTCCAGTCAAGCTGGTGGCGGTAATGCGCCTCTAAGATGGTTTGCCAGCCGCCAATAAACACCAAAGAAGAAGAAGAAGAAGTTTGCTAGTCAACTTCCGGTCCGTCACAGCACGCTTTCCTTCGCGGTTTTGTGAAACGACGAACGAACGAACAACTGTTTCGGCTTTTAGGAAACGAATTACAAAATGAGTAAAGCGCATCCACCGGAGCTGAAGAAGTGAGTAGACCGGCGTGTTTAATTAAACCTGTATTCTGTCATTTAAACTGTTTAATGGTTCCTGCACAGCAACACTGATAACGGTGCAGTGATAGAAACGGAGACGAGCTACCATCAGCTAGTTAGCATCAGCTAGCCACCATCAGCTATTTAGCATCAGCTAGTTAGCATTAGCTAGCCACCATCAGCTAGTTAGCATCAGCTAGCCACCATCAGCTAGTTAGCATCAGCTAGTTAGCATTAGCTAGCCACCATCAGCTAGTCACCACCAGCTAGCCACCATCAGCTAGTTAGCATTAGCTAGCCACCATCAGCTAGCCACCACCAGCTAGCCACCATCAGCTAGCCACCATCAGCTAGTTAGCATCAGCTAGCCACCATCAGCTAGTTAGCATTAGCTTATTCAACTTTGCAATCGGTCAAACTTACTGGACATATGGAGATATCGTCACCCAACTGATCTACAATACACTTGGAGCAACAAACATTTTTCTCTTTCGTCTAGAATTGACTTTTGGCTAGTTTCAAAAGATATGGAAAGACAGGTCACAGAAGTAAACATGTGTCCTGACCATAGAACAATTCTACTCAAACTAAATCTTACAAGTCAAGATAAAAGGGTTTTTAATCATTGGAAATGTAATAGTTCTTTGTTATGCAATAAGGAATTTACTGGAGTTATAAAAAACCTTATTGAACAGTACTGGAAATATGCAATTTCTAATGATGACTATGGGAGGTATTGGGAATTGCTTAAATATGAAATTAGGAAATTTGCAATTCAATTTAGTAAAGAGTTGGCTAAAAACAAAAGAGTTAAAATAGAGAATTTAATTAAATGTATTTTTGTGTTTGTTTATTTGGTTTTTATTTGGTTTTGTTTTATTCCTCCTTTCCCTTTCTTTACACTTTATTTGTTGTACAATTTACAATTTATTTTTATACTGTAAGATATGTTTGCAGAACTGTAATAAAACATCTGAACATGTGATTATATTGTATTGAACTTTTGAAAAAAAAAAAAAAAAAGTTAGCATTAGCTAGCCACCATTAGCTAGCTAACATTAGCCACCATTAGCTAGCCTTTCTGGCTGTTAGCAGTGTAATGTTAGCTCTCATCTGTTCGCCTCTGTAGTCTAACTCTCTGTTGTTTGTCTTCCTTCAGGTTCATGGACAAGAAGCTTTCATGTGAGTACATCTAAACCCACTCAGTCATAATCATTGAAAGCACTGAGTAAAGTCCACAGGCCAACAATAGAGAGGAGGACATCAAAGTTGTAGTGCAAATTAAAAAGGGCTTGTTTTACTCTAATGCTTCTGCCTCACCTCTGTGTAAATGTATACTGTTTATATATTACGTTACCATTCAAAAGTTAGTAATCTGCTGCCACTAAGGTTAATGTGGCTCAGTCAGATGTCTGAGAGGAATACTCTACTCTATATGTCTGAATGGTCTTTCAATGGTTCAGAGACAAAGATCCCTCTGACCAACAGTTGGATAAGAATAGAAGAAATCAGCAGTCTATGGTGAAAGAAGCTGACCATCAAAATGTGTGCAGATTTAAACAGGAACATGTTTCAGTGTCACACTAAAGCAGCCTATAACAAGCTGGAACTAACTTGAAAAATGAATGAATTAAGAAGGTTAGTCTAGGGTTAGCAGCACTGTTGGAATATCAGCTGAACATACTATGAAAGCAGTGGACTTTTAAACTGTGAAGGAAGCGGTGATTAATCCTAACATGAAAGATTCATCAGTTTTTTTTGTTTTTTTTGGTCCCTTTTAGTGAAGTTGAATGGAGGCAGACACGTGCAGGGCATCCTGCGCGGGTTCGACCCCTTCATGAACCTGGTGGTGGATGACTCTCTGGAGATGGGCCCAGGAGGACAACAGAACACCATCGGCATGGTGGTCAGTAGTAGTAGTAGTAGTAGTAGTAGTAGTAGTAGTAGTAGTAGTGGTAGTAGTAGTAGTACCTTGGCTGGTGTTGTTCTGTATGTTTTTTTTATTGTCAACAAACACCATGAAAAGAACAGGGCTGTGTTCAAAATCACTCCCTTTTTACTGTATAGGGCAGTGCACTATATTTAACAATTTTATTTGGTGATCCAAATTCTGAGTTTACCACCACAATGACTCTGAAGTGTCAGAAATCTCAAATTGATTAATAATAATAATAATAATAATAATAATAATAATAATAATGGTAAACTAGGTGGTGTCTGTTAGTTAAGAAGTAGTGAATGAATGAAGGAGTGATTGGTTCCTACTGGTGAGGTAAATCTCTAAAAACAGGCGAGATTGAGTCAAAATAAACTACAGTGTATGAAGGAACATGTCAGCCAGTGTGGCTCACTGATGTGGTTTAATAGTTTCCGGACAACAGTTATGGCACAGAGGAATGAGATATATGAGGCTTTGAATACACAAACATTATTTGTTAGTAGATACGTTGGCTGTTGGTTTGGGTCTTTTCATGGAATTTGTTGACAATGACAAAAATATATAATATCTCCAGACTTGATCACAGCTTTCATTGTTTGATTTCTGAGAATGTGTCTTTCACAGCAGACATTTTGACATGGCAGGAAAAGCACATGTGTATTTACCTAATGTCTACAAAGTGTAGTGAAAGCAGCATCCACCTCGACCGTGGATGGTCCGTCCCTCCCTCCCCGCAGCAGAGGGAGGAAGGGACTGTAAACCGGGACGGACTGTCCTCAGTGTGTCAGTGGCGATGTGCAACCCTCCCGTCTTCAAACACCGGCCCCGTCTCGTTTACCATGATGCTTTA
This sequence comes from Sebastolobus alascanus, assembly GCA_916701645.2. Classification (NCBI taxonomy): domain Eukaryota; kingdom Metazoa; phylum Chordata; class Actinopteri; order Perciformes; family Sebastidae; genus Sebastolobus; species Sebastolobus alascanus. Next base: position 483,681 of record CAKAOJ020000443.1, on the reverse strand, counting down.
CGGGTGTGACAAACAACGTGTTCATGATTAAATTATTTAAGTAAATGTCTTACATTCAAAATGTTACTGAAGTACAAAAGTATAAGCATCAAAATATACTTAAAGTACCAAAAGTAAAATTAGCCTACTCATTATGCAGAATTGCCCATTTCACAATAATATGTATTATGGTATATTATTGTATTATAATTATTGATGCATTACTGTGTTCATCACTTTAATGTTGCAGCTGGTAAAGGTTCTAATTTTAACTACTTTATATGCGTAATAATGATATACTACTTAATAATACACCACAGTTTACGAGTTGATTTTTATTTAGTATTAAGACTCTGAATCTGTAGTAACTAATATTGTCAAATAAATAATTGAAGTAAAAAGTACAACATTTCCCTCTGAGATGTAGCGGAGTAGAAGTGGGCTATAAAGTTACATAAAATGCCTTGCGTCGATCATTTTCTTAGTTTTCAGGCAAGAAAATGTTGTCACCTTTTTTGGGCCATCACCAGTTTGCACCCCTGCTCCGTCACCGTCTACACAGGATGCATTCAGGCTCAGTATTGAGTGTAGGTCACCCGTGTTTTGGCAGCACTCAGAGCCTAGCACAGAGTGATTGTAGTTACGCACGTAAAACGGAAGACTTGCAGATTAGAAATCTGCTTCAGGTCACCGTTATGCACATGTAGCATGAGTGAAATGCGAGCTACATATGTGTCTTATGTAGACAGCTGGATTGATTAAAATCAGAGCGTATCTGTTGCGTCAGGTGCATGTGAGACAGACGACTGAAACACGTCACGTGAAGACATTAAAAATGTCTCTATGTGAACCAGAATGCTCAGTAATATGCCAGAGTGTTCACTCTCTGTGGTCTCGTGTCTCATAGGTCATCAGAGGAAACAGCATCATCATGTTGGAGGCCTTGGAGAGAGTATGAGAGGAGAGGAGAGCAGACGGCTGCTCATGGAGAAGAGAATGATCCACCCTTTTTTACAATGTGTCATCCCTTTCACTTGTTTGTTTGAACGAGGCGAAGCAATTGTGTGTCTTTGAGTTGTAAAATGTCTGATTTCCATTGACCGGGATGTTTTGTTTAGACATATTTTGAATTGCGTAATCTTGTGAATAAATCAGTTTTTCTTTGTATTTAGTGTTTGTGCATTCAGTTCACTATGTACAGTGTATTACCACCATATGACCAGTTATTGCTTTCACATGTTACTGTAGCAGCCTCATGGCTTTGAGCCAACAGGCAGATTAATGACAATCTGAACCGTGCACTAAATATGAGAATTTGGTCAAACATCTGATTGGTTGGTTGGGTGTGTGCAGGTAAATTCCCAAGGAGCTGCTGCCCTCCACCAACGTGTTTTCTACTCTAAACGTCAGGGTCAGCTCCAGAACAGCGGTCCTTCAGCTCGTAGAACTTTAGTACAAGTAGTACTGTCTGTGGCCCGCGGGGAGGCCGGGTCGGACGATCCATTTGGAATATACGCAGATCATTTTTTGCCTCTCTGTGTGTGTACCTCTCTCACTGGTCATTTGACATCTTACTGGTATGAAATGGCAACATTGGGAGAGTTGAATTTTAACTTTTGGGATCATAGGTCATAAATAATAGATAAATCTAAAAATAAAATGTATGAGATACATGTAGACGCTCCAGTTAATGAGCTTCTGCAGTTTCATCAATGAGAGAAAAGTCTGAAGAAACCTTCCAGCTGTGAGTTTCCACTGCATGCTCCAGATAACACACACAACCAGACCTGGAGCAGAGAGCTGTTATTTAACAAATATGCCGTAAAGCTTCAGACTCTTCTGTCTCTCTGTTGATGCTCCATCATTAAGGGTTGTTGCCAGCGGAGGGATCAAGATCAACCCTCTCTGGCTGAGGTGAGCTGCGAGCTCTTCTCAGGAGAGAATAGAAAGCCTCTGAGGCAGGATACACACCGTCTGTGGCAGACAAATAAATAACACTATTGCTCAAATGGGGCATTTCTACAAAACAACATCTTTTGAGTGAAATAAAAGTGCTCCAAACTCTGTTTATGAAGTGAAATGTTTTATGTATTATCTTACTTCAGAGAAAGCTAAATAAGTTGTCTACCTTTGGGAGCCACTTATAGTATTTTCATCCAAGAAAGACCTCATTCATGTGTCTTTGTCTGTCTAGGTAATACTACGCCTTTGACGTGTAGTTGTCATTTTGTGGTACACTTACCTTCTTCCATCGCTCCGTGGTCCAGTTCTGATGCTCACGTGCCCATTGTAGGCGCTTTTGGCGGTGGACACGGGTCAACAGGTGCATCCTAACCGGTCCCCATACGCAACAACCTGAGATGCTCTGTGTGTTCTGACACCTTTCTATCAGAACCAGCATTAACTTTTTCAGCAGTTTGAGCTCCAGTAGCTCTTCTATTGGATCGGACAACACGGGCCAGCCTTCGCTCCCCACGTGCATCAATGAGCCTCGGGTCTGACCCTGGTTCTCCTTCCTTGGACCACTTCTGGTCGGTCCTGACCACTGCAGACCGGGAACATCCCACAAGAGCTGCAGTTCTGGAGATGCTCTGACCCAGTCGTCTAGCCAGCACTATTTGGTCCTTGTCAAAGTCGCTCAAATCCTTACGCTGGCCCATTTTTTCTGCTTCCAACACAAAGTTCAAAATGTTCACTTGCTGTCTAATATATCCCCCCCCACTGCCAGGTGCCATGGTAATGAGATAATCCATGTTATTTACTTCACCTGTCAGTGGTCTTAATGTTATGGCTGATCGATGTATGTGTAAAATTGACCAACGTACAGCTGCTCCATCCTGAAATTGAAGTCAATATAATGGTTTACAAATCTTGTTTATAAACTATAAGCCAATGTATATGAACATATGCAATATATTTTATTACCACCACACATTCTGTATGGTTCTGTATCGGACAGTTATGGGAATGAAGGACACGTAATGTAGTTATAACACTCAATGTCTCAATGTTTTCCCTATAAACTCAGTTCATGTGAATAACTAAGAGCCAGAAATGAGCTCAGATTGTTGACACAAACTCAAATGTCAGTAACATCACCAGGAGTCCTACAATGACCCTTATTTCATCTCCATGTGGTCGTGGTGGGGGAAACAGGAGCAGACACACAGGTCCAGTAACAGGAACACATGTAATATTCTGTTAAAAGAATACTTCCCTAACCCAGTTAGGAGAAATTATGTTTTCAAGGGATTTGAAGCTGAAGAGGTTAATATAATACGGAGAGGATACAGTATATTTCATTCCGACCTATAAGGTGAAAGAGGTGAACTTCAAAGTCCTGAATAAGATTTACCAACGAACCAATTCTTAAGACAAAGGTCTAATTTTGATGTGAATAACTGTGTATTTTGTGAAAGTGAAATTGAAAGTTTGGAACATGTGTTTTTTTCATTGTGAATCAGTGAAGTTTTTTTCTGGAATGACATGCAGAGCTGGCTACAATCCCAGAGGACTGAGCTGTCACCACTGACAGAGAAAAACGGTCAAATTTGGTATCTGTCTGACTAGTATGAAGAATGAGCTAAAATTGTTAAGTAAATCATTGTCGATTATGACTGACAAAAAAAGCTGTTAAATTATTCTCTTTATTTGATATGTACAAATTGATTTGAGATGAGCCCTGTTTCTTTTATTTTATATATATATATTATTTTATTTTATTTTATTTTTATTTTTTATTCATTTATTTATTATTTTATAATTTTTTTATTAATTGTTCCTTGACCAGTTTGACTCTATTTTTATTCACTTTAAATGTTATCTTTGATATATGTCGTTGCCCATGCTCAACCTAAAGTTGTTTTTTCTTACTGTTATGATAATTAACAGTGCCCTGCTGTATGTATATTTTTGATAAGGAATAAATAAATGAATAAAAAACAGGCACACGTGTACACAACACTAACACTCAGCCATAGAGAGCAAACCATGAGGAATACCTGTTTCCAGGTGCTTAAGTTGATTAACGCTAATAAAATGATATTGTATCCACGAAAAATATGTTTTATTGTATAAAACATGGAAAAGATTTTTTTTTAAATGAACTCCTTTTGTCAGCAGGACCAGTAGAGGGCGCTCTCTATAGGACGCACTTCCTCCTCAGGTGGACTTTTATTTTGAAAGTCTATTGTCGTCATCACAGACGCGTTCCTCTACGTCTCTCTGTCGTAGCAGTTTGACCGAATGTGGAAAGTAGCAATGTCGGAGGAGGTTGGGAAGGCGCTCTGGTCGGTGGTGGAGCGGGTGAAGCAGGCGGCTGCACGGCGGCTCAAGGTAACTGCAGCCCGGGAGGCAGCTCTCCGGAGCCCCGCTGCCCGGAGCTCCACTCTCCGGCTCCGGGAGAGAGAGAGAGAGAGAGAGTGGAGCTGCGGCAGCACGACTCCGTTATGTAAGGCTGCCAAACACCTCCACCTTTGGACGGGAGCTTGTGTTGGCACTTTCATAACACCATGCACGGTTATTGGTGGCAACATAACATGCGTGGGAACCAGATGTTACATCTGGCTGCATGCACGTTGTTGCATAGAAATAATCACGTGTTTATGACACCATGCTTCTGGTCTATTCAGTTACACGAGCATGCTTTGGACCAGCCTCTCCTCCAGATGTCCACTAGTGAAGATGGCATTTTTTTTTAATGTTGTGCTCCCCTATTAAAATAGCACCAAGGTTGGTATCTAGGTCATGTAGGAATGCACAGCATCTTTGCAATATCATCCAGATGTCTGTGACTTACTAATAATCTGAATTATTAGTAGAGTTGACTGCATGACGTGCAGCAGCAGCCAGAAACAATTAGTTTCATCATTGTTTTGCAGGATCCTGACGGGGCTGACTCACTGTTCTGCTCCAGCCAAAAGACCTCAGCTAACATCATCACACTGATCCTCTCTACTGATACAGATGAAAAATGAGCATGTGTTGTCCTTCCTCAGACACTACCAGTCGTGCCGCCCCGCCTCGTAGCTGTCAGCAAGACAAAACCCCCAGAGATGGTTGTGGAGGCCTACAGGCAAGGGCAGCGTAACTTTGGAGAAAATTACGTGAGTATAAAATGCTCCAAACTTTCCAAGTGTCACATAAATGTGAGGAATAATGTGGAGATTGACCTCGTCCTTTATGTCCACTCCAGGTTAATGAACTTGTGGACAAAGCCTCCGATCCTCTGGTACGTATTTTTCAAGGTATAATTGACTTTTTTTTCTCCACCCCAGTCTGTGACAGATTTATAGTGTTCTTTTTTCCCCTCATCAAGATTTTAGACTCATGTCCCGAAATCAAGTGGCACTTTATCGGCCATCTACAGAAGAACAATGTCAACAAACTTTTGGGTGAGTGTCTCTCAGCTCTCCTGCTCAAGCTGCATGTTAATTAAAAATAAAAAAAAGACCCTTCCACTGAGTCTGGTCTTTCTTTCCCAGGTGTGCCGAACCTGTTCCTTGTGGAGACGGTCGACTCGGCGAAACTGGCTGACAAGGTCAACAGCTCGTGGCAGCGTGTCCGCGGAGCCAGCACACAGAGGTTAAAGATCATGGTGCAGCTCAACACCAGCGGAGAACAGAGTTAGTGTCGAATTCATCACTTTATTTCTGCTCTTGTTTTCTGAGCTGATCCCAAACATACAGTATACTCTATTGTTGTTGTCTAACAGTGTGTCAAATGTTTGTTGTAGGTAAACATGGCCTGCCGCCGGAGGAGACGGTGAACACAGTGAAACATATCGTGTCCAAGTGCTCCGCCCTGCACTTCTTAGGACTCATGACCATCGGGCGCTACGGCTACGACCTCACTTTGGGCCCCAATCCGGACTTTCAGGTAAAAAAGAATCAAATGAAAACAACGTTGTTTTGAGAGGTGTACCAATCATAGTGTGGTAAACTGTACATTAGATCAATACTACAGTGAATAAAAACAACAATATTGGAGTATACGGGGGGGCTGTGGCTCAGAGCGCCGGTCGTTCGATCCCCGGCTCACCATATTTAACCCATAAATATTGGCAAGGGTGTGAGGTTTATTTTTTCTTGAATTTTGGACCCCAGCTCCTATAATAGGTCGATAATAAACTGCGTAGCCAAAATACTCAGACACTCAGACCCTATTGAAACACATTAAAACAACAATTTTTGATCCCACAGCATTACAGCATAAAATCATGCTTTTATATTATTATAACAGACTTTCAATGTAGAGCTCTGGTTTCAAAATTGTATTTTTTACTATTTTCCATGTTTCTATGTTTGCCCTCTGGGGCAAATAACATGATATTTTCCTGGTTTCCTGCACAGAAAAAATAGAAATGCATCGAAATGAATGTTATTGCTAATCAATGACATATCCCAGACTGTGAAAGAAATCCCCCGAGCATTTAGTACACAGAAAATAATTATGTTTTAGTGTTTTTTGTTTTGTTTTTTCATAAAAACAGCATTATGTAAACAAACTGTCATTTAAAGGGTTAACATCCTGAAAATGATTGAATATTTGGTAGTTATGATCAGGACTGATGTTGGTTGAAATGTGCTCTATACAAGAAAACAACGTGCAACAAGAAAAAAAGAAATCATTATAAAAAACATTCATATCTCAACTAGAGGAAGACTAGATAAATCAGCCAGGCGACATCAGCTTATTGCAGATATATATCAGTATCAGTGTTTATATCGGCTGATAAGAAATGTCAGTACGGAAATTAGGTTTGAAATCATTTAGGAACAGTGCTTCCCTTACATAGTCCGTCCACCAGAGAGCACTGCTGGTAGACTGTTTCATGCTGTTAACTGTCCTGGATCCATATCAAGGTTGTTGTATGTTTATGTAATAAAAACTCTATCAGCAGTTATATCGTTAAACTGCAAAATATTTAATATCAGTCGGACCATAATCTCAACAACGTGTCCCTCCTCCTGTAGATGCTGCTGAGTCGGAGGCAGGAGGTTTGTGATGGTCTGAAGCTGCCTCTGGAGGAGGTAGAACTCAGCATGGGTATGTCCACAGACTTTGAACATGCGGTGAGTATCACTCCTTATCAGCATTTATAAACTCTTATTTAATCACAAATATGGAAGCAAATAACAGCTGGAATGAATCCCCCCTGCCCAGTATTTAAAAGGTTACATTTGTCAGTTGGTGTTTGCAAACAAACAGCATTCAAAGTTGCCCCCCCCCCTCCTCCTCGGCTCAAGGAGTCAGAGAGAGAGAAAGAGAGAGCAGCCGTGGTGGAGCGAGCTATGGAGTGACTGAAGAAAGGGAGCGGCGTTAATGAGAACAAATCAGTGAATCGGAGAAATAAAACATTATTTTTCTGATAATTTATGCTTTATAACCGCCGTGAAATAAACACACAACTAACTCCGAACAACTCTGCACAACCCTGCGGGAAGGGCAGCTCCATCCTGTAATAGTAGTAGTAATATAAAGAGCAACGAAATACTTGCAAGGAGTATGTTGTGGTGGATGCATGGGTCAAACTCAGGACTTTGACCTTGAAGATCGGGGTTTGAGTCCTGTGAGAAACCTATTTTTCATTTAGTTAGTGAAACTTAGTTTTCAGTTGCAGTTTGGTTAGGTTGAGGCACCAAAACTACTTGGTTAGGTTTAGGAAAAATATACATACCGTACATATACACATACAGTATCTAATGTGCAAACAGCATTATTGGCTACAGACACCTGGGTGGTAATAGCATCTACCTTATTTTTTTTGTAGCAGTCTATACATTGTTTTTTAGGAAATTCCTGCATATTGTACCTTTAAATCAGACTTAGTGAATATATATATATTGTTGTGAATATTGGACACTTGAATTTTCTGTCTGAATTTGTGAACCCTAACAAGTATACCACTGAAAATTCAGATTGATGCTTTTCAATGTAAAATATCCATACTGTAAATTAAGTGGGATTTTATTCAGTAGTGGTTCATTTCACACTATTCTGTTGCCTATGATACTCTCATAGTTTCATTAGATTTAATAACAATGTGATTGACATCACCCTCATTAAGACTCTTGCTGTCTGATGTGTTCACTGACATGTATGTACTCCCATGTATTGAAGATCGAGGTGGGCTCCACCAACGTGCGAGTGGGTAGTATTATATTCGGCAACAGGGAGTATCCCAACAGTGCAGCAAACACTCCCAACCCCAGCCCGGCACCCAGCCCGGAGAAAACAGCCAAGAGTGTGTCCCAAGAGGCCGCCAAGAAGATGCAGCGCCTCACTGTGTCTGAACACTAAGAAGAGCGTCTCCTCCTCTGAAACACCTTTAAGGAAAAAAACAAAACAAAAAAAAAACACTCTTCACATGCAAACTGAATAGAGCAGTGAAGCAGATCATTTCCACAGAGCCATGTGGAGCTAGGATGCAAAATTGTTGCATAATTTTAAAGTGTAATTGCCTAATCCTCTTCACTTTTGTGTGCCCGTCTTTGCTCTTTTAAGCATTAAAAAGTGGCATTCAGTACAGAACTAGTTATACCTTTTTTAAAGTAGTGTGTTACTAACCTATAGTGCTCTGACGTCCTTCCTATGGAACTCTCTCCTACAAGATTACTGGCTACAAGACAAACGTACAACTTCTGAAAACAGGGTGACGTGGAAAATGATTTCACAGGAGATAGTGAGGATTTGTTGTGCTCATGTGATATTTTCTACCTTTCCGACCCAACATGTGACAGTGCTGAAATGTGCTTGATTGTGTACAGTGTCCCAGAGATCAGGAACTCCACACAGTGCAATGTACCGTTTTTGTTGTACAGATGAAACTAAAGACTTGATTTAATAAATCATTTATCCCTTTATAATGACACATAGTATTGTGCGTTTGATATTGTTTCTTATGGTGTGCTAAATGTGTCAGATCTCTATTCTTGATATTAACAAGAGTAAACCTGAAGAACAGTGTTTTGTTTTCTGTGTAACAGTCTTGTGTCCGTGCTCTGGTGTGTGTGTGTGGTGCGTTGTTGGAGATGAACGGGAGTGAATCTATGCAAAGTGGTGATTTTGTTTTTTGAGTAGATTTTTACACTGCTGTCGAAATGGTTTCTTCAAAGATGTCACAAGGTCGGTGTGTTTTCTTGTCTCCATGAAAAGTCTTTTCATTCTAAGTGATTAAAAAAAACAAGATTGATTAAGGTGTGGTTAGACGTGTGTTTGCTGTCTTAAAGAGGAAATATCCTGCTCATTATCAGGTTCATAGTATTTGGGGTTTCTACTAGAACATGTTTACATGTTCTAAAGGGACTGTTTGTAACTTCTTATACGTATAAATCATTGCGGGTCGGTGTCCCATGCTCGCTCGCGTGTGGCTACGCTGTTCAGACTCAGACTCCAACACAAACTACACAGACGCACCACAACCACAAAGTTATATCTAGTTTTCAGCCCGTCTTGTAAACAGTGTTAACTCTTCCTGCTTCAGCCTCCCTCCCGTAGCTTTGGTCTCCAGGGCCGGAGTCTCTGCTGTACTCTGCTCCTCTGCCTGCCTGCTTGCCTTCACTCACACACCGCGCTGGTTCTCACTCGCTCTCTCGCTCCACCTCTCACGTGCATGCGCGCACACTACACACTGCAGAAGAGTTAGTTTAGCTCTGAGAATATCTAGTGAATGTACAGTGGAAGTTAGTGTATAAATAAATGCTGCAGCTCCTCCAGACCAACAGAGGTTTCCCGTGTCTAGTGAAGTGACGGGGCTCCGGAGAGAGTAACGTAACTCCGGTGTCTCCCCGTGTTCCTTCTGACCGCGGTCGGGAGGCTGAAGCAGGAAAACACAGTATCAGCATTGATTCATTGAGAGACCTTCGTCTGGTCAGCTAACATTACTGCCAAGCAGGTGAAATACAGAGTGATATTGTGGTTTTAGCTGACGTGCGTCGCCTCACTGTTCTGAGTGATGCTCGTTCATGTCTATGTAGAGCGAGCAACAGGACGCTGACTTTCGTTGACTTAACGGCCACAGGTGTCGCTGTTAACAAGCAATTTCTGATTCTTACATAGAGTAACTACATAGTGAAATTGTCATAGTTTACACAGAGGTCACAGCGACCTTTGCCCACCAAATTTTAATCAGGTCGTCCTTCAGTCCAAGTGGATGTTTCTACCAAATTTGAAGAGATTCCCTCCAGGCGTTCCTTAGATATTGTGTGCACGAGAATGGGAGGAACAGACAGACGGACAACCCGAACACATAAAAACACATTATTTTCCTCATCCTGTCTGTCTGAATATACCTGTATTCACCGTCTTAGCGTTTTAGCTCCTGTCTCTTTAAGACCTCCTCCTGAAAAAGCCCAGTCTGCTCTGATTGGCTTGAGAGAAAAATATGGTGCACCTTTGTGAAGGTAGTTCTCAAGCTGTGGGTGGTATATTCTAATGAGCCTGCATGTGACATAGGAAGGGGGAGCCACATCTGATTGGCTTGTTGAATCACATGATTTCTGATCTAAGCAGCCCACAAAAAACTGACTGGCTTGTCTTAATTCACAGTTTATAGGTTGGTAGGAACTCTAGATACCCAGATGTATGAGCAGAAGCACTGAAAAAGGGAGTTTTCATTATTCGTCCCCTTTAATGAGGTGTTCAGGATTGGAATCTGACTCTTGAGGGAAGCCAAAGTCGAGCAATAAATGTCTTTGTTGCCGTTTATTTCTTGTAGTGAAGGAAAAGTGTCATAAATAACATCAGAGACATGCCGTAGTTTGGCCAGAGATTCTTTATTAAGCACATGGAGGTGACATCTGGACCACGGTGAAAATTGGAATATTTTTTAGAGTGATAATTCAACAATTTGAAAAAATTATGTAATGGTCGAATTGCAAGAACTTGGCGTGTAAAAAATGATGACTTGACTGACTCACTATATTCCCTTCGAATGACTCATTATGATTCTGAATTAACAGAATTTGCAAAAGTAAATGCTGTCCGGCATTGATAAATGGAACCCAAAATAGCTCATGAAAATGACAGTAAAGTAAAAGTAAGTGAAAGTAAAGAAAATTTGGCTTAAGCTCCGCAATAAAACACAGGCTACGACTGCTCAATAAATACGTTCTACTATGACACTGAAGAAACAAAAAAACCTGGTGACACAACTGGAAAAACTTAAAAGACATTCAATCAGTGTAAAAGGCATTAGAAAACAGTCAATACACTAAACCTGTTATTTACAACATACAGTAGAATCCCGTTATTAATAGACGCGTATCACAAACTGTATCTACAGACCTAGCTCTGAGAAAATGTACAGGAACTCTAGCTAGAAACTATATACAGTCGGTAGAAGGATGGACGCCAACACCTCATTAAGACCCTCCATTTCACATTTATAAGAATTATATAAACACTTAATTTGGTTGTAAGAAGATATAAGGACATTTTTTAAGTGTTTATTTATGTAAAACTTTTGCAGTGAAGCATCTGTGACTGGTGTATAAACCGATAAGTACTAATAGACAATATTATATAAAACATAAGGTATTTAGGATTTTATTTATTTATTAACTATGCATTTATTAATTAAGTATTTATTTAAAAATATATCTTTTTCATCCTCCATCATAAGTGAGCTAACAAAATGCAACAAAATAAGGCTGAAAACTCTGGAAGAAAAACTAGTAAGTGGACCTTAAGTTAAGAACGTTTTGTCAAACTACTAATTTGATTTGATTTGAACACACTTATAACAGTTTGTCTTGGAATTATTTATTCTCAAATGTTATAAGTAATGTTAAGCATGAAGCATTCTTAGTTAATGTTAAGAATACTTCATGGGAGGTTATAATTGTTCACAAATACATTAATAAACCTTAAAAATGTCCTCAACGCTGCTTACAGCTATATTACTGTGTGTAATAAACCATTTATTACGGGTTTATATACTGCTTATACATGCTAAACACCGGGGTTAAAGTAAAGTGTTATCAAATTGACGTGAGGAATCAAGGCCAGTGTAATATTTGCATAAGTGTGACCACTTGATGAACACAGGAGTAGTTAGAAAACCTGGAAATAGATTGGATTAGCCTTTCTCTCAGTGAAACGGACAATAATTACTAATTGGAAGGTGAGGAAACCAAATTGTTTCAAGATTATTAGGACTTGTTGGTATCTGTGGAGCAAGCAGCATCAGTTGTTCAACATCTGGGCAGTCGGCTCTTTGAGTCATGTCAGCTTTGAATAAAATGCCAAAATGGCAGTTATATGAGCCGATGTAGGTGTAAATCACCCTGAATAGATCCGACCCGACCCCCCCCAAGATGTGAAAAAACTGGTGTTTTTTGTAAACATGCTTTCAAATGGCTTTAAGATACGTATCCTGCACTCAGAGACTTTAATGTGTCACATCCTGCCCTGTCAGTGTTTCTGTATACTGTTTATGTTGGATTATAAATGAGGAAAATAAAATATGAATAATAATAAAAGGCCCTGGATATAAAACAATGTGCAACAATAACATCAACCAAAAAAAAAAATGTCAATAAGCTGCTCGATTATTACTTAGTAACACATTCTTACATCCCTATTGCAGCGGTCATTCTCTCCTGTCTGACCATAAAAAACCTAAAGTTCACTAATGGTGTCTCTGCTTCTTCTTCTTAAACACGAGGATAGAAAAAAATGACACGTCCAGTGTTGTCGACTACACAACAAACAACGAAAAAAGGCAGTTGGAATGTTGTAGAATAACAATAACCTCCTAAAAACATTTACAATGACAAAACACGTTGCCCAGGATTGATAACTGCCTCTGTGAATTTGCTCGTACCATTTGTGGCTGATATTAAGACTGCGGGGGGGGGGGGGGTCTGTCTAGTCCTTCTTCTTGGCCTTTATGTTGTTTCCTAATGCTGCCGTCACTCAGACAGACATTACACCAGTTTCTTGGCCTCAAAGAAGCTCTTGAGGTGCTTCATCTGCCAGATCCCGGTGACGATGAGGATGAGCGTCTGAGCGATCGACCACCACAGGACACGCTGGTTGGTGCTCTCGCTCGTCATGCGAAACCGCTCCTCGCGATACTGTAGGAGACACGATGAAGTCACCAGACCGGTCATGAACAGCAACAGGAGTAAACCTCCTCATCTCACACACTACTTGGTGTATTTTTTGTATTACTGACCCTCTGGTAGTTTTGCTCCTTCTGGATCTGTTCCACTTGGTCCAGCAGCTGTCGGACTCGCAGCTGCAGCTCCGTGAGTTTGTCCTTAGCTGCGATTTCAGGGTAGTTGTTGGTATGTTCTCCAACCTGAATATCCAGATGCACTCTCTGCAACATGGAGAGACACATAGTTTGAAATCTACATGCTTATATTCTGAAGGCCTTAAAGCTGCAGTAGGCGAGATTGGCGCAAATATGATTTAAAAAAATTATTTTTAGAAAACGGCCGCTATATCGTGACAGTAGTTCATGAAACAGGTAACCTGAGTTAAATCCTGTTCCTCTGTGTCCTACTGTGTCCTCCGGTGCTCCTAACGGCATCTGAAGGATTTCACTTACTTACACGTGGTTTTTCTCCGGGTACTCCAGCTTCCTCCCACAGTCCAAAGACATGCAGGTTACGTTAATTGTTGACTAAATGTCCCGTAGGTGTGAATGTGTGCGTGAACGGTTGTCTGTCTCTATGTGTTAGTCCTGTGATAGTCTGGCGACCTGTTCAGGGTTTGTCCCGCCTTCACCCAATGTCAGCTGGGATCGTCTCCAGAGTGAATGAATGAATGAATGAATAAAAACTAAACTTCTCTATCAGGTGGATTTTGCTACTTGGTTAATAGATGTGACATAACAGCCTCCATAATAGTTTTTGCACTATTACTGTTCTGGGTGTTTCTTTTCATTTCATTTCACTTATTTTGCCTGATCCGACCTCTTCTCAAGCCTGTGTGGGCGTGCACAATCTGTGCTTGATTGACATCTCCCTCCCTCTCCTGTTCACTTTGTTGCACCTGGTAGGGCGGAACAAGTTACGCCTTTATTAATCTTAGTACATTAAGTTTTATGACCACGTGTAATTCCCTGATCGAATCAGCCAGAATATCTGGAAATACCTGTGTGGGTGTGCAGGACCATTAAAGAGAAAATGATTCTTACAATGAGGCCGGAGCTCTGGGTTAAAACTGTCTATTGGCTTTATTTTATTTGCAGTGAAAGTAATGTCTTTAGTAATTAAAATTTGCCTGAAGCATTCTGAAGGAAAATAACTCGTCAGCGGGTTAAAAATCAATGACTGCGTTCATACCAGTTTCCCTCCTGCAAACAGAGCCATCTTGGTGGAGTTGGAGTGCAAACAGATCTGATGTTCTCCAGGAGTGTGGGAGGTGAAGGTGAACCGTCCATCTGACCCATATTGACGAGAGAGGATAATCTGGGAGAGTTGTAAAAGAAAAAATCTTTAGATTATATTCATATGTGTGTGGGTGTGTTTTATAATAACACCTCCTTTGTCCTTACCTTTGTATCTGGATCCTTGATCTCGACATGCATCCCAAGGCCAGGTGTGGCGGGGAGGAAAGAACCCGTCTGCTTGTCAAACAGTTGAGTCCTGTACTTTCCTGTCAGACAGGAAAAGCAACAAAGACACATCAGCTCATCCAGTAGTCATTCAAAGAACAGTAACTTTGCAAGACTGTTGCACCGTAGCAATAGAATTGAAATTAGAATATAATTAGTAGACACATTAATATAGCAAATCAACATAATTTAACCTGCAGTACCAGAAAATATAAAAAATATATCAAAATTCTCATCTCATTTTATAATATCTGCACACTCAAATTCATGTAATGTAAAAAAAAAATATAGGCTGAGCTACATGCTAGAAAATGAGTTTGCCTATAAGTACCTCTAAATGGTTAAGTAGTTAATGTAGTAGTTCCCTGTGTGTTTTTATTACAGAGGTGTAGTAGTTATACTTTAAATATAAATCACATAATCTTAAAGGTATAATCTGTAACAGTTGTCAGTTGCTGGTTGTAAACAAACCTCCTCCGCAGCTCAACTAGTTACTCTTTCACACCAGTGACCAGGGTCGGACCAGGGTTATCTGACTCATTTTGAACCCTCCAGTTCAAACCAAGCCAGTGAACCCGGGTTCAATTAGCTCTGTTGAAGGAAGCCAAGTTCTGGTCACATGACCGGAGCACAGCCAATAGGAACGCTCTCTCTCTGAAATGACCTGTCATTGGTCAAAATCTGCCATCACGGGCTAGATTTTTCTAAAGCCTGAAAACAGAGACATGAGGAGGAGCAGAAGTCTAGTTTTCTCTCAGAATACTTGAATTACAATATGCTGAAAGGTTATTATGGAATTTTTGTCAAAATATGCAAAAAAAATTGTTGCCTACTGCCACTTTAACCTGCATATTATACCTTTAACCTGCATATAATACCTCTAACCAGGTTTTGGAACGGTTTCCCCATAAATGCATCACGACTTTCTACGCGCAGGTGCTTCTACCGCATGAAGCTAGTGTCCTTTTTATATTTATTTAGGTCTCTTATTTTGTATGTAAAAAATAAATTCTGGTGTAACGTGATAGTAGTAACGTTATGCGAAATGTAAAGAACCAGCTGCAACAAAAGCCTACAGAAAACTTTCAGTGTTTGCGCCTAAATACTATGAAGTAACGTTTAAACTGACAGGTCTTTTTCTCGTTACTACCGTCATATGCAATAGAGCATCTTTTGCTGGAGCCAGCTGTTCGCTTCTGCTAGTTAGCTACGTCAAGCTAGCGATCCCCCCACACAGCAGCTTACCAATAACCATGGTCTCGTCCGGAATCTCTTCAATGAAGCATTTCTTCTCCGTCTCTCCTATGTGGAAATAGAGCGAGTAACTCGGATAAATCCAAGTTAATAGTAACACGGCTGCAGCAGCAGAGAGCATCATGGAGCTGAGTGCACTCTGAGAGCATCGAGCTGCAAACAAGAAGCTCTGCTGCAGCCAGCTGACGTCATCTCTCACTGCGGAACAAGGAAGGGGATTTCCTGAATGGAGGGGCCGATTTTGCCCTGAGTTGCGCCTCGCAGGCAGTATTACTACCAAGCCCCATTTCCCATACACCACCCCAATCAGATTTATTTATTTTTTTTACTGTACAAATCATTTAAATAAGCGAGGGGCAGTGAATGACACCATGCGTAGTTTTAAGACAAGGTCACAATTTTTAGGCTTGAAAAATGTAGGATAGGATAGGATAGGATAGCAATTTATTTATCCCCGTGGGGAAATTTCAGTTTCACAGCAGCACAGATTCTAACAAAAGACAGTTCATAAAATAAAATAAAATAAGAATAGAAATAAGAATAAGAATAGGAATAAGAATCGGACAGGGCATACAATAAATAAGAATAAAAAATATCCAAGGGATAAGAACACTAGTAAAATTATGTTATAAGGGTAAATAAAAGGTAAATAAATATGTGCAATATAAATAATTATAAATAAATGATGTGCTATAACAGTAGTGTAAATATTATATACATGTGAACAACGTGAATAGAACTAAAGGGGCAGTGCAAAAACAGATGGTGTCAGAGACCACAGAGTTGGTAACATGCAGCAAGGAAATAAAACACAACAGAGGAGAATATTTTTGTCAAGTGCACTGTTTTATACACACTAGAGTCGAGCTCTACATCGGATCATTGACCAAACTTGTATGGTTTAACCCCCATTAGACTGGAGGTTGTCTGCAGCCTGAGAGGAAGTGCTGCCTGAGAGGCTTAACTCAGGGTGAAAGATACAACTGCATTTCCTGAGCTAACAACACTCGCCTCGGCTTTGACAGATAAACCTCAACCCACCTTAAAAACACGCACATTGGGTCAGGATAACGTGATAAAACTGGGCAAAACGCCTTTTCGGGAGATGTGCAGTTCGTTGATGTAGGTCGATGTTCATGTCAGTCAACAACTGCCTCGGATAAGCCAGCTAACTGTGTTGCTAATTTACCCAGCTAGCTCATGAGCTACATCGCTAGCTACCTAGCATCAGTTAGCTTTCTAACGGTTGGCTCGATAGGTGACGTGACGCTCACTAACAGGTTGTGAGTGACCTCCTGCTGTTCCGGACAACAACAGTGAAACAGAAGAGAGGGTAAGAGGACTTTCCGCACCTGTAATGTCCGCTAGCTGTGTGCTGAAACACAGACTGTCTTAGTGGTGTTGGGAATGACGTAATGTTTTGTACACACCGATACCTGTATGTAGGTTATAACGGGACCAAGAGGAGTGTTGACACGTCCCGAGTGAGTCCTTTATCACATGGCCTCCACACACACTGTAGAAATGGACCAGGACTTTGAGGAGAGATTAAATTGAAAGAGAAAGTTAGAACCCCAGGGCCGCCTAACGGGGACGAGGCGTGGTGTGCCATGTGTCAGCATGTGTCTGTTTCCGGTCCGTTAAAATGATGTTTCCCGGTTGGGGTTATACGGAGCCCCCCAAGTCCCCTAGGAGAAAATGTGTATTATCTCGTTCCCTCGAGTTAGTAACTCGTTCCCTCGAGTTAGGTATCTCGTTCCCTCGGGTTAGTAACTCGTTCCCTCGGGTTAGTAACTCGTTCCCTCGAGTTAGTATCTCGTTCCCTCGAGTTAGTAACTCGTTCCCTCGAGTTAGTAACTCGTTCCCTCGAGTTAGGTATCTCGTTCCCTCGGGTTAGTAACTCGTTCCCTCGAGTTAGTAACTCGTTCCCTGGAGTTAGTAACTCGTTCCCTGGAGTTAGTAACTCGTTCCCTCGAGTTAGTAACTCGTTCCCTCGAGTTAGTATGTCGTTCCCTCGAGTTAGTATCTCGTTCCCTCGAGTTAGGTATCTCGTTCCCTCGATTTAGTATCTCGTTCCCTCGAGTTAGTATCTCGTTCCCTCGAGTTAGTATCTCGTTCCCTCGAGTTAGTAACTCGTTCCCTCGAGTTAGTTACTCGTTCCCTCGAGTTGGTATCTCGTTCCCTCGAGTTAGTATCGCGTTCCCTCGAGTTAGTAACTCGTTCCCTCGAGTTAGTATCTCGTTCCCTCGAGTTAGTAACTCGTTCCCTCGAGTTAGTATCTCGTTCCCTCGAGTTAGGTATCTCGTTCCCTCGAGTTAGTAACTCGTTCCCTCGAGTTAGTAACTCGTTCCCTCGAGTTAGTAACTCGTTCCCTCGAGTTAGTATCTCGTTCCCTCGAGTTAGTATCTCGTTCCCTCGAGTTAGTATCTCGTTCCCTCGAGTTAGTATCTCGTTCCCTCGAGTTAGTATCTCGTTCCCTAGAGTTAGTAACTTGTTCCCTCGAGTTAGGTATCTTGTTCCCTAGAGTTAGTAACTCGTTCCCTCGAGTTAGGTATCTCGTTCCCTCGAGTTAGGTATCTCGTTCCCTCGAGTTAGTAACTCGTTCCCTCGAGTTAGTAACTCGTTCCCTCGAGTTAGTATCTCGTTCCCTCGAGTTAGTATCTCGTTCCCTCGAGTTAGTAACTCGTTCCCTCGAGTTAGTATCTCGTTCCCTCGAGTTAGTAACTCGTTCCCTCGAGTTAGTAACTCGTTCCCTTGAGTTAGCATCTCGTTCTCTCGAGTTAGGTATCTCGTTCCCTCGAGTTAGTATCTCGTTCCCTTGAGTTAGGTATCTCGTTCCCTCGAGTTAGTATCTCGTTCCCTCGAGTTAGGTATCTCGCTCCCTCGAGTTAGGTATCTCTTTCCCTCGAGTTAGTATCTCGTTCCCTCGAGTTAGTATCTCGTTCCCTAGAGTTAGTAATTGTTCCCTCGAGTTAGGTATCTCGTTCCCTAGAGTTAGTAACTCGTTCCCTCGAGTTAGGTATCTCGTTCCCTCGAGTTAGGTATCTCGTTCCCTCGAGTTAGTATCTCGTTCCCTCGAGTTAGTAACTCGTTCCCTCGAGTTAGTAACTCGTTCCCTCGAGTTAGTATCTCGTTCCCTCGAGTTAGTATCTCGTTCCCTCGAGTTAGTAACTCGTTCCCTCGAGTTAGTATCTCGTTCCCTCGAGTTAGTAACTCGTTCCCTCGAGTTAGTAACTCGTTCCCTTGAGTTAGCATCTCGTTCTCTCGAGTTAGGTATCTCGTTCCCTCGAGTTAGTATCTCGTTCCCTTGAGTTAGGTATCTCGTTCCCTCGAGTTAGTATCTCGTTCCCTCGAGTTAGGTATCTCGCTCCCTCGAGTTAGGTATCTCTTTCCCTCGAGTTAGTATCTCGTTCCCTCGAGTTAGTAACGCGTACCCTCGAGTTACATGATCCCACATTTCTACTATCTGTTACCACTGACTCAGTGTTTATTAGGGGTGGAAGAAAATATCGAGTATTGCAATACGTTGCAAATTGATTCTCAAAAACCTTGTATTGATTTTTAATTATTAGTTCATATGCAAAGATTAACTCAGTCAATACTTTATTTTATTTGCAAAGATATGAGTACTCTGTGATAAATGCAAATGCAGATCCCACTGTTCTGATTGCATAAAAAAAGTAAACTTTTGTTACTCAGATTTTATACATATGGCGGTGTGTTCATTATACGATGACAGTTGAATCGTAACCCATGTATCGTGATACGTATCGTATCGCCAGATTCTTGCCAATACACAGTTCAAGTGTTACAATTCTAAGGCGTTCTAAAATTGTGTGACCTGCCACAGTGGCACGTGAGGAGAAAAAAACGTAATTTTAGACCCTGTGGTGATGTTGGGGTCAGGTTAAGCATCTCAGAAAATGACTGGTTATGGCAAGCAGTTTTAACATTTAATAGCTAGACAGGATATTCATTAGAGACATCTGCAACGTCATTTTGCCTCTTAATTCTAGATATCCCTACTTCTATTCTGACTAGGTAAAACTCTAATTTTAGATATCCGTAATTACATTTTGACTAGTACGTTTCAAACTACTTTTGCCCTTCATGTGTATGGGGTTTGTCATTACGGATATCTGCAATTCAATTGTAATTCACATTCGTAATATCCGCAACTGAATTCTGACTAGTCATAATTCCAGTTCAAGATATCTTTAATTCCCCTCAATTGAGTCTACATTGTCCTTTAAATTAAATTATGACTAGTCACAATGACGTTGCAGATATCTCTAACTGGAGTTACGGATAGTCAAACTGTAATTACAGATATATAGAATTAGAGTTGTGACTAGGTAAAATGACGTTGCAGATATCTGTAATTACGTCAGAAGGGGGACGGGGGACGGGAGGTGAAGCTATTCAAACATACTATGGCACTGCACTGCAGCCGTATGGGTTTATAAAGTGTGTCTGGAGACAATAAATCTACAATACCCTGTACATTTCTACCACCACTCTCTCTCTCTCTCTCTCTCTCTCTCTCTCTCTCTCTCTCTCTCTCTCTCTGTCTCTCTCTCTCTCTCTCTCACTCGTCTCACAGCCGGCTGCACACAGAGATCGATGTAATGTGTCCAGCTCGGAGGTCTAAAGGCTCGTTGTGATTAAAATGAGGTTGTAGCTCGTTGTCTACCTCACTACGGTTAGAAAGAGCCCTCGTTGGTGTTTTAACTATGTTTCTTGTTTCTATGTTACTCATGCAAGGAAGCCTTGCATGAGCAACGTCATGGCAACAACTCTGCCTAGTCATAATGAGGTTTGAGATATCTGTAAGTGTTATTTAGGATAGTCAGAACTGAATTACAGATATCTCTAACTGTCTTTGTGACTAGTCACAATGACGTTATAGATATCTGGAATAAGAATTCTGACTAGTCACAACGTAATTACGACTAGTCAAAGTGTAATTGTGGATATCTGTAATGTTAATTCCGGATAGTCAGGCTCAGCTATTAAATGATAAAACGGCTCGCCATAGACTGGTTGGGGTGAGTGATATGGTTGGGTTCAAGTTAAAGTGAACTGCATATCGACGGGGAAACAGACTTCCACACAACACAGGCATTGTTATTTGTGCAGTGATGTTCTGCATTGATAACGGCCTAATGAGTCGTGTATTTGTAGATAATAATCTGTATGTTTTTTTCTACAGGGATGGTGCAGCCCCAACCTGATGGCCCAATGCAGTGGGACATGTCAGGAGAAGAGATTGGCGGGACCCTCAGGGTTCCACCGGAGCTGGCTGCCAATGAAGTGGTGACCAGGTTGCTCGGTGACAACCAACAGCTTAGAGGTAGGAATGTATTCCCATAATTAAATAATAATAATTAAATAATAATTTAAAGAAATAAAGCAAGATTTTCCCCACTCAAAGTATGGCGAATCTCTGCATTGAATGTTCGAGCTGGGCGTTATTGATTGAATCAAATTGCACAATTTAACAGAAGGCTGGTACAGAACATGGTAGAAATGTGAATTATTGATTTCAAAGGAAATCTTGAGCAAGAATTTTTAGTAATACAAAAGTAGAGGCATTCATTACAGTGATAATATATATATATATATATATACAGTATTATTAGTTACACAACAATATCCAGGGCTCGACAGTAAGAGTTGCCAGGTTGCCATTGCCAATCGTTTTTAGAAATTGCAACCAATTCTCTAATGCCACCATGCTTCTCTTTTGAGTTTTAATGGCAGTTGGCAAACCATGTTATAGGCACATTACCGCCACCTACCGGACTGGAGTGTGGAGCAGTAGATTGGCAGAGAAAAAAACAGAAAGCTTTATATTGTTCCTGTTACTCTTAAATAATTAATTAGAAGATTGCATACTTTCCATGATGTCTTTCCGAGCAGATTCCCCAATGTTGTATTGTGTTTATCATCAATTAGTCCTGATATTAATTCCCTTCTTTCTTCATCATTCCAGTTGCAATCTATTAGTACATGTTTCATTAGAGTGTGTGCATAGTCCAGGAGGGTGCTTGCCTATTGCATATAAATAGAGTAAAACATAATTAAATATAAAATAATGATTTGAAGAATAATTACCACCACTGCACAGTATATAAAATGAAAAATTCTGCTTCATTCTATATTTGTTGGCATTAAGTCTTTCAAAAACAACATTTTCACTGCGGTCAAAAAGCTGTTTGCTCTCTGGCTTGCTGCACACAGACGGGTTGAGCAGGACTTGCAGTTATTCAGGAGAGGTGCTGTATTTTGCTGGAGGAAGCAAATGTGATAATATTTCTGCGAAAGGATTGCTGACATTTGAAGCTGGTGTTTGTAGGGTACCAAGAATACCAACTCAAAATATATTTTGCTGTCATTAGTACTCTAGTTAGATTATTGTAGTTCGTTTTTGTTTTGTTTGGGTTTTATTTATTATGTGAATTTGTTATTTAAATATTTTAAGTGTTTTCTATTAATTTATAGTTATATATTTAAGTATACATTAAACTGTTGTGTTAACAGTTAACATCTTGATCAGTTTCAAGTTCAAATTTGCCTCAGCAATAAAAAAGCCGTTCTTTAATGTCGTCGACCGTCGTTTTGTGCTTCAATAAAAGTTGTTCAACCGAGGAGCCTCTTAAAAATCCCGGTTAGATTATTATAATTCATTGTATTCAGGGTTAAGCCAAAAAACTATCTCACATCTTCAGCTGGTACAAAATGCAGCTGCTCAGCTTTTAACATAATACTAGAAGACATGATCACAATCCGCCCTGTTTTAGCCTGTCGTCACTGGTTACCACTGAGTTTTAGAATTGATTTTAAGATTTTACTGATTACCTTTTAAGATATGACACAGAATCAGTGACATTTTTTTGAATTGCTTCTCAAAACTTGTTTCTTTTTTTTATAGCCTTTTCCACTATGTCTTTTCTGTTTTATTATTGTTGTTCTTTCCATTTTACTTTTGTATTATTTTATTTGTGTGGTTTTATTTGCCTCATTGCAGTCCTAAGAATGTTTTAATCCTGGTTCAACTGTGTAAAGCACTTTGTAACCTTGTTTTGAAAAGTGCTGTATAAATAAAGTGTATTATTATTATTATTATTATTATGTATTTAATTCTACCTGTTGTTCAGATAGTTTCTCTGTGTCACTCTGTATGACGTCTCAATGTCCTACCTCTCCTTTTACCCTCATCCTTCTCTCCTCCAGAGGCCTTGCGGCGGAGCAACCTAGCTTTACGTCAGCGCTGTGAGGAGATGGAGGGATGGCAGCAGAGGACGAGAGACGAACGGGAATTTCTCAGCTGTCGCTTCCAGGAGGCCAGGGCGCTGGTGGAGAGGCTGGCCCAGGAAAACCACTCCTTACAGAGCTTGGTGAACGGACCGGCCTCCAACCTCTCCTCTAACCACTGCTGCAGCTCCAGCCAGACTGAAGACCTGCAGGGACGCACAGCGAGGAGCAGACCGCTGGACGGACCACAGGTTAGATGGTTGAGATTCACACATTGTCAGGTGTTTTTACATTTTAACAAATGAGCCTCCACTATAGCTTCCACTGTTATATTTGATATATCTATGTATGTGTATGCAGAGATTATTTCACCTCTTTTTCACTGGTTAGTTTTGTTTTTTTTCTGTATATATTTACAGTAAGTTGTGCGCTCATATTTCATATTTAACTTAATTAATAGTTTTCTGTTTATAATCAATGAGATTTTTATAAATGCAATTAGAGATGGAGAGAGAATGAAGGGGAAAGAGAAGAAAAATAGGAGTAGAACAGACATAGACCTGCTTGCCGTGGGTCATTTGACTCGCTCAGAAGAAAATTGTAATTGTTGTTAGTTGTTGCGGTAACAACAGATGTCAGCGGGCTGTAAATTGTGTCACACTCATTAGTTTGAGAACTTGGTTTTGGTCTACCGTCCACATTAAGCCGGCGTTTTCCTTTTGTCTGGCTCATCATCATGTAGCAATCCTCATTTCATCTCGAGCAGCAAGTAACGGAGAAAATGTGCAAAAGACCCTCTCCATGCTTCGTACTACTCCACTGCTCGTTTTGTCATTACTGTAAAACTTTCAAATGAGTGATCACAGAGAAAGTTGGTGACAAAAGGTCGTCATCAAGTTCTCAGCCACAGAGCATCACAAACGTCTACGTGGGATGTTTGTATAACATGCGAAATGTGTGCAAAACAACTTGAAACATTATAGAATTGCGTCTGCTGAAGAATCGATGCTCCGCTTTTTAAATGTTTCCTGTGGGTATTGGAATCACTCGTTTCAGACGCTAGATCAGCGGGACAAGAAGAGAGTTGAAGAGACGGATCAACACACACAGACTACGCCACCTCGCAGCCTGGTAAGATGCGGGACTCTGTTGACCGTTTTTTGACTTCAGCTTTGATGTATTTGTTTATTTTTCATCTAACTGGTGTGTCCATGTTGTCTAGGGAGATGCGAGTGTGCGCAGCTCCTTGAGTAGCGCCCTCCCCTCTCCCTCCGCCTCACTTTCAGAGGTATGGGGGGAGATAGTGGGCAGGGAAAATGGCCAGGTGAGCCTGCTCACTGCATCCCACTTTCCCCCAATCAGATCCCTGACACTTACTCCGTGGCTGTCTCCCACCTCTAGTTAAATGCTTCATCCCACCATATCCTTCATCGCATTCAGGCAGAGGTTAGAAATCCTGACTTCCTATTCGGAAAAATAACATGGTATGGCCTGTGAAGTCGGAACTACAAAACCTGGCACTAATCATGCATTTAAAAATAATAATAATAATAATAATAATAATAATAATAATAATAATAATAATAATAAACCAGCACCATGGGAACTGTGTTTTACATGAGGCAATATTCATTTTCAGGTCATCCATGTTTTTTCCTTATATTTCCAAGCAGGAGCACTTTATTGAATGGTAGTGCATCTCTAATCCACCAATTTATCCCTATTTAAAACCCCACTCTGTCACCATTTGTAAGCCTCCCTTTGTGTTACCTCACATCTGGGTGTATTCCTACTTTTTGTTTGGTGTCAGTCCTCCAGCCCGGGGTGAACGTGGTCTGTCTCTGTCCTCCTCCTGTCGTCACCGTCTCCCTGCATCCATTCAGGCTTCAGTTCTTTCACTTTTATGTCTCTCTCTCTCTCCGCAGCCTGTAGAAGGTGCAAATGAGTTCCTCCAGTTGCTGAAGAGTCACAAAGAAAAACTGGAGGAAGGGATGAGAGAGCTGAGGAGGAAGAATGATGAGCTGGAGAGGGAGAGGGACGACGGTGAGAAAGAGAGAGAGCGAATGCGGCGCTGCATTGACCAGCTGCGAGCCAAACTGGCACAGGTAACACACCGTGATCAAGGTCTCTTAAATCACAGATGCAAGTGCAACTTAAAAACAAATGTGTTTGTCCAAGTGGTTCTTGCACGAGGCCCTTTGTATGTTCAATAATAATAATAATACTTTTTATTTCTTTATACGCCACTTTTCAAAACAAAGTTACAAACTACTTTACATGGTTGAACCAGGCTTCAAACAGTTCAGGACAATAAAAATCAGACAATTACAAATAATAGAAAAATAAAATGGAGTAAAATACCCAACGATAATATAAGATAAATACATTGGTGGTGCACAACACAATTAAGTCAGATAAAGTCTTGATGTCTCGATGTACAATAGAGATGTTATGGATATGGACATGTTTGATTTGGATATGTTTTTACAGGCGAGCAGTGTTACCGAGGAGGTTGTTCAACATCGCTCTGAGGCGCAGCACTCCTCTGACTGGTAGGACACATTTTCCCTCCCGGTTCAAAACACTTCAACGCATTGTTTGAAACTAACGGCATTAAACTGACTTTCTGTGTTTAACCAGTTTTCATTAGCAGCTTCTGGACTGAGTGCTGTTTAATTAATCTCAACTATACTGTGTATCTGCAGATAATTCTCCTGTATGGCATTAATTACACTAGCATGCCTTTTTTTTATTTCTGCGTTTCTTCCTCTTATTAAAAGGCTGACTTTAGAGATGTCTTCCTGCTCCTTCCTTCTCTTTGTGTTCCCTCTTCCAGCTCTAGCCTGGCTAAACTCACAGAGCAGCTTCAGGCCACACAGGGCAGGTGAGCCCACAGCTCTGTGTGGCTTTCTCTTTCTCACTGTGTGCATGCATGTCTTCTTTCTACAGGTCTGTCTCTTCACCGCTGTGTGTCTGTTACTTTCATTTTTGTGCTCAGTTTGTTTCACGTATGTTGTTTTTTTTTTAATCTGTTGTTTACTTGCAAATAAGGCATGATTTAGATTTTCTTTTTCGGTCATATGTTGTTGTATTATATACAGTACTGTATATACCACTGCAACAATTTATTATTCTTTCAGTGATCGAACAATTTAATTGTCTTCAAACTTGCAGTTCCTGTCTCTGCATTAAAGGGTTAAAGTTGCCGTTTGTCAGATTAACTTTTAACAACATACTGGCAACAATTATTTCAAATGTATTGCAGAGTGGAGTGATTTGAGTGAAGTATCTATTTGCAATTTTACTGACCAATATTGCAATTCCGATTTAGATAACAATTATTTTTATATAAATTTGGTGAAATGCCTGTATTCATTGTCTACATTGTATTAACCCTAAGGACATTTTGGGGCTTTTTAATTGTTCGATCATTTTGGCTGTGTTTATGCATATGGTATAAATTCTGGCTGAGGTGTGAGTTTTTGTTTCATTGGATTTTGGAAGTTCAACCTCAGCTCCTATAATAAGTCTATAACAAAGTGTGTAGCCAAAATACAGACACTTAAACACACAAAATGTCCCCATCGAAACCATTTAAAGTTAAAAATCATGCATTCTATGGTATCAGGCCCTCTCGGGCTAACACATGCTGTTCTCCTGGTTTCCACTGGAGGCAACGCTGCTGTATTATGGAGCTCTGCAGTGTTTGATGCAATACATCAAAATCAATGTTGTTGCTTATCATTGACATATCCCAAACAGACTGTGGAAAAAAAAATTGCATACAGAAAAAATTAAATTTTTCTGTTTTATTTTTTCATAAGATTCAAGATTCCTTTATTGTCACTACACATACAGCGGAATTTGAAGCAGTCCTGATGGTGAAATCACACATAACATACAGTATAAAAGATAAGATAAAACCTTTGTTCAATACAAGCTTAACCTAAACTACTTAATAAAATAAGTAAATATATATATATCTGTAACTAGAAATGTTGACCTATGATACAATATAGACAATACCATTACAATACGGTCAAGGCAGTATACAGTACAATCAAGGCAGTAAGTTATTACACAGTAATAAGAGGACATATTGCCCATGTATCAGTAGTGCAGTTGATAAATTACAAGAAATAATGTGTCTGAATATAATGTGCGGTAGGATGTAAACATGTACTAAGTTAAGCAATATAAAGTGCGGTAGGATATAACAACAACAGCATTAAATAATGAAACTTATATGATCAGGACTGATGTTGATTAAAATATTTAACTTAACTATTTTTATAGTAGTTTTAGGAAGGGGACATTTTTAGGACATCAGAGCAGCTTTTTTTAAAGTGAGGCACAAGGGTTAAAATTGCATTTTCGATTTAAGAGCGATCAGTCGTTCAGCCCTACTTTATTGTAGTGATACATATTGTAATAATGTGTACAGTATATATTGGAATTTACCCCAGTTTAGTTATGAATCTGTTGTGCCCGTAGGTACCGTGATTTGGAGGAGAAGCTTGATTTCCTGCAGAAGAGTTCAGCTCAGCGAGACAGAACTGAAGCTCTACTCAAACAGAAGGACAAGGACTGTGCTCAGGTTTGAACTATCAACAGCTGTGATTCTTTCCTCCACAATCCAAAATGTTCAAATCTTCCATCTACTAGATGGCGGCACTCTAGCTGTAACCCCGATACCTGAAAGCTTGTTGTATTCCTACAGCTGGCCAAGGACTGCGAGGCTCTGAAATCTCAAGCAACTTCCCTGTTAGGAGAACTGAACGAGAGACAGAGCTGCCTGGACAAGAGCGAGCACGAACGCAAAATGTTGGAAGAAAAGTAAGCCGTCACGTCACGTCAGAATAAATGCAAAATGTAAAGTCTTCTCCGTGTTCACCTGTAGTTGTGCATGTGTGCTCTCTCTACTTGTGTGCAGGCTGTGCAGTAAGATGAAGGCCCTGCAGGTGGCAGAGCGGGAGCTGGAGCAGCAGAGGAAGCAGCATCATGTGGCCATGGACAAGCTGCTGCTGCAGAAACAGAGCCTGGAGCAGGCCCTGAAGACAGAGAGACATGTGGTCACAGAGGAGAAGTAGGTTACACACACACAAACACACACACACACGCACAGATATTTCTGCACTATAATGATATTTAGAAAGATTTCTTTCACATGCATTAGAAAAACAACAGAGAAGTGAGTGATAACCCTGTCGCATTGTATTAAACATTCAGTGAATAGATAAATAAAAAGTTCAGCATCATGGTGGACCATCATGTACGCCGAAGTCCCAAAAATATTTTATTGAACTTGTACGAACAAAGCAATACAGTTGCAATGCTTAATTTTCTATCTAGAATTGTGATGTTAACTGCTTCACTGTGGTAATTAAAGCTGCAGTTGGGAACTTTGAGCAAATATGATAAAAAGTTATCTTTATAAAACTGTCACTATATCCTGACAGTAGTGCATGAGACAGATTATCTTGCAAATGCCATTAGGAGCACTAGGAGGAGGCAAAGAGGAGCCTATTTTTCACAGATTATCTGTCTCATGCACTACTGTCAGGATATACTGACAGATCATGTTTGCTCAAAGCTACCATCTTTAGCTTTAATTCCACTGGGTTTCATTCAAAATTCCTCAATACTGTCTCCAGCACGACGTCTGAGTTTGGATACTGTTTGGAAAAATGTTGTTTCCTTTTTTTCCCTCTCAGGAAAAAACTGACACAATTGCAGCATGCCTACACGTGTCTTTTTAGAGACTATGACTCTAAACTGAAGAGCGAGGTAAAAAAAACACATTTGAACATCTATTCAACCTCATTAGTTTTAGCTATTTGACTTATGGATTCATGTCTCAACATTCATCTGTGTGTGTGTGTGTTGTGTGCTCGTCTTCCAGGGAGGAGATCTATGCAGCCGACTAGAGGAGGCAGAGCGAGCTCTGGCCCTGAAGCAGGATCTGATTGATAAACTGAAGGAGGAGGTGGAGCAACAGAAAGGCTCCCTGGAGACCGTTCCCGTCCTCACTGCACAGGTACAGTCTCACAGCTGTCCAGCACATCGGCACACAAAGCACTTTGTTTATTCAAATTGTTTCGTTCAGTTCAGTTCAAATATATATGTGGTCACTGACTTTGTGGTTTGTTCATTTTTATCAAACTCGGTTACACGTGATGGTTTTACATTGTGCACACAGTGGCTGCAGCCCACAGTACAGCCACACACACAGTTTTGATTTCATCAGGTGTTATTATATATTTATTTATTTAACCTCGAAAGACTATTGAGGAGGTTGTAATGGTGTTGAGATGTAAAACAGCATATAGATACGTTGCACCTGTTTTCTTCTGGTAAAGTAAAACATGTTAGATAAAGTGGGATATAATGCTATTCATTTTCAGTTGGATTTTATTTGTGCAGTAACCTGGAACACTTTTTTTTTTATATTTGTTTGAACGAGAGAAGCTCCTGTAAATTAGTGCAGTTTTGAAGAAAATGTAAGTTATTTCATAGTCAATGTTTTATCAATAGCTGGCTATTAATACTTTCCAAATTGTCACCAAGTAACGTTAAAGGACGAAAATAAATTGTAAATTGTTTAATTACTGGTTTAAAACAATTCAAAATAAGTTGCAGTTTGATGGCATGAATAATATTTTAAAATATATACCAACCCTTTCTGTAATGAAAGAACGGGCAGCACTGAACTAACTTTGAAACAAATTCAGCAAAGTGATTTAGTGGTTTCATTTTATTAGTTGTGTCAGCAAACCTACCAGTAGTTTAACTTGCTTGTCCCCTATTAGAAAGTTACTATTAACGTTATAGTCAGCTAACATAACATTAGCCTGTTTCAATATTAGTTGTGTGTATTTCATTCGATTTCATTCGGGCTAATAATAAAGCTAGGTACTATCAGCCTTGTGTATCACTGTTTAATGTCCCCTGGAAACAGTTTCCGTTTTTTTGTGTACTACTTGCAGCGCGTTTCTGTACCTGGTTGTTTGCATGTCTTAAGATGTTTTCTTAATTTTGCAATGCGGTGTGCTCTCAGGGCCACCGTACTTTTCCACAACCCGTAACCCGGAGCTAACCTGAACGTTTAAGAACCTGTAAGGCTCTGGTTTTGGTTATACGTCATTAAGAATGTGACACTGGGAAAAAGGTCATACTTTGTATGCGCCGATTGGCAGACAACACTGGAATGTTGTGGTGCTGCAGTAGGAGGAGGCTAAATGTAATCACCTGAGCTGAGCCTAAATTTAGTTCCAGGAACGCACCCTCAAAGCAGGCGGAGATGTAACAGGTTCTGCTTGTCAGCGTGAAAGATTTGTTCATATAAAGTGACATAAACCAGTATGCTTTGTAAACACTTTTAAGATAATCACATCCTGAACATCATGGCAGTTAATTTAGCCCGTATGAGTCGCCTGTCAGCTATGCACAAATCAGCCTGTATCAGCCACACCCACATTTTAACACGCTTGTTCAATACAGGTACATTGAAATAAAACAACAAGGCTGTATCTCCCTCCCTCCCTCCCTCCCTCTCTCACTGTCTTTGTGTTTGCTCAGGCTGAGATCTACAAGGCAGATTTCCTAGCAGAGCGAGAAGCGAGAGAGAAGCTGAACCAGAAGAAAGAAGAGCTGCAGGATCAGCTGACTCAGGCTCTGACTGAGATTGACAGGCTCAAACAGGAAGCCACATCACGGTAAAAAAAAGAAAAAAAAGTTATCTCTGAAAGGGGGGGAAAAAGCACAATGCAGGCCTATTTCCATCATGATAATTATTTGTGTGGGCATGTGGACGTTTATGCAGCAGTCACACAGTTGATAGCTCGGTCTGTCTTGCTGTGAGCTCCAGATCCAGGGTTACATAGTCCTCGTGTGCTGAATCCCCCCCCCCCCGCTTTTTAATCAGATGCTGCATCAGCATCTCGAGGTGACTTTAGCTTTACTGCAGCTGTCATCAAAGGCACATCGTCCAGACTGACACTTCATATCTGAAGTCAGAGCTGTGTCTACAATTTTCCTCTGTGTAATAAGAAACCTTGATATCGCTAGACGTTTTGAAAGTGTGATTAAAACATGATCTTTGTCCTCCTCTGTTTCAGTGCACGTATGGAGCAAATGAAGCTGAGACACCTGGAAGACTTTCCATCACGGGCCACACACATTCCCCCTCCACAAGGTACATTACAACCAAGACATTCTAAATAACATGCACGTAGATGTGTTTCATGCATGAATTAAAGTATGTCAGAAAAATCCTGTAAGACAAAATGTTTTCAACACATTCTAATATCAGATTATATAGTTAATAATAATTTTATCAAAAGCTCTACTGTCACTCCTGCTCTCACTTGAGTCACATGATATCTTCGGATTTTTTGAAGTGGGCTTGACCATATTATCACCATGACCACCTTGACCATAATATTGTTTAATTATCCATAGTCAGTGTATTACCGACAGTAGATGGAGTTTGGAGAAACAGACGGGAGCAAAGCAACGTCCTGCTGTAGATGGGGCAGCAGCAGCAAAACAGATTTTAGACACCCAAAGAAATCAATATCAGTTTAAGAGTACGCTGTTATATTTTCACCGGTTTACCTTGCTGTCAGACAGCCCTTTTTGAAGGGGAACTGAAGAAAGTGGAGCATTTATAGCAGCTAAAGAGCCAGATATTTCTCAGGAGACCAGAAACAGAGCTAGAAATATGTACGTAAATGTGTAAATATGCAACAACAAGTTTATCATATGTTGTGTTTACAGCTTGTTCTGCTGCTCCCAAGCAACCAAAGAATCTTTTCAGTACTTGATATCCTTTTGGTTGGTTTAATTCTTTAAATGTACTTAGTTACTTTTCACAACTGAGTATTGTCTACTGGCTGGTGTGCAGCTTTACCAATGAAACCCATGCATATACTAGAAACTAGTCTTTCTGGTCCCCTTAAAGGGACTGTATGTACGTTTTTACACATATAAACGTGTTTAAT
The DNA here is from genome assembly GCA_916701645.2 of Sebastolobus alascanus. NCBI lineage: Eukaryota > Metazoa > Chordata > Actinopteri > Perciformes > Sebastidae > Sebastolobus > Sebastolobus alascanus. The sequence continues at coordinate 451,620 of CAKAOJ020000443.1, read as the reverse complement.
CCTTTTTATTGCCAATGTGTGAACAGGTTGTAACTTAACCTAAAAAATGAGACCTTCCGCAACTTTCTGGGTTTCCTCTATCAGCCTGTAGACGGCTTTTAATGTGAAGAATGGGGGACATTTTTCATTTGTTTCTCTGTAAAATTCAACGGATGTGACGCCATGCACGCTCGCGAGAGTCTTTAATTTCAGCTCCGCTTACAGGGCTAACAGTGTGCAACGATAGCTAACGTTCGGTTAGAAATGGAGTCCGCAAACACCAACAAACGACCAGACCCCCCCCACAACTCAGACTCCAAAACAACCTCCACAGATATACATGTAAAAACTTACATACAGTCCCTTTAAAACAAAAAAAGGGGAAATATATTTATAAATGTGTTTCTCAAGATGTGTTATTTTGCTGGTAAGAAGTTGTTTTAACATGCTTTCTCTCCTCGGTGCAGCTTTCAACACGGTGCCCCCCGCCCCCTCGTTCCGAAATCAGGGGTTGGTACCAGTCGGAGATCAAGGGGCAGCCGGAGCTGAGGAGCTTCCAGATTTATGTTGTCCTAAGTGCCAGTACCAGGCTCCAGATATGGACACGCTGCAGATACACGTCATGGACTGTATACAGTAACATGAGCATAGTTCAGCACACCATGACAATAACACACACACAGATATAAATACAGTATATTTACATTTGTGACATGTCTATTCCAGCTCTGGGCACATCCTGGAAAAATCATGTTTGGTAGTTGCACCTAACTCTCTCTGCCATGTAAACACACACATACACAAACCTGAATACATACTGTGGATCTTAACCATTTTAAAAATCGAATATGTTGGAATCAAGACAAGTGGCAATCAGATGACAGTATGAACAAGTGAAAGAAAAGAATTACAGCAGGATAATCAGCATGTTAGGGCTCCATGGATTCAAATTCTGCTGTAACTTTTCCATTCTGCAGCTCATCCTTTTCTCTTCTTTCTTTTTTCTCCTGGCACCTGTTCTTTTAGTTCCTCTCTCTCCCCCCTCCCCTTAGATGGCACACTGATGCACTGTCCATCAGTATGTTTATGATCCCTGATATATCTTGTCCCTCATCAACTGAGGAGGTAACGACATACTGTGGAATAAGTGTGTTTGACTGCATCATCCATGATATACACGTTAATAATCATTGGACATAAGGTGGAAAAAGTGACGATTCCGAGGGGTACGTCTCCCCTCAAAGGAGAAAACACATGACAATGTGAATAACCTAGTGAGCTTTAAATATTATAGAATATTCAAATATGTTTTGGTCATAAATGTTGCCGTCTACATTACCTCAAAACATGTATTATTATGTATTAGAGATGGATTTACTCTTATTGAAAAAAAGTAGCCATTCTCTGTGTTCTGTGCCTGTGTACACCTTTGACTGCACCATCGCTTTATCTCTGATGCTAGACCTGACCCTTAACCCAACATAGCTCTGTTTGCGCCCTTTCTTCTGTCTTATCTTTATCTGCGGCACCTAGCTATTTATCTATCCGGAGGTAAGCACACTGAGGGTCCTTCACAGTTTGTGTGAATATTGTCTGTAGATCATTTTGGTGCAAAGAATATTGTTTCAAACTGTCGAAGATTTACTAAATAAATCAGTTATTCATTAATCCTTGCGCGTGTGTTTTGTCGTGTGTGTGTGTGTGTGGGTACCCGTTTACGATGATTCAGTGGAAATCATAACTGTTTTCCTTTTATTTTATTTTTTTTATTTTATAGTTTAAAAAATATAAATATTAACAATGATATACCTGAGTGTGAGAGGAGGGGCTATTTAAGAAAAACAGAATCCAGGATAACTGAAAAAGCGAAGCTTGACCTAGCAACCGGGAACATTGCTTTTTATTTCGGTGCCCACGTTAGAGCAGCCGTGCGGCATGCGTGTTTTCTGTCTAAAATAAATATAAATTACATTTATAATGAAATGAAAAAAGCAGCGGAAACGCTGTCGGTGTGGTGGACACGTGAGAGACGCAGCCGTCACGCGCTGCTCATGCATCCGGTGTGAGCTGGGGATTACTTGGACAAATGAGCAGCAGTTGTACTCTTTGCCTTTAAAAGTGAGCAGAGGAAGTTAATATGTTACTCAGGAAATTTACCATGCAAATCAATTACACCCACTAATCCACAATACTAGAATGTGTATTACCACCATTGTATAGCCTAGAAACAGAAATGGCATTGTGTTACAGACATGCTAACAGTGTGCATTGAAATGATCACTTACTTCTCTTTCTAATTTCTTCTTTTTATCTCCATATGTGATTAAAACGTCGACTCTTCTAAATAAATCATTGCAAAGGTGATATATATATATATATGTATATATATATATATATAAGGCACCATGGATGAGACCAGTAAAGCACACTGCAAGCAGACGACAAAGCTTTGGACTGGCATATTTTAGATGTTCTGCTGTGATATGATCCATACCACAGGCCTTGTTATCATCTAGCATCATAATGGCATCATAGACATCATCTGACCTGACTGCCATTTTTTCAGAGAGATCAACATTTTCAACAACACCTTCATTACTTTTATCACAGTTGATAGTTTCAATGCACACCGTAAGCATGTCTGTAACATGTTTTTCTCTCTCCCAGCAGACAAGAGGTGATCCCAGCAAAATAAAAGGTCTAAAACCATTGTGGTGTCCTGTTTCATGAATGTACATTGCACACAGAATATATTAATTGGTCCAGTAAACTGGGCCTTTGCAACTTTATCAGCCATTTCTAATCATCATCTCAACAACTGCAATAATATATTCATCAAACCTCTAACAACAATATGAACAGCAGTCTTCATAAACACAATAAAACAGTAACAAGTTTATCAGATGAATAATTATTTAAAAAAAATATATATATGTATATATATATATATATATATATATATATATATATATATATATATATATATATATATATATATATATATATATATATATGAATAGTCACAATGTTAAAATAATAACTAGACTAGAATGGCAATATGCACCTGTGGTATTTTAATGCAGGCTAATAAAAGATAGGATAGGGTTAATCAGAACTGTTAACCTGGTCTGGAGCAGGCTAGCTGCACACAATAAATCTCCCGTATGTGCCACTGCTTTCATGAGTCACGGCTAAAATCAGGATAACTGGAAAATCCCGGTTTTAATCCGCTATCCGGGTTTTTCAGCCTCTACAACCGTCCTGTGATCCGTCAAGTAACAGAGCTACACACAGAAATGGGGACCGGAAATAGTACATTTCGCCTTCAAAATAAGACGTTTGCTAAATATCTCTTACGACTGTGCCTTCGCTCTGGGTTTAAATTACCATTTTTCTAATATCGTAGTAATCCAGCTTCAACGTGAAAAGCCATTTGGTGTAAGTGTGTGGTTTAGGATGCGTGAATATTGCACAGACATACACGTTGTGATTTTTTTACTGCGAAAGGTCCGACAGGAAGTCGCGTTGGTTTGATTTGTACTTTACAAAGACTCTCTTGTTTCACTCAGCGCTCGCCGCGGACACACGCTCCCATTCATCCCTAACGTCTTTATCCACCGGTTGTGTGTTCGAAGTGCTCTTTAGCCAGGCATGTCAGGCTCAGCTTCCCCGCCTCCCCCGGCAGCAGAGGCTCCGGGAGCCGAGGGGTGCTGCTTCCCCGGGTACAAGCCCTTCCGACCGGAGGAGCACGGCCTGGAGCGCGGGTTCCGCCTCACGGGCTTCTCGGATCTGAAGGGATGAGGCTGCAAGGTCCCGCAGGAGGCTCTGCTCAGACTCCTGGCGGGACTGGAGGCGGACCGGGCCGACGGGACCGGGAAGGCCGCGGACCAAGCGCCGGAGTTCGGCCAGCAGCCGTCCGGGCCCCGACTCGGTGAGGAAACACGGAGCTAGCTGTCATGTTGCCAAGCTAACTGATGCTAACGATGCTAGCATGTGTGAACTCATGTGGACAGATGTTGTGTTTCTAACAGCTGTCGTTATGTTAATAGCTATATTGTAAATACATATAATAGATAACATTAGCTAGCTAAGAGGACACAAGTTCCGTAAGTTGTGCCTTATGAAAGGTAGGTGTGATTCAGCAGAAATATCTGTGATGCTTTGAGTACAAAGTTCATGCTTGTGGTCAAACATTTCCTCCAGTGAAGAGGAAATGCTGTAACTCTGTTTGGTTTACTGCTTTTACAGGTGTAGCAACAGTATGAGGAAAGCTATACTGTTCACACATTACAAACAGTTTACAAGTACACACACTACTGTTAAAGTAGTATTCTCACTCTCAACAAAAACACTTAAAGTGGCAGTAGGAAACTATTTTTTTTTGGCATAATTTGGCAAAAATTCCATAATAACCTTTCAGCATATTGTAATTCAAGTGTTCTGAGAGAAAACTAGATTTCTGCTCCTCCTCATGTCTCTGTTTTCAGGCTTTAGAAAAATCTAGCCCCGTGACGGCAGAGGTCACAGAGGTCAGAGGTCATTTCAGAGAGAGAGCGTTCCTATTGGCTGTGCTCCGGTCATGTGACCAGAACTTTGCTTCCTTCAACAGATTTTATAATGGCGGCTGTGTCACAAACTTTCTCATTTTACAGCTAAACAGTAACTACAAGATGATTCTGAGAACATCTGAGGAGAGAAATAGTCATTACAGTAAGAGAATATTGATTCATATCTGATCAGCGCTGCCTAGTTTGACCGTTTGGTCGGAGATCGCGAGTGATTGACAGCCGGCTCTCATAGACTGCAGCTGGACAGCGGACCTTGTTTTCCTCCGGTAAGTGAAATCCTTCAGATGCCGTTAGGAGCACCGGAGGACACAGGAGGACACAGAGGAACAGGATTTAACTCAGGTTACCTGTTTCATGTACTACTGTCACGATATAGCGGCTGTTTTCTAAAAATAACTTTTTTAAATCATATTTGCGCCAATCTCGCATACTTCAGCTTTAATAATAAGTTCATAATAATTAATGCAAGGCTGTTGTATTTCATTGCAAAACATTTTATAAATGTCTTTCCCTCCTCCCTGCTGTGTGTTTTCCAGGTGTTGGGATGGACTGCTGTGTGATTCCTCTGAGGCACGGAGGGCTCTCACTGGTGCAGACCACAGACTTCTTCTACCCTCTGGTGGAGGATCCTTACATGATGGTGAGTTCCTGGCACGTAGTTCCCTTCTGTGAAGCTGTTGCATACATGGGAACTCTATCCAGGAAGTAAAGCTGTCCAAACACAGTCACATGTGGTGACGTACTCATCGGCTTATATTAAATGGTAGTTTAAAGGATGACTAGCTATCTAAGTGACTAATGGTAACACTTTGGTCCAGTATTGAGGGAGAACGCTGCAGCTACCAGCCGCTAAACAGGCTGTAATGTAATCGCTTCGGGCAACCTGGCATTTTACATCCACTAAAAGTGTTTGTTTTTGCCACTGACAGGCTCAGATTGTTATTATAAGTGTCTAACAACATTATGGAAAGGATCCTACAGAGAACCTTTTTCTTCTTCTTTACCTTTCTGTTTGTTATTGTGTCAAGTGACTTGTTGTTGCCGGGAAGACAACGGTGGAAACGTGAGTGATAGTGGAGAGAGAGGAGTGCCACGGGACACTGCGTGTTGTCAGAGTTAGTTGTGTTGGAGAACAAAAAGCAAAGATTTTCAATGTGATGGCTGAATATTTAGATGATTTCGACAATGTGGATGTGACGATGAGATTTCAGAACGAGACATCTCTGAGCGCACAATAACCGACTAGATCAAGAGAAAGGTAAGAAAAAGGTTTTATTTCTCTGAAGGGTCCTTTGCATAATGTTGTCAAGACACTTATAAGAACAATCGGAGCCTGTCAGTGGTGAAAACAAGCACTTTTAGCAGACGTACATTGACGGTGCTGCAGCGTTCTCTCTCAATACTGGACCAGTTTCAACAAGTGTTGTCCCCATAGGTCACTTTGACACAAAAACGTGGGAAAATAGGGTTGAAAAATACCAAAGTTATCCTTTAAGGGGAGCACGAGCCATTTTGAAGCAGAACGTTATTCAGCATGTGGTCTTCTTTATTTATTCATAAATAAAATTAATTTCCTTTAAACTTTTTGAAAGTCTTTGCAGCTTTTTTTGTTCTTCACGTTTTCAAGTAAGGTGCCATATTGCTTGAGTTCAACAATAAAACAATGATAGCAGGAGTCGGACCATTTCGATGTGTGGAGGTGGAATTTACCAAGAAACCTGAATCTACTGTGTTAAAAATAATATTTTTTCAAGCATGACAACAGTGCCTGTTTTGACTAGTTTTTGCTCTCCCTCACGCTCTCTGTCTGTCTGTCTGTCTGTCTGTCTGTCTGTCTGTCTGTCTGTCTGTCTGTCTGTTTGTCTGTCTGTCTCTCAGGGCAGGATAGCGTGCGCTAACGTCCTCAGTGACCTCTACGCCATGGGCATCACAGAGTGCGACAACATGCTGATGCTACTGAGTGTCAGCCAGAAGATGAATGACAAGGTAGGAAGCATTATGTGTGTTCATGGGTGGATGCCAAGGTGTTGACATTGCTTTGATTTATTGATGTCACTTTTGTGTATCCTCCATTAATCTAATTTGTGCACGTTACAGTGAGTGCAGTATATCTTTTCAACAGAGCTTTGCCTTTATGATTTTACACATGTATATGTTGATTTCTTTAAAGATAATAAATATTATAATAAATAAATAAAGAGAGAGAGCTTCGACGGCAGAGCGAGCTATAGAGTGAATAAAGAGAGGGAGCGGCGTTCGTGAGAACAAAGCAGTGACTCGGAGAAATAGAACGTTATTGCTGAAGCCCAGAAACGTCCTGAACACAACAAAATAAGAAGAAGAGATAAAATCCAGGCAGAGGGCTGCAGACGAAGACACCACCACACACTTCTAGTGGGTCATAACTAGAGGTCGACCGATATGGGTTTTTTATGGCCGATGCCGATGCCGATTTTTTACAGAATCAGGACAGCCGATGGCCGATATATGATGCCGATTTTTTTTTTGCCGATATGTTATTGGCTGGTTTTCTTTTTTTCCTCCATCTGATAAAATATAACAGCTTAATAATAACAAATAATACACAAAATGTGTTAACTTAAGTAAACATTTATTGAACAACACTTATGGTCTGTCTCTCCAATTTGCACTTTGTGTCTGCACTGCAGTGCATATTTTATTTTGTGCATGATGGTTAATAGTAGTAATAGTGCAGAGCTCAAAACCTTTTAAGCACCTTTCCAAAACTGTGGTAAAGCATGTTTTTTATTTATGTTTGTTGACAGACACTGTTACAAGCTATATGGCCATAATCTAAGTGATCAAAACATAATAATAACTTTGTTCACTCGTATTACACAGCCTGCTGCTCATATCTGCTGCGGACTACAAACAGGCCAGTGACGTCATAGAGGCTCTGAAGGACCCGTAGAGACGTTTAATGAGGAAGTGAACTTTTTGCTAAATGTTTCGACAAATTGCTCGTGTTTCCGCCCTCACACGCAAACTTGCACTTATGACAAGCATTGTCAGCATCAACTCTAGTAAAGTGTAATCACGCTTTATAAGTTTAGTTTTCTCCGCCATAGTTACTAAGAGCAGAAGCTTCTGTGTGTCTGCGCTGCAGCAGCGTGTCTGTGAGAGCTACTCCGCCCCGCACGCAGCTAACGTCACCGACGGAGAGAAATTCTCCGTTACCAAAAACAGAATTGATAACGTCGGAGCATTTCATATCTAACCAATTAAATATATAGGGCTTTGAAAGAGAAGAATTTAAGCCTACCGGTTTCTCCCGGCAGAATGGCAATTTGATTGACACAAGGGGCGGTGTCACACGTGTTCCACAGCAACAACAACACTGGCTGCCCGCAGATGTGCCTGCTTGATAATCGGCCTAATATGCTCAGGCATCGGCCGATGCCGATTATGAAAAAATGTCAAATAATCGGCCCGATTAATCGGCCGACCGATAAATCGGTCGACCTCTAGTCATAACTGATGATTGAGAGGAATTTCTTTTGGTTGTGTTTAGAAGGTAACCTGCAAATTGCGAAAACTTGCAAAAACTCTTGTGATACTCGCTGCCCGACGACCTATCCTAACCTTAACCATTCAAGGTCAATGCCTCACCTTAACCATCCCATTACCTTCTAACCACAACCATTATTTTTGTATCAGTCTATACATTGTTTTTTGAAAATTCATGCATATTATACCTTTAACGTTAAGGTCTTTTTTTCATGATTCATTATCGCCTGTATGACACAGGACCGTGAGCGGGTGATGCCGCTGATCATTCAAGGGTTTCGTGATTCAGCTGAGGAGGGAGGGACTTCTGTGACGGGTGGCCAGACGGTGATCAACCCCTGGATCATCGTAGGAGGAGTAGCGTCCGTCGTCTGCCAGCCTAATGAGTTCATCATGTGAGTCAGTTAAACTGTTGCTGTGTCTCTCTGCATATTTGGTTGCGAATGCTGCAACATCAAATCTGTTTAACTCAATTAGGACATTTAAACGTTTTCCGGGAAATGCTTTGGCTATATTTCAATAATTCATAATGCTAATTACGACCGTTTAACAGAAACGTCTAATACGATAAAATGATGAAGCGATGTAAACTGCAACTTGTCTGGTTGGTGTAGGAAAACAACCGCGGGTTGGTAATTTTAGTTTTTCTTATTTCAGACTGGAGAGCAGCTGCACTTGACATGTTATAGTGCCGTCTTCATTTGTCCAGCTAACCGTGTAAACAATAAAATACAGTAGAGCTGTAACGATCACTTGATTAATCAATTTGTCGATCAATAGAAAACTAATCAGTGGCTTTTGATAATAATTATAATCATGTTAGTTTTTTTTTTTACCAAAACAATGCAAAACATTATCTTGTTCCAGCTTCTCGAATTTGGGTTTGCTTCTTTTCTCTGTCGTATATATGATGGTAAACTGAATATCTTTGGGGTTTGGGCTTTGTCAGATAAAAAAAATGCTATTTGAATATGTCACTTTGGGCTCTCGGAAATTATAATCACTATTTTATAGACTTACCATTAATACAGAAAATAATCAAGAAAATATTCGTGAGTTGCAGCCCTAAATTACAACAAACAACAAAATAAACCCAGGAAGCCGGAGCACATCATCAGTAGCTGTTAGAACCTTTTTGACCCGTTGCCTGTCAATACAATGTTAATAATAAATCATTTGAATTGTTTGAAGGAAGTCTCTTTTTAAAATGTACATATCATTGCTGTCCTGTGAAAACTATTCATCTCCAAATTGTTCACTTTTTATAAACTGAGAAAAACTATGACATGTATTAAGGCCTTTAGGAGCCGGGGGGGGGGGGGAGGGGGGTAACACTCACAGATTTACAAGAAAAAACATCCCGGAAATATGATGGGTTTGGCTTTCCAAGGTTGGATCATTTCATCACACCACAGACGCTGGCCGCTTGCCGTGTATTATGGGATGTGGACGTAGTGGATGATCAAATTATACTTTGCAATCGGATCTAGCAGTAAGAAATAGGAAATACAATCAGCATATCATCATCAGCATCCAGACTTTGAAGAGACTCTGCTATGAATTGGTCCTATTCAGAAGAATACAACATAGTGATTTTTTTTTTTTTCTCGTGAATTCATAACTTTAATCTCGGAAATGTTTTTTCTTGGATTATTAGTTTTTACGTTACTTTTTACCTTTTTTACCATAGATTTCAGTGCATTAAATTTTCAATACAGATTTACATTTCAACATGGTTTTCCTTGTCCAATTAACACCTGCAATTATATTTTCCCAGCCATTAATACATAGAAAGTCAAAGAAACCAAATAGACAAAGAACCCCCAAAAGACATAACAAATAAATAAAGTAAAAAACTTTTAAAAATAGTAATAACAATAAGGTAACATATCATCGCAACATCCCGGTTCGACTCCGGCCGGGGACTTTTGTTGCCTGCCGTCTCCCTCTCACCCTGTATTTCCTGTCTGTGTATCTACCATCACTATCTGATCTGCAAAATGCAAAATGCCCCAAAAATATCTAAAAGAAATTGTTTTTCCAGGCCGGACGGTGCTGTGCCGGGCGACGTCTTGGTACTAACCAAACCTCTGGGGACACAGGTGGCTGTGAACGCTCACCAATGGCTCGAACAGGTCGGCCACTCGACTCCGTTCACATTATTATTGGTTTTATATTGTGTATATTGTTATTTGTGTTGTCATTATATTGACATGTTTCTGTGTCTCTGTTGTTATATCTCACCAGACTGAAAGGTGGAACAAGATCAAGCTCGTCATCACAAAAGAGGAAGTAAAGGAGGCCTATCAGGAAGCCATGTTCTCCATGGCGACGCTAAACCGCACAGGTACACTACACCTGTGTCATTATGCTCTGAAGCTCTGCAGTTATCACTGGTCACAGAAACGTATTTAACCCTTTCAGTTACAGCTGAGAGATTCTATGAATCCTGGTTCTATGAGGTTCTGCACCGATGATCTGAATTTACTCTCAGCCTCATGGTCTTTAATTTAGTTGAGTAGAGTTGAGCCGGATATGAAGCCAAACGCTGGACCGGACTGGTATACTGAATTTTACCACGAGGTGTTGCACTTGACTCAGCAGCTGCCCCCCCGAGTGGAACATAATGAGACTGAGGCCCTGTTCAGACCTGGTATTAACATGCGTCCTGGGTGATCCGATCACAAGTGGACAGTTCAGGTGTGAACGCATCCAAGACGCATTGAGATCCGATCACTCGGACCGCATTCAGAGTTGGTCTGGGCTGCATACGGCCTCATTCTTTTAGCAGTGTGTACGTGAATGTGTCCTCGGTCACATTGACTCAATATGGATTGGCCTGCTGTTTTTTTATGGTTTTGGTCCAGTTGAAGTTAAAATCTCTCTTTCTTTCTTCCTGTCTCCAGCGGCCGGCCTAATGCACAAGTTCCAGGCTCACGCTGCAACAGACGTGACAGGTTTTGGGTTGTTAGGGCACGCCAACAACCTGGCAGCACAGCAACGAAACGAGGTGGCCTTCGTCATCCACAACTTACCAATCATAGCCAAGATGGCTGCCATCAGTAAAGCCTGCGGAAACCTGTTCAACCTGGTTCAGGGCACGTCGGCAGAGACTTCTGGTATGAAAACCGAGAGTGACTCACAATGAATGTTGTCTTTGTCTGTGTATCTTTTATTTATTATATCAAAGTGTTTACCTAAAATCCATCTTCCTGTGTTTAACCTCCAGGCGGGCTGCTGGTGTGTTTGCCCCGAGAGCAGGCGGCCAAGTTCTGCTCTGAGATGAAGAGCCAGAGCTCCGGAGCCGGAGGTCAGGGGGCGCCGGGCGGAGCGTGGATAATCGGAATTGTAGAGAAAGGCGACCGCCGCGCTCGCATTATTGACAAGCCCCGCATTATCGAGGTTCCACCACGAGGAAGCCAAGCAGCAAATCAGGACAACAACTCCACCAGCCCGGCTCCAAGCCCAAATCTGTCATAGACAGAGCCGCCCCTCTGACTCTGGCCCGGTGTGTGTGTGTGCGTGTGTGTGCGTGTGTGTGTGTGTTATGTGTGAGTGTGTGTTGATGTTGCTGTCCATCTCATCCCTCTATTCAGTCTAAATGCTGAGAGCACACAGACCAAAATCACTGTCATCTTTTCCAACACTATTATTTATCCATCTTTGTGAAGAGCGAGGCCAACCTCTCACTATTTTGAAATTATTTGTAAATTCTGGGTAGTGTATGCTGTACTGCCCCCCCGCCCCTTCTTATTTAGATCTGAGTTCCCCGCCTTTATATATTTCATCTTGATGACTTTCAATTCTAAACATTCCAAATCATTCTTGCCAATTAATAATGAAAATTGTGTGTAAATGTGTGTATGTGTGTTTGAGTATTTTATCATTTGACTGAGGGTGCTTCGCTGTGGGGAAGCGGAGCAGAGGTTTCTGTCGGCTTTTGCTTGTGGAAGTGGATGATGTTAATGTTCATTCATGTTGGTGAATGTATCGTGTGGAAAAGAGAAATGGTTCATCGGTCCCGGCAGCTGGCTCTGCCCACACGGCCCGGAGGAAGGCTTGAGCAGCTTCCTTTGGACCGGCTGGGTGGCGTTCAGAATGTCTGTCAGTGTCAGCTGATTGGCTGTCCAGCACCAAGTCCCTCCCTCCCTTCCTTTTTATGAAGCTCCGCCTCTAAACCCCAGCCAACGGGGGCAGGTGGAGCGGATGTTTGCCTTTGGATTGGGGTCGGTCTTAGACTGCTGGAGGTCTAAAGCTGTCTGTGTTTGTAGATTTCCTGCTTTTCACAATCAATAAAACCATCATCAACTCACACTAAAATACTGTTTGGGTGTTATGTGAGTATATAAATTGTATATTGGAGCATTGGCTAAAGAGTTTGATTAAAAAATAAACAGGAGCTGCAGCAGCAAGAGACTTGGGAGTGCACGAAAAGGAGTTTGGTCCAACAGTGATACGGAGTATAATCCCTGTGTGGCTTCTAGAAACTCTGGTGGTGGATTTGAAACTACTTTAAATCAATGCAAGAAATAAAAATGCAGATTTAGTGAGTGAGTTTTATGGGAATGAGGAACAGACTGTGCAGGTTTTTACAGATGGATTAAAGGATCACATAACAGGAAACACAGAATCTGCAGTTGACACAGAGGTGAGATATGCATATAAAGTGTATATTTGAGCTGTACACCATTGTGATGGCTTTAGAATGGATGGAACAAACCAAACTAAGTCCTATAGTCTGTAAAGATTCAGCATTCTGGGTGTTGAGATAGTTGACAAACTAACCAAACAAGCTGTTAAAAAATAAAACGGACACACACAGACTCTCAAAATCAAAAGGAAAGGGTCACTGTACAATAGGTAATTAATAAAAAATAGCAGCAGCACTCAGGAGATAAGAGGAAGATGTTTACATCCAGTTCAAAATAGAGTTTGTTATGTGAGAATGGAGGAGGAAATAGAAAGAGGAGGTAATAATAAGATAGGACACTGTAATCTGAACAGCACATTTCACACTATGTGTTGAGAAGTTTGCCTTCAGGGTTTTCTGCCACAAACGGTTTATTTTTACCGAAACTGTCTCCAGATTTCTGCTAGAAAGCCCTGAAAGGCAAATTCCTCCCAGGCGTGAACATTGTCAGGTACCAGAAACTATAGAGCATGAAGAAGACTCATCATCATCATCATCATCATCGAGAATAAAGTCATAAGTTTACAAGGAAAAAGTCGGAATATTACGAGAATAAAGTCATAAGTTTACGAGAAAAAAGTCGTAATATTATGAGAATAAAGTCTATATTATATGTCTAATATTACGACTTTTTTTCTCGTAAAGTTATGACTTTATTCGCGTAATACTCTGACTTTTTTTCTCATAAACTTATGGTTTTATTCTCGTAATATTCCGACTTTTTTCTCGTAAAGTTATGACTTTATTCTCGTAATATTACAACTTTTTTCTCGTAAAGTTATGATTTTATTCTTGTAATATTACGACTTTTTTCTCGTAAAGGTATGACTTTATTCTCGTAATATTCCGACTTTTTTCTTGTAAAGTTATGACTTTATTCTCGTAATATTACAACTTTTTTCTCTTAAAGTTATGACTTTATTCTTGTAATATTACGCCTTTTTTCTCGTAAAGTTATGACTTTATTCTCGTAATATTCCGACTTATTTCTCGTAAACTTATGATTTTATTCCCGTAATATTACGACTTTTTTCTCGTAAAGTTATGACTTTATTCTCGTAATATTCTGACTTTTTTTCTCATAAAGTTATGACTTTATTCTCGTAATATTACGACTTTTTTCTCGTAAACTTATGACTTTATTCTCATAATATTACGACTTTTTTCTCGTAAAGGTATGACTTTATTCTCGAAATATTGAGACTTTTTTCTCATAATATTATGACTTTATTCGCGTAATATAACGACTTTTTTTCTTGAAGTAATATGACTTTATTCTCATAATATTACAACCTTTTTTTCTTGAAATAATATGACTTTATTCTCATAACATTACGACTTTTTTCTCATAAAGTTATGACTTTATTCTCATAATATTACGACTTTTTTCTCTTGAAATAATATTACTCTATTCTCATTCAATTATGACCTTTTTTTCTCATAATATTATGACTTTATTTTCAAAATCTCAGATGTTTTTTTCCCATCAATGTGGCCCTAACACTCCGTCGCAGGTCCTAAATGTGATGTTAAATAAAGTGTTATTCCTCCGCCAACCAGCAGAGGGCAGCACACGCGATAACAGAGAGACGCTAACAGCAGAAGAAGAAATGCGGAAGTATTCATGGTGTAAACAACCACAGAGTCATCGAAGCATTCGAAATGTTAAACGGTAATGTGTTTATTTAAAGTAACAAGTGTTCAGAATGGAGTGATATTTAAACTGAACCGTTAGAAGGTGCGTCAGCAGAGCGTCATGCCTTATATGGGCAGTGAGGACACGGTGAGGGAGCTGAGGAGAGCTCTGTCCAACCCGAACATCCAGTCTGACCCGCTGCGCTACAGGAGCTCCATCCTCAAGGTCATCAGGTAGGTTAGAGACAGGTAGACTGTTCTCCTCCATCTGCTCATCCATCACACACACAGCAGGACCTGATGACCCGGTCTGACCCGGTCTGACCCGGTCTGGGGTCCAGTGAGCCGTCCACCGGGTTCTTGGAGCGGCCAAAATAACAATAATTACAGAATAGAATTGGGATAAATTACCTAAATAAACACACGTTTAACTATTTAAAGCTGCAGTAGGCAACAATTTTTTTTGCATAATTTGGCAAAAATTCCATAATAACCTTTCAGCATATTGTAATTCAAGTGTTCTGAGAGAAAACTAGACTTCTGCTCCTCCTCATGTCTCTGTTTTCAGGCTTTAGAAAAATCTAGCCCGTGACGGCAGATTTTGACCAATCACAGGTCATTTCAGAGAGAGAGAGCGTTCCTATTGGCTGTGCTCCGGTCATGTGACCAGAACTTGGCTTCCTTCAACAGATTTTACAATGGCGGCCGCGTCACAAACGTTCTCATTTTACAGCTAAACAGTAACTACAAGATGATTCTGAGAACATCTGAGGAGAGAAATAGTCATTACAGTAACAGAATATTGATTCATATTTGATCAGCGCTGCCTAGTTTGACCGTTTGGTCGGAGTTCGCGAGTGATTGACAGCCGGCTCTCATAGACTGCAGCTGGACAGCGGACCTTGTTTTCCTCCGGTAAGTGAAATCCTTCAGATGCCGTTAGGAGCACCGGAGGACACAGTAGGACACAGAGGAACAGGATTTAACTCAGGTTACCTGTTTCATGTACTACTGTCACGATATAGCAGCCGTTTTCTAAAAATAACTTTTTTAAATCATATTTGCGCCAATATCGCATACTGCAGCTTTAAAGATTCACCGTACAGTTTGTAACTTTTGTTATTGTTGCATTTATGTGGGCCTATGTGAAACAGACCATATAATCAATAAGTTTACAATGAATTCAATGTTATAATTATTATGTTCAAAGTGTAGAATGATATTTTTTACTCAATTTTGATTTTATTAGTTTTACACAATAGCCTACATAATCTTTCAAATAGGAGGTTTGCTCAAAAAGTTCCTGAAGTGGTTTCACTGTACATTACTGTACGCAGATCACCTCTCAACTCAGGGTAACATATTGACAATTTCCTCATATTTGAACCGTCACACATTTCCTTAAGAAGTTTGTCCTGTTCAGAATGACCGTGACTATGAACATATGCAATTTGAAGTTATTTTACTGAACAGTTTTGGAGAAAATGAAAGGAAAAGTCACCTCAGGGGACCGACGATTTCCTCTTATTTCGACTGTCAGAGGTTTGCTGATACATTCGATGTAATCCTGTTCGGAATGAAACCCTGAACATATGAAGTTTGAAGTTATTTTCCTTTACAGTTTTGGAGAAAATTAAAGGGAAAGTCCCCCCCCCCCCCCCCCCCCAGTAACACAATGAGAGGTTTACGACATGGAAAACATCACTGCAAGGTTACAACTAAGGACAGATGTATTCTTAACTAAGTGGTCCCCAATAACTTCATTTTTCTTATTTCATGTGAACTAAATGAATATGTAACAACTTTTTATTTTTTATTCTTTTATTCATTTTTGTTGGTATTTATTTATTTATTTATTTATTTTTTCATTGTGATTTATTACCTCTATTTACTTTGTTTCTCTTTATTTTTATTTTGTTTTATTTATTTATTAATATATTTTTTTCCCTATTTAGTTTTCTCTATTTAGTTTTTATTTATTTTTGTTTATTATTATTCCTATTATATCTTTTTTTTATTCTTTTATTTGTATTTTCTAACTTTATCTCTCATTTTTATTTAATTTTTATTTATTTATCTATTTTTTTGTTCTTTTTCAATTCCTTTTCTATATTTATCTTCTCTTCTCTCCTAATATAAGTATAAACAAACATGTTATTTTTCCTCCCTGTACATTTATGTATTCTCTGGGCCTATGGAGGACAAATATTACTCATCCCTACTTGTGTGTGGACATTGTGGGGATGCCGAAGCTCACGGACTGTCTCATAAGGACATTTATGACCCTGTTGTGTCTTAAAACATGTGACTGTGCTGTACGACTGTACCTGTTAAAAGGAAAAAAAACAAACAAAAAAAAACATTTACTCAAGAGGTTTGCTGAATATTCCAGTGGATTCCTACTCCGACTATCCTCCCCTGTTGCCATTAGTTAAAGGACGGGTCCATCTGCGTTCTGTTCTGGAGTCTTTCAAAGCAGTGACCTAGGTTACCATAGTAAGCTAATCAATAAGGTTATGAATATGGCTCTAGAAGAGTTTCAGTAACATACTGATTGACTGATTGACTGATTGACCCTCTCTCTGTCTCAGAGCGATGTCGCAGGGTGTGGATGTATCGGGCCTGTTCAGTGAGATGGTGAAAGCATGTGCCACAGTAGACGTAGTCCAGAAGAAACTGGTCTATGTCTTCCTGTGTTCCTATGCCACGTTAAACCCAGAGCTGTCTCTGCTGGTCATCAACACGCTGAGGAAAGACTGCCAGGATCCGAACCCCATGGTCCGCAGCCTGGCTCTGAGGAACATGACCAACCTCAGGTGAGCTGCTTCACACGTCCACCTCCGGGTCACACATCAGCCTGTGACTGCTGGAGTCATTTTGGTGTTTGACTGTGTGTCCGCCCCAGATTACCCAGTCTGGTGGAGTATCTGGAGCAGCCTCTAACAGACGGACTGAGAGACAGAGCAGCTTGTGTACGACGGGTAGCTGTACTCGGCTGGGCCAAACTACACAATCTCCAACCCAACTCTGAGATAGGTAGGGTGGAGGGATGGCTTTCTGCTTTCTGTTTTTCTTTCCCATTGTCTTACTTTATTTCTTTATTCTAAGGAGAAGAAAACCAACCATCTCCAATGTGTCTGAACTCCAAAATATATAAATAAATAGATTTGATTGGTTGATAGTAATGAATGATAATGATAAATCAATCGGTGGGCTGTATATAGTTATTGTATATATAGTATTATTTTCACCGCTCCTCTAAAAACAGTTCAGTTATTGTTGCCTAAATATGTTTTTTGTATATGCTGTACATCCTGTTGATTGTTCCAGATGCTGCGGTGGTGAACGAGCTGTACAGCCTGCTGAGGGATCCGGACCCGGTGGTGATGGTGAACTGCCTCCGAGCTCTGGAGGAGATCCTGAAGGAGGAGGGAGGAATCGCTATTAATAAACCCATCACTCATCACCTCCTCAACAGGTTAGAATGAAAACTGTTAAAAAACAAGCAAGTCTATTTATGTGGTTGAGTGATACGTACGGACAGCGTTGAGATTTTGATAAATGATGCTGTGCCACATGGCGACATTCACATGACCGACGAAGGCAGCTGAACCCATTTTTATGCTTCTGCCAAATTGCAGCTGGACCTGTCATGATAACTCATTTTGTTGGACAATATATTGTCCCGGAAATGACTGCGATAAATTATATTATTGTCATTTTAAATCAATTTTATGCCACTGATATAATGATAATGAGTAAGTAAGGGATAACGCCCGACGAGAGGTCCATTATCAGGAATTAATGGACGACGTGGTGGTTTCCTCTGCAAAGGTTAAACATTTTGGCACTAGAGAAAAAAGTCAGCGGGTCACCAAAGTCATTAGGATTTATTCTCTCTGAACCATGAATGTCTGCACAAGATTTCGTGGCGATCCATCTCATAGTTGAAATGGAATAGGCAAACAGCTCCTGCAGCCTGGAACCACTTGGCTGATCTCAATTAGAGCATTTAAACATACAGGGAAGGGTTTGGAGCTGCTATCTTGGCCTGGGATCCCGTGGAAAAGAGATTTTGTAATCTCAGTGGGACTTACCGGGTTAAAGCTAGGGTTGGTAATGTTGAGAAACTAGCAAGAGTACGCTAGATTTAAGCATTTTGCTCAAAGACGCTTCAGTAGCACACACAGCTGTCCATGTTGTGAGGTTGAAGTCTACAAGTCTCTGTTTCTCTGTCCTCCCAGGTTGAAGGATTCTGATGTCTGGGGTCAGTGTGAGGTGCTGAGGATCCTCCAGCGCTACCGGCCTCAGTCAGAGGACGAGCTGTTTGACATCCTGTCTCTGCTGGACGCCTCCCTGGTCAGCCCCCACCCCCCAGTCATGGCCGCCACCCTCAGCCTCTTCCTCAGCCTCTGCTCCGTCCTGCCTGCCGTCAATCTGGCGGCCCTGGAGCGAGTACGTGGACCGCTGCTGGCCGCCTGTGGGAGCGTGTCCAGAGAGATGAGGTTCACCGCCCTCTGCCACATACAGGTCAGACAGTGAAGAACTCAAATGTGGAGGTAGACGGTGTGAAAGCAGTACAGAATGTGTATGGTCCTGTTCAGATCTGGTATTAACATGCGTCCTCAGTGATCGAATCACAAGTTTTTGAAATTTTGGCCCAAAAGGGTAAAACCTTTGGCAGTGTAAAGCAGTGAGCGGTGGTATGTGAGCCATGCTTCACCTTGTTTTTATTAGTTGTAGGTGTCGAATGTGGATGAAGCGTATGAGATGTTGAATAAGACCCAATGCAAATTCAAAAAATATTTTCTTTGACTGCATTGTTTGCATGAGGAAGCCGAATCATTTGCATGTGTGTTGGTGTGCTGAGGGGACAAGGACACATAGTATTACTTACTGCATCACTATTAGTTAATTTGTTTTTTAAATTTCGGTGGAAATCTCGTGTCAGATGGATGTCACGAGACATGACATGAGGTCTTTGTCTTCCTCTAGTTGCTGTTGCGTTCTCTCCCCGGCCTGATGGGAGCGCACTACAAACGTTTCTTCTGTGGCTACGCTGAGCCGGCCTACATCAAGCAGAGGAAGATGCAGGTGATGATGCCTGTTTGACTTGTGTGTTGCTTTTCCACAGTCAAATAGCTCTTCATTGTGACCTCTTTCCTTTTTTTTCTACTATAATATTTGCTTTTTCTACTCTCACCACAGCTATGCTGCAATTTGCTGTTTTTGTAAATAGATTTTTTTAGATTTTATTTGTTTACACATATATAAAAGGTACAGGTAGAGATTACATAAACAACAACAAATGTGATGGAGAGGTGCAAAAAATCCTCGGTGGGGCTTGATCAGAACACTCTCCAGTGCATACCTTAATCAATTTTAAAAAGGGAATAAATTATTAAAAAGGATGGAAAAGAGATATAGAACAAAAAAAGAAAAAGATATTAGCATCACATGCATTCCAAAGACAAAGTTAAATGGAATTAGGATTCACATTATAATACCATCAATAAAAACTCATTATTAGTAAGCAAATTACAGAGATAATCCATAAGGAAAACATTGGGGAGATAAAAACAAACTTTTGACAGCTTTCTTAAATTGTTCTGGTGACAACTTTAAAATATGAGATGGCAGAGCGTTCCATATGAACCTCGGTAAATTAAACCAAACTGTAACATGTTCGACACACAGGAGGTCTGAGTGTGGAGTTATTTCGAGACAAATAATTGTTGAATTGTTGATTAAAGGAATTAGAGTTCATGGAAATATGAGGGAAAGGTCCTGTTCAAAGAGCTGGACACAAATAAAGCGATCTGAAGTTGGTTAAGTTGATAAACACTGAGGATGCGGGACTGGAAAAACAAAGGTTGAGATGAATGAGTTTGATGAACACAGTTAATAATTCTTAATGCTCGTTTCTGAAGACGAAGAATAGGGATGAGTTTAGTGGGATGAGTACTGAGACTGAGTTACAGTAATATATATATGGATAAACCAAAGAATAATATAAGAGAGTGGCAACCTCAGTGTTCATCATATGTCGGACTTTACGACGTTAATGTTATATTTCAACTGAAACTAGAGTTGAAAGGAATGAAGCTGTTTCTGATAGTAAAGCTGGTGCTGTTGTGTTTGCAGGTGCTGGTTGAGCTGGTGAATGATGACAACGTAGTGATGTTACTGGACGAGCTGAAAGGATACTGCACTGATGTCAACGCTGACACTGCTCAGGCTGCAATCTCAGCTATAGGTACACTCACACCGTCACACTATCACGTGGCAGTATAATGCATGACCGTGCACACACACACACACACACCGTCTTCTTTAACGTGTCTTTATTACAAGACTGACACTTCCAAGCAGTCACTTTTTCACATCCTCTTCTAACTCACAGTAACACACCCTAAAAAACATCTGCTCTACTATTATTATGACTTCCTTCTTTCTTTCCTTGAAGCCGTATTTTCATCACCAAGAAACGTGTCAACGACGAGGCTTGTATCAAATGAAGCTACGCTCATTCATCTTATTACTCACGGTTAGATGTCCAGCCAGTAGTTCTGTCGATGGATGTCAACGTGCAGCCTGTGTGCGTGCGTGCGGCGTGCGTGTGATAAACTACACAAAAACAACCAAAACAGGAAAGTAAAGAAAAAGATCTTCGTCTTTGTGAAATGAACAAGTAACTTTTGGCTCTTGGCGTCCTGAAGCAGCCTGTGCACGGCTGGTACTAATCACAATGACGCCATCAACTGGTGCCAATTTATTAACAATTCAATGCCGTGGTTGGCCACATGGGGCACAAATACCAACAACTACTCTGTCGACATACATCTTGTAATAAGGAATTTAACTTATCCTTTTTAATGTAATATTTGGCTCCTACAACTATCATATCAATATCATTCTTCATATTAATGAAGGAAGACTCATTTTTATTCTCTCCCATTTCTGTCATATTACACTTTATTCCCAAATGTGTAACAGCAGTAAAGCTCTGGCAGATTATGAGTCAGACTACATGTTTCCTGTATTACCGGCTCTGTTCACTCCAAATAGTGTTTGTCCATTCATTTCCTGTCTAACTCCACTTCCTTGCAATGCAAACGTCAACATTATCTTCATCGCGTGTGTTGAACAGTAACAAGAGGATGATGAGGAAAACATTCAGCACACACAAAGTCTGGCATTATGTTATTTATTTCTAAAAACACGTTTAGAGTGCTGAAGAAATTCTTTTTTAACAAGACTCGGTCAAAACCGAGTATACATGTCTGGACCGTGTACAGTCAGTCTGTGAATTTGTGGCTAAATAGTTCCACTAATAGTCAGTGGTCATGTCTATAATGTTAAATCCAGCGGTACATGTCCACCAGGTCCGGCGAGGACACTAAGAGACGCGCTGCTCCACTCAACTCTCCGTTCAAGCGGTGACGTACCCTATCGTGGAACGCACCTGATTGGTCCCTGGTTTTCTGCTCGCCGTTTCAAACAGGAAATATCATGGCGACCTGCTCGTAAACTTTCTGTTATTCCGTCTAAACCAGGGTTCAGCAACCTGCGGCTCTTTATTCCCTCTCCAGTGGATCCCTGTGGATTTTTAAAAATGGAAATAAATAACTGTTTTTTTGTTTATATTTTCATTTTTATTTATCATTGTTTTAGGTCTATTGTACGACGGTACGACGAAGTATTAGGGCCACATTGAGGAAAAAAAATAAATCTGCGATTTTGAGAATAAAGTCATAATATTACGAGAATAAAGTCATAATATTATAAAGTAGTAATTTTACGTATTATTTTCTTTTTTTCTCGTAAAGTTATGACTTTATTCTTGTAATATTACGACTTTTTTCTCGTAAAGTTATGACTTTATTCTCGTAATATTACGACTTTTTTTCGCGCAAAGTTATGACTTTATTCTCGTAATATTACGCCTTTTTTTTCTCGTAAAGTTATGACTTTATTCTGGAAATCTCAGATGTTTTTTCCCTTAATGTGGCCCTAATACTCCGTAGTACATTTGCACTTTGGCCCTCACTGCATTAGACTTATATACTATATACTTAGACTATAAACTGTGTTACCTTCATCACAATGATCAAATGTTTTGCGGCTCCAGACATATTTTTTTTTGCCTAAAATGGCTCTTTTGATAGTAAAGGTTGCTGACCCCTGGTCTAAACAATCCACCAAAATCTACTTCTGAAAAGGTTAAGCGAGAAATAGGCGACGATGCCGCTGCTGAATCACGTTTCATTTTAGAACTAGATCTCCTACTTTGACAGCTTAGTCTACGTTTTGTGTGCCGGACGCTTCACACTGGACAGGAGGGTCTGTGTTTACACAAAGATGAAAAATCTCAACTTTATGTAAATACAGACCCTCTCCAACTCGCCGCAACACTCCCACAATGGGCGACCGACTCTCTTGCTTCCCAAAGGAAATGAATGGAGAGACGTTGCCCTCTGTCACCGGATCTGGTGAGTGGAACCGCTCACATATCACCCTGAAAACGTAAACGAAGGACTGCTCTCGCCTTTTCATTTTGAAAGCAACGGCCAATAAGGAAACACTTGGCCGACCAATCGTGTGACTTTATCACTCAGTGACAGACTTTTGCGTTTGTAGGGCTGACCCCCAAAAAAATCTCCTCACCAAGTGGCGGGGGGGGCGATAGACTCTCTGAAGTCGTGGGCTCACTCATATCCTGTGTTGTCCTGTGTGGATTGGTTGAAGGTCGTATTGGACGAAGCTACAGCGACAGATGTCTGGAGATCCTTACTGGATTGCTCGGGCTCAAACAGGAGCACATCACTTCTGGTAAAGCTCTTTCCCACACACACACACACACACACACACACACACACACACACACACACACACACACACACACACACACACACACACACACACACACACACACACACACACACACACACACACACACACACTGTGTACTGTCAGTGTGCAGCTACATTTGTTTAAGTGATTTAAGTTCATTCTGCCCCAGTTGTCAGCACCTGTTTTTCCACCTTGCTTTGTGTTTCTCTGTTCCCCCCCCCCCCCCCACTCCTCAGCGGTGGTGCAGACGATGCGTGACCTGGTCTGGGTGTGTCCTCAGTGTAGCGACACTGTGTGTTTGGCTCTCGAGGGCTGCGAGGAAACGCTGCAGGATAGCCAGGTCAGATCCGAGCTGCTGCCACACCCTCATACTGCCTGGATGTGAACAATGCTTCTTGTTAGAGTGTTATTTTATTATATATATATATAACGGGGTCTTACATGAACACTCAGTTTTATGGGTTATTTCACAGCAGAGATTTGTGGTGTTTTGTTTGTGCTCTTCTCATTATTTGAAGTGAGTAGGGCTCAGTTGAAAAAGGCCATGTATGCCACGATTTTACAGTTCAATTCAAATTTGATGAACACAAACCACAACAACACCCAGTCCACAACTCCTTGATGTGTACAGTAATCGCACATTGTGTTTTTTAATAATCGCCTAGTTGCTTCAGTTTTCTTTCTAATAATCAGTTTTTAGTTACAACACGTCTGCATGTTTATTTCCCCCCCTACAATCCTTCTTGTAAATCAAACTTGTTACTAACTGTAAGTGCAGTACTTGGGTAAATGTACTGAGTAACTTTCCACCGCTGGTTCTTTTAATAGCAGGACAGCCGAGGGTTAAAACGCCTGCATCAACAGGCATTAACCCTGCTGATGTCCTTGAGAAATATACTGAATTCCTGCCAGCTCCACAGCTCCTGCTCTGTAGATACTCTTAGATTAGATTGTTTTAACAATGTGATATTGTAAAGTTTGCAAGGAAATATGTCACACCAACTGAGTTTCACCCTTCACCCTCTGCTCTCTTTCTTTTTTGCTCTTTGTTTCTCATGGATGTTGGTATGTTCCTGTCGCCTTTCACTCTTTTGTTCTGATTTCAGTATTTCTTACTAGTGTTGTATTGCATAGGTGAGCAGGTTGTGAGAGAATGTGCCAGGGGCGCAGGAGCATTAAAGGTCATTTTGTCTCTTTCAGTGACATGTTGCAGGTCAACCACACCACAGTGCTGCTGTTGGGTGAAACCTGCACTTCAGTATTTATTTTCAAGCTGGAGGGGAAGAGAGGCTCTCTAACTTCTTTCTTCTCCCAGACACATTAGATCCACTCTGACACCCATCTTCACTAATATTATACCAAATACTTTAAATAGGAAAACCAGCGACAACAACAACAGTGGTGGAAGAAGAAGTTAGATCTTTAACTTAAAGGGTCATTTCTGTATTTTTCTACCTAGACCTTATTTTCAACCTTTTATTTAAATCTCTAGGAATCATTGAGGACATGCCCGTCATTTACAATGATGTCGAGAGTACAATAAAACACACATAATAATGAATTACAAGAAGCAATCAGCCAGACAACAATAGAACAATGTTAAAAACAGTTACATTCAAGAGTGGAGTAGTAGTAGTAAAATCACCCCGAGGTACAAATGCGTTTAATTTTAATGTGTTTTATAAACTATTCCAAGTTTTTGCAGCACAAACACCAAAAGCAGTTTCCCCAAATTTAGTGTTTGCACGCGGGACTTCAAGCTTTAGCCGATCACTTGATCGAGTCCAATAATGACTATAGGACCAATTTAATAAGGACATGATGTATGACCTGTTAGAGATGCTCACCCAACCTTTTCATACAAGATGCAATGATGAGTAGAATAACTGTCAGCGGTAATAAATCTATAGGATGGAGTGATAAACTGAATCTATGGGTTTAAGAGTGGAGGCAGAGACGTGTCTATAGACAACGTCACCATCATCCAAGACAGACAAGAAAACGGCCTCATTTATTCGCTTCCTACAGAACAGGAAAATTAGCACTGCTTCTGTACAAATATCCAATTTTTTGTCGTAGCTTGCTGACAAATGTGTCAATGTGAAATTTAAACTTAAGTTTCGGGATGTCGAGGTATTTATACTCTGAGACCCTGTCAGTACTACGTCCATTCAGAGTGGTAATATGCAAACTGTTCTCTAGAGAATAACATATATTTAGTCTTCTTTGCATTCAGAACTAATTTCAGATTTAAAAAGTGTATTTTGTCAAAAGCTTGTTGTAGGATTTCAGTGGCTGAGTTTGGAGTATCAGCAAAGCAATACAGAACTGTGTCTTATCCGCATAAAGATGGGAGTTACAGGACATAACTGTGAACAAGACAGGACCCAATATAGACCCCTGTGGAACCCCCTTTGACTGGTAACAGGACAGAACGACCATTTCCCAGGATCACACATTGCTCTGAGACGGGTAGTTCCGAAACCATTTACAGGATTTATAATCAAAACCAGTTTCACATAATCTCTGCAGGAGCAGAGCATGATCAACAGTGTCACATGCTTTTGTTAGATCGGCGAAGAGGGCAGCACAGTATTTCCTTTTGTCGACAGCAGATACAACATCATTTATAACCAAAGTAATCGCAGTGACAGTACTATGTTTAGCTCTGAAACCAGACTGGTTTGGATTTAACACGGAGTTTCTTGAGAGGAATGATTTGAGCTGATTATTAACTAATGACTCCAACAGTTTGGAAATTGTTATTAAGATCGTTTTTATCACCACCCTTGTGCAGTGGGACTACATGTGTGCAGTTTTCCAGACCTGAGGGATAACTCCAGTAGAGATGGAGAGATTAAAGAGATGTGTGATTTGTTCAGCAATGAATGGGACACAGAGTTTTATCCTCCCCAGCTGCTTTGCTGCAGTCGATAGCGTGTAGAGCCTCCCTAACAGCAGAGGGAGTGAAGGCCTGTAGGGGGAACTGAGAGGGAAGGTTTGAGGAGAGCGCCTGAGCCAAAGGCTGAGTACGCCATATCAAACTGATTCCAAGCAGCAACAAAATGTGTGTTGAAAGCATGGCAAATCTCTGAAGTCTTATTCACTAAGCAGTCATTAAGCTTAACATAAGAAGGAATAGATACAGATGATTTCTATTTATTTACATTCACTGCTTTCTAAAATTTAGAGCTGGAGATTAATTCAATGTGATAAGTGGCTTTTGCTTTTCTCAATGTGCTTTTATTTCTGAGTTGCCTGGAAGACAGATGCATGTTTATCACTTATGGAGACAGCAGTTTTTGTAATTGGTTCAGTATTGAGGGAGAACGCTGCAGACAGCAGCTGCTAAACGGGCTGTAATGTAACCGCTCAGGGCGAATCCTCACCGTCAATGTACGTCCACTAACAGTGCTTGTTTTTACCACTGACAGGCTCAGATTGTTTTTATTAGAAGTGTCTGACAACATTATGAAGAGGACCCTACAGAGAAATACAACCTTTTTCTTTCTTAAGTCTCGTTGTGAATTCTGAATATCCATATACTCTGTATGCTCAAATAAATAAGGGCGGCCATTGAATTCAAAGACCTCGTCCACATTGTGGAAATCATCTAAATATTCAGCCACGACATTGAAAATCTTTTAGATGACACTAAGCGACGCTTTCTGTTCTCCAACACAACAAACTCTGCCCGGCTGACACTCACGTTTCCACCATGGATGTATTCCACTACTCCACCGTTGTCTTCCGGCAACACGTCTCCTCGTACCAGCACTTTTAGTGGACGTACAGATCGGAATTTATAAATAGTAATTTAATTTTACTTAAGTAAAAAAGCATTGAAATACCAAAAGTAAAAGTGCTCATTGTGCAGAATGATGTTATTGGATTATAATTATTGATGCATTAATGTGTTCATCACTTTAATGTTGCAGCTGATGAGGTGGGGCTAATTTATACGCCTCCACGCTGGCGACCGCCGTGGCCGGAGGCATTATTTTTTCGGGTTGCCACCACCACTCGTGTTTGCATATGGAAACACCACTTTGCATTTGTTATATTCTTCTTTTGTTTTTTTTATATCTTCAATCATTCTGTGTACCGAGAGAAAAATAAACAATGTCATCGTGCAGAACAGGTCCAGGTTGGGCGTCCAGCTTTCACCAAAAGTTTTTAGGGAGCCTTTTAAAGAGAATCTGAGCCCTGATCTAACCCTGAATGCAAAACCTCAGCAATCCATCTACCATGGCGAGGAGGGGAGACGTGTTTCCATTTGAGGAGACTAAGGCGTCTGACTGGCCGTGTAGTGAAGGGAATAATCCTCCTGGCTATTATTATTATTATTATTATTATTATTATTATTATTATTATTATTATTAATATATGGAAAAGTTGTCCTCCACCGGGATTCCAAATATGAGAAGGGGATTAGGATCTACAGGAATATGGATTTCCAGCAATCTTCCGCATCCATGGGGCGAGAATGATCCGAGCCTTAATCTGGTTCTAGTGCAGGTCTCTACCACTTCCTTTGCTTCTCTTTTGCTGTTTGTTTGTCAGCTTCAGTTTGCAGAGGTGGAAGAAGCATCCAGATCCTTTTACTTAAGTAAAAATAGCACTACCTGAATATAAAAGCTATAAATGCTCATCACTCCAAGGTTTAGAATAGATCAGTGTAGGAGCCGTGTCTGAATGGAGTTTTCATCAAAATAACAGGCTGCCATTTATAATAAATGTTCAGCTGATCAACGGCGGGATTGGTTCCTCTTCACAGTGGATTTCTTGCTCCTGAAAGAAGACGAATGGTAGCCAGCTGGTGCCTCGACCCGACTCACTGTGGTCAATGTGTTTCTGCCCTTATTAGTTTGTTGACCTCATGTATCTCCGCCCATCTTGAAAGGTGTCCTGCAGAGTTTTTTGTAAACTCTCAAATTTATGTTTACATTCAGCTTTTCTCACCAAAACATGTGAATCCACGAGGCCTAATAAAAACGTTGAATGCATTGCCTTCTTCATAAAACATTTGCAAAGACGATTTTTTGGAAGAATTTTGAACCTACGTTGTTTACATCCATAAGTTCTTTCTAGCAGTCTCGTAACACTAATCATCTCGGTGGGTGTCCACAGGGCCTTTTTATATTTAGTCTAAATCCTCTGCTCATTCTCCTTATCCTCCTTTAGGGCAGGCAAGCCTTGCTGTGGTTGCTGGCCGTGTACGGGGAGCGAGTCTCCAGCGCCCCCTACACGTTGGAGGTGTTCATCGATGGAGTGAGGAGCGAGGCTTCTCTGGGAGTCAAAATGGAGCTGCTGACGACAACCATGAGGCTGTTTTTGTGCCGGCCTGCTGAGACGCAAGACATGCTTGGAAGACTGCTGCACTACTGCATAGGTAACTTCCGGTGCTGAAAAATGAAGCCAACGCGGAAGTGCCAAAAACTGCAGTTCCACAAATGTCCACTTGATGCTGGTTCCAAAAAGCGAGTCAATCTACATACAGTAGACCCCCTCCATGTTAAAATGCCCAACTTTACAGTAAACATGTTTACAGCCTGGTACAAAAAACGGTTTTGGTTTCCTAGAGCTGATTCACCCTTTCATGACAACTGTGCAATGGGTGAATTTTTATACACAGTAACTCACTCATTTAAATTATATTGAGGCTTAAATTGAAGCATAATTAAAGTGGAAACGTTCAACCAAGTTAAGCTGGTTCACTAAATGGATTTCCACTCTAATGAACTGTTATACAAGAAACATGACAAATGTCAGCATTTAAAAGAAAAAAGAAGATTCCATTTCATGTTTTTGTGACAAGAGCGGCGCCATGTTTCAGTACTCTAAGTTACACAGATACAACGGTAGAGACTGTGAAATACGGAGACTGAGGAGACACAGGACAGGAGAATTCAAAAGAGGGGGACACTATTGTTTTGTTCCTGGATGTAAAGTTGAGTTTTATAATGTTAAAACCATGAACAAAACAGTCCATTTTCATAAACTGCCACTGAATCGGAGATCAGTAACTTACTGCAGCGCTGGCTAGTAGCACTGAAAGAGTCCTCAGACAGGCACTGAGTCCAACTGCAGCTGACTGTCTCTCCATCTCCCGTCCTCTCCCCTCTCCGATCACCTGTCTCTGTCTCTCCATCTCCCGTCCTCTCCTCTCTCTGATCACCTGTCTCTGTCTCTCCATCTCCCGTCCTCTCCTCTCTCTGATCACCTGTCTCTGTCTCTCCATCTCCCGTCCTCTCCCCTCTCTGATCACCTGTCTCTCCATCTCCCGTCCTCTCCCCTCTCTGATCACCTGTCTCTGTCTCTCCATCTCCCGTCCTCTCCTCTCTCCGATCACCTGTCTCTGTCTCTCCATCTCCCGTCCTCTCCCCTCTCTGATCACCTGTCTCTGTCTCTCCATCTCCCGTCCTCTCCCCTCTCCGATCACCTGTCTCTGTCTCTCCATCTCCCGTCCTCTCCCCTCTCTGATCACTTGTCTCTGTCTCTCCATCTCCCGTCCTCTCCTCTCTCTGATCACCTGTCTGTCTCTCCATCTCCCGTCCTCTCCTCTCTCTGATCACCTGTCTCTGTCTCTCTCTCCCGTCCTCTCCCCTCTCCGATCACCTGTCTCTGTCTCCATCTCCCGTCCTCTCCCCTCTCTGATCACCTGTCTGTCTCTCCATCTCCCGTCCTCTCCCCTCTCTCTTACTTGCAGCTGGTACAGGCAGTTGGTGTGCAAATACAGTTGATATCTGCGCATGTGAAATAATATCATTTGCTTGTGAGCGTGTTTTAATCACACTTGCGACATATGACATAAATCTGACGCCATATACTTTACTATACTATATGTGTGTGTGTGTGTGTGTGGAAGGGAGAAAGAGATGATGATTGTCAACACTCTTTGTGTTTTCCAGAGGAGGAGACGGACATGTGCGTGCGTGACCAGGCGCTCCTCTACTACCGCCTGTTGCATTGTGGGATAGAAGAGGCACGAAAGGTCCTCCAGGGTCGGAGGTCAGACCCTTCCCTGGGCGTCCTGATTGGCCGCCCCGCGGAGCCCATCGGCCAGTGGGCGAGCAGCTTTAACACTCTAGAGCCTCTGAGGCGGGGAGCCGTAGTAGAGACGGAGTCCGCCAGCAGAGGAAGCCCTGAACACGTGACCTTTGACCCCAAGCCTACAACCGACCTCTCGGACACGCTGAACTGTAGCCAAATTGAGAAGGTTCATTCAGGTGAGTGAAGTCAGTGAGTGAAATCTTTCTGTCGAGTATCTTATACAAGCTGCATGGCTGTGTCAACAGGAGCTGATGACGGAAGTCTTCTTCCACGGCCTTCAAGATGTAGATTGAATGCACCTGTTATCTAACAGACTAATGGTGTCAATTCAGTGGGCAACCTCTGGGTCTGAAAAGTGAAGCCAATGCTGAAGTGCCTTAAACCTGCATTCTGTCTACCAGCCAGCAGGGGGCGACTCCTCTGGTTCTATAGAAGAAGTCTATGAGAAAATGAGCTTCTACTTCTCTCTTGATTTATTACCTCATTAAACATTGTAAACATGAGTTTATGGTCTCAATCGTTAGTTTCAAGTCTTCTTCAACACAGCATGATGTTCATTTAGTAAATTATGGTCCCATTTAGAGTCAGATAGACCATAAAGCAGGGTATGCTTTAGGGCGGGGCGTAGCGTGTTTTCGCCTTAGAACTTGAACTAACTTGAAAGTTAAAACATTTTAGTCACCTAAAAAGGTTTTATTCGGGTTTGGTTGTATTTAGCTCCACCCTCTCGTGTCACTTCTGGTTGCAAAAAAAACAAGATGGCGACGGCTAAAGTGCCAAACTCAAGTCCACAAACCGACGTCACGGTGACCACGTCCACTTCTTCGATGCAGTCTATGTGTCAGTTACGATCGATAAACTAGTCAGATTCTTTTACTTGATTCGCGCATCGCTACACCGTTACATGGGAAGTCCAGTCTTTCTATCATCTCGGTGATGTTACTGTGTTATCGTAGGTGCATTTCACTTTTCTTTGCTAGCTAGCTAGTAGTGAATATGGCTGACAATCAGTGCACGTTGTGTTGGATTTATTGGCCACGCAGTTTTTTTGGAGACCATCTGAGGAGACGGTCAGGATTGTACAACATGTCAGACCGACTGCACAACTAAAGACTCAAGTGGGGCGGTGATGTGTGACACATTTAGACAAGCGACTCTGAGCGCGATCAATGGCTCACTTCATCTGGTGAAAATGCAAATTTGTATTGCTCGGACAGTTTCTCTACAGAGAATGGGACATGGAGTTTGACAGGTTTTGCATGTCTGACTTGTCTCAGCGAGACAGCTGCTAGACCTGAACTTATCACTGGAAACATCACAGAAAAGAACAAGATTAGCAAGTCTACAGTCACGCCAGCGGCTCTGTAGAGCTGTACTTTGAGCTAAATGTCGTCATGCTAACATGGTCATAATGATGATGCTAATGTTAAGCAGGTTTAATGTTGACCATGTTCGTCATCTAAGTGAGCACGTTAGTTTTCAAATTGCATGGCAAGCCCAGCCAAAAAAGCCATAAAATGTCAACCTGCTGGTGGTGGAGACGAAGAGCAGGGGAAACACTGAAGCACATAAAAACACACAGCAATGCAACAACCTGTTGGTCATCAAATACTGTGGCTTCGTATCATAGACACTAAAGGTTGCCTCCGTATCGTGGGCGCCGGAAGTAGGGGGGCCAAGGGGCCATCGGCCCCCCTACACAACATAATGTTGCCACCACCCGGCCTCACAGTAGGTATGCTGGGTTTTGGCTGGTGTGCTGTGATGGAGTTCAGTCCGAAAAGTTCAAACTTGGTCTCATCTGACCATAAAACCTGTTGGCCACATGGCATCAGAATCTTCCAAGTGTTTCTTTTGCAAAGCCAAACAAGACTGAGTGTGGCACTTTTTCAGAGTTTCTTGCCACCCTGCCGTGCAGGACAGCTTTGTGTAAAGCTTGTGAGATTGTTGTCACATGCACAGACCGACCAATTCTCAGCCATAGAAACTTTCAAGTCAATCAAAGTTGCCGTTGGCCTCTTGGTGGCTTCTCTGAACAATATCCTCCTGGCTCTGCCAGGGACGGTCCGATCTAGGCTCGGCGTTGGTGGTTCATACACTCT
The DNA here is from genome assembly GCA_916701645.2 of Sebastolobus alascanus. NCBI lineage: Eukaryota > Metazoa > Chordata > Actinopteri > Perciformes > Sebastidae > Sebastolobus > Sebastolobus alascanus. The sequence continues at coordinate 419,212 of CAKAOJ020000443.1, read as the reverse complement.
CCACTTCTTGAGAATTTTCATTTCATGGTTTATTTGATAGGGACGAATACAATGTACTTAGACAACTTAAAAACGTCTATCTGATGCAAGTGCTTATAGCAGATGCTAATTTGCAACACCTGTCCCTCGAAGGGCTTTTTGTGAAAATAAGAGATTAAAAAACAGGAATGAGTACAGGAAAAATAAATAATTACAATAAAGCACAAATTTAAAAACATTACATTTAAAAACTAGACATGAGTTCAGGTTTGTCGCTGAATTAAACAGGATTTGGTTGCTCTCTTAAAAGCGGTAAAGTTTGCAGCATATTTCAAGTGATCAAGTTCCAAGACTTCGCTCCTTTCACAGAAAAAGCTGTCTGAGCAAAAGATGTTTTGCAGAATTGAACTTTACAATTGAAGTTACTCTGGTGGATCTGCTACAGCTCTGTAGTCTCATGATGTATTTGCAGAAAGGCAGAGGAGCAAGTCCGTTCAAACATTTAAACACAAGCTTTACATAATGAAAATCAATGACGTTAGCAAAACTTAACATCTTGTATTTACTCAAAATGCGGCAATACCTTATTTGCTTTGAAAAACAATGCTCTGAACGGTACTCAAAGGGATAGTTAAAGCCTTTGATATCTACCTGTATCCTTCTCCTAACTTGTTTCTTCCCAAAGCCCTTCTGAAAGCACCTTTCCAACCATGGTGAATTCTTTACGTTACCATGCACTACTAGTAGTGGAATCCTCAAGGAACAGACAGTTTTATTCTGAAGTAATCAAAAGCACAACAGTTGATGTCGGATGGGGGCCAAGTATTTACTAATTACATTTTAATTATTGTTCAGAATTGTTTTTAAAGTTATTTTCACTTTGATGTTGAGGGTAATAATGTGTAAATACTGCTGAAAAAAGTTAGATTTTTTTTTTTTCTTTTAATTTCCAGGGTGTAATGTGACAAAAGGTAAGGATTTTGACAGGGTCCGAGGGTTTTCCACTGTATAGCCATGTCCATAGTCTAATCCCAGCTACAGCCGCGGCAGCAGCCAGTCATAACAGGCTCTGCAAGTTATCTTAACATAGTTTCTGGAGAAATGTCACCAGGCAGACTCTTCAGGTTGTTGAACCATTCATTTTAGGACAAACGGTCCTCATCTAATGGAACGTCAGTGCTGCTGGGTATGTGAACAGCACGAAAGGAACTGCAGGTACTGCACCACCACCACCACCTCTACACCACCTCAGACCGAGGTGTTGTAGAGACTACAGGTAAAAGAAATGCACTGCACTTTTTTTATTAGCCTCTGGTGCATCACCTACAATCATGACTAAAAGCATATCAATATGTCATTTGGTCCCCCATTACATTCATGAAGTCAAAACTGCAGCTACTGGTGACAAAGTTTAGAGCGAGAAACAATGACGTTACTGGGTGAGCGACCTAATCGACGTGAGCATCAGAGTTTGGGTGTGTCCCATTGTCACTCGTGGGAAAAGAGGCTGTAAAGACAAACTTATTGTCTGTGTTATTTATTGGTTTTGATGTGAATTATTCACACTCTACGGTGTTGACTACATTAAGTCAGAAAGATTAGTGACATGGTTTGATTTGAGTAAAACCTGATTCTATTGAGCAGGTTCCACTTTTGAACCCTCCACTGTTTTGATCGATGAACGAGCATCGATCAAAACAGTGAGGCGACACACGTCAGCTAAACCACAATATCACTCTATATTTCACCTGCTTGGCAGTAATGTTAGCTGACCAGACGAAGGTCTCTCCATGAATCAGTGCTGATACTGTGTTTTCCTGCTTCAGCCTCCCGACCGCGGCCGGAGGAAACTGGGGAGACACCGACACCCGGTCGGAGACGATAACGTTACTCACTCCGGAGCCCCGTCACTTCACAAGACACGGGAAACCTCTGTTGGTCTGGAGGAGCGGCAGCATTTATTTCTGCAAAAACGTCCACTGCACATTTACTAGATATCCTCAGAGCTAAACTAACTCTTCTGCAGTGTGCGCGCGTGCACGTGGAGTTGGAGCGAGCCGAGCAAGTGAGAACGAGCGCGGTGTGCAAGCAGCAGGCAGCAGGAGCAGAGCTGCTGTGCGCTCGCGTACCCACACGCGAGCGCGCATGGGATTCCGACCCGTTAGGATTTATGCGGGTGAAAAGTTACAAATAGTCCCTTTAAATGAAATCTATAACGCAATTTTCTTCTACCTCACAGGAGTAGAAAAATCAGCAAGCCTCTCTGCTCAGTAGGGAGCCAGCAAACTGGGAAACTCTTGTGAGATTGTTAAGGTTAGGCATTGACCTTGAGATTGTTAAAGTGAGGCATTGACCTTGAGATTGTTAAAGTGAGGCATAGACCTTGAATGGTTAAAGCTAAGCACTGACCTTGAATAGTTAAGGTTAGGCATTGACCTCGAATGGTTGAGGTTAGGATAGGTCGTTGGGCAGCGAGTCTCACGAGAGTTTTTGCAGATCTCAGATCAAATTTCGCAATTTACAGGCTCCTTTCTAGTCGCAAGTCGGGAAGCGGAATATCAGGGCTAAAGTCGAGTAGTGTGAACTTGCTATAACCAAACTGCCAATCACTGGGCATTATCATAATGTAGTAATCACATTTAGTACCAACTCTAAAGGGTTGGAAGATGTTTACTCATTTGTTGTTTTTTCTTGTACATCTGAACACTTTGTTCAAACTCTGTACAAGCTGAACACCCACACAGGTGTTTTCATTTGTTCTGGCTGATTAGAGCTCTGCTCAGGTTGAAGGTGGAATTCATGAGGTCACAAATCTCCATCTACCAACAAGAATGATAAGAATGCCCAAACGGGTGCAATGAAAGCTGACAGGAGACTCAGGAAGATGTCAATAAATTACAGTGAGCAGAGATCTAATCAGCCAGATAAACTCCCATTGTCACTCGTGGGAAAAGAGGCTGTAACGACAACTTATTGTCTGTGTTATTAATTGGTTTTGATGTGAATTATTCACACTCTACGGTGTTGACTACATTAAGTCAGAAAGATTAGTGACATGGTTTGATTTGAGTAAAACTTGATTCTATTGAGCAGGTTCCTCATGCATTTCCATGAAAGTTGGACACTGCACGCAGGAGTTAGAGGGTATTTTCTGCGTGGAGCGCGTGGCGCTAAAGACTCTTATAAAACATGTCAAGTTTGGTGCAGATTGGACAATGTATAGTCAATTTAAAAACAACTTCCTGTTTCCTGTAGGTGGTGCTATGACTATCACTCATAATGACATATATATGTCTTCAGGCCTGGACTCTTATCCAACTTGTGAAAAAGGGGCAGATCTGACTATGTAAAGTCAAGTTACAACGCCGTTTCGCAAAAACACAAAAGCTTCGCAATTTAGCATCGTGAAGGTGTTAAGATTCTGCTGCCCGACTCTTAGATGGTTTTCTTGAATCCTCTAGGAGAATTATCGTAAAGTGAAAAAATGGCATCTTCTCACATGACCTACGACATCCCCGTTCGAGCGATTCCTTCGCACTTTAGCGTCACATTAGTTTGAGGGTTATACAACCCAAATTTGACGCGAATCCGATAAACTCTCTGGGAGGAGTTTGTAAAAGTATGCATAAAATACATGAAAAATGCAGAAAATTAAAAATGTCCGACTTCCGGCTGGGCGGGGCTAATGAAACCCAATTAGGAATATGTCTGAAATAATGAGCAGGATGTGCCTACCAAATTTCATGAATATAGGATCAACTTTGAGGTTAAAGGTCAAATTCTCTTGACCTCAGTGTGATGACAATGTGACTGATGGATAAATAATAGTCTAAGCTTTACAATGATATATGACTTCATGATATTGTGTGTTGGTTACCCTCTTTTATACTGGATCTATGTGTAAAATGGCAAAAAAAAGATGGAAAAACGTTAATGATAGAGGGATGAAAAAAGGAGTGATAGCACATAGAAAGCTACCATTGCTGCAATGCTATCATGCATTTTCCAACACTACGGACATAGACCTTTAAAAACATTTCTATGAGACTTGCTATAACCACACTGCCAATCACTGGGCATTATCATAATGTAGTAATCACATTTAGTACCAACTCTAAAGGGTTGGAAGATGTTTACTCATTTGTTGTTTTTTCTTGTACATCTGAACACTTTGTTCAAACTCTGTACAAGCTGAACACCCACACAGGTGTTTTCATTTGTTCTGGCTGATTAGAGCTCTGCTCAGGTTGAAGGTGGAATTCATGAGGTCACAAATCTCCATCTACCAACAAGAATGATAAGAATGCCCAAACGGGTGCAATGAAAGCTGACAGGAGACTCAGGAAGATGTCAATAAATTACAGTGAGCAGAGATCTAATCAGCCAGATAAACTCCCATTGTCACTCGTGGGAAAAGAGGCTGTAAAGACAAACTTATTGTCTGTGTTATTTATTGGTTTTGATGTGAATTATTCACACTCTACGGTGTTGACTACATTAAGTCAGAAAGATTAGTGACATGGTTTGATTTGAGTAAAACCTGATTCTATTGAGCAGGTTCCTCATGCGTTTCCATGAAAGTTGGACACTGCACGCAGGAGTTAGAGGGTATTTTCTGCGTGGAGCACGTGGCACTAAAGACTCTTATAAAACATGTCAAGTTTGGTGCAGATTGGACAATGTATAGTCAATTTAAAAACAACTTCCTGTTTCCTGTAGGTGGTGCTATGACTATCCCTCATAATGACATATATATGTCTTCAGGCCGGGACTCTTATCCAACTTGTGAAATCTGGGGCAGATCTGACTATGTAAAGTCAAGTTACAACGCCGTTTCGCAAAAACACAAAAGCTTCGCAATTTAGCATCGTGAAGGTGTTGAGATTCTGCTGCCCGACTCTGAGATGGATCTCTTGAATCCTCTAGGAGGAGTATCGTAAAGTTCCATACCTGTAAAGTGATAAAATGGCATCTTCTCACATGACCTACGACATCACCGTTCGAGCGATTCCTTCGCACTTTAGCGTCACATTAGTTTGAGGGTTATACCACCAAAATTTGACGCAAATCCGATAAACTCTCTGGGAGGAGTTCGTAAAAGTATGCATAAAATACATGAAAAATGCAGAAAATTAAAAATGTCCGACTTCCAGGTGGGCGGAGCTAATGAGACCCAATTAGGAAAATGTCTGAAATAATGAGCAGGATGTGCCTACCAAATTTCATGAATATAGGATCAACTTTGTCCAAACTGTGGCCTTCCACGCATTAGGGGGCGCTGTGGAGCCCGTTAAACACGCTGAACCCAATCGCTCTACATTCACGTAAAGTTCACAGGTGTCCATCTTTTTGCCAACTTTCATGAGTTTTCGAGTATACCAAGGGGCGTCAAAGGTATGTTCAAAGGCTAAAAGTAATAAGCCCAAGCCCAATTACACCACCAAATCGAATTAATTACTAGTGTGAAAATGTGTGTAAAGTTTCATGGGTTTTTGTGCATCCTAAAGTCCTCAAACGTGTGTTCGTAAATTTTAAATTAACACACGAAATCCAAGATGGCTGACTTCCTGTTGGCCCAAAAAATCTAACAAATATTTAGTACGCTCTTGCAGATGTGAGCAATAACCTACTTGAATTTCGTGAAGATCGAAGTAACTTTTTCTCAACCCTGCCTGCATTAGGGGGCGATATGGAGCCCAATCACTACAAGTCATTGAATCGTATCGTATGGCTCTATGAGCCAAATATCGAATCATATCGGAACCATGGAAAGTGATACGTATTGTATGGTACCACCCCTAATGAGCAGATATATATCTGAAGTTCTGACCAGTCCCAAATGTCACCCACAGCTCCTCAGTGTCCAGCTCTGCCACATGTGCAATGGCTAGGATCACAACATCTGTGTCCACAGTACACAGGGTGATCTTTTTAAAGGTTTTTCTTGCAGCATCCGCCGCATATAGTAGCATCCTAGTATCGGCCTCGTCATGCATGCAAGGGGAAATCTGATCTGTTTCTTGTGGATGAGATGATAGAACAATAACAAGAGTGAAGAGAAGGATGCTTCTCCATGCTCATGGCTCTGTCAAAGGCTCCAAAAGGCATTCGAAAGGAGATCATTTCCATTGTGGAGCGCTTCACAATTCTCCTAAATGATCACAACGGTGGGTCAGGGGGAGAGAAAATGTCACGGAACGCATGAAATAGTGCCTGGAGCACAACGCGTAGGTGCTACCTGTTCAAACTAAACAAAGCTGGGGAGTCGTGAACACCAACCTGATTATTCTGGGGGGGTCCAGACTCAAAAGGTTGAGAACCACTACCCTAAAGGGCACTTCATCACGTTTTATCTACCATAGGGGCATCCAACAGGACACTCTTCACAGTCACTGTATTGTCGGGGTTAATGAACAGAAGGGTTCAACTTTTACATACAACAGACATGATATTATAAAGTCTAGCATTTAGGTTCTCAGATATTGTGATTTGCTTAATACAACATCACTGAATTCACCATTAACTATTCACCTGAACAGTTTATGATGTTGTAAATGGTATCATTGTAAATGATTGACATCAAAGTGGTTGACATCAGCTTGTCTGTGTTATCATGTTTGGTTAAGGAGACATGATGCAAAAGACATAATTTGGTTATGGTTGAAAGTAAAATGGCTGCCACGAGGCGTTTTTGCAATGGCTCCATATCTGAAAAAGTTCAGCGCCCCAAACTGTTAAAGTGTACCAAGTTTCATGCCTTTGTGAAAAAGTGAACATAATTTTCACATATCACCTGGACTGTAACGCATTGCTACTGAATCGGGGCCTCATCAGTTGTAACATGTTTATATTGACAATGAGGTAAGAGTGGGAAAACATCAAATAATGGGTAGAGAATTCATTTCTTAGTACAGTTTTTTGAGTTTTTGTATTATTTTGTGTTTCTGCTGCTAAGAAAGGCATTTAGAAAACTGCCCTAATAACAGAATCCAACGCAAAGTTCTGAATACTCTATCAGATACAGAGTGCACAAAGTTACGTTTATTCTGATAAGAAATGTTATTATTGTTGTTATTGATGTAATATATCATTTTAAAGCTGTATTTGTGCTCTTTATGCTGGAACTATCAATGGGCACATCAGATATATATGGAGTTAGTTATAAGGGCATTTGCAGAGACATTCAGAATTTTCCCCATTGCAGCATTAGAGGTCAAAGGTCAAATTATCTTGACCTCAGTTTGATGACAATGTGACCGATGGATAGATAATAGTCTAAGCTTTACAATGATATATGACTTCATGATATTGTGTGTTGGTTACCCTCTTTTATACTGGATCTATGTGTAAAATGGCAAAAAAAAGATGGAAAAACGTTAATGATAGAGGGATGAAAAAAGGAGTGATAGCACATAGAAAGCTACCATTGCTGCAATGCTATCATGCATTTTCCAACACTACGGACATAGACCTTTAAAAAAATTTCTATGAGACTTGGTCCCTCCAAAGTGGCACGACGGCCAAATTTCGGGGGTCAGGCTCAACAGAACTTTGCAATTTTCGCCAGTTCTGATGCATATTCCAGTTTTCGTGCATCGCAAGCGCCTCAAAAAGCGGAAAAATAATAATAATCCTTAGAAAAACAATAGGTTTCCTTGCACTTCGTGCCAGGGACACCGTTGGGTCCCTGACACTCGTTCTCGGGCCCTAATAAAGAAAAACTATCACACAATAAGTGTAATGAGTAAAGGAGTCTGAATACTTCTCTTCTCCACTGTGATACTAAGGTCCGTTTCTGGGAATGCAGTGTTATTTTTAACCACAAATCTCTTCCTCTGGTACTCACCCTAACTCCTCCTCCTCTGTCCCTGATGCTGCCTCCTTATCTCTCTTTATTCTTTCCTCCCTGCCTGCATCCTCCCATTCTTCCTCTCTTCTTTCCGTCCATGTCTTCTCCAGGCTCAGACAGTGCCCGTGGCTGTACCGACTCCTCCGCTGACGTCCTGGTTTCCAGCGTCGCGGCCCCCCTCAGTTTGTCCCTCTCCCCGGCTCTCGGCCCGGAGGAGTTTGAGCGTCTGTGGCTGCAGCGACAGGTTTCTCATGATGAGCAAGGTGATTAAATGGAAGGAGGTTCTCTCATGCCAAAAGCCTCCTCTTCATGGGACAGGTGTTTTGGTTGACAGGAGCAAACAGGCCTGCCATAGTGTGAAACCTCCAGTGGTGGAATGTATCCAAGTACATTTACTCAAGTACTGTACTAAAGTACAAAGTAGATATTTTCTGTTCATGCCACTTTATACTTTTATTTCATTTCTTCTGTCTGACATCAGTTTCTCTGACTTTGCTCCTTGTCTTGTTGCTCCCAGGTGCTGAGAAACAGGAAGAGGATGAGGATTATGTGTGCTTGGAGGAATGCATCCGATGTCCTGCGATACCTCACTGTTCCCCACAAAGCCTTCAGGCTGCGATGCAGCTGGTCAATATCCAGACACTGGCCTTCACACCGCCGCACGCACTCCCCTGGAGGGTGTACCTGTACACACACACCCAGCACACACACTCCGGTGACACACCCCGCAGCACGCTCATAGTCGGCGAGCTGCTGTACACCGGAGAGGCAAATCAGAGGATGGTAGTAGTAAAGAAAGAGGTGGATGACGGAGACGTGGTGGAGGGCAGGGGAGAGGAGGAGGTGAGAGAAGGAGAGGAAGCCACAGCTGATGAGCTGAGCGAGAGAGAGTGCGTGAGAAAAGATGAAGAAGAGGAGGTGAAAGTGACTCTTAAGCAGCAACCAAGAGATGACAAAGCTCTGAAAGGGTTTCTCTCCATCCTCACCACTGTGCTGCACACACTGTCCTCAGAGAGACATTAAATATGCATTACACACACATACAAACACACATCATTGTACTGACTGAAGACACTCATTCCATAACCATAACTGTAAAATCGCCCCTAACTAATGGCAAACATGCGCCCTCACTTTGCAAAGTCTTCTCGCTCTGAAACATCAGGCTCTAATTGCACAGAGACAGAAGGCGTATGAATGAGCGGTGAAACCACTTTCACTTTTCACCTTCCACATTTAAGTTGTATCAACTGAACGAGTTGATACTTGATCATCAACAGGGCGTTTCAAAGTGATAGTCTGTTAAAGATTAGAAAATAAAAACAAGCTAAAATAGAAGCTTAAATAGAGTATAACACACAAGAGTAAAAGTTATAGTGCAGTATAAGATAATTATTTGGTTTAATAAAAGGCAGCAGGACAGTTTTAAGCTTTGATTTAACAGAACTAAGAGACTTCTGCATGTTTAGTTGTGACTCTGGGGACACTAAGCAGACCTGATCCAGACCACCTGAGAGGTCTGGATGGTTCAGAACATAGCAGGAGATTAGAAATGTATTTTGGCTCTAAACCGTTTAGTGCTTTGTAAACCAGCAGGAGTGTTTTGAAATCAAATCTCTGAGAGAAAGGGAGCCAGTGTAGAGACCTCAGAACTGGACTGATATGATCCACTTTCTTGGTCTTAGTGGGGAACTCTAGCAGACTCTTAGTGAGTAGACTTCAGTCGAGGGCCATTAAACTTTGCTGTCATGATAAATAGATTAAGAAAAGTTCAGGTTAGGGGTCAGCAACCCTTACTATCAAAAGAGACATTTTTTGGGCCAAAAAAATTAAAGAACGCTGTATGGAGCCGCAAAACCCATTTGAGCCTGATAATGAAGGTAATACAGCCTGTTACGTCTAATGTAGTGAAGACCCAGGTGCAAATGAGAGGCAGGACATTAAAGAAACATCTCAGGAGCTGGAAGCTGCTGCTGTCTAATCTGCAAATGCAGTGTGATTGTTCTTGAAATGTCTTTCAATAATACTTTTTTTGTTGTCAAATCTGTCCACGCACTTTTACATTTCTCTGAGACTTTTCTTTTTTGGGGATTTGGAATCCATAGCTAGCCAATTGAGCTATCGAGGCTCGGCTAAATCAGAGGATAAGGCGCCGGGCCGTAGACATACATAGGCTATGATGCACATTTTTTTAAATTCGGTGTATAGGCTGCATATTTATACAAGTGGAGAATGTAAGAAACACTATAGGCCTACAAAAATGATCATTTAAAAAAATAGTTAAAGGGACTCTATGTAAGAATCAGAAATTGTTTATTAACAGCATCACCTGTGGCCGTTAAGTCAACGAAAGTCAGCGTCCTGTTGCTCGCCCTCGAGCTCGCGCTTGTGCTCGCTCTACATAGACATCCCAGCTACAGCCGTGGCAGCAGCCAGTCATAACAGGCTCTGCAAGTTATCTTAACATAGTTTCTGGAGAAATGTCACCAGGCAGACTCTTCAGGTTGTTGAACCATTCATTTTAGGACAAACGGTCCTTATCTAATGGAACGTCAGTGCTGCTGGGTATGTGAACAGCACGAAAGGAACTGCAGGTACTGCACCACCACCACCACCTCTACACCACCTCAGACCGAGGTGGTGTAGAGACTACAGGTAAAAGAAATGCACTGCACTTTTTTTATTAGCCTCTGGTGCATCACCTACAATCATGACTAAAAGCATATCAATATGTCATTTGGTCCCCCATTACATTCATGAAGTCAAAACTGCAGCTACTGGTGACAAAGTTTAGAGCGAGAAACAACGACGTTACTGGGTGAGCGACCTAATCGACGTGAGCATCAGAGTTTGGGTGTGTCCCATTGTCACTCGTGGGAAAAGAGGCTGTAAAGACAAACTTATTGTCTGTGTTATTTATTGGTTTTGATGTGAATTATTCACACTCTACGGTGTTGACTACATTAAGTCAGAAAGATTAGTGACATGGTTTGATTTGAGTAAAACCTGATTCTATTGAGCAGGTTCCACTTTTGAACCCTCACTGTTTTGATCGATGAACGAGCATCGATCAAAACAGTGAGGCGACACACGTCAGCTAAACCACAATATCACTCTATATTTCACCTGCTTGGCAGTAATGTTAGCTGACCAGACGAAGGTCTCTCCATGAATCAGTGCTGATACTGTGTTTTCCTGCTTCAGCCTCCCGACCGCGGCCGGAGGAAACTGGGGAGACACCGACACCCGGTCGGAGACGATAACGTTACTCACTCCGGAGTCCCGTCACTTCACAAGACACGGGAAACCTCTGTTGGTCTGGAGGAGATGCAGCATTTATTTCTGCACAAACTTCCACTGTACATTCACTAGATATTCTCAGAGCTAAACTAACTCTTCTGCAGTGTGTAGTGTGCACGTGAGAGGTGGAGCGAGAGAGCGAGTGAGAACGAGCGCGGTGTGTGAGTGAAGGCCAGCAGGCAGGCAGAGGAGCAGAGTACAGCAGAGACTCCGGCCCTGGAGACCAAAGTTACGGTCTCCCCCGCGTCCTCCGACCGCGGCCAACACTGTTTTGCAAGACGGGCTTCACTAGATATAACTTTGTGCTTTTGGTGCTTCTGTGTAGTTTGTGTTGAAGTCTGAGTCTGAACAGCGTAGCCACACGCGAGCGCCTATGGGACACCGACCCGCAATGATTTATACGTGTAAGAAGTTACAAACAGTCCCTTTTAAAAAAAAATAATAATAACAGTTATTCATTTCCATGTAACTTTTTGTCAAAGCTCCCGGGAGCCACTGGAGAGGTGCTAAAGAGCCGCATGTGGCTCTGGAGCCGCAGGTTGCAAACTGGATTTAGACTGATGGAGGCTCTATGGAGGATTAGTACCACGGCACAAAAGTCAACTTCTCGTTTTTTTTTCCCTCTCATTTCCTCTGAGTCCCGAGAGGTTTGATGTTTACAGAGCAGCAGAAGCCCTGATGGATGTAACCACCTTACTCCTTCACAGGATGCAGAGCTCCACACACAGAAAGGTCTTATTATGAATTGTATTTTTTTGTGTGTGTGTGTATGTCAGTGAGCCGTCGTCAGAGGCTCCCAGATGTCTAGACTTGTCCTTGAATGTAGATAATTAAAGCAAATAAATGAAAAGAAATGTGTGGGCTGTCATGATAACTGACTGAATACAGACATGAACTGATTTAGAATAATAAGACGTTTGGATTCCTCCTGCATTGTTTTAATAAATCAGAATGTGTGTTGTTGTAGACTAATGACTTCCTTCAGTAAATCGGCCTCCAGCTGCAGAGACTCTGCTGGTTTTAAGTTGCCTGGGCGGTTTAATGACATTTACCAGTGACGAGTCACCTGCTTCATATATAGAGCTGCGACCACCTGAGGCACGAGCTCCCGCCCAGTCCGCGCGGTGGAGGAACCAGCAGCATTAGAGGAGGAGGACGTGCTGAACACCGGTTACTCTGTAATGAACTGGGTCACTACCAACGGGCGAGCCGTCTGTTCCTCTCCGATGATGCCATGTTTGTTTTCCGTTCCTTATAAGTACAATATCAGGGAGCAGATCCTCTGACTGGAAGCTGTGCCGTGCCGTGCCGTGCCGAAGCGGGCGGCTTGGAGGAGGTGAGCTGGACTCAAGTTTGTGTTTCTACTTTTAACACCAACTTATAATGATATGTGACTCAAATCAGCCACTTTCCTATGAGCAGTGATTGTGTGAGCGTTTACATTTAGATAACTTTGTGTGGAGTTGCTTTGTGTTTGGAATGCGTAACTTCCGTGCGTAATTCTGTTTCACTGCGTTGTTTGGTGTCGCTAGAAAGAGCTGCGTGTTGGTGGACATGTTCGCGTTACTGTCCAACAGGCTGCGTAAGAACTAACGTTTTGGTTCGCAGTTGAAACGACGGAGGTTAAATCACTAACTTCATAGTATTATTACCTAACAGCCTACCCGTGTAGAACAGGACTGTATTGGAGCAGCTACAGATTCCCTGTGCTGGTTTATTATGGATATAACCTACAACGTTAAAACCAAAAGGTCTCGTCCCTTCAACACGTGTAGTCACAGCTGTCCTGTCACTCATGTTTAGTCAACACACTTTAATCTCTCACTCTCTCCGGAGAGGCTGCACGGTCAACACGGTTTGGGTTTTGGGGATATAATATAAGGTCCTGGATCCTGGAGGAGGATGTTAGCAGATAATCTGCAATGGAGGCTCAGCAGGCTACGTGTTGACACAACATCAACATCAATCTGTGTTTGAAGTAGAATAGTGTGGATGTAGTTGGAAAGAGAGAGATAACTGGTTGCTCTGTGTGTTCAGTCGTAAAACAGATTCTCATTAGTCATAATTCCAGTTCAAGATATCTTTAATTCCCCCTCATAATGTAGATATCTGCATCATCATTTTTAGATATCTAAAATGTAATTTTGACTAGTGAGAATGAGGTTGTAGATATCTAACTGGAGTTAGTGAAGGTCAACATGTAATTATGGATATCTTGAATTAGAGTAGCAGCAGCTTCGAGACCAATGTTTATATATCTTCATTAGAGATATCTGAAACGTCATTTAGCCTTTAAAATACCAAAAACAAGTGGAAACGAGGAAGAGTATATATTAAAAAGCCTTTATTGTAGCGGCTAAATCATTTAAAAAGCCAACATGTTTTGACCACTGTAGGTCTTTGTCAGGGCCAAAAACAAACAGACAAGGCTGATGCGGATGTATTCTGGAGCGCCTGGATTGCCGTCCTGTTTCTCCAGAAGTATGGATATGGTGAATTAGAGTTTTAACTATAGGCTAAGTGACGTTGCAGATATCTCTAATGAAGATATATAAACATTGGTCTCTATGTGCAGCCGGCTGCTGCTGCTGCAGATACTCTAATTCAAGATATCAATAATCACATTTTGACCATCCCTAACTCCATTTAGAGATATCTACAACCTCATTCTGACTAGTCAAAATTTAATTTTAGATATCTAAAAATGATAATGTAGATATCTACATTATGAGGGAGAATTAAAGATATCTTGAACTGGAATTCTGACTAGTCTGACTAGTCAGAATTAAATTGTAGATATCTGAAACAGGAACTACAGATATCCGCAACTGAATTGTGGCTATCCGTAATGAGAAACCTCATACACATGAATGGCAAAAAGTAGTTTGAATCGTACTAGTCAAAATGTAATCACAGATATCTAAAACTAGAGTTTTGCTAAGTCACAATAGAAGTAGAGATATCTTGAATTAGTGTTTTGACTAATCAAAATGACCTCTAATGAATATTCTGTCTAGCTATTAAATGTTAAAACACAGCTTGCGATATGTCCCGTGCCGCTACACCAGAGGAGGAATAGTTTGACCAGACATTGAACTCATCTTAACACGATTCCTCGTTCACTGTAATGAAAGCCTTGTCTCTCAGTGCCTGTGAGCACATCAAAAGGGGGAGTTGACTGTCTAAGTAGCTAAATATAAATCCAACAGTGACCCTCCTTTCAGTTCCCTCCCACCAGTGTTTACACAGAAGGTACTTCCCCGTTCTCATCCACTGTGAAAGCCCCACCTATTGTCGGCTGATTATTTTGGCAACATAAAACCAGTGCAATTAAACAAGAAGAGAGAAAACACAAAGTGCACGATGGCAACAGAAACGGTACAAACAAGAATCAACAATTTGGAGGTTATTCCAGAGTAAAGCAAACACACTTTTAGTTTATTTGTAATAGCTGCATAACGGCCACATGGTGAATACTCTACCGTATGCTGGGATTACATTGTGTAAACCTTTTCAATGACAGCCTGTGCAGACAAGTCACTGAACCACAGCAGGACAGTTTGGCAATCAGTTCAGGAAATGATAAAGATGTGATTCATTTACTGTAAGTCTCTGCCAGATGAAAGTGATTTCCAAAAGCCTTCTCAGCTATTTGCATCAGTATTGTCTAATACTAATAATAGACTAGTGCTGTGGGGTCATATTAGATGATCTTTTTCTCGACCCTACTATCTGCAACTGTGATCCAGGCTTTCATAAATAGTCGATCAGATTACTGTAAATACTTCTTGCTCTCTGGCATCAGCAAAAAAAAAAACCCTCCCGCTTCCAGCTCATCCAAAACTCCTTCCTTATTTTTGATTAGGCCTACGTACGAAGCCCCGAGAGGCCTCGCGTCAAGTCAGATATCAGATCTCTTATTGCTCTGGGATGTGTCGGTCCTTGTGGTTCCAAAGTCCAGTTTCCTACTGTACATAAAGGTGTCAGAGCCTTTGCAGTCAACAGGGCTCCTAGACTGTGGAATGACCTGCCCGATGAGATCACTTTTAAAAACACACTATTATTATTATCTACAGTAGCGGATACATATGGTGAGTACGTAAATGTAAATGTATACATTAGACCCACAAGCAGCACAGAGTTGCACAGAGCTGCTGCTTGTTTATGCCAGATTAGGTCCCAACCTGTTGCTGTGTCTGAGCCTTCTGAAACATTCATTAACCATTGGCTGAATTATTTACTGCTGTGCTGACTGAGTTACACACCGCATAATGGAGTATTCACTGTGTGTGTGTGTGTGTGTGTTCGTGTGTGTGGGTGTGGGTGTGTGTTTGTGTGTGTGTGTGTGTGTGTGTGTGTGTGTGTGTGTGTGATAGGAAATGCGACGTAATACAAAGAAGAATGTCGTGGTTCTGCTGCTTCTCATCGGAGGATTGTACTTCATTAGCCACTGGAACTTCCTCATTGCTGTGGGTACACACACACACACACACACACACACACACCACACACACACACCAGCAAGGCTTACATTTCAGCCCACTAGATGCAACACTCACATTTCCACTGCTTACATGTAACAAAGTGTACTGTACATACAATTCAAACAAACTTGTAGGTGAGACTTTCACAGGAAGGCATCACTTGAACTCTACTTGCAGTGTTCTTGCATTGCAATGAAAGTTGCATTGCTGCTACACAGCTCTTGCAATGCACGTAGCCTGCAAAACATCAAAGGTTGCACTTTGTTTCATGCTCATCTGCGGAAAACCGCGTCAACTGTGATTTATTCTAATCAAACAGTCATTGTATTTGTTTCGCATGCAGGGCCGGAAAGGGTCAAACGAGCCGATTCCAAATGAGTTAACGTGGCACGCGGAGAGGTTGGTTTCTCGGGAGTCCTGGGTGGACCAGGGAGATTACCTGCCTCTCAATGTGTCATATCAGCTGCTTGCTGGAGCGCCATCTACTCAACAGAGTGAGTCACACACTGTCTGGCGCTTTTGGTGAAAGTTGAATTGATGTGGTAGAGATAGGACAGTCTAGTGCACAAAGTGTTCAACTGTACTGCAGTGGTTACACAGGATTTTTTTTTTTGCTCCCTTCACATTTGCATATTTGCACTTATTGTATATTTTGCCTTACAACTGTTACAATTTTGAAATGTTTTTTATACTGAGAAATTGCACAGAACATGTTTTACTTGCTTTAAAGGGACTGTTTGTAACTTCTTACATGTATAAATCATTGCGGGTCGGTGTCCCATGCGCGCTCGCGTGTGGCTACGCTGTTCAGACTCAGACTCCAACACAAACTACACGGAAGCACCAAAACCACAAAGTTATATCTCGTGAAGCTCGTCTTGTAAACAGTGTTGGGCGCGGTCAGAGGACGCGGGGGAGACCGTAGCTTTGATCTCCAGGGCCGGAGTCTCTGCTGTACTCTGCCTGCCTGCCTCACTCACTCACACACTCGCTCTCTCGCTCCACCTCTCACGTGCATGCACGCACACTACACACTGCAGAAGAGTTAGTTTAGCTCTGAGAATATCTAGTGAATGTACAGTGGACGTTTATGCAGAGATAAATGCTGCAGCTCCTCCAGACCAACAGAGGTTTCCCGTGTCTTGTGAAGTGACGGGGCTCCGCAGCGAGTTACGTTATCGTCTCCGACCGGGTGTCGGTGTCCCCCCCCCCCCCCCCCCCCACAGGATCAGCACTGATTCATGGAGAGACCTTCGTCTGGTCAGCTAACATTACTGCCAAGCAGGTGAAATATAGAGTGATATTGTGGTTTTAGCTGACGTGTGTCGCCTCACTGTTTTGACGGATGCTCGCTCACATTCAGGTAGCGCGTGCACACGGGCGAGCGCAAGTAACAGGACGCTGACTGTCGTTGACATTGCGGCCACAAGTGTCGCTGTTAACAAGCAATTTCTGATTCTTACAAACAGTCCCTTTAATGTTCAAAAAACACATTATTTTCCTCATCCTGTCTGTCTGAATATCCCTGTATTCACCGTCTGTCTGAAACGCTCTGTTTTAGCTCCTGTCTCTTTAAGCCTCGCCCTCCTGAAAAAGCCCCGTCTGCTCTGATTGACTTGTTGCGAGACAAACATGGTGCACTTTTAAAAAGGTAGCTCTCAAACTGTGGGCGGTATATTCTAATGAGCCTGCATGTGACATGGGAAGAGGATTGGCTTGTTGAATCACATGTTTTCAGATCTTGACAGCCCACAATAAAGTGACTAGTTGTCTTATTTCACAGTTTGTGGGTTGGTAGGAACTCCAGATACCCAGATGTGCACAAGCACATCTCTGTTTCAGAGAGGTAATACAAGCTGCTCACCTTCACTTGTTTATGTTTCTGTCTGTCAAGCTACTGAGCGTGAAATAAAAAATGAACCCTTCCCACCACCAACTTTTTCAGAGTGTACTGTTCTATTGCTGATGGTGACCTCTGACCTCCTTGTGGAGTCAGACAAAAAGGAGACGATTTTAAATTGTTACAGTAGTAATAATAATATAACAGTAGCAATACATTTAGAGTTTAGATTCTTTTGTACAACAAAATCTTAAACTTGCTGTGATAGTCTTGCTGTGATTGAATGATAAACGTAGTAGTAGTAGTTATTGTAGCTGATGGTTGGTAGCCGGTAATGTTGTAGTGAACATAACTTGCTTCGGAGGTTCTGTAGTGAGCTGGCTGTGTGGGTAAAGACGGACGTGGTTCTGGGAACTTGTGGTATTAGATGAGCTGGAATAGTGGCTGACTAGTGAACAAACAGGTGAAACTGGCTATCAAAGCATGTCATATGAAACAGTCATTGTAGTTTAAAGCCTAAGGCCGCATTCTCATTCATTTGAGAATGGCTCAAGTTCTGCTGCAACGTGGAGTCATCTGGGAAAGCATTGTTGTTTTAACACAAGGCTGATTTTTACAATTACAATGTAGATATAAGGCCTGGTTAAGTAGTGGAGTATCTACTCTTTGCTTGAGTGAGAGTAGGATTCAAGGACAGTTGAATGGTACATTAGGTAAGGGTTAGAGAATGGTGTTACCGGTAGATTTACGGTGGCCTGATTACCCGCTGCAGGGCCTAATGATAGGTCAAAACATGATTTAACATTAGAACTGGGCTTCCATAGGAATGCTCACCCAACAGATTGATGCTGTTAATGATATAATTTGATATTTCAGGATTTTTATCAGTTGGAATATCATCGGTGAAGAGGAAGAAAAGCAACTATCTAAAACCCACCTTGAAGTCCGTCTTCTCTCAGTCATCTCCTGAAGAGCGCTCCTCCATGGTGGTGGTGGTGCTGCTGGCAGATTTCGATGTCAGCTGGAGAGTCACGACAGTGAGGGAGATCAAAACTGAATTTGCCGTGGAGCTGGAACAAGGCCAGTTGGTGGTCCTCCATGTTCCTCAGGATCTGTACCCTCCCATTACAGGTGTAGTGCACGTGTGCTCCTACTAGTGTACAAATTCACATCCACGTCCTGAGTGTTTTGTTCATGCTCTGATACTGATACAAGTCTCTTTGGTTCTCATGCAGGTCTAAAGAGGAACTACAACGATGCTCCGGACAGGGTGTCGTTCCGCTCCAAGCAGAACCTGGATTACTCCTTCCTGATCCACTACAGTGTCGGTCTTGGACGATACTACCTCCAGCTGGAGGACGATGTCTCCTGTGCAAAAAATTTCCTTTCCACCATCAAGAGGCGCGTCGGGGAGCAAGAAAAGTCGAGGACCACCTGGACAATGTTGGAATTCTCAACCCTCGGCTACATTGGGAAACTCTACAAATCAGCCCATCTTCCTCTCCTGGTCCGCTTCCTCTTCCTCTTCTACCAGGAAATGCCCTGCGACTGGCTGATGTCTCGCTTCAGAGAGTTGATGACTCAGAAAGAGACAATCATCTTCAAGCCCTCGCTGTTCCAACACATGGGGACTTTCTCCTCATTCCAAGGGACATACAACAAGCTAAAGGACAAGGACTTCGAGGAGGGCTCGTATACCAATCCTTTAGCTGAGGTTTATTCTGATATGGCCACCTACAAGAATCAATACCCAAAACTGGCCTGGGATGCTGGAGAGGGATTTTTCTGGGGACGCTCCCCGGAAAACGGAAGTTACCTGACTGTGGTGTTCACCGACCCTTCAGTAGTGACGGGGATCATGGTAGAAACAGGGTCAGGGGGCAAAGACCTCCTGGAGTCAGCTCAGGTGGAGATAGGCCATGATGTGATTACCACAGAGAGAAATGAGAAGAGCTGTAAAGAGTTCCAGTCAGTGGGAGCGTTAGAGAATGGGAGGTTTGAGATGCAAGAGATGGACAAAAGGTATCACTCTGCCTCTTCCTGTCTGAGGATCAAAGTCACAGCTGGGCAGAAGGATTGGGTGATCATTAAGAAAATCAGGATAATGACAAAGCTGAGTACACCTCCACTCTAAGCCGAGGAGGGATTTTTTTTTTATTCCTAAGTGCCGGCAACAGCCGTGGCCAGAGGTCATGCGTAAGGATGGCTGCTCTGATTGCTGATGCGACTATAAGACGAGTATTTACCCGCAGAAATCATGCAGTTCTTGTCAATCTTCAGGTTTTGACAACTCTTGGGTTCCCAGGGACATTTCAGAGGGAGGTCTGGAATATCTCGGTCAACATTAAGCCGGGTCATACCCATCTTGTGTGTTACAGCCTCTGCCATTAGCCAGGGATGCACTGTTGTTCTTCTCACATCCTGACAGAAGCTGCAGTCTCACTCCGCGGGGATCGGTCCCTACCGGTGGAGCTTTCCCTGTCCGGTTTGGTCGGGCACTTCTGGACCAGCTCCACCTGGGCCTCGACCTTCTAGGTCGTCCGTCTCCAACATCTCCAGTCCAGTCAACCAATCCCATTACTTTTCAAATCTCCACAGAGTGGTGATTTTGATCATTTACAAATTGATAATAATAACAAAAATAAATTAAATCACTTGTATACATATATACAAATTCCCACATTCAGAAATGCATACATACCTGCCTGTTTGTCAAAGGCGTACAGTCTCATTAGCACATGTCAAATTCAAGAAGTTACATTATCAGGTCTTGATTCCAAAAATGTAAAGTATAAATTATATTTTAAGAAAGATATTACTTTTTTGTTTGATTGTTTATGTGAGCTTTTCAGTCGCTATTCAAGAGGAAAGCTCTTTAATCCAAAGGTTTTAAAGATGGGACAACAAAAACTTTTCCAAAGTTTAGCAATAAGACGCTTCGCTTGTATTGGACAAAGGTTAATCAACTTGCGTTCATGAGTTCTCAGGGACCCACTGTGCTTCTCAGAGATATTGTGGGATGTTGTATACTTGAACCTTGTGTTTTGATTTTGATGTATAGCAGGGAGTTAACAAAGAGGCACTAGTTTTTTTTGGTTTTGGGACTGGGCAGGGAATACTTTGTTTTTTGTTTGCATTTTCTTTTGGGTTCTAGGATCGACAGTTGTTGCTCCTTTAGGGTCAACAGCTAATGATATACGTCTTGGTATGATTCACAAGTGCGCACTCTCCTGTTGTCATCACCCCAATTTGTGGAAGATTTTATTTAATAAACTGTTGAATTTCTTTAACCTGTGTAACATACCATGTTCCATCTATAGCCCCTTCCACACTGCCTGTTCAACGCGGGAACGTTGTGCCGTTATTCCACCTCTCTGTTCCGTATGAAAGTTACGGAGACGGAATGAAGTTGTTCCACCGCTGAGCCGGCAGTGGAAGTCTTCACAGAGCCGACATCTGTGTCAAAGGGACAGCCGGCACGGCGGGACTACCCGCATACACACACTAGACGCCGACGCTGTTGTGCTTAACGTCACGTCGCTGTTGTTTCTTTCAGTGTGAAAAAGCAAAGCTGGCGATCTTCTTCGCGGCATTATTGCGGAATCTCTGTGTGAGAGCGGCTCACGTCTCCCTCGTGATCGTCAACAATTCCAAGCCAAACTGCACGGCCCGAAATAGAAGCAAGGTTGGCGGCCCTCCACCTGTTGCCCTCATGCTTTCTTTGTGTGCTTCTGTTCATGATTCCAGAACGAAGACCACAAAAATAAACTGCCTTTTCTTTTCTCGACTTCTCTGACGAGTGTCTCAATTTCACGTTCGGCGCTTCTGAGATTCATAAAACAGGACCAGGCGTATACGCACGGCTTTATAAATCTGACGAAAAAAAATGCCGATGTGCATTTCTGCCTTCGACCCTGATCAGACGGAGTGTGTTTTGCAGTTTGCTGCAGTGGCTTATTTTTTCATTGTTGCTAGGCAACCACCAAATGAGTGCTAACGTTAGCACGAAAATGAAAAGAACAAACCCGGAATCTCAAGTACCGCATTAATTTGCCTCCTGTTGTTTTTTCTGCTCAGATCATGGTAACTGCGGTTTGTGCCGTCATATAGGTCCCGGTATCAAGCAAAAGTCACCACAATGACAAAAAACACTAATGAATGAATTTTCCACTCTGAGTTTTTTGTGTGTTCAGGGCGCTCCTGCAAAAACGTGAGGCGCATAGAGCAGAAAAAAAACGTGAGGTGCTCAACAATGCAAAAACTTTTTGCAAATCGCTTTAGTCTCATTGAAAACAATTACAAAAAGCTGCACCAGGCAGCTAAAACGCACCCTGTCTCATCTGGGCCATTGTGTGTACACACAGTTGTGGTTGTGAATCTACACAAAGTCTCATGCCTCTGGCCCGATGTGTTATGTATTTTATGCTTTTAAATAAACACATTATGTATCAGACTGACAGTTTAGGACACACACACATACTAGAGGTGGGTATTTGTATTGTCCATTGTTTTTAAATGTCGAGTTGTAGGGCGTGCAACTCATGTAGTCACTCAACACTGAGTCATGAGTCATTGGGACAGTGCCATTCTGTGTTACTAAGGAACGTGCTGTAATTTATTTGCCAAAGTGTCTAAGAAGCAATGTCCTTAATGAGAATACACACCTTAGTAAGACCACTTACTCTGGTCAGCTCACGGAACAATGAGATATTTATAGATTTTATAATCGAAGAGGTAGAGCCACACACAAAGAGGAGGGAGAAGAGTAATCAGTAATCATTATGAGGCAAACAACATCTATATGTAGACATTTAGGTTTTTTCACATGACGATATGTTGACCTTTCACGATTCAGTATTTGAGTAACAATCAGCCATGTTAAAATAAGTCAAAACTGGGACAGTTTATTTTGTAGGTATTTTTTTTTTTTATCCACTAAGAATTAAATGAAGAAATTCACTGGTCTTCCTGTTCATCTTTTTGTCTCTGCTCGGAGGATGATGGTACCTCCTGGCCGGTTACGTCCGCTGACAGGACAGCACCGTCCTGCTGTACGTCCCCATTGGACTGAAAGGAATGATAAGATAAGTTAAGATAAGATAAGATAAACCAAGATAAGATAAACCTTTACTGATCTCTAGAGAGGAAATACAGGTGTTGGACAGGACAGAAATAAATACAGATAAATATGTAATTAAAGATAATAATAAGAGGTATATATACCACTAGTATAAGAAAATAAATAAAATAAAACAAATTTAAATAATAAAAATAAAAAAGAGCAATTAAAGACAAACTTAAACTGAAAAAAAAACTTGGGGAAACAAATCTAGGTGTGATTAAACATTACACAGTAACCTTGATGACTGTCACACCTTTGAATCTCACACCCTGTGGAAACAGTTTAGGCTTTTAATATATTTTTAATATATCATGTAACCCTTATCACTTAACTATTTTTGTCTTAGGAATTTCTTTTTAAAAATAATATTTCTTAATATAAAGAAAACCTATTTGCCATTGTGGCATTGAGGTGACCTGGAATTTTTACCTGCCTACAGCCAACATTTACCCCGGCAGAACCTCACCTGCTCGCCAACATCCTGCAGCCTGTCTGTGGTGTTGCTGCCGGTGTGCTGTGGGTCAAAGCCCCAGGACTTCAGCCTGTTGAGACCCTCCACAGAGCGGCCTGTAGGGTTGATGCGACGGGCTGGGATACGAGCAGGTAGATCCCAGGTCCCCTTAAAGTCTGGCCATGCCTTGCCCCTCTTTAGCAACACACACACACACACACACACACACAACACAGTCATACACAGATTCACAATAACAGCTATTTTTTAATTAAGAGAGAAAAAGAGGTTTGATATGTTCTTCTAACCTTTACCACTCCCGGGAGCAGACGTCCTCTATCATCGGCAATGAAGGTGGTGTGACCCTCCTGTGCTTTGGATCTCTACACAAAAACACACACAGCTGAACCATCAATTTTTTCAGATGACAATGCTACTCTTGAAACTACCAGGCAATATGAAATACAACCAGTATATATACAACACAGCAAACTACCTCTTTGAGGTGCTTAGTCTCACACCAGTTCTGCAGCCTCTGCGGCTTGAACGCACTGTCATACTGAGGATGGAAAGTGTAAACTATATGTCAGAATATATTAAGAGTAAAACTAGAGCACAATGTGTAATGTTCACTCAGAACGCACACAGGTTACCTGGTTTGCTGAGTAACTGGACATGTCTGCATCTGTGTAGCCTCTGCATCTGTTGTCATTGACTTGTTGCATAGCAACGCATTCAAACCGACCTATGGACAGTTTCAAGGCATTGCTAGGCAACAGCTTGGGTCCATGTTTACTTCCTGTCAGCTGATGCTGCAACAGGAAAATATCTAACCTTTCCAGACTTTTCCTAGACACGAAAAAATCTGTCTAAAGCTGCAGTGTGCGATATTGGCGCAAATATGATTTAAAAAAGTTATTTTTTGAAAACGGCTGCTATATCGTGACAGTAGTACATGAAACAGGTAACCTGAAAAAAATCCTGTTCCTCCTAACGGCATCTGAAGGATTTTACTTACCGGAGGAAAACAAGGTCCGCTGCCAGCTGCAGTCTATGAGAGCCGGCTGTCAATCACTCTGAACTCCGACCAAACGGTGAAACTAGGCAGCGCTGATCAGATATGAATCAATATTCTGTTACTGTAATGACTATTTCTCTCCTCAGATGTTCTCAGAATCATCTTGTAGTTACTGTTTAGCTGTAAAATGAGAAAGTTTGTATTTTCCAGCACATTGTAAAATCTGTTGAAGGAAGCTAAGTTCTGGTCACATGACCGGAGCACAGCCAATAGGAACGCTCTCTCTCTCTGAAATGACCTGTGATTGGTCAAAATCTGCCGTCATGGGCTAGATTTTTCTAAAGCCTGAAAACAGAGCCATGAAGAGGAGTTTTCTCTCAGAACACTTGAATTACAATATGCTGAAAGGTTATTATGGAATTTTTGCCAAATTATGCCAAAAAATTGTTGCCTACTGCCACTTTAATACACCTAAAAAATAAATTAATGAATGAGTTTGTGGACTATCTTTTGTGCACTGTTCAAATGCCAATTTGAGTCTGTGTTTTTTCATGAATTAATAATGATCGATTGCCATTATTATAACGTGTATTTGCTCCCTGCTCCGTATCCTCTAGTGATAATTTTACTTTGGAAGATGTAACCGGAAGTTTTTGTTTGTGGTAGGTTGATGAGGAGGAAGCAAAGGAAAATGTTTAGATAGCTTTCATTTCTCTTATTTTGTTACTTTGTTTTTCTCTCTTCTCTAAAGATAAGATTCGACAACTACTTTTATTCTGGAATGTTGACCGGAAGCACAACTATTTATCTTCCGGGTGACGTGTCTCGCTGCTGCGGATGTATGCTAGCAACACATGAAGCTGAGACGTGCAGCAAACTGTTTGTTTCCCACCTGAGGACCAAACAACTAACGAGCCATGGAGGGCCCGTCCTCTCGCTTCCTCTCCGCCCGGGACGGAGCGCTGCGGCCGGCGGGCAGGAGAGACTCCGCCGGGGAGGCAGAGTCTGACCGGGACGTGAAAACACACTTTCGCGTCTGTCGCTTCATCATGGAGACAGGTAACCTTACTGTTAACCCAGCGCTGTCTGTGTTATAACTGTTCATTTACTCGGGATATCTATAGTGTACTACGGAGTATCAGGGACACATTGAGGGGGGGGGTGGAAATCTGAGATTACGAGAATAAAGTCATAATTTAATGAGAATAAAGTCATAATTTTATGAGAATAAAGTCGTAATATTATGAGCATAAAGTCATATTATTTCTTGAAAAAAAAGTCGTAACATTATGAGAATAAAGTAATAATTATTAGAATAAAGTCATAATTTAATGAGAATAAAGTCGTAATATTATGAGAATAAAGTCATAATTTAATGAGACAAAAGTCATATTATTATGAGAATAAAGTCATAATTTAATGAGAATAAAGTCGTAATATTTCGAGAAAAAAGTCGTAATATTATGAGAATAAAGTCATATTATTTCAAGAAAAAATAGTCTTAATATTATGAGAATAAACTCATAACTTTACGAGAAAAAAGTCGTATTATTATTAGAATAAAGTCATAATTTAGAGTGGCAGTAGGCAAAAAAAATTGGGCATAATTTGCCAACAATTCCATAATAAACTTTCAGCATATTGTAATTCAAGTGTTCTGAGAGAAAACTAGACTTCTGCTCCTCCTCATGTTTCTGTTTTCAGGCTTTAGAAAAATCTAGCCCGTGACGGCAGAAGTCACAGAGGTCAGAGGTCACAGGTCATTTCAGAGAGAGAGAGCGTTCCTATTGGCTGTGCTCCGGTCATGTGACCAGAACTTGGCTTCCTTCAACAGATTTTACAATGGCGGCCGCGTCACAAACTTTCTCATTTTACAGCTAAACGGTAACTACAAGATGATTCTGAGAACATCTGAGGAGAGAAATAGTCATTACAGTAACAGAATATTGATTCATATCTGATCAGCGCTGCCTAGTTTGACCGTTTGGTCGGAGTTCAGAGTGATTGACAGCCGGCTCTCATAGACTGCAGCTGGACAGCGGACCTTGTTTTCCTCCGGTAAGTGAAATCCTTCAGATGCCGTTAGGAGCACCGGAGGACACAGTAGGACACAGAGGAACAGGATTTAACTCAGGTTACCTGTTTCATGAACTACTGTCACCATATAGCGGCCGTTTTCTAAAAATAACTTTTTTAAATCATATTTGCGCCAATATCGCATACTGCAGCTTTAACGAGATAAAAAGTCATCTCCTCCTCCTCTAAAGAGTCAGTTTCCTCCATCAGGTCCGTGTGGTTCTTTCTTCAGAATAAACGCAGTTTCTTGAACAATCTTTTCCAGGTCCTGATCCTGATGATAATGTCGTGCTGATGAGCCAAAAGATGAAGTATTTGGTTAGTTGTGAAACCTAAACTAAAGTTTAACTTCACAAGATGCTCCACGTTCCTCATTTTCACAATATTTCCCCTCTAAAATTACACGTCAAACTACTACTTTATAATATTATGACCTTATTCTCATAATACTACGACTTTTTTTCTCATAAACTTCTGACTTTATTCTCATAATATTACAACTTTTTTTTCTCGTAAACTTCTGACTTTATTCTCGAAATCTCAGATTTATTTATTTTTTCCTCAATGTGGCCCTGATACTCCGTCGTAGTTTTGTACTACGGAAGCCAGGAAAAGAAAAAAAGACTAAAAAAGGTGCATGATAAGAAATAAAATAATCATGGTAAAATTCCGAGATAGCAAATACCTTTCAAAAGAAAAAAACAAAACAACTTTTGACTTATTTTCTCAAAAATGAATCAGTCTCATCATTTTAATTTAGTTAAACTTTTGACTTGTGTGTATTTTTTATTTTTATTTTTATGGTTTTATGATTTTTATATTTTTCTTGTCCAGGTGGAAATGGGCTTCTATAATAGTGAGATTGTCTTGAAATGTTCCTCTCTGTCTTATATAGAGAGAATACAGATTCATGCTTGCTTCTCTTAATCATTTAGGTCTATTGTTATATTCACCACACATCTGATCCACCAAACATGACTTATTCAGCTTTTCGCCTCTCTACACTATTGTGTATTTTGGTGGAAGACGATTGTGCTAATATTAAACAAGTTAGAAATTGACATCTTGAACCATAATCATATAACCTGCTGCCCTGATTTTTTTATTCAGTGATTGGAGATTCAAA
Organism: Sebastolobus alascanus; assembly: GCA_916701645.2. Lineage (NCBI taxonomy): Eukaryota > Metazoa > Chordata > Actinopteri > Perciformes > Sebastidae > Sebastolobus > Sebastolobus alascanus. The sequence continues at coordinate 391,967 of CAKAOJ020000443.1, read as the reverse complement.
ATAGATAATGTGAAGTAAGATGAGATGAGATTCATACTTACTAAATAAATGTATAGATCTGGAATAGATGGCTATACATGAATATGTGTTAATGTCAAAGATGACGAAACACCAAATGTGATTTAGAAATGAGTGCACCCTTAAAGACTTCTACTGCTTCCTCCTTCCTTGTCCAGGAGTGAAGCTGGGGATGCGCTCGGTGCCCGTGGCCACAGCGTGTGTGTTGTACCACCGTTTCTTTGAGTGTGTCAGCATACACGCGTACGAACCGTACCTGGTGGCCATGAGCTGCGTGTACCTCGCTGGCAAAGTGGAGGAGCAGCACACCAGGACCCGGGACATCATCAACGTGAGCCATAGGTAATACGCTTGGTCGAGAGGACAGATGCTGCCTGCAGTAAGCAAACTGTTTGCTATTATAATAAAGTAAACAACTTCACACAATTCACATGGAAACACAATTAGCCAGCAGCTTTAAGATATTTAATGACTCCCTGTACTCACCGGTGAGGACATTTCATTAATATCACTGATTTTCATCACATAAAACTAACATTAGTGATCTTTCCGTCACTATTATTCGATTAATTGTTTGGTCTGTAAAATGTCAGAAAATAGTGAACAAGACTAGGTTGAAACCTCCGTGTTTGGTTACTCTGGTTACTCAGATAGTCAGCGCTGTCTATAATGTGAATTCCCGGATATTTAATGTTCATCTGCAATTTTCTGTAGTGGTCCCCAGTAATATTTGTTCCTAAAGTGTACTGAAGTAGCATATCATATGACATGATTAAGCTATGCGGGTAGATCAGATGATTGATTGGGGGAAACTCATCTCTTACTCACTCAGTCAGGGACAGATTTTTACGTTTAAAGGGCTAACCCCGCTGTTCTGCGCTCCAGCAAAAAATATCCATCGCAATTTCCCAAAGCCCGAGCTGACAAAGATTACATGTTTTGTCCAACCAACATTCCAAAACCCAAATAAATTTGGTGAATTTTCGGCATTTTTGCACTCAGAATTGATGCATTTTAACTTTCTTCCAATCCACTAATCAATCAGATTAATTGAGAAAGTGTTTCAGCTTTAGTTCCATTTTTGATTTGACATGATAAATTATGTCATTGTCACTAAACCAGGACCACGTCTTTGAACTCTGATACAGCTCAGCAGAAATATTCTTTTGAGTGGGAAGTTGAAAAAAACTACTTTGGAAACTGGCAGAACAATCTGCACTTGTTTGTTCTGGAGCTTTCTACCACAGTTTTCATCAGTAGGTTACGTTTGATCACCGTTTTCTTTCAGGGTTTTTCATCCATGATGACTTAAATGTTGGGTCCACTTACTAACTTCTTCTGGAGCTTTTGACTGTATCGCACATCAGCGGGAAGTTTCTGAATGTTATCAGGAACATGACCTTACTTACTACACTACAGCTGAAACGATTAGTCGTTTAATCAAATGGCAGAACCTAAATCTGCAACACTTTAGCATAATCGATTAATCGTTGAAATAATTTTTCATATAATTTTATGTCTTTGTAGATTGATTATTTTTAGGGTATGTGGAGTGTTGGCCAGACAAAGCGAGACATTTAAACTTGTCACATTGAACACTGGGAACTTGTGATTGACATAATCAATGTGATTAATTGATTCATATATTATTAATTGATTAATTAATAATTATAACCCCGCGACAACGTAGTTGGGGGTATATAGCGCGCTGCGTGTCCGTCCGTTTCGTTTCCGGAACAGAACTCGGAAACTATTTTACTAAGGAACTTCAAATTTGGTATGATGGTTGACCCTGTGGTCTAGTTGTGCCTTTTGGGGGTTAGAAGTCCAGGGTGCCCAACATTTTTTAAATTTTGGCCAAAAACTGTGATTTTTTCCGACTTCAATTCCGTTTCCGGAGTACAACCCGGAAACTATTTAACCTAGGATCTTCAGATTTGGTATGATGGTTGACAGTGTGGTCTAGTTGTGCCTTTTGGGGGTTAGAAGTCCAGGGACTGGACTTGAGGAAGGTGAGCTAATAACAAGCTACATTGTGCTCAATAGACTAATTCCATTAGTTCCTAAAGGGCAAAATCTTTGGCCCTACTTCAGTAGGGGTCAAGTGGTGAGCGAGGGTATGTGAGCCATGCTCACTTTTGCCTTGTTGCAAAATGAATCAATAAGCCCTACTTTACACCTCTTGGTAAAACAAGACACTGTTTGCATGCAGGGTCTGAAATTAACTTTTATCACTTCATGCCAGTGTGGGAGGCAAGTATTTTTTTTTGTCTGCCACTCAGAAATTTTATCTGCCACTTTTGAAATCTCTGCGCTAAATGAAGTAATAACATTTTAAATCTGATGTCATTCAATGTTCGATATATTTTACACAAAAAAAACATTATATGCATGGTAAATTACAGTGTTGGAATTACACCGTGGCTTCTGGGGGAGCCCTATTTTTCGGGGCAGGAAGGGTAGCCTACTGTACACAGTACTGTACTGTACTTTGTTATTGTCATCTATAGTGGTTGTTTACATAAAAACACACAATTCAAATGATTATCTTTATTTAAATATTTTCTTTGATTAAAAAAATCTTGGCAAGCTGCTTAGAGCTAGTGTTAGGACGTTAAACAGGTCATAATTCTCTCTCTAATATCTATTTTATATTACTGTGAAAACATCTCCTTCAAACAACTGGATTTACTCAAGTTTCTCGCCAAAAACTTAACTTTACCAGATTACATTTGAACACATCATGATAACGTTGTAATTTACCTTCGCCCAATTATCATTTTTCCTGAGCAGCGTTTGAATGCCTCATAATAATAACTCAATGGCACCTCCATTAACGTTCGTAGCTCCGCTATTTATCCAGTCAGGACTGTGCTGCCCACCGGCTGCTAACAGCTAACGTTAATAACTCTCCTCCTGCTGATTTCAACACAGTTTTGTTGTTCACAGTGAAGCTTTATCAGGGAAATACCACTGTGGCTCCGGTCCCAAACAAACTGAAACATGATACAGCGTGCGTATGCGTCATAGTGCATGCGTTAACTGTGGGAAAGCATCAATTCAGAGGAACCGATAGTTAGAGAGGCATGAGATTCCAAGTAACTGGACAACTAAGAACCCATTCTTAACGGGAACCGGTTCTGTATTCCCATCCCTAACGTTTTCCCTGTCTGCCAAGTGGCAGATGGCCTGCCGATTTTACCCGCCACTGCCAACAATTTACCCGCATTTGGCGGGTGGCGGGTGGTGGTTGGTTGGTTAGTGCTAATTTCAGACCCTGTTTGCATGTATTTGATGCCTAACACGTGACATGACTTATCAGTGTTGTGAACAAATTTGTCTGGTTTTAGCTGGTAATAAGTCACATTTTATTCAAAGTGGTCATCTTGAATGCTCTCCCCCTCCACCACCTCCCCCCCTCCCTCCCTCCCTCCCTCCTTCCATTCCTCCCTCACAGGTATTTCAACAGTGGCAGTGCTCCTCTCGAATGTGACAAGGAGTTCTGGGATTTGAGGGACAGCGTGGTGCAGTGTGAGCTCCTCATCCTCCGACAGCTCAACTTCCACGTCTCCTTTGAGCACCCTCACAAGGTAGGCGTACTGTATGTTGCACGCGCGTGTTTGTGTGCACGTGCGCGTAATCCTGTCTCCCCCTATTTTAGTGTCGGGCCTCCTTGTCTGTTGCTGTTACTCTCTGATGTTGTCATGGTTGTCCAGATGTGTTTGTGTGTGCAGTTGCTGTAACATCTGGGTCGAAGACGTGTTTTCAGATATTAGTTGTTTATCACTTTCCTTGGCTCATCTGAGATCTTTAAGTTTTTCTCATTTCTTTATTTTATTTCTTGACCCTTGCATTCAGTGTTCCAGAAATTGTAAGTCACTCAGGGAAAATGGTTTCACGTACCTGTGATTGCCTGAACTAAAACAAACAGGATTATGTTGTATTTTTTCCTCCAGTATTTACTCCACTACCTGTTGTCCGTGAAGTCGCTCGTGAACCGCCACGCTTGGTCTCGAACCCCCATCGCCGAGACTTCCTGGGCGTTGCTTAGAGACTGTTACCATGGAGCCATGTCCATCCGCCACACACCACAACACATCGCCATAGCAACGCTGCACCTGGCTCTGAACAGCTACGGAGTGGAGCTGCCCGTCGGGGAGAAGGACTGGTGGCAGGTGTGTGTGTGTTCCCTGCTAAGTGTTCGTAATTATACAGACTGAAGATCTGAAGAATGTGTGTGTGCATATGGTTGAGCGACAGAGCCTATTATATATATATATATATGGATTTATTAATTTATTAGTATAAAATGTGACATATTATCACCTTCTATAAAGTTATGACAAACAGTTGCCTGTTGGCACATCCAGCAGATATGGAGCAACAGTATCATTCATGTTGAGTCATGTATCTGTAATTCTTATATTCACTCTCTGTTGAAGTATAATTTGATTAGTAAACACTGAAGCAGCTGAACTTCCAGTTGAAGAGCATTAAAACGACACTTGAACTTTAAACAACAAAAGCAATTTACATTTTAGTCCAAGTTGACCCAGTGTAAGCAGTAACAGGAGGAGGTGTTAATCTATGTGTGTAGAGGCTGAAGCAGTTAAACTGTCAGTCGAAGAGTGAAGGTGCTTTCTGACAGCAAGCAGTCGCCGCTGCAGCTGCAGCACAGCAACAGATGTTATGTATTTTGCATCGGTGGCTGCAAGATGCGACTCTACTCGAAACAGAGGAAGTGGTTAGCAGTATGACATCACTATACGAGTATGTTGTTTATTGTTCTAAACCGGATTATCAGGCTGTGATGCTGATGTTGCTCCAACACCGTTTCTCTTCATTGAGCTGTGTGCACTCTACTGGTGAAGATGTGTATCGTTCAGGGAACTCAGAACCTGTAAAATCAGCTCCTGTATTGTCTCCCTGACTGTAGTTTTGGTCGTTGCCATGGTCACATAACGAGTTGAACCATCATAAAATTGAATGCAAACCATGATCATAGTTGATAGAAATCTGACTATATCTCAAAACGGCTTCACCATCACTTTTTTATTGTATTGTCATTATTTATAGTATATATATTACGTTTATCATTTTCATTTTTTTTTGTTGGTTGACCAATCGTTGCTTTGTTGCTCAGGGTGTTGCAGAGAGAAAAGTTTAGTTTTTTTGGTATAACACCCTTGTGTAATATTGTCTGTAATCGTATGAAATGTCACCATTATGTCTTTAATTGGATGCAATTCTTAGTGAGACAAGATGTTGAGTGATGAAGGGGGGGCAGAGCGTGTTCAGAAACAATTACTACGTTTACATGCACAGACTATTACAGTTTTTCCTCTTATTCCGAAAAAGACAATATTCCTACTAAGCAGTTTACACGACTAATGAAAATGAATGCTCCACTAATATGGCTGTTTACATGCAGCCGTGCATACTCCGAAAAAGCCCCCGTGACGTACTGTACGTCCTACGGTTACGTCATTTAATTAACTTTAATTTCCTCCTTTTCTGACTGCAGTCATGTTGCTCCCGTGGTGTGCCCTTGTTGTCACGCCTACTGCATGATTCGCACTTGAAACGGTCACAGTTTGGTTAGGTTTAGGCACCAAGGGGTTAAGGGTTGGTTGTGGCTCAGGAGGTAGAGCGGGTAAAGCACTTTGAGTGGTCAGAGGACTAGAAAGGCGCTATATTAATATATACGTCCATTTACCATTTACCATTTACCAAAACTACGTGGTTGGTTTAGGAAAAGATCATGTTTGGGTTAAGATAAGTATGTTAATCCTGTGTTGGTTAGCCTGTGAGACTGCAGATAGACCGTCTCACAACGCACAGAGCTGGCCGTAAACAGACAAGAGGCCGTGTGTCGCAAACTGTGGTTAAAAAAAAACCCAATTGAGACGCATATTCCAAATGCATTCTGTATATACTGTATGTCCAAAGAATGCTCCTAAAACCTGAATAATATGAGCATATCCCACATGTCTTAATCTGAAAATGCTCCATTCGAAATCATTTCTAATTCGGAATATCCAAACGGAGTATGCTGTTTACATGACCCGAATCAAATTCTGAATATTGTCATATTCGGAATAATAGTTGAATATTAGTGTGCATGTAAACGTAGTCCCTGTTACTCTGGATAATCCACCACCTCGCTGTGAACAGTCTCTAATGGAGCTACTTGGTACCAAAGAAATAGTCTTGACTGTGACCTCTTGGAGAAACCTCTGGGATACAGTTTGTGGAATTTTTAATGCATGAGCAGTATTCAAATTGGTCCATAAGGACACTTTTAATGTTGTGACGAACACAAACAGTATCTGTAGCCTTGCGAAGGTTTCCCCTGCTGTTAGGCTCATACCTTACCCTACAGCTTTGTACCGTTTAACCAAAGGCACATCACCACCTGACCATCCAACTCCAACCAGCCTGCAAAGCAGAAAGTGCCTCTTGTAATAGTGATGTATTAGTTGAAGGGTGGTGACAATAGTCTTCCACTCTCAAACGTATTTCACAAATGAGGTGTCTTCTTTGATTTTATAAGTCACTATATCCAAATGTGTTCTGGTTTTCTGCTTCAGTCCTCAAGGCAATAAAATCTAGGTCGTTTGAAACGGTGTGTGGACATTTGATGTCCACTGAGGCAAAGTGTGGAGCTGAAGTCTCTGTGTGTGTGTGTGTGTGTTGTGTGTGTGTAGGTGCTGCGTGTGGACGTGACCAAAGCAGACATCGATGCTGTGATCTCTGACCTTCTTCAGCTCTACGACATGGAGGCCAAGTGTATCTGAAGGACACGCCGACAAGACACTCACGGGAGACACGAGAGCTGTTTTCTGTGTGTGTGTGTGTGTGTGTGTGTTTACTTGTGTTTGTGCCTGTGCGTATGTCATTCCCTGCATGTCGGGGTTCAGCTGTGTTTGTGTACTTGTGTGTGTTTGTGTGTGAGAGAGAGAGGAACACTCTGTTTTGCCCCAGTTAGTCTGTGAGCTGTGACAAAACACAGCCGTACTCCCGCTTCCTGCCACCGTGGGGAGATGTTTCCTGCCTTCTGGCCTCTGATCAGCCGGCCGCAGAATCCTGATGTGCTCTGGAATGTACACCGATCAGCCATAACATTAAGACCACTGACAGGTGAAGTGAATAACATTGATTATCTGGTTACCATGGCACCTGGCAGTTGGGGGGATATATTAGACAGCAAGTGAACATTTTGAACTTTGTGTTGGAAGCAGAAAAAATGGGCCAGCGTAAGGATGTGAGCGACTTTGACAAGGACCAAATAGTGCTGGCAAGAAGACTGGGTCAGAACATCTCCAGACCTGCAGCTCTTGTGGGATGTTCCCGGTCTGCAGTGGTCAGGACCGACCAAAAGTGGTCATAATGTTATGGCTGATCGGTGTTTATGTGTACCGTAGATTTTTTTTTTTCTTTCTTCTCCTTTAACCATGTTTTTGACATGGATACAAAACAGAACAAATACAACGATTATAAGAATAATCCCATTGTTGATTGTGGTCTTTTTGAGGGATTTGTTGCCAAAAAAAATGTAGAAACAGTCTGAGGTTCACTTATAAAGTCAAAATGAGAATCTGTGAACACACCGATGTCAAACAGTGTGACAGCCGCGGACTAAAAGCCCTAACAGCTGAGGTAGCCCCGACTCTCTAACACGATCGGCCTGGAGTGTGTGAACAAAAGGCACCTTGTCCTGATTTTTTTAATAGCGAGGATGTTTTAGGGGAATGTAAAGAAACACAGATATGTAACACTGCCAGCTGTATGCAAACTCACCGCTGCTGTTTATCTTCGGAAAAATGTTTGACTTTGTTTTGTCTGTCTGCCAAGAAGAATTCTGATAAAGGCTGCTATAATTACCATCTCTTTACTGTCCAACGCTCCTCAGACTTACCTTTTGTGTGTGCGTGCATGCGTGAAGGAGTCATGGTCACATGATCAACGCTGACACATCTGAGTCTCTCTTTCTTTCTGTCTTTCCCTCTCTCTCTCTCTCTCTCTCTCTCCCGTCTTGCTCCTCTTCATGCAGTCTGCTTCTCTTCACGGGACAAGAGACATAACGTTCATCCCAGTAGCATCACGTGTCGTACAATATTCCTCTTCCTGACACATTCTCTCCCTTCTCATCTGTCTCTCTCCTCTAACTCCCTTTTTTCCCCCCTCCCTCATGTACAGTAGCTGCTGGAGAAAATCTGGCTGTCTCTCTCTGAGCTGCTCTTCATTTTGCTGTCATCCTCTCTCCACCTTTTTTCTTTTCTTTCTATCTCCATCTGCGTCTCCTTTGCCCTCCATCTCCCTGTCTCTCTCTCTTTTTCACCCTCTCCCTAATTCCTTGTCTTCCTTCCACTCCCTTTCTTCTCACCTTCTGTCACTGTCTCCCACATTTTTCCTCCCCTCCTCTTCTGTGCCTCCTCCCTTCTCTCCTCCTCCTCCTCCTCCTCCTCCTCCTCCTCCCTCTGTCTCCCTAATGTTATATTAATAATGGAGAGGGTGCATGTTCAGCCAGACTTCATGAATTAACCATCAGATGGGAAGGAGTACTGAGGAAAGGAGTAGGGAAAAATAGAGTGACACGAGAGGTGGAGAGAGCAAGGCGAAGATGGAAGGAGGGGTGAGGAGAAAAAGGAGGTGAAGAGGGGAAAATGGCAAGTGAAGGAGGGGAGCTTATCTTTGCATCACACTTCAACACTCTCCAGCCTCTGATCGCCTCTCCTCCCCGCTGCACGTCTCTGATCTGCTTACACATCACTTCAGCCTTTACTCTGGGCTTCAGGGGAAGTCAGAAGGTCACTCACACGACAAGCTGTGTGTGTGTGTGTGTGTGTGTGCGTGCGTGCGTGTGTGTTTATATCAAAATGACAGTTTGGGATGTTAATGTTATATCAGGCCTGCAGTCTGGGAGCTGAGTGCCCTTGAACTGATAAAAGCTCTTCAGCCTCAGACCTATTAGACATCAACCAAGCGCCTCTAAACACTCTAAAGGCCTAATGCATAGACAATAGATTTAAGAAAGCAAGTCTGTGTGTCTGTGTGTGAGCACGCTCTTAGTATTGAGGGATGGAATGGAGGAGAAAGAGCAGCCTACATGATTCATTACTTACTTAGTCCTTGTTGCGCCGGGTGGCAGATAGGGCAAGGACTAAGGATGTCCACTCATCTCTGCTGTTTGCTTTCTTCTCAGTGTTGTTCCAGCTGCATCCTCTCGTCCTCATTTCTCCTTCGATGGTTCGCCTCCAGGTTGTTTTGGGCCTCCCTCTTTTGCGTTTTTCCTCTGGTGTCCCAACGCAATGCCTCTTTTGTCATGTCATCACATGGTTTCTTTAATACATGTCCTAGCCATCTCCATATTCTTCTTATCAATATTGTTTCGATGTTTCCAAGCACCCCGTCGTTTTGTGTAGTTCATGGTTTGTAATCTTTCTAGGCCAGAATATCCTCATGATATTTCAGTCATTCTCCAGTACTCAGCACCATATAGAACAGCGGTCAGCAACCATTACTATCAAAAGAGCCATTTAAAAAAAAAAAAAAAAATATGTCTGGAGCCCGCAAAACATTTGAGTATTGTGATGAAGGTAACACAATTTATAGTCTAGGTATATAGTATATAAGTCTAATGCAGTGAGGGCCAAAGTGCAAATGTACTACGGAGTGTTAGGGCCACATTGAGGGGGAAAAAATTGGAGATTTACAGAATAAAGTCATAACTTTACGAGAATAGAGTCATAACTACGAGAAAAAAAAGTCATAATATTATGAGAATAAAGTTATAACTTTACGAGAATAAAGTTATAATTTAACAAGAAAAAAAGTCGGAATATTACCAGAATAAAGTCATAACTTTATGAGAAAAAAAGTCATAATATTACGAGAATAAAGTCATAACTTAACAAGAAAAAAAGTCATAATATTACCAGAATATAGTCATAACTTTGCGAGAAAAAAAGGCATAATATTACGAGAATAAAGTCATAACTTAACGAGAAAAAGTCGTAATATTACGAGAATAAAGTCATAACTTAACAAGAAAAAAACTCGTAATTTTACGAGAATAAAGTCACGACTTTACGACAAAAAAAGTCCTAATATTACGAGAATAAAGTCATAACTTAACGAGGAAAAAAGTCGTAATATTACGAGAATAAAGTCATAACTTAATGAGAAAAAAAGTCGTAATATTACGAGAATAAAGTCATAATTTAACAAGGAAAAAAAGTCGTAATATTACGAGAATAAAGTCATGACTTTACGAGAAAAAAAGTCGTAATATTACGAGAATAAAGTCATAACTTTACGAAAGAAAAAGTCGTAATAAAGTCTTAACTTAACGAGAAAAAAACTTGTAATATTACTAGAATAAAGTCATGACTTTGTGAGAAAAAAAAGTCGTACTATTACGAGAATAAAGTCATATTCTATATTTATCATTGTTGTAGGTCTATGGTACGACAGAGTATTAGGGCCACATTGAGGAAAAAAAAATAATCTGAGATTTAGAGAATAAAGTCATAATTTAACGAGAAAAAAAGTTGTAATATTACCAGAATAAAGTCATAACTTAACAAGAAAAAAAAGAAAATAACACGTAAAATTACTACTTTATAATATTATGACTTTATTCTCATAATACTACGACTTTTTTCTCTTAAACATCTGACTTTATTCTCATAATATTATGACTTTATTCTCTAAATCACAGATTATTTTTTTTTCCTCAATGTGGCCCTAATACTCCGTTGTACCATAGACCTACAACAATGATAAATAAAAATGAAAATGTAAACAAAAAACAGTTATTCATTTCCATTTTTAAAAATCCACAGGGAGCCACTGGAGAGGGGCTAAAGCGTGGCTCCGGAGCTGCAGGTTGCTGACCACTGATATAGAATGACAGATAGTACACAGCTGTTGTATAACTTTATCTTGGTGTTTCTAGTTATATGTTTCGACTTCCAGATGTTTCCAAGTCTTAGAAATGCTGTCCTTGCTTTTCCTAATCTGGCCATAATGTCTTGGTCAGCTCCACCATCTGATGCTACCCAGCTTCCGAGGTATGTGAAAGATGACGTACATGTCAGTTGTGATTCTTTTATATTGATATTCGTAAGAATGTCCCTGTGGAGGCTATCAAATGCTTTCTCAAAATCAGTGAAGTTGATGATGAGTTGTCTCTGCCACTCTGTACATTGCTCGATGATATTTCTTAATACAAAAAAATGGTCATTGCAGCTTTTCCCTTTCCTAAATCCTACCTGTTCTTTCCTTTAGTATATGTAGTCCACTGCTGTTTTCATTCTGTTCATCAATATTTTGCAGAATATTTTGCTTGGGATGGATTAGTAATGTAATGCCCCTCCAGTTGTTACAGTTGGTTAGGTCTTCGAGCTAAATGCTAACGTCAGCATGCTAATATACTGATGTTAAAGGGGACGTATCATCTTTTTTAGTGCTTGTGCTCATATATTTGAGTAAACACCCAAGTCAACAACAACAAGTGAGCTAGTGGAGCAGAAGTTAGTTTATCCATCCATTATCTGTAACCGCTTATCCCATTCAGGGTCGCTGGGGGGCTGGAGCCATCCCAGCTGACATTGGGCAAAGGCGGGATACAACCTGGACAGGTCATAGAGACATAGAGATGGACAACCTTTCACACTCACATTCACACCTACGGGACATTTAGAGTTGGTTTAGCTGTGTGATTATCAGTGAATGTTCAGTGAAATTCTGTGCAGAAATAAATGCTGCAGCTCCTCCAGACCAGCAGAGGTTTCCTGTGTCTTGTTTCCAGGCTGAGTGGAGAGACGGGGTTTAAATACCAACTGATAATATAAGAGCATGATGGGGGGGGGAGGTGATGAGTCAGCAGGAAAAGTTAACACAGTGGTTTGTCCCTTCTGGGCATGGATGTATTAAGAGAACTGGATCCGTTGGAGGCGGGGCCTCGTTCATTCTTATGAAAGCTGCTCAGTGGAGCATGAAGCCTAAATGGCTCGACTTCCGTCTGGAAAAGTACCCGGATCTTGAGCACATGGAACATGCGCAGTAGCGTCCGCTCGGTCACATGACTCGGTCACGGGGTCCCAACGTCACGCCGTCGTCACGGCTTGCGCTCCAGCCTCGGTCTCACATGAACGGAGGAAGGGAAATAACTCTGGATTCAGCTATTAGTTCGTTTTACAACTTTCAGGACCTGATGATTTAAATAAGGACTATTAGAGTGTTCATACTGGGGAGTTGATTTTCCTCAAAATAAATGATCCTCTGAGTTACAGACGTCTCTTTTCCAATGTAAGTCTATGGGAAAAAGTTTTTTTGGGCCCAATGGCATCACGTGACGGACACAGAAGTTGCAGTACCGCTGTTTGGCCACTACGAAAGTTGGGATTGGGAATTCTTATTTTCAGGTGATTATACACTAAAGAAAACATACTTATTAATATTATATTCAATTTCTGCCAATAGATCTCCCTAAATGTTACACACTGGTCCTTTAAGAGTGTTTTAAGCAGCCTAATGTCCCTTCACCCGGCACATTTATATGACTTTGCCACCACTCGGGCAGAACTCCTATTCTTAGAAGATGCCACTTCTCTCCAGATGAGTTGTTTGAAAGTAGAAGGAAGACATTTTTTGTGTGTATTTGTTGAAATAGTAAAACAGATTAGTGCTCATCCACAAAGAAAAGTATGTCAGATTTGTTTTTTTATATGTGCCTCTGGGAGATGGTGTGGAACAGTTAAAGATAAGAGGAGGGAAAGATAAAATCAGCAACAAAGCTTTTCATCAAGATGTGTGCGCGTGTGTGTATATATATGTGTGTGTGTGTGTGTGTGTGTTGCATGGACGTGCAAGTCTGTGGTCCATCTCCCTGCAGTGTAGACGATATCTATTAATAAGTTCATCTGATTCATCTATAAATACATTTCTCCTCTTTCTCCTCACACTGGCTCACTGCATAACAAGCTTTGACAGTAGCCAGTTGGGTAAAGCCATGCATGCGGGTGTGTGTGCGGGGGGGGGGGGGGGGGCGGGGGGGGGGCTGGTGTGTGTGTGTGTGTGTGTGTGTCTGTTGGCAGGGGCTGCATGCATGGAATGAAGGAATGATCCATTGTTCTTCAGCACTATGGTGTGCTAGCTTTCAGCACAGCGGACAGCGCCTCGGGCCTCTGCTTGGTTTGGTCACACAGAAGAAGAGAAGAGGAGGAAGAGGAAGAGTCTGATGCTGGTCAACACTGAGTTCATTCCCCCCCCAACAGAGAGGGGACCCCATCCCCCCCCCACAGAGAGGGGACCCCATCCCCCAGTGCTCTTTGAGCAGGCTCCACGGTGTCCCCAGTAAAGGTGCAGTTTTTGCACTTCACTTTCACAGAGTTCACTTGTCAACCAAACAAGTCTGAGGTTTAGTCGGTGGCTCTCTTTGTCTCTTCAGTTGCTGTCGCTGCACACATCATCTCCTCCTGTTCCCCAGATGGAAAAGCTTTCATTAACTGGATACATGTTGAATCACATATGTGTTCATCAATCAAGGATAGGAGGTTTGGATTGTACTATACGACTTACCAGAAGTTAACATGAAGGCATAGAGTGGCGGAAAGTATTTAGTCATGTACTTAACTTCATTACACTTCTACTCCACCACATTTCAGAGGGAAATATTTTACTTTTTAATTCATACATGTATTTTACAGTTAGTTTTTTAACATTTTACATTAAGACATATGATAAGCTATATGCCAAATATTAAACCAGTTGCTCCCAACCTTTTGGGGTTGTGACCCCTTTATAAAAAGCAATGTCTAGTTTCAGATGATGAGTTGTTAGCAGTTCCACCAAAGAGACGTTTCCCCTCTTAACTTCTTCTGATCGATGTCCATCCATCCATTATCTGTAACCACTTCTCCTTTACAGGGTTCACCCTTAGAGAATTTAAAAAAAAGAATCTCTAAACCCCTCAGATTTATCCTGTGACCCTTTGGAGGGGGCCTAGCCCCCTGATTGGGAAATTAATCTAACTGCATATAAAGCAATCAAAACTAGCTCCACCTGCTGCTCACACATTAATGCATCACGAGTACTTTTGAATGAGGGACTTTTACATGTAACGTAATTTTACATGGTTGTACTTTTACTTAAAGTAAATGCTAAGTATTAATTAGAGGTCCTACAATCTTACATTACCTGCTGTAGCCCACAGTATAAATCATTTTAAGCTGGTGCAACTTAGAAACATAAGTTCCCTCGTTGTCTTAAAAATGCAATTTAACTGAATTTAGCTTGAATAATTAGTTCAAAGTCTTCTTATGAGTTTAACTTTTGGCGATGTAAAAATAAACTGAACTTGGGAGAACTCTGAGAAATCAAATTCAGTGAATTGAAGTTGAATCATCGTCTGTTCGATACAGACTGAATGTTCTCAGTTTGATGAGACAGTTGTTGTACAATGTTTTAATTATTATGAAAAGAAACGAACATGACTTATCTGAACATGGATTAAAGGCTCTCAACTCTCAAACAAATGCATGCTGGGAAGTCTGCTGGTAAATGGACCTGCATTTATAGCGCTTTTCTAGTCTTCTGACCACTCAAAGCGCTTTATATCAACATTCACCCATTCAAACACAGAGGCTGCATGGAAATGTAAATGCTCATTCACACACACACACCGATGGCTCAGTATGCATCACCTAAAAACTCCTCCTTCTCAAATACAAATCCCTCCATGCCCCTCAGTACCTAACCAACCTTCTCCACCTCTTCACTCCATCCCGAAATCTACGATCCTCCGACACTGGTCTGCTCTCCGTCCCCCCCACACCCCCCACACCAGGCTGTGAACTTTCGGCGACAGAGCCTTCAGCGTCGCAGCCCCCGCCCTCTGGAACTCTCTCCCTCCTGAGATCAGAAATGCTTCATCCCTGGACACTTTCAAAAATCACCTCAAGCACCACCTGTTCATCAAAGCCTACATGACCTCTAACTCTTCCTACACATCACTCGTTTTAATTACCTGGCTACAGTTTGTCCTCTGTTTTATTTATTAGTATGATTTTGTTGTGCCCTCGTTGTAAAGCGTCCTTGGGTTTCTTGAAAGGCGCTATATAAGTCCAATTTATTATTATTAGTATCTTGCCCAAGGACACTTCGACATGTGGACCGGAGGAGCCGGTGATCGAACCGCCTCCACCGCTGAGCCCCGTATGTTAACCATGTTTCTTTAGAATCTTAATTTAATGAGATAGTTGAACTCAATGCAGTAAATTCATTCAAATAAAAAAAGGACTTGCTCCCGCACACACTTCTCTCTGCTTTATCGGTCAACGTTTCGGTCACAAAGGACCTTCATCAGGACATTGAGATGTCCTTTTCCCATTTTTCTTTCATTCTATATTTATATTCATCTATAGGCCCTATTTATATTCTATATTTTATAATTTGTGTGTTTTTTTTTTATTTTTCAATCTGGTAAAGAATCCTCACAAAGTGAGCTGTACATCCACTGGGATCATGTTTAAAACATGTTTCTAAATACCAACTGATAACATAAGAGCGTGCACTGCGGTGTGTGTGGTGTCGTCATCACGCAGCCGAGTAGGTGGGGGTTGACGTACACAGCAGCCCCCCCCCCCCCCCCCATCTCCTCCAAAGATGTCGCATGAGCTTCTCCTCCTCTCACCGGCGTCTCTTTTCTTTTTCTCTCTTCTTTTGCTCCCAGTGCCCCGAACAGTTAACACTTAACAGTTAACCTAATTCTGTCAAATTAGCAGCTCTCACCGCCGGGAGCAGCACGGACTGCCCCCCCCATAACGGAGGTGTTTAAACCCTCAACCCGGCGCATCCTCTCTCTCTCTCTCTCTCTCTCTCTCTCTCTCTCTCTCTCTCTCTCTCTCTCTCTCAATTCAATTCAATATGCTTTATTGGCATGACTGTCAGGTGAACAATATTGCCAAAGTGTCAATTCAATAATAATAATAAAAAAAAGAAGAAGATAAAAAACAAAAACATATATATACATATATACAATTCATTAAGCAAATTACAAAATATATAGAAACAATTAATAATATATTGGAATATCAAATGATAAATGTTAAAAATAAATAAATAAATAATAATTAAAAAAAATAAAAAATAAAACATGAAGTAGAGGAGTGAATAAAAGGCAGAGTGTTATGTGTTGTTGTGGTTGTCTCTCAGGCTGTGACATGCTCTGACATATCCTGCAGCTTCTATGCTGATGACTCTATTTTCTCCAAGTAGATGTTGCATTTCAGTTTGGTCAGATAGGGAATAAAAATCTTGGAGTTTACATTTAATTTTTGTAAAGAATTTTTTCCTAATTTCTTCATATGTGCTACATTGTAGCAGGAAGTGTTGCTCTGTCTCCACCTGTCTCTCTCTCTCTCTCTCTCTCTCTCTCCCCTCTCTCTCTCTCTCCCTCTCTCTTTCTCCCTCTCTCTCTCTCTCCCTCTCTCCCCCTCTCTCTCTCTCCCTCTCTCTCTCTCTCCCCACCTCTCTCTCTCCCCCCCTCTCTCTCTCTCTCTCTCCCCCCCTCCCTCTCCCCCCCTCTCTCTCTCTCCCCCCTCTCTCTCTTTCTCTCTCCTCCTCTCTCTCTCTCTCTCTCCCCTCCTCTCTCTCTCTCCCCCCCTTCCCTCTCCTCCCCCCCTCTCCCTCTCTCCCCCCCCCTCCTCCTCTCTCCCCCCCTCTCCCCCCTCTCTCTCTCCATCCCCCCTCTCTCTCTCTCCCCCCCTCTCTCTCTCCCCCCCCCCTCTCTCTCCCCCCCTCTCTCTCTCTCCCTCCTCTCTCTCTCTCCCCCCCTCTCTCTCTCTCCCCCCTCTCTCCTCTCTCTCTCTCCCCCCCTCTCTCCTCTCTCTCTCTCTCCCCCACCTCTCTCTCCTCTCTCTCTCTCCTCTCTCTCTCTCTCTCTCCCCCCCTCTCTCCTCTCTCTCTCTCCTCTCTCTATCTCTCCCCCCCTCTCTCTCTCTCTCTCCCCCCTCTCTCTCTCTCCCTCCTCCCCCCCCTCTCTCCCCCCCCCCCCCTCCCTCCCCCCTCTCTCTCTCCCAGCCCTCTCTCTCTCCCCCCGTCTCTCTCCCTGTCTCGACCCCTCTCTTTTCCTCTCCCCCCCTCTCTCTCTCCCCCCCTCTCTCCTCTCTCTCCCCCCCCTCTCTCTCTCCCCCCCTCTCTCTCTCTCTCTCTCTCTCTCCCCCCCTCTCTCTCTCTCTCCTCTCTCTCTCCCCCCCCTCTCTCCTCCTCTCTCTCCCCCCCCCCCCCCCCCCCCCCCCCCCCCCCCCCCCCCCCCCCCCCCCCCCCCCCCCCTCTCTCTCTCTCCATCGCCGCAGAACTCCGCCGACCGACCGTCAGGTGACCGCGCGGAGCGGAATATTCATCAGCACCGTCGTCGTCCTCTCATCCCTTCACTCCTTCGGACTCCAGGCAACCGGAGAGCTGCCGCAGCCCGGTCCCCGGTCTCCCCCCCCCCCCACCCGTTCACTGTATAGCTACTCTCATCCGGTCTGGGACATTCTCCGCTCCACGCACACACGCAGATTACCGGGGATTCTGCGCGCTGATGCTGATGTCCTTGAGCTCGGCCTGCACGGTGAGTCGGTGAGTCCGTGCGTCCCCGCGTGCGTGACTCTTATTTACCCCGGGCACCGTTTTTTCATGTATTAGTGCAGATGCTGTGATTCATGAGTAGCATGTAGCTGGATGATCTTACCGGACAGACACAATGTGAACCGGGGCCTTTAACGTGCCATCTCTCACCGCAGGCCTCACACAGCTGGAATAACAGCCTATACAGGGGGACATACCATAATGCCGCTATGACATTATGAGGGACTATGTGTGTATGCGTGTGCGCGCGTGTGCGTGCTCGTGTAGCGCTAATGATACGTATCCATCCATCCGGTCGTGTCCGCGCGCCTCCTGCTTTCCCCGGTCGCTAGGATGCACCGGGTACCGGGTACCGGGCTTTGAGCTATTGGGTATCAATTGCGCTGTTTGTCTCGGTTACGGCGCGTCGCACCTGCAGCGCTGAGCTGCGGGGGGGTCGATCCGATCCGGTGATGATCTGTGGCCGGAGGGACCTTCACAAGTCGGTCGGTTTGAGTCGGGCCGGGCCGGTAACCTTGCGGAGGGACACGGGGAAGGCATGTGGCGCACCATATAGCCTTCTCTCTCTCTCTCTCTCTCTCCTTGCGCTTTCAGTTTGGCCTACAGTGTAGCTCCTCGGCATTAATCAGGACCTCCTCTTGTTGCCATATATGTGATGGTGATGATGATGAGGATGAGGATGAGCAGAGGGATGAAGATCAGGCACGTCTGAAGGTGACCAGGAAAGGTCGTTTTGTGTGGGAAGCACGCTCTTTCACGGGGCCATTCCTGCACAGACTGCACATGTCTTGCTGGCAATTGCAAGTATTTAGTGTGGTGTAGCTTTGGGTGGAGGAGGAGGATATACAGACATGGGACACTGTGAGTGCCACAGTGTGTGTGTGTGTGTGTGTGAGATGGATACACATCAGAGTGGACATTGGTCAGTCTGAACTGGGACTTTCTTTCTCTCTTTCTCTCTTTCACGCCCCTCCCTTTGCCAAGCATGTCACCATCATCATCCTCGTCATCGTCGGCATCATCCAGTGGCTTTAATGTGCTCCACAGTAATGCAGATATCTCTGTGCCCTCTTGGCTCCACACTTCTAAGTGTGTTATTCCCGCTGGGCATTACAGAAGTGTGTGACTGGAGCCAAGCCAGATACAAGGGCCCCGCCAGAGGTGACCCCTTCGGAAGCCTGTTGGAAAGTAGGACTGCAGGTGCACACAGGTGGACCGCAGACACAAGTTCACACACACACACACACACACACACACACACACACACACACACACACACGCACACACACACTGCTGGCCTAGAATCAAATCCTGTGAGCACCTTCTCTCCTGTGTGTTCCCCACTCTGTACCCTCCTCAACTTTCTTGCTTCTGCGATAAAGAGTGAATACCTGAGGGGAAAAGAGAGGCCACTTTCTCTTAAAAAACAAAAAATAATCAAATTGCTCCGACCCCCCCCCGAGGGATGGTGTGCGGAGAAGCAGGGCTAGCATTCAGGATAAATGGGCAGGCCACTGAGGATCGTGGTGACCTTTTGTCTGACTCTTTTCATGTTCAAACACATTTTCAGCCAGTACACCCCCCCCCTTCCTCATCACTCTCTTTTACTTTCATTTTGAAAGCAGTGTATGACACATTTGTGTGTGTGTGTCATGTCAGCGATCATATAAGTGATGTCTCTGGGCTGTTAGTGTCTTTTTGTGTATTGTACACTTGTGATGCTCGTATCCTGTGGCTAAAGTGGACTGTATTTGTGTGTAAGAGTTAGAAAGGCATAATAAATTGCAGGCTCACATGTGCACATGCACATCAAAGCTCTGAGACAAACAGCTTGACACGGTCAGAGTTAGTTGCAATAGTTGGGAGGCTGAACAGAAGAGCTTTTTTTCTTTTCTTGCATGAGCGTTATAAAATCAGACAGAATCAGTGAGTAAGAGACCGAGCTGGGAAGAAAATGCTCGACTGGCTGAGTAAATAAATGATTGCAGTAGCAGGAAGCAGATAGACAGGGATGGCAACAAAATGAGGGAGTCAGGAGAGAGGAAAAAATGGATGGTAAAATAATAACAAGCAATTAGACAAACCATGTAAAAAAATCCATAATAAATCCATATATATAGATACAGATAGATAGACGGGAGAGCAGGCAAATAAGAAAAGATGGAGCGAGCTTCAAAGGCAGAGCAGGGTGACTCAGTCATAAACTAACACTCTCAGTCAGGATGGAGGCATGGCAGGGCAGAGAGGAAAAAAAGGGAGGGAGAAGATGCAAGAGGCAGAGGGAGCTGAGGGAGAGTAAAGAGTGGAGAGGAGGGAGGAGAAAAGGAATTCATGATGAGATTCTGTTCTTTTTTTTTGTTTTTTTTAATGCTCATCCTTTAGAATGGGCATTTAGAATATGTTGTGTCATGTGTGATGCTGAGAATATTTAGTTACACGCAGCGCTAATTGCTCATGTGGGACGAAGCTTCGTCTCTCTCTCTCTCAGTGTGGCTGAAGTTGCCGTCCTGCTCGGCGCTACTCAACGCTATCAGTTGTCAGATTTATTCGAATTCAATTTGTTCCAGAGATGGGTTTAAATGTTACTCAGTGATTGGGAAATTGTTTTTTTTCAGGGGGATTCAACAAGAGCAGTTCACTTCAGGAAATTTCCCCTCTTTCGGGTGTCACAAGCCTTTTTTTTAAGACTGGAACAAGTTGAACGTGAATTAATCGCACCTTCGCGGGTTGATAAAAAACTACAGCGCCCAGTTGTTCAAGGAAATCACTGACTGACTGACTTTAGAAATGAAACTACATATTTATGAGGTGTTTTTAAAGATTTAAGTCTTGAGTAGGAACCAATGGGCTTGGAGCTGAGAGCCACAGACAGGGTTAGGGAAGTCAGGAAGTAGAGAAGTGAAGTCCCTCCTCTTCCAGTGGACCACCGTGGGACCTTTTTTCTGAGAAAAAATATGTACGGTAGTCAACGGCGAGAGAATATTTTTTTGATCCTGTTTGAATTGTGCCATGAATCACACATGTGACTTTTGTCAATTTAAAATATAATTTTGCAAGTCAAGAAAGTCTCAGTTTGTCGTTGTGTCATTTAGTTTTGTGTGAAACTGCTCAGTGAACTTCATCTCTCGTCTTGCACAGTACACGTCACCAACACTACCTAGCTAGCTAAGTTAGCTATGTTCTTCGCACAGATGTAACGTTATCTGACCTTATGTGTTTTATCCAGCGACTCCTGGTCTTTTTATTAGCCGGGAAGAAAAAGAAGGATCCGACCCGTTGGTGGTGTGAGTTCATCCCAGTAGGAAACACACAGACATCGTTGCTTCAGAGAGAGAGACGTCGCTACGAGACGTTTGGCTGTGTCGTCTTTCTAATTACGTATTTTCATGACAATCTGCAACTTTCTTTACTTGCAAAATTATCTTTGAAATTGACAAACATCATACGTATGATTCATGGCGCAATTCAAATCGGATCAAAAAATGATTTGTCTTTCGCTGTTGACTACCGTACATATTTTTTCTGCAAATAAAGTCCCATGGTGGTCCACCAGAGGGGGAGGGGCTTTGCCTCTCTATAGAGAGATGGACCACCACCTTGTTGGTCTTTTCATGGGGTTTATTGACAACAAACAATAGAATAATGCCATCCTGTAGGGAAGGTGGTGCTTTATTTATTTATTTATTTTTTTGTTTCTTTTAATTCTTAGTGGATGAAAGCAAAAGCAACATTTAAGTGATTTATGTAGCTTGGTGAAAATAGGTTTGGTGTAATATAATGATGCAAACCTCAATCTCCTTTTCTGTAGTCAGTGTTTTATATTAACAACGGATGAAATGAGTATAGGTTACTGCTGAAGTATAATGTGAAAGCTCATTAGTGATGAACCCACTGAGAATTATCTCCACCTCTGCAGGTCCTTTGACCTCTTCTGTTAATTCATTGTTTGGGTTTCTACGATGTGGAACTTCACTGTTTTGGTTCAGTCTCTTCAGGCTCTCATCAGCAGGCAGCTGTTTACAGATAAAAATGAAAAACAAATGTGCGTCACCTACCCAGCTCTACACAACAAGACAGACAAAGTTAGCCAAAATATCCCGGATACGGGAGCTGCCACCTTGAAATGTTGACGTCATTTGGAGCCAGAGTCTGCGCAGTAGTGATCGGGGGGGCTGGAGGCACTGCTTACTTATTCAGAATTCAACAACATAGCTTACACTTGTTTGTAACAATTCGCCGAGCTAACGTGCTGTGCTTGTGTACACATAGCGGCAGTGGATTTGAGACTGCCGATTATGCTTGTTGAACAAGTCTAAAGTAGACTAAAGTAGATAACGTCTTGGCTTTACACTTACTAAAGCTTTATTACTTACAGTAACGAGCGTAGTTGTCGTCAACTTGACTTCCCCTGGTTCACTACACCGTCTCCACCGCGGCCTCTCTGATCAGCTGACTTTGCTGTGTGTTTGTGTGGAGAGCTCCTCCACAGCCTCAGTCGGTCTCAGTGTTTTAATAAATACTACGGTCTTTAGCCTGTTAAATATTGGGTTTGGGTTACCATCCCTAAATATGATTTTTCTTGTATGTGCAGTCTTTTGCAATGTGTTTATCGTGCATGTTCATGTCATGATGACGATGAAAATACGATTTATCGGTTTGCACTAGTGATTGTTGGACTTTTGTCAGCTCAAAATGAATACTAATGATACTCCGTGTCACCTGCATATGTAAATAAGCCACTGTTTTCTAACATGTTAGCCATGAGGAATTTATAAAGTGACGTCAGTATGGCAGTGTTGTGTTTACAGCTTGTTGTGCTGCCCCCAAGTGGTCAAAAAATCAATGATTGTAGGTTTAAACATTTGTTTACAGCTAAATGCGTGGAAAAACTGAGCAAAGGTGTATGTGTGTGTGTCCTTTGAATATCTCGAGAACCGTTCATCCGATCTCCTTCACATTTGGCAGGTGTTTTGCTGGGGACGCGAGGACGTGCATTGTTGAAGTTGGTGCAATTTGGACACGCGACACGTGTAATATTTATCAACTTTGAATAAGCGCTCTTCTTCGGGCTTCAGGAGTCTGCAGACTGAGTCAAACATGTTGTCCGCGGCCCCTCGACAACACTGCAAGCAGCAATACAAGGAACCAAGCAATCAGCCAGTTCCGAATGGGCACGCCCCCCGAACAGACACTGCACTAGTACCATATATCATGTTTGTACCCATGACTGTATACATCAAGGCATAGCCTACTTGTGTATTTATTTAGATCATGTTTTGATGGCAGCCACGGCATCAAACGTACAAGTTTTACAACTGAATCTAGTCTCAGCATAATGACGGTGAGTGAGATCAATAGAACAGAGTGGTAATGTTTCATCTCTTCCTTTCTCTTCTCTTAGGTCCTGGTGGTGCAGCAGTAGCTACCTCTAAACTGGATCCACTTCCTGTCTCTGGTTTATCAGCCGCCTTTGCCTTGCTCGCCCCTCTCTCCATCCGTCCGTCGTCCCTCCATCCCGGTCTGTAAGTCTGTCAGCCCGTCCGTCTGTCTGTCCATGGACTGGCCGTGACCCTGGAGGGAGGGGGACAGAAACGAGGAAAGAGCGGAGTCGCAGAGGAGACGAAGGAAAAGAAAGCTGGATTCATTCAGACCTCGCGCTTCTGAAGTGCCCCCACTTGCTGTCCTTGATCCCCCTCACCCTCCTCCTCCTCCTGTTATGGAGAATTAAAGGAGTAGTGGGAGGCTAGGCCAAGATAGTGAGGAGAAAAAAAATAAACAACCAACGCCACTTCATTGCCCTAAATGAAATTTAAAAAAGGGTTTAGGTGTATGATTATAATAGACATTTTCAAGTAAGAAATTAAGACTGAACCAAGATTCTCACTGTTGAGCACATGAACAACCCTCCACCAACCAAACGAAAGGGGAACTAAGTTGAGGACAGACTACGGAGCGAAAGGAGGACCAAAACAGAAGAAAATCTTACTGACATGTCAACAACAGCCACTATGGGTGAGATGGCAAACAGTGCAGTGGAGTTTTATCCCAAAGGGACGCGAGGAGGACGGGCAGACGGCAGCCATGCAGGGGGAGACTTTGGGGTCTCGGTGACGGAGCTCACGGAGCTGATGGAGCTCCGAGGGACCGATGCCCTGCAGAAAATCCAGGAGAGCTACGGAGACACAGACGGGCTCTGCCAGAGACTACAGTCCAACACCTCTGAAGGTGAGGAGGCATGGATGGACGAATGGTTGAATTGTTAAAAAAAGTAGATCAGTGGATGGATGAATAATGGAGGAGTAGATGGCTAGATGGATGAATGGATGAGAGCACAATTATGAAAAGACTGATGGAAGGAATGGTTGGGTGGATGAGTAGCTACATGAATGGGTTAATGCTGGCGTGCTGGAGGGATTTATAGAATGGATAAATGGAGATGGGTTAACAGTGAGATGGACTGGTACACTGAGATGAGTTGAAAGAGGGAGTGGAAGGATGGGTGACATCGTACTCACACATAAACACCACTGCGTGAGTGTTGTTGCTGAAAACTGTGTCCAAATCACCTGTCTGATTCCTACGCCATCATCATTTGGCTCAAACAAATGGAACGGATTACATGTCATCAATCATTCTATGAAAAAATCTAATTTTTTTGCAACACTAACATGCCTGACAAAACGTTTTGATCTCAAAAAACATGAATTTTATTTTACTTCTGCATTATTACTACGCAAGTAGACTGAATTTAAAAAATGCAACGACCTCACTGCAATGCAGCACATCTCATACAGAATGAAAGCACTTCCATGAACAGTAAAAACACATTTTATTCATGGAGTGTAATCCTGGCTGGGATGGATTTCTGGATGAATTGATTGCTGAATGGATGATGGGATTATAATGGATGAATGGATGGAAAGCTGACAGAGTAAATCCATGAATGGAGTAAAAGTGTGCAAGGATTGACGAGAATCTCTAATAGCACACCTGCAATTATTGCAGACAGTTGTCTGTAATTGTGGGTCCATGTACTGTATAGCACTGCAACTACTTGAAACATAAGTGATTATGGAGCCCAGGACGGGACATAGAGGGAAAAAAATCGAAGGTTGAAAGACAAAAAAAAATAATGTACTTTTGCAAGATTTTCCAAAACTTTTTAGGGTCCCTATGACAGCTTGGAAAATAGTGAAATGGGGCACTGATTTTGATGAATTTACTGTTTATCAAACCATAAATATCAGCAACAGAAAGTTTGCTGATCCGGCGGGGAGTCGGCGCGGTCTGGGATCAGCAAACTTTCTGTTCCTGCCATTTTGATTTGCTACAGACGCTAACGGATGGCGGCCATGGATGTATTAAGAGAACTGGATACAGCGTTGGAGGCGGGCCCCGTTCATTCCTATGAAAGTTGCTCAGTGGTGCATGAAGCCTAAATGGCTCGACTTCCGAGTGGAGAAGTACCCGGATCTTCCGCATCCATTGGGCCCATGGAGCAGGCGTAGTAGCGTCCGCTCGGTCACATGGCTCGGTCACGGGGTCACAGCTGTCACGCTGTCGTCACGGCTTGCTAACTTCGCCTCCCAGCCCTCGCTCCAGCCTCGGTCTGGGTCTCATTCACATGAACGGAGGAAGGGAAATAACCCTGGATTCGGCTATTAGTGCATTTTACAACTTTTATAACCTAATGATTTAAATAAGGACTATTAGAGTGTTCGTACTGGGGAGTTGATTCACCTCAAAATAAATGATCCTCTGAGTTACAGACGTCTCTTTCCCAATGTAAGTCTATGGGAAAAAGTCTTTCTGGGCACAATGGCATCACGTGACGGACACAGAAGTTGTAGTACTGCCGTTTGGCCACTATGAAAATTGGCATCAACGACCGGCCCTTTTCCTGGGGGCTTGATGGGGGTGTGCGCTCCATTGTTGTGTTGTTTTTCCATGGTGCCGAACTCTATCTATCTATCTATCTATCTATCTATCTATCTATCTATCTATCTATCCATCTATCTTTCTATCTATCGATCTATCTATCTATCTATCTTTCTATCTATCGATCTATCTATCTATCTATCTATCTATCTATCTATCTATCTATCTATCTATCTATCTTTCTATCTATCGATCTATCTATCTATCTATCTTTCTATCTATCGATCTATCTATCTATCTATCTATCTATCTATCTATCTATCTATCTTTCTATCTATCGATCTATCTATCTATCTATCTATCTATCTAAAAATTAAAATTTAAGAAGCTGGAATCAGAGAATTTTGACTTTTTTTTGGTGATTAATTTAGTAGTTGACAATTAATCGATTCATCGTTGCAGCTCAGACCATTAATTCTATAATTAATCAATTGAATAATCTATAATGAAAATAATAATAATCTCTCACACACACACAAACACTTAAAAAAAGAACAAGTTGATATAATTATGCCAATCAAAGATTTGCAATGACTACGGAGGGTCGAATTTGGGTTTCTGTGTCTTTAGTGTTTGTGCATGCACGCGCGTGCTTGTATGTTCTAACAGGGGCGTGGTACCACACTACGCCCACTCCTTCAACTAGTTTGTAACCTAGCAACACAACAGCAGAGAGAAGTTGGCGGGGAAAGTCAGCAAGAGAGAGAAAGATGACTGAGAACTGTGAGATGGAGAGGAACAGAGAGGGGTGAAGGGAGGAAGGAAAGTGTGTGTGTGTGTGAGAGAGAGAGAGAGAGAGAGGGAGAGAGAGATGGAGGAAAAGTGAGAGTTGGTGGGTGTTAAGTTACAGTAAGTCTGTGTTGAGTGTTGCTAATTTGATACTGTGAGCTGGTCAGGAATCAGTGCAGCAGGTCCCAACAAACCCAGAGTCATGTATCTGCAGTTGTCCGTACAAAGCACAGTTGGCAAACAACGGACACAAACACACACAAACGCTGACACACCAGCCGAAGTGCAAACACGGATGAAGAACGATGTTTTCCCACCATTTAGAAACCTAATGTCATTACTTGAAACTGATCTTTCAGAACTGTAATGACCCGGCTCGTGGGCCATGATAATATAATAAAAATAAATTATTAATTATAACCAAGAATATAAACTAAGAAGCAACTTCGGATGTGAGGTGTATTACTGTAAGCCGGGTTTCCACTAAAAGTCCCGGGATCTACTTTTCAAGGAACTAAAAGGTTCCTTTCAGCCCACTGTTGTCTGTGTTTCCACCGCGGTCTAAAGACCCGTGAAGATCAGGCAGATTAGTCCGCTGACGTCAAGCCCCCATGAAGAGCGCCGGTCGTCGATCCCAACTTTCGTAGTGGCCAAACGGCGGTACTGCAATTTCCGTGTCTGTCACGTGATGCCATTGGACCCAAAAATACTTTTTCCTATAGACTTAGCCCTTATTAAGCCCTTATTTAAATCAATAGGTCCTAATAGTTGTAAAATGCACTAATAAGCTGAATCCAGAGTTAAGGGCCCAATGGATGCGGACTTTTCCACTCGGAAGTCGAGCCATTTTGGCATCATGCGCCACTGAGCAACTTTCATAGGAATGAACGGGGCCCGACTCCAACGCTGTATCCAGTTCTCTTAATACATTGTTGTATACAAGTTCTAAAATGAACTAACAGCCGAATCCAGAGTTATTTTCCTTCCTCCGTTCATGTGAATGAGACCCAGACCGAGGCTGGAGCACCAAGCCGTGACGACGGCGTGACGTCGTGACGACGGCGTGACCGAGTCATGTGACCGAGCGGACGCTACTGCGCATGTTCCATGTGCCCAAGATCCGGGTACTTTACCAGACGGAAGTCGAGCCATTTAGGCTTCATGCACCACTGAGCAACTTTCATAAGAATGAACGGGGCCCCGCCTCCAACGCTGGATCCAGTTCTCTTTATACATCCATGGCTGACGTATGAAAAAGAAACATGTCATGTGACGAGGGCTGCTGGTGGTCACAGCAGTAAACACACTCTGCAGCCTGCAGTTCGGTGTATCCGCCTGTTTCAAAAAGCACGGAAAAAAATAAAATTTTGTCTCACTGCGATGACGATATTTACTGCTGCATATATTTACTGATGGACGTTGGATGTAATGAATGAAATGCAGCGGAGGAAAATGAAACTAAGAGCGTCTGTCTCCACATTAAATCATCCGTTTGATGGTTATTTATTTGTGTTTTAGAACGTAACCGCCGTGAAACAATCTTTACATTTTCTTTCTCTCATTCACAGCACCACCGTGATGTCTTTTTTTATGAGTCGGGAGACCGACAATAGAGCCTAACTTTACTTTCAATGTTATCAAACAAAGAGAAATGTTCTCCCCTCGTCCTAAAATGGTCCTAAATCGATATTAGAGTACTACCTTGTTTTATGAATGAAGCGGTACACGAGTTGAAGCTGTTGAAGTGTGTGTGTGTTTCACCGATCAGCGACGGTCATCCCTGCAAACTCCACCCTGAAAGTTCTGGTACTTTCAGAAAGTACTACCACCCCGACAGGGCCTTTTCAGGGGGGTAAAAAGGTCCCATAAAATGTCCCCAGAACTTTATTTAGACCCTGGTCCCTGCGGTCGTAACGCAGAGTTCCTCAAAAGGTTCTTAGTTCTTGGGGAAAGTACCTGCGGTGGAAACGGGCTTTTAGTCAGTGAAATCACTTGTGTTCATGTGGAGGTGTAAAAGTGAGCGAGAGGGAAGAGAACGAGTCAAAGTGGAAGCTGGGGCCTTTGTATCCCGTGGAGCACGGGGCCCAGGTGGTCCAGATCTGGCTTAGGGACTGCAGTCAGGTTCCTCTGACACCTTGAAACCAACACAAGCAAAACCACAGTTACAGTAACTGATACTGATGTCACACACACAAACATAAAGTCAGCGTCCAAGAGGGATCATTGGCCTTCTGCCAACCACCCATAAGCACAAAACAATTACTCAAATTACTCAAAGTAAAGAAAAAAGAAAACACAGAATATGTAACGCTACGTGACCCTCGGCCTGTCCCCCCCCATCCTCAGCAACCCTGGTACCAGAGAAGCACAGCAGGTGCAGGTCAAACAGGCAATATGAAATGATAGCATAGGATCAGGGATCACAACGGCAAATTTCTTTGCACAGCGACAACTCATCTGCTACGACATATTTTCTGTTCCTTTAAAGTGTCGAATGTCAAGGTCACAGGCCTGAAGAAACAACAAACATCTGGCTCAGGCTGCGTTCACACGAGATCCGGCGTTGCAGCGATTCGGCGCAGGGTTGTGCGGAGGTCTGGGCGGGCGAGTCACTTTAACGGCCCATTAGCTGCGACGATTAATGTCTTCTGTTCCCTCATGGCTGGGTTTTACAGCTCTGGATCGGCGGTTACATGATTAGCCACCGCAGCGTGATTCTCCAAGAGTTGATTCTACTTTTCTGCCGCAGCCCAAACGCAACTACACCCATTCAAAATGAATGGGAAGACTTGCGTTTTCGCCGCACCGCCTCCATCCTCATGTGAATGCAGCCTTTGGGACTGCAGTCAGGCTCCTCTGACACCTTGAAACCAACACAGGCAAACCACAGTTAACTGATACTGATGTCGCGCTCACACACACACACACAAGCAGACTACGCAAGGGACCGTCACAGAACTCACACCAGATATTTTCTGCTCCAGAGAAGTGTACTACGAAGCAAGCTTAGTGGGTTAGCGAGGAAGGTTGAACCTGAAGCCAGAGTTTTCAATGTTGGCTAGATCGCCATGGTAACTTATGCTGCACACCTAATCTGCTCCGGACCCGGCGTCTCGTTTATAACCGTTGCGTACGCACAAAACGGGGCCTGAAATTAGCGTACGCCACTTCCCACACACGCAAAAGTTGTGATCTATAAAAACAAACTTGACGGGAGAATGTGCGCAGCTGTACGGAAACTTTGACCTGCATGCGTACGCACATTATGGAGGCGGGAAACTGGTGACGCAGGTGGTGAGGTGGTGAATAGAAGCCAGATTGTAGAAATTAAATGTGAGAGGAATCATTATACGTATATTTATACCTCTCACACATTTAACTTCACTTCATATCACACGTTACTTATAGATCCACTTTATCATAAACATTCAAACCAGCAGTGTTATTTGTGCTCCATAAGCACCTTTCAAATGTAAAAGATATGAGCCAACTCAAATCTCAAAGCAAATTGTGCCCAATATCTCATCAGCGCTGTCTCACATCACGTTCCTCCGGAGCTCAGAGGAGAGGGCCGGACTACCGACACTCGTGGTCAGTTGTGGAGCACCGTAGCTGATGAAATCATCATCATCGGTTGTAGAAATCCAAGATTACATCAAATAGCATTAAAGAATGACAGAACAGAGCGCCAATAGTTTTCATATTATCTTCTAATAGTGTGCATATATCACCAAGTACAATATTAGTCTTCATAAAGTTGTATGTAAAATCGCTGCAGTGAACAAGACATGACTTATTCATTTATTTATAGTTTATTAGATAGGGACAGATACAGTAGACATAGACAAACATCTTCACATCTTCACCTCCTGCACATAACAGTATTGATGTTGTAAGTTAGCAAAGTGTGGAAATAAAGCCAGTGACAGCTCGTTACTCTCCATATCCTCGTTATCATTATCAGTCCATTATAATGCAGGACAAGTTCACCATAAAAACTTAAATAAATAAATAAATAGTGTTCACCTATCAAACTTCCTTTTTCAAATGATATCCAGGTGGGGGGATATTACTGATTGACACTCGTAACATGCTGCATGGTGGGTACACTTGCACCACGAGGACAACGTGAATGGTAGAACGAGTGTTCAGGGACCACCTCACCCACAAGCACCTCGATCTCTGTGTCAGAAAAAAACTTTTCCTGGTCCTCCTCTCGGAAGTCGTCGTGATTCACCGTAAAGATCCACTGATCAACAGGCTCATTACTATGCAGAAATATTCATGAGGTGCTTTACATCGACCATTTATGGTTGAATGTTGGCGTGTAGAGGGCGGGACATGAGGCTGATCCACATGTGCACATTTCACAGTTTTATAAGTCCGATTTCTTTTTTTTTCATGGCGCATGCCATGTTCGGCTTTTGTGCACATTTTTAGTGTGGATCCTACGCACTGTTTTATAAATGAGACCCCTGGTTATGTTCAGAGTTTCCAGCTATTAAAAGCACCTTTCACTAATCAACTCCTTGCGTCACCATTCTTGCAAAATATGTTATATATGCAAACTTGTTGATCTTCACCATTACATTAGTAATGCTGCTGAATGAAGCCGTGCAGTTACAGTAGCACAGACTGTATGCATCGCCATGGGAACCTACATGCATTCAGTTGCTGATGCAGAAATTCTGAGCAAGAATACTGTACACAGCAAGTCTAATTTTTTTTTCCTGTTAACTTCAAGTAATAATTAACACTTTAACACAGCATATCATCCATACCTACACTAATGATGAAGGCATAGCAACTACATACTTTACCACTTTGGATTATGATTTCATGTTTGGTCCTGATTTGCTGCCAAGTCCATTTTACACTGCTGGTATTGCAGCTAATAGAACTCTATTTATCACAGATAATATTCAACCCAAAAAATGAATTGCACTCTGATGTGGCCAAAAACCAAAGTGATTTCCACTAAGGTCGTAACGGTATGCGTATTCGTATTGAACCGTTTGAGACGGAATGAAGTCTGGTATATCTGGATACACTTTAAACACTAAATGTTCGACGGCATCACCTGAATGTGTCGATTAGTGGAAGGAGACAAACCAGACTGGACGGCGAGTCCTTCTCCCCACAGCGTTCAGGCAGCCTCCCACTGTAGATTCAGACCGTGCCAAAGTGTGAGTGTTAATCGCTGCATTTGTGACCACACTCGATCGTATACAATACAGAATTAAAGCATCCAATCAATCAATTTTATGCAGCACCACCTTGCAGCATGGTCCCAATACACTTAACAATTAAAAAAACAATACAAAGAACACGCAGCAAGCACATAAAATAATAAACATTAAAAGTAAAACAACCACAGTAAGAATAGGGATGTTAAAAGGGGCGATGGACCCGACTAAGTTCAGGGGTAGGCTGTAATGAATACAAGGGACAGAACACACAGCAAGCAAATAAATATACACCACATAAGAACAGCCACATTAAGAACATCAATGTTAAAATGATATTAAAAGGTGATTGACCTTACTAAGCTCTAGGGTAGGCTATAGTAAAGTGAATTAAA
The DNA here is from genome assembly GCA_916701645.2 of Sebastolobus alascanus. Taxonomy (NCBI): domain Eukaryota; kingdom Metazoa; phylum Chordata; class Actinopteri; order Perciformes; family Sebastidae; genus Sebastolobus; species Sebastolobus alascanus. The sequence goes on along the minus strand of CAKAOJ020000443.1, from coordinate 360,061 downwards.
GGTAGGTTTTCAGTCTTGATTTAAAGATTTCAACTGAACTTGCTTCTTTAACGTTAAATGGAGGGCCATTCTAGAGATAAGGGGCACGGTAGGCAAATGCTGACTGAAGGAAGGACCGGGAGACCAGCATTAAGAGAGCGAAGAGGCCTGGACGGTGTTTACGGTGTAATTAGCTCAGCTAGGTGAGGTGGTGCAAGACCTTGCAAGGGTTTATAAGTTAGATAGAAGATACAAACAGTTGGATAACAGTTTCAGCATCATGCGGTGATAGAATAGGTCGTATTTTGTCAATATTACTGAGATGCAAAAATGCTGTCTTGGTAATAGCCTTCATATGAGACGAGAATCTAAAATCCACTACAAGGATTTTGATGGTCCAGCTTTCAGAAAATAATAATACAGTCATCAATGTTGACACTCCCATATTTGGCTGGACCATCACTAGTAACTCTGTTTTGTCAGCATTTAACAGCAAAAAGTTCATATCCATCCATTTTTCTTTTTTATTTCTGATAGATATGCCTCTAAGTTTAGGAGTTTGGTACATATAGCTGTGTATCATCAGCGTAGCCAGGGTCTGAAATGAACTTTTTTCACTTCCTGCCACTGTGGCAGGCAAGTATTTTTTTTTGTCTCTGCACTAAATGAAGGAATAACATTTTAGATCTGATGTCATTCAATGTTTTCGATAAATTTGACATAAAAAACATTATATGCATGGTAAATTCCAGGGTAAATATCCAACAATATACCCGTATTTGGCGGGTGGTGGGTGCTAATTTCAGACCCTGAGCGTAGCGGTGGTAATTAATGCCATATTTGCAGATTATTTCACCAAAGGGGAAGCATGTAGATATAAAAAGGCATAGGGCCAAGGACTGATCCCTGGGGTACACCAAACTTTACATCAGACAATTCAGAGATTGTATTGTTGTAGCTTACACGTTTATAAATATGAATAAAACCATGAAAGCACTGAATACCAATATACTTCTCTAAGCAGCTTAGAAGTATGCTGTGGTCTACAGTGTCAAACACTGCAGTTTCAATGACGAATGACGGGACCGGAAGTCAGATTGAAATTTATCAAGGAGGTTGTTGTTAAATAAGTAGGTAGTAAGTTGATCAGCCCTCTCAAGTAAGTTCGACATGAACGGAAGATTGAAAATTGGTCTATAATTCTTCAGGTTTTGTGGATTGGTGTTAAGTTTATTGAGCAGCGGTTTTTTAATGGCAGTTTTAAAAACTGCGGGCACAGAGCCAATGGAAAGCGGCATGTTGATCATTTCAAGAATAGGACTATTTAATACAGGAATTATCAACAGGTCAGATGGTCAGGTCATAATAGCTTATGATGGAGCATTACAGAATCAGAAATGTTTTATTGATCCCCAGGGGTAATTTGGGTTATATTTACATTACATTACAGATATTTGTGTTATTTTTGTTATTTTCTTTATTGACATGAGCAAGTATTTGAGTGCCTTGGCTGTTAAAGTAAGAATTATGGCCAATGTGCAACTGTTGAATGTTTATAATTGTCAAAATAAATGGAAAAAAAGAAGTTATTTTCTGCATTTTCTACGTTTTTCCTATTCCCAAAAACCTACCGAACCGTAACCCCCAAAACCGAGGTACATACCGAACCATGAATTACCTTAACAGCCCTAATTTCCATGTAATATCCTTCATTATGGAACAGCATCAGGTGTGCGACCACCGGTCCATTTTGTGCAGCAGAAGAGTCAAATGACGCAGCAAACGCCCCCTTTTATATGGGAACGTAACACAGGGCCTGATGAAGAAAGAAAGTTAACCACCGTCGTGATACTCTCTATCTCTGACTGGGATTTTAGGTTTTGTTGAGACAGGCTTACCCTCCAATCTGCGGCGTTTGACAGTACAACAAAAGTTGCTGCCTATTCTTAGTATGATTACAATAAAACTGATCACAGAGGAGGAAAATGAATCGGCAGATCAGACAGATAGATGGGAAAATATGGTTATATACACAGTAGAGAAATACTCATGCCAACAGAAATGCATATTATTTGGCAACAGTACTACACAAATAGATAGATACACACCGGGGTAAACGTTGTGATGCAGTTGATGCTGAGCATCGTCTGTAATACGATACACAGAGCAGAGTGGGGGTTAAACCAATATAGACACACACACAGATATGGATATGGAATATCCCAGCACTGCAGAATGAGACCATTATATCCACATTGAAGAGACAGAAAAGAGGAGGCGTAGAAAGAGGGAATGAGAGAAAGAGTGTGTGCGTGTGTGTGTGTGTGATGAGGGGGGGGTTGAGGAGGGAAAGCTAGAACAGCTTGCCGCATTGTCAAGGACACATCAAGGAGAGATTGAGAGAGGGAGAAAAAGAGAGGAGAAGAGCCAACGAGAGAGGCTGTGGAAGAGAATGAGGAGGAAGGGAAGAACGATGGGATGGGTGAGAAATGGAGGGATGGATGGATGGATGGATGGACTAATGGAAGGAGGATACAGCTCACTACGATTACTCAGCATAAGGCCTGTTTTCTCTCTCTCTCTCCATCTCTCTCTGCCTCGCCTTGGCCTGAACCCTGTTGAGCGTCATATTGCTACACAACTCTTCAGCAGCGCTGGGAACTATATATATGACTCCCTGCAGCAAGCACATTGGACCAGGATCTCTCCGAACACACACACAGGCAAACAGACGCAAAGATAGTCACCCATCTCGGCCAACCACAGCATACAAATTGCCATTCCCCCCCCTCCCCAGCAGCCAATCAAAAAAAAAAAGAAAAGCTCTGCTCCAAACCGAGCACACTGGAGGGAATGACATCACCTGTTGCTGGGCAGAAACCTGTTAGAGACAGGAAGCCCTGGACCTGATATCATGGTCACCATGGAAACTGAATTACTTAGGGGTGAGGTTGAAGGGGAGAGAGGATGGAGAGGATGGAAATGTTGCAGTGAGGCTGGAGATGAGAGAGGAAAGTAACGTTGGAGTTAGCAGCCACAAGTCATACTGTGTTTTATGTGTTTTAAACCAGTGGTTCTCAAACCATGGTACACGTACCACTGGTGGTACGCGTGCTCTCTCTAGTGGTACGCGCAGGAATCTTTGACTATCGATTCTTCTTATTGATGCTTTCCCACAGTTACGCTGCACAATGACTCATACGCACGCTGTATTTCAGTTTGTTTGGGAACGGAGACACGGTGAAGGAGAAAAAAGCGCTCAACAGCATGGTGCTACTAAACCTGAGGGGGTGCACCCTATTTTTTCCCTGATAAAGCGACACTGTGAACAACATATGTGTGTTGAAATCAGCAGGAGGAGAGTTAGTAACGTTAGCTGTTAGCAGCCGGTGGGCAGCACAGTCCTGATTGGATAAATACCGGAGATACGAACGTTAACGGGGGTGCCATTGAGTTATTATTATGAGGTGTTCAAAGTCGGCTCAGGAAAATGACTATTGGGTGAAGGTAAATTAGAACGTTATCATGATGTGTTCAAATGTAATCTCGTAAAATTTAGTTTTTGGTGAGAAACTTGAATAAATCCAATTGTTAGGAGATGTTTTCACATCAATATAAAATAGATACTAGAGAGAGAATTATGACCTGTTTAACTTCCTAACACTAGCTCTAAGCAGCTTGCCAAGATTTTTTTAATCAAAGCAAATATTTAAATAATCATAATCCTTTGAATTGTGTGTTTTTATGTAAACAGCCACTATAGATGACAATAACAAAGTACAGTAAAGTACTGTGTACAGTAGGCTACCCTCCCTGCTTTTTTGACCTGCAGTGCACATTTTTTTATATGTGGGCATGCTGGGGGATTCTCTGTCTTAAGTTTTGTTAATGGAAACATTACTACCCAAAACAGTCAGTCCTGTACGGTTCAAAAACTCCTGCATATAATGTAATGTTCTTAATAATCTGCTGTTTGGAGTGATTTTCAGTATAATAAATGCTAAAAAATAAATGCGCAGTATGTTTTCTATAAATTAATCTAGTGATAAAATAGAGGTTACGTCTGACAGAATTTGTTTGGCCCCCGGCAACAATCTGGGTTTCTCATGTTGCCCCCCCTAGGAAAAATAATTGCCCACCCCTGGTCATAATGGTGGTACTTGGAGAGTCAAATATTTTCTGAGGTGGTAACGTGGTGTAAAAAGTTTGAGAACCACTGATTTAAACTATTTTACTGGATAGAGAAAGTTTGTTAGCAGGTTTTGGCTTCTTGTTTTTGTTGTGCTGATTGTGCATGTGTGTAGTAGTGTCTACTGTCTTAGTGTGTCCTAGTCATAAACTACTACCTGCTTAACAGTGCTATATGGATGACATGAATATATGACATCTAGCATGAAAGTCACTTAAATTGTGAATTTGCCACGTGTGGGCACATTTGCTTTGTTTTTATCTCTCCTGGCATGTGAATTTTGCTTTAAGTGAAAGAAATTTGCTAACATCTCAGCCCTTCTTGTCCCCCCCCCCCCCTCTTTTTCTCCCTGCATCTCCATCTCTCAGGTCTCAGTGGAGACCCAGCAGACCTGGAGCGTCGGTACCAAGCGTTCGGCCAAAACTTCATCCCCCCGAAGAAGCCCAAGACTTTCCTGGAACTCGTGTGGGAGGCCTTACAGGACGTCACGCTCATCATCTTGGAGGCCGCCGCCATCATCTCCCTCGGCCTCTCTTTCTACCAGCCTCCCGGAAGGGACACCGAATGTGAGGGCAAGGGGGCGTAGTGTGGGGGGGGGGGGGGGGTGAGAGGAAGTTGGGACAATAGAAGGGGAGAGATAGAGACGTGATGGAGAAGATGAATCATCATCAGCATACAGTATCGCCCTATCCTGGTTAAAGAGGAGAGCAGGAATGAGACAGGGAGGCAGCTAAAGGTTGTAGGAAGAGAAGAAGACAAGACATTTAGGAGGTTGTAAAGGAGTTTTGGCTCATCATAGAGCGAGGTGAGAGCTAAAGTAAAGGGAAAAGGAGTATTACAGTAAAACGAGATTATCAAACATTGGGGCCACGAGGCAATTACGTGATGAAGGTTCATTTTAAAATGTAGAAGTAGAGAAGAGACCCCCCAAAACAGAGAACAAAATCCATCCTAATCCAATCCACTGATGAAGACCATAAGATGCTGTTATAAAAAGCTAGTGAGTGGACCTAGAGTTAAAGGTGAAGTCAGTGATTCTGGAGAAAGATTGTTGATATTTGAACTCAACACCCAAAAAAATTCAGATTTACCGTCCGTCTCTCTTCCTTTCTCTTTATACAGCCATAACAAGTAAAGCACAAGTAAAGAAGAGTTATAAAGTCAGCAAACTGATTTAGTCACATCTATTTAAAGGTAGCTAACATAGAAGAGGAAGAATGTGTTATTGCTAAAGTCACGTAGTCTCACTTTAAAGGTTCATCATGTGTAAGTAAAGTGTGGAAAGTGGAGTGGGAAGGGTGTCATGCCATTGTTCCGAAGGCTCATTATTATGCAGAATTACATCATCGGACCGTCCCAGTCGCGATATTTCTTTCCTACTGTATTGAAGGGATGACCCGCCCTACTCTGCCTCTGATTGGTTTACCCTGATATTCACAAAACCCAAATCCTAACCAATCTCAGTCCTCCTGCCTAAACCTAAACAACCCAACCAACGAAGGCAGCGGGTATTAGCCAGTCAGAGTAGGACGGGCCAATCGGGAAGGTTGGATGATGTCATTCTGCATAATAATTAGCCATGTGCTTCTGTTTGTTGCAGGGCGAGTCTGTATTTTCAGAGCAATGGGAGTTTGTTTTCGGGATAACGGGCAAATGGGCTTTCGGTCCAATGGGACATTTTTCGGACTATTGGAGCTTTTATTTATAAAGCACCTTTCAAAACAAGGTTACAAAGTGCGCTACAATAAAAGCATGTAAAAAAGTAATTAACACCCAGAACATAAATTCATATAAATACAAAATAAAATCATAAAAATAGTTACACCAATGCACCATCAGTTAAGAAAAAAACATAATATAAAAGTGAGTTAAAGGAAGATACTGAGATCCTCAGGTAGGGAGTTCCACAGCTGAGGGGCCCGGACGGCAAAAGCCCGGTTGGTCACCTTTGTTGACCAGTTTGGATTTTGGACCTGTTAGTCGGGCCCTGCTAGAGGATCTCAAGCATCGATCAGGCTCATAGGGAGTCAGCAAATCACAGATATAGGCAGTAGCCAGACCATTCAAGGCTTTAAAAACAAGCAGTAAAATCTTAAAAATCAATTCTAAAACTCACAGGTAACGAGTGAAGTGCAGCGAGGATCGGTGTGATGTGGTCGCTTCTCTTAGTATTAGTGTTAAAAGCCTGGCAGCAGCGTTTCGAATCAACTGTAGTCTTTGGATGTTTCTGCCTGCTGATACCAGAATAAAGTGCATTACAATAATCGAGTGGGCCCAGTAATGGGCAGTCCCTGTGGGAAAAAGGTTGAGGGAGTTACACAACAAAATATCTGCAATCTCCCTTTGAAGAGCCAATAGAGAGAAGTTTTACCTACAGTATAAGCATGTGATTCAGCTGGGCTGACATTGCATTGTTATGCTGACTTCACCGTTAAATGCTGCTGCAGTATCCGGCCTCCATCAACAAATCCTTAAGTGTGAATCTTAATCTTAGAAAGCAGGGTTTTCTGTAGATGGTGCTAATTAATCACCATACATATATGTTGATCCTGTTCCGAAAGATCTCTGATGTAATGATCTAACCGTCATTATTGGTTTCATGGTTAAAATATAAAAAATGCACACAATAAAAGCATACTAAAAGCAATAGACAACAGCTGAAGAAATAAAAAGCAAAGGGGATCGCCAAATGTTGCCATTAGCTCTCCACCTGTGTTTACCACAGTAAAAGGTCATGATAGAGAGGAAGTCGGCTCAGTGAACAGAGAGACACTGCGGCTCTGTTTGAAACCACATAATGAACCCTAGATAGAAGCTGCACACGCAAACTATCCTCACATTAATTTAGGTAGACATTTGTAGTCATGTACTGTGTGTCATGAACCCTTTTTTTAAATTTGTGAATGGTAGTAAATGATATGATACCTCAACTATATTGTTTGTTTTAGCTCATACCTAAATGTCACCAGAAAGAATCAGGAGGTTTTCATATCTGTCATCTGATGACCCATTTATTAACAATTGGATCACATATTGTCCCGTTTAACTTTGCTCTCCATCTTACATTTGATAACTTATGGGAAATGTAGTGAACCTATCCAAACGATCTAAACCACCAACCAGATGGTACATCAGGTGGGTTAATTGCTGTTTGATTCAGTTGTGATATCACGTCTCTGGCTGTATACTTGACAAAATATCTTCTAATATCGAACCATCTGTTCCCCCTCTGTCCAGCATGTGGGGATTTGTCGGGGTCTGCAGAGGACGAAGGCGAGGGAGACACCGGCTGGATCGAGGGTGCGGCCATCCTGCTGTCTGTCGTGTGCGTCGTCCTGGTGACGGCGTTTAACGACTGGTCCAAAGAGAAGCAGTTCCGGGGTCTGCAGAGTCGAATTGAACAAGAACAGAAGTTCACTGTCGTGCGCAAAGGAAATGTCATCCAGATCCCCGTGGCTGACATGGTGGTGGGGGACATGGCCCAGGTCAAATACGGTAAGGAGACCGTCACAAATGCTTATTGTATAAGAGAGCATATAAAAGACCAGCAACTTATATATATAATTAATATTTTCACTATCGATTTATGTTTTTTCAAATTGAATGATATAATATCTAAAGAACTAACAAATGCCCATTTCAAGCTACAAGAAGCAAAACTAATGTATTAAAAATGCATATTGACCGGCTGTGAAAAACACAAAAGAAAGCAAATGTAACTACTAACTGCTATAATACTGATAATCATGAGTAGTTCACATATTTCAACAAATGTTTCCTACAGAAACTCCGCCTACGTAAATGAAATTTATTAAAGTGAATTGAGTGTGTTTTTGAAACCCCTCCTCATTTCAGCACTCTTTTCATCATTAACTAAAAATGGTAAAGCTGAGGTTAGCCTGCATGTGTAGGACACAAAATGCTAAATCAGCTCTTTTTTCAAACAGGAAACTGTAAAGTTCCTGTCTGGTCTTTTCTGGCTCCTGTCACTGAAAATCACAAAAAATTATAACAATACCGTAATGTCCTAAAGCTGTATACTTACTACACGTCCTTAGAGGAGCTCTCTCTGAAACTCAGAGCATTTCTATTGCCTCCACACGGTTCTCGACATGGCGACAGCTGAGCCGGCGTACTGTAGGTACCAGATGTGCTCGGCCCATGGATGTATTAAGAGAACTGGGTACAGTGTTGGAGGCGGGGCTCCGTTCATTCCTATGAAAGTTGCTCAGTGGCGCATGATGCCTAAATGGCTCGACTTCCTCGACTTACAAGTCTGCATCCATTGGGCCCATGACTCTGGATTCGGCTATTAGTGCATTTTACAACTTTTAGGACCTAATGATTTAAATAAGGACTATTCAAGGGTTCATACTGGGAAGTTGATTCACCTAAAAGAAAATTATCCTCTGAGTTACAGGCGTTACATCGTATAGAAAACCTTTAAAGGAGTAGTTTGACATTTTAGGAAATTATAGGCTTATTCGCTTTCTTGCAGGTGGTTAGCTTAGCATAAAGACTGGAAACAGGGGGAAACAGCTAGCCAGACTATGTCCAAAATTAACAAAATCAGCCTACCAGCACCTCTAAATTATACCAATGAAAAATTGGCTAGTTTTCAAATGTAAAAATGACAAGTTGGCGTTTTACAGGGAGTTACGGGCTAAAACCACAATTTGATTTCTCATCTAACTCTCAGCAAAAACGCCTATTTCCTACAATGTTGACTATTCTGCAATACCTGTACTCATTATTTCTGTAACATGTAGTGGTATGTATAACCTAATATGTCCACAAGAGATACTGATACATAAATGTCCTTGTTGACATGTCCCTAACCAAAAAAGGACATAAACTACAAGGTGAATCAAACACTGATCTGTGCACGTCTATTTTCAGGGGACCTGCTGCCAGCTGATGGTATCTTGGTCCAAGGCAACGATCTGCAGATAGATGAGAGCTCTCTCACAGGAGAGTCTGACCACGTACGCAAGTCTGTGGAAAAGGACCCCATGCTGCTCTCAGGTTTGTTTTCACATTTTGGATTTTGTGCTCTCTGCCACCCTGAGTTCTACTTCACATCATATGCTTATCATCTGTCTGTCTGTGTATAGACACATTTTTGTGAACACAATAACTCAAGACTAAAATATTCATGAAACATCATATGTAGACCACATGTCACCCAACTTTCTTTGAGTGGACAAAATAACGGCAACACCTGGCAATGCAACAATATGAAATACAACTGCAGTGGAATAAATACCACTTTAGTGAAGCTGAAAATGTTTGTGTTTTGTTGGGGGCTCTGTCAGAGACATTCAGCTCTCTGGACTACATTTTGTCCTGTCTTGAGCTGTATTGAACGGTAACAAAGTAATAATTTATCTTGGTAAGGTGTTCAGTGCAGTAGAAGATACCCATAGGGTATGGGTAGAGAAGCCCAGTACTATGTGATACTGTAGGTATTCAGATTAAAAACCAAATCTTTATTGGAAGATCGTTGAAGAAACAAAAGGTAGTGGAACAGAAGCTTCCCGTGAAGTGCTGTTCACGGTATTACCGCTAGGTACCGGTTGAGTCATCATTTTCCTATAGCTTAAGCAGTTGGTGCCCAAGCTAGTAGGATCGCAACCTAGGTGTTGTGGCCCACAATATCTTCGACCCTGCTTGTGTGTTCATGGTTCAAGCTATTTAAACTTGTTTAAAACTTAAGTGTCCCCTACTCTAATCAATATTTTTATTGAATGACAATGGATCAAATGACTACTCTATGTATAATATGAAAAGGGGGTAGTGTTGGGTAGACCCAGAACACTCTGGAGAGATCATATATCTCATCTGGCTTGGGAACGCCTCGGGATCCCATAGGAGGAGCTGGAATATGTTACTGGGTAGAGGGACAAAATGTATAGATAATTATCACCTGACTCAGCAGTTCCCCTCAGCTGGAGGTTTTGGTTCACTGTCACTGCTCTCATCAACCTCATTTCCACTCACAGCAATCGGCTGCTCTGGTGAACCTGCCTAGCACCGAACGACAGGAAAACTAAGTTAGTGACCAGCTGGTGAACAAAGTGGAGCATATAGCAGCTGAAGAGCCAGATAGTCAGAAGTTGATGGAGACCAAAACAGAGCTAAAAGAAGAGTGATTGTTGGACTATGGCTGTATTCGAAACCTCATACTATACTAGTAGTACAACCTCATACTATACTAGTAGTACGTACTGATTTGTCCAAAATGTAGTATGTAGTATTCAGTATGCGAACAAAAGCAAAATCTCCAGTGTACCAAAAATACCCGGATGTCGTACTGATTCGAAAAAAACATCAAGTATGCATCGGACCAGTCAACCTCGCCTACTGTATCCCACAATGCAAAGCACTGCACCGATACAGGCTACAGTTACAACAGCCAAAAACGGCTTGTTTTTTTTTACATTTTATTGGCAGTTTTACAATATTAGATGACGAATCGAACATTTGCGCCAACATTTTCGGAGTTTAGAAGCTCCACAAACTGCCGTCACAGCAAGCTAGCGCCTGCCGGGGTCGCTTCCTCTCCAGCCGGGCGGTCACGCTCACAGATCCCGCTATGAGCTGGCTGGAGCTCTCTCAAGATACCTGCTGAGACAACATATTACTCTAATATCTGGAGGGAGATCAGTCCACTGTTTTGTTTCTGTAACTGAAAAAGCAGTTTGAATAACGTAAATCTTGTGGAGTGATATTTTATTTCCCGTCTCCCCTCGTTGATGATCCTGTTTGTCTGACTTCACTATGAGCTGTTAGAATAAATTGTTTAAACCTGCAGTACCTTATAAAGTAAACTAACAGAACATAAACAAAAAATAAAAACTGTATTTTTCAATAATATAACAATAGTGGTACGAGTTGGTTTTTTTTTGTCCAGTGCTTTAAGAGCAAGTTTAAAGGCTAAAGCCTGGTCTAGCATACTGCAAAAAGGAACGCAGTATGCAGTATGTACTGTATACTGCATACTGCGTTGTCAGTAGTATGTAGTTCGAATACAGGCTTAGATTCATACAGTGGATAGAGCCATGACTCCAAAATAATGCTAAAGCTCCATGAATGCTGGATGTGTAAGTAAGCACCTGTTAACAGTTAGCAGCTTTATGAGGTGATAATGTGTCAGTGTTCAGTGTGTACTGCCCCCAAGTGTCAGGTTCAAAACAGAGGTTTGACCTTTCAAAGTATGTCCATAAATAGCTAATAAAATAAACAAGCATCTCTGTGTTAACTATTGCATGAATTTAAAGAATCAACATGACTTTGTGACCGGTCAACTTTAAGACAAATAGGTTTGGCTTCCTTTACTGTCAATAACAAAATGACTCAACTAGACTTAGTAGACTAGCCCTCTACAAAACTCTTTGACCAAACTACTTATTGTCTGACCCCCTTGCTAGAACTCTGCTCTCGGTGCACTCCTAAGGGCTTTATATTTTTCAAATGTGCTTTTTCCTCTGCCTGAATAATGATGTATCGTGTTGAGCTGAGCTTTCAGCACTTGTTCCCTGCTAAGTGGTGAGTGCAGCTCAGGTCATCTATCATATGTTGTGCATGAACAAAACGTGGAGAAAGAACTTTACAAAGAACCTGACTAAAAAAAATTGCAAGATCACAAGTTGTTGTTTCATATCTGTGACTACTTGGGGATTGCAAGCACCACCGGTCTCTTAATTGAATCTAAACCAGTAATCTTTTTTGGACTTTAAGGTACCCATGTGATGGAGGGCTCGGGCAGGATGCTGGTGACAGCTGTAGGTGTCAACTCGCAGACAGGCATCATCTTCACCCTGCTGGGTGCTGGAGAGTTGGAGGAAGATGGGAAGGACAAGAAAGGTAAGTGAAGGAGAGGAACCGGTAGAGAGACACGAAACGTAAGAAATGTTTTGGACTGTAATGAGAGAAAGATAGAGATATTGTGTTGAAGACACACTGCACCTTTTTTAGTAGTTTTTTCTACTCATATATCTAGATGAACATACTTCATTAATATTTAATGAGACATCAGAAGCACAAATGGTTTTGTTTTTGAAATATGCAAACCAGTAGAGGAAGTAAACAGATGCAAACAAAACTCAGGAAAAAAAGACAGTCTCTCTCATATATATCTCCTCCATCTCCATTGATGAATACCTCAAACTGCTCTCGAGTCAGTTAACATGTAGTCACACACACATGGATGCATTACTGAATGGGCCTACAAGACCCCCTGGGCCCCAGAACCTCTGTTTGAAGCAACTGTTAATATTTATTGTTGGAAAGACAATCAAATGACCAGAAAGACACGCAAGGCAACTACAAAGACTGACCACAAAGAGAACTACAAAAAGTCTACAGAGAGATGCAAAAAGACCACAAAGATGAGGGCTTTACATGACTTTGCCCAGGAGCCCATTGTCTCATAATCCGTCCATGATCACACATCACAATGTGTGTGTGTGGAGTTAGTTGGGTTCCTAACTGATTTCAGATAAGAGCTTCAACAGGAAACACACCAGTTTAACCTCATCGATAATTTAGCCCACATCCTCTCCATCCCTCTCCTTCTCGTGCCCCCTCTCTCTCTGCCTATCCATTTTTCTCTGTTTCTCTCACTTGGTCTCTTGTTTACCTCGCCGCTGTGCCCTCTTTCACTTTCCTATCTTTCCCTTTGCTCTCCCCTGTTTTTCCTTCCCTCCCTTGATCTGAGAGAGAGAGAGAGAGGCTGCAGATTGAATCAATTATTGAAAGAGCAGAGGGAGAGAGCGAGGGAGCCAGTGAGATTCAGGGAAGAGTGTTGGTTGGTCAATGCATGAAGCATTAGTCTATGCTCAAATTTGTTTTGTAAGGGCCCTGCAGTCAGAGCAGAGCTGCAGACAACAACAGAGGCTACACATACTTTCAGAAGCACTTAAGGTTAATATCATTACCAGTGCACTCAACCATGCCTCCACCACTGCAGTTCTCACTCATGCATGGGAATGCATGTAGTATTGTTGGCGTCTTGAAAAGGAGAAAAAACATCTGAAGCATCCTGGAATGCAAAAATGGACGGCAACAAATTAGCTTAGACTTATTTTATGAAAAAAAAAAAAAATACTTTTATCGCTTGTTTTCCAAAGTGTTAGTTGCACACTAGGATGTTTTGCAGTCAGTGCAGCAACCTCTGTGGGCTGGATCATTCAGACAGTCATTTACTGGAGCTAATACATTATTCATAAGACTTCTACAAATGCCATAACTTGTTAGTTTTTTCCTCATGCAATGTGGGTTTGCTATGGGGCCATACACTGTTCTCTTTGAATTGTCTCTCATTTGAGATTGAGGTTATATTCGGTTCATTTTTTGTCATTCTATAAAGTCATCTTCTACTAGTACACATTCACTACTTGAGTTTTTTATTCTTCCCTCTTTGCTCTCTTTTGTTTTCCCTTTTTGCCAAATCCTTTCACGTGCCCCAAAACCTTCCTTCCTCACACATTTCCCCCAAACAGAGGACAGTACTCAGTTGCTCAGCTCTACAGATGCCAGTTTCAGCACAGTCACCAATGGTATGTGAGCACAAAGTTGTCTGCCTGCCCCGCTCCTTTCCTCAGCCAATGAGTGGACCCCAGCACACAGTGCAGTGAAAGTGACAGTGACCTATGATGGACTTATACATATGAAAATGTCTCTCAGTCTCTTGGCCCAGTGTATGAAGATGTGTGTACCTTTATTATTCTTCCCTTCAGTATTGTTTCTTCGTGGTTTTTGTTTCTGGAAGTGTGTCTTTGGCTGTCTTAAGATCAGAAATATGAACTGTTGGTGACTATGAATATGTACACCTGTGAACACTTCTCTCTCAAGTGTTTCTCTTCCCTGTATTCCCTTATCTTTATATGTGACTTTGTCTAAATCACCCTCCCTTTTTCTCAGGAAAACAACCTGATGGAGCTGTGGAGAACAATCAGAACAAAGGTAAAAGCTCATGACGTGTGTGCATGTGTTTGGATGTAGGATGAGCTTACTTCATCTCCAGGTTCAGCGCTGAGGAGAGTGTATGTATATGTTATATTTTGTGTGTTTGTTTCAGCCAAGAAGCAGGACGGGGGTGTTGCCATGGAGATGCAACCTCTGAAAAGTGCAGAGGGAGGGGAGGTAGAGGACAGAGAGAAGAAGAAGACCAACATCCCGAAGAAAGAGAAGAGCGTGTTGCAGGGCAAGCTCACCAAACTCGCTGTTCAAATTGGCAAAGCAGGTAAAGAACCTGTCTGTTTCTCTCTCTTAGCGATCGTCGGGAAACTTTCCACACTAAAAATTAACACATGAAGTCGATTCTGTAGCCGTCAACCCAACGGAGATTTTGGGGCAAAGTTCTTTCTGAATACAAGAAATGAATTGTGTGAATCTTTGCACATATAAGGCCCAAAGATTCATAATTAGAATGACATTTTATTACTGCTCAATAACACGTGTAAAAGATGATATTCTCAAGAGCCACAAACTGTGATGGAAAGTGATACCGCAGGTGAAGGATTGAAGTGAGCGATGAAGCACTGTGTGGTTCTTCATTCATCAGGCGTTGCATTACTTCAGACCTAAGATTTGAATCTTCTTTGAATCTTCCCACAGGTTTGGTGATGTCGGCCATCACCGTCATCATTCTGGTGCTGTACTTTGTCATCAACACGTTTGTCGTTGAAGGTCCGTATGTATACAACTTCCCAAAAAAACACACACATACTATCCCAGAATACACCACATTTTGCTCATGTCCGTCTTTTTCCCATTGGGTTAAGTATGTACCATCCTGCTGGGTATGACTCACTCTAACATGTAGTATGATGTGTGTTGCAGGTCACACGTGGTTGACAGAGTGCACTCCGGTCTACATCCAGTATTTTGTCAAGTTCTTCATCATTGGAGTCACTGTGCTGGTAGTGGCTGTCCCAGAAGGCTTACCTCTTGCTGTCACCATCTCTCTGGCTTATTCTGTCAAGGTAGACCCCCCCCCACCCATCCAGTTTACTGAGTAGGAGCTGTTGGCTATTTAACCACCGTAACAGTGTGCACAAAGACTGCATTGGAAACAACCAGGTGAAGGAGTGCACGGGCCCCTCACTTTTACAGTCTCAAAAAATAATAATTATAATGAGTTTAATTTATATAGCACACTTACCTCCGATACCTCGGAGTTGAAATCGATGACCACGTAAAATTCAGTGTATGTGCACAAAGTAAGTCTAGTAAACTACAACAGAGGCTGTTCTTTCTTAGGAAATTGAATCATTTTAGAGTTGAACGTTGTATTCTTCAAATGTTTTGCAGAACGCTCTGTCGTTCGGTCTGATTTGCACCTTTGGTTCCTCAACGATCCTACCCATCCTCTCCATCAGACACTCAAAAGATCAAATAGCAGATTCCTGCAGCAAAAAAAAAATTAGAACAACGAGTTTTAGCAAATCTTTTGTGCCGACGGCAATTAGACTTCTAAACGAGAGGTAAATAGGCTGTAGCCCCCCCTATACTGTATATTCTGGACACACACAAAAAAAAACGTGATTAAAAGCGAAAAGGAAATTGCAATAGTCAATGCGCGAGCTGATGAAGGCATGAACCAGGTTTTCCGCATCACGTTTTCTCAGTTATGGTCTTCATCTGGAAATGTTCCTCAGGTGGAAGAATGAGGTTTGACAGACAGATGAGGAGTTGTTGCTCATCCAATGAGATCAGTATGATTTCCTCACTCAAATCTCTCTAAATAGTGTCTTGACTGACTGAATCCAGCTTTCAAAATCCAGATGAGAGAAGAGAGGAGATGATGAAAGCTACTGAAGTAACGAGGCCCATTTAGAATGCTTATGTTATGAAGTTTGAAAAGGTTTATAAAGGCCTCCTTCTCTCCGTCCTTTGCATGTTTTTCAGGTAAAAAAACATCAAAAATTAAAGGGATAGTTCATTACATTTATGTAGTACAATTTTGGGAGAGGATTGATTGAGCCTGTTAGCTTAGCGTAGCATAAAGACTGGAAACTGTGGGAACCAGCTTGTCTGGCTCCGTCCAAAAGGTAACCAAATCCACCTACCAGTCAGAAATTAACACTTTATATCTTGTTTGTTTAATCTGTAAAAAACTTAAGTGCAAAATTGACAATTCATGATTTTGATTATTTTCGGGTTGTCCGTGCGACCCGTTCTCGTGAACACAATATCTCATTTCTTCAAATTTGGCACAAAAAACGTCCTCTTGGACTCAAGGATGAACTGATCAGAACTTAGTGATCAAAGGTCACTGTGACCTCACTAAACACGCTTTTGGCCAAATCAAGAATTCATATGCTAATTATGAAAATTTCACACAAATGTCTGAGATGATAAAATGATGAAGTGATGACATTTTGAACTTTCATCAATCCATTTCTCTCTTGCCTCCGTCCTGCTGCCCTCCCTCTATCCATCATCACTCACTCCCATCCCATCCTTTCACACATCCCCTCTGCTCTCCACCACTATATCTCATGTGTAGAAAATGATGAAGGACAACAACCTCGTACGCCACCTGGATGCGTGCGAAACCATGGGTAACGCCACGGCCATCTGCTCCGACAAGACCGGCACCCTCACCACCAACCGCATGACCGTGGTGCAGACTCACATAGGTTAGTGAAAAGCAAAAAATTCATAAATAATAATAAATAAATACAATTCACCAAGCATGTCTTTATTGATTATCTGAATCAGAAGTCATGTGGTCCAACTTTTACTTTGACTAGATCATTGGTTCCTAACGTGAGTGCTGCTGTGACACCCTAGTGCGCCTTAAGAGTGCTGCACGATTTGTGAATTCATTATTTTAAAGTACATTTTTAAAAGTTTCAACACACAAATAACATGCATTAACTACAGTTCAGTTTTTAGATTTAGCTCAGAGAAATGCTGATTTTAGTCAAATTTAGACATCTGACTTTTGTTAGTTTTCGTCTCATAGAAACTGTAAAAACGTATTAAAACATATTAGTCTAGTTTACATCAACATGTGGTCATCAAGTCTCTTTCTTCTGATCAATCAATCAATCAATCAATCAATCAAACTTTATTTTAATAGCACCTTTCAAACAAGTCAAATGCAGTTCAAAGTGCTGTTCA
This sequence comes from Sebastolobus alascanus, assembly GCA_916701645.2. Lineage (NCBI taxonomy): Eukaryota > Metazoa > Chordata > Actinopteri > Perciformes > Sebastidae > Sebastolobus > Sebastolobus alascanus. The sequence goes on along the minus strand of CAKAOJ020000443.1, from coordinate 342,759 downwards.
GACGATTGACAAAAATATAGTGTTAAAAATGGATTTAGAGACTAATGCACACCAAAACAACCAATATAAAAGTTCATTGAATAAGAAAGCAATAAGAGATGGGTATTTATGATAATAAAAAATAAATAAAATACAAGGAAATAAAAAATAACAATAAAAATAAATAAATAAAAATTATGACACTACACAAAATAAGCAGATCATATTAAAATAATACAAATTTAATAAAATAAAATAGAATAAAAGAGATAATAATGATCAGCAATAAAATGTTGATTAAATAAAATAGAGTAAAATAAACACTATAATGATGATGATAAATAAAATAAGTATTAAAAATAAAAATCAGAAAATTAAAAACTATAAAACACTACATAAAAGCCAGACTAAATAGATGGGTTTTTAGTTTTTTTAAAAAAAATATTAATATTTTCAGCTCCTCTCAGTTCCTCTGGAACAGGGGTCAGCTCCCTGTGGATTTTAAAAACAATTAGTGGAAATGAATAACTGTTTTTTTGTTTACATTTTCAATTTTATTTACCATTGTTGTAGGTATATGGTACGACGGTACGACGGAGTATTAGGGCCACATTGAGGAAAAAAATAAATCTGAGAATTCGAGAATAAAGTCATAATATTACGAGAATAAAGTCATAATACTATGATAATAAAGTCAGAAGTTTACGAGAAAAGAAGTCGTAGTATTATGAGAATAAAGTCATAATATTATAAAGTAGTAATTTTACTTGTTATTTTCTTTTTTTTCTCGTAAACTTATGACTTTATTCTCGTAATATTATGACTTTATTCTCGTAATATTACGACTTTTTTTCTCGTAAAGTTATGACTTTATTCACGCAATATTACGACTTTTTTTCTCGTAAAGTTATGACTTTATTCTCGTAATATTATGACTTTATTCTGGAAATCGCAGATTTCTTTTCCCTCAATGTGACCCTAAAACTCCGTCGTACATTTGCACTTGGGCCCTCACTCCATTAGACTTATATACTATATACTTAGACTATAAACTGTGTTACCTTCATCACAATGATCAAATGTTTTGCGGCTCCAGACAGATTTTTTTTTTTTGCCTAAAATGGCTCTTTTGATAGTAAAGGTTGCTGACCCCTGTTCTACAGCATTCCTCAAAGAACTTTTCTCGGCCCAGTTGTATTTTTTTTATACATGCCCACACTCAGTAATATCACAATATTAATTACATGTTAGAAACATATTTTAAAAAGAAAATCAAAATCGATGAAGCAGAGGCATCCAGACTTTTGATTGTGGGTCAAGCTCCAAAAATTCTGGATCCTATATTTCCCATAATTCCACTCCAACAGCCTCTTTGATTAAACTTTCTCTCCCACATCTTTCAAACACAACTCCCTAGTTTGCATACTTTCTGTTATAAATGTGTAGCCACCGAGTCTAAGCTGAGATTGCCCTGATGACATCACCAGGGTTATTTTTCTTAGACTTGTCATAGCTCCTCCTGAGTCACAGAAGACGTTATACAACTGTTCTCACAGTCTCAGTAGTTCTCCCCATGAGTCATGATGAGTAAACTGAACTTCACGCGTAAAATCGGTGGAGTGTCCCTTTAAAACGCTGTCACTAATGTACTGCATAACTCTGTAGTACATGATTAACCAGTACTTATATACCTAAAACTCACCAATGAAACCAATAGAACTAAACTTCACTCTCTGATAGCAGAAAAGCTATTTATCTATTGCTAGTCATCTCCATTTTCAGGTCACAAATGGGAGAATAAATATGCAGAAATGTGTCCACATATACTGATCTCATAAATATCAATATCATGCTATTCATATTATTTGAATCTTTGAAGGAGACAGCAGAGGGAGATAGCATGCAGGCTGAATGTACAGAGATTATAATTGTTATGTATTAAAGTTAGATTGTTGTTGCCCAGGCGACGTGCAACACCGTGTGGTCCCAGACCCTGGACAGATCAACCCCCGGACACTGGATCTATTAGTCAATGCTATCGCTATCAACAGCGCCTACACCTCCAAGATCTTAGTGAGTCATGCACAGACAGAGATATCACTCTTCTGGCTTTATCTCCTTTGTTTTGATGTCATCCTTTTTCGTTTCCTCTCGCCTCATCCATCTCTTGTCTCCTTCTCTGTCTCCCTTCCTGACTTTCTCACGGCTCTAATCTACCACCCCAACTTACTCTGCGTCAGCCGCCGGATGTGGAGGGCGGTCTGGCTAAGCAGGTGGGCAACAAGACAGAGTGCGGCCTGCTGGGATTTGTGTTAGACTTACAGCGGGACTACGCCCCTGTCAGAGAGCAGATCCCCGAGGAGAGACTGTACAAGGTAGGTAGGGAACCATGCACCCCACCCACCTTCACTGTAGCTTTTAGGCATTATGTTTTCAGGTTGTCCGTCCATCCGTACGTCGTAAACGCGATATTTCAGGAACGCTTGGAGGGAATTTCACACATGTCCGATTGGATTCAAGGATGAACTGATTAGATTTTGGTGGTCAAAGGTCAAAAGTCACTGTGACCTCACAAAACATTTTTTTTTGGCCATAACTCAAGAATTCATATGCTAATTATGACAATTTCACACAAATTATGAAGTGATGACACTTTGGACAGACATGGATGTAAACTGCAAACTTTACTGGTTGGCGCAGGCGTACAACAGGGAGGCGATAATTTATAGTTTCTAAGACAAATATATTGATATATAATATACATCCTGCATACATATTTCCAAAAATAGATGAATAAATAAACAAAATGCAATGCAGTTTGAAGCTCAGACGGTAGCTTGTTGTATAGTTGCAGACCCGGTGGGTCAGAATACACAATTGCAGTCCGTTGCACTTTTGATAAATTACTGCGTCTAACTCTGTGTTGTGTTGCATCGTGCACAAGGACCACACATGCCAGGATATCTTTCAGCGATTGATTGCAAGGCAACATAGATGGGACCGGCATAACATCCCTACAATCCCTCAGAAATGCACTCTTTACCCTCCCAGAGAAGAATCCAGAACAAAAAGAGAAAGGAAGGGAGCATAAAATGTGCTAACATTACAACAAAACTTAGAGTGTGCAGCCATGCCAGAGGTTACAGATGTTAATCCATCCATGTTTGAGAAGTTGAGATATTTCACTGGATAAGTGAAAACTTTGACCTGCTGGTGGCACTACAGGGAAAAGTCAGGGGATCACGGAAGTCAGTCAGATTCATCCTCTGGGGACTGACATCCACAGAGTCATGCTGCTAGTGTGGCTAAAACTGCATTCTTTCAGAAAAACAGCCAAACATGCAATTGTAGAGAAAGAAAGTGTTTACTCTCTATGCCTGTGTAATACCATGAGCAGTGTCACTACATGCTCCACACTAGCCAACTTCTGAAGTGTTATTTGTACCAAAAAAAGGATCTCACATGGGTTAATAATGCAGCAACTACAACGATATTGATTAGACAAGCAAGCGTGTCCTGTCTGGTGCTTGCAGATAACAATGGATCCAGAGGTGTAAACCCTCGGGTACATCATCCAACACACTCAGAGCTGAGTTTCCAGTCAGGGATAATGTCCGTCTACCTCTAATTTGACTATTCTGAATCACGCATATCTCTCTCTCTCTCAGGTGTATACGTTCAACTCAGTACGTAAATCCATGTGTACGGTGATCAAGCTGCCGGACGGTTCCTTCCGCCTCTACAGCAAAGGAGCCTCTGAGATCATGCTGAAGAAGTGAGTGTCGGAGGAGGATGAGGGAGGTGGAGGTGGTCCGGGACGGCGTTAGATTGTGTGAATCAATTGAGGCAAAAATAGGTCATAAGGGGGACTGGGTTAAAAGATTTGAATGTGAGAGACAAAGCATGTTTTACTCATGAGTGTTTTTACTCTCACTATCTTCTGTCCTTAATCTCTCTCCAGGTGTTCCTACATCCTAGACGCCAACGGAGAATCGCGCGCTTTCCGCCCACGTGACAGAGACGAGATGGTCAAACAGGTGAGACTCGATGAATTAGAGCTTCGATGTGCAGAATAGTACCTTCAATAGGGCTTTTAGGGCTTCTATTGTCTGTCATCATATTTTATGACATCATCCTAAAAAAATCCTCCAACAAAATCCTGAATAAAAGGCTAATCTACTGTGATAGTGATTACATCTATCTTTTTTCAATACATTTTGACTTTTTGACTTAACAACGCTCAGGAGTTACTGGAAATGTTTGGATCACACGAGTCACAAACAATCCTACGCAGCCACCACTGGAATCTAATTCTACAAACAATATAATACTAATGATATTAGTGTAAGGCTTGAAAGGCTAAACGCCAACAAGTATGGATTGAAGCAGATTATTTAGTTAGATAAAAAAACATTTTTGACTTTTTGACTTGACCTTGCGCTGGAGTTATTGGAAATGTTTGGATCACACAAGTCAGAAACAATCCTACGCAGCCTGGAGTCTAATTCTACAAATGGTATAATACTAATAGGTTTAAACACAATGAATAGACATGCAAAAAAAAAAAAAGCTGCGCAGCATTCAAATGTTGATTTAGAATTTGAATGTCAACGTTATAAATGAAGCTTTGCGGCTTCAAACTGTACGGTACAGACCTAGTATATAAAATAGTTAAAACTAGCTAAACCTCAACCAGCTACAACAGTAAAATGCTACTTATGCATTGATGCATCAATATTATTAATACAAGGCAAAAGTAAGCATGGCTCACATACCCCCACTCACTGCTTGACCCTTACTAAAGTAGGGCCAAAGGTTTTGCCCTTTAGGTACTAATGGAATTAGTCTATTGAGCACAATGTAGCTTGTTATTAGATCACCTTCCTCAAGTCCAGGGTGGCCAAAATTTCAAAAACATTTCCGACTTGTGTGATGCAAACATTGCCAATAACTCCAGAGCAAGGTCAAGTCCAAAAGTCAAAATTGATTGAAAAAAAACAGATGTAATCATTTCAAAAATGTTTTTATCTAACTAAATATTCTGCTTCAATCCATATTTGTTGGCGTTTAGCCTTTCAAAAACTACATTTTCACTGCAGTCAAAACACTGTTTGCTCTCCTGCTTGCCACAAACACAAAGGGAGGCACGCACTGTATTAATGGGGCAAAATGTGCTTAGTTCACCACTGAAGAAGGTGCCGAAACTGTCTTGATAACCACAACATTCACCCATGGATCCCTGCTCTGTACTCTGTAAGACGACTGCTTCTCTGACTCAGTCTGCTTTTATCTAAATATCCACTCAGCAAAAATATCTGTTACACATTATAGTTAATATCACACTAAACCCAACAAGCATCACTGAACAGAATGTGAGCGACTGACTTATATACATCCCAAATCTGTTGTACGTAAAACTGCTTTTGCTAGATCAGTCTAGAGATGCAACTAAAATATTTAGCAGCAAAACGCATGTATTTGTTCCACATACAGATAAACCTACGCAGGCTGTGTAAGCATTGTTTCATTGACAGCCTGTCGGCTGACTGACCTAAATTTGTCTCACAATGAACACAGCTCAACTCTCCTCCATACACAACTTTATTCTAGCTCAGCTGTTCAGTTTGCGTTGCAGAAGCTTTGTGTCACCACATCATATATCAGGGACTTTAAGCAGCGACAGTTGCTATCTGCAGTAGGCTGGGGGGGGGGGGTCATTTCCCTACAGCTGTGTCATTCCCACAAAGGTACTCAAAAGGTCTTCAAACTGTATGCAAGCAGTTTAATCCAGTTTTTATGCATCAGATATTGGAATGTAAATTACATCTTTGTACACAGTAAGTTAAGCAGTCTAGTGGAGTGATGGGTGGTGAGATGTTGTGGATCTCTTCCTGACCGTAGTTGTAACAATGACTGATTAAAAGGTGATTGAGCCAATGGCGTGTGAGGGGTTGAGGACCATCTGCATTGCCTACCGCGACCTGTCGTCCAATCCGGAGCCAGATTGGGAGAATGAAGCAGATATAGTGACGGAGTTGACCTGCATCACTGTGGTCGGGATAGAAGACCCTGTGCGGCCCGAGGTAGGGTTACTGTGGAGAGTGTGTGTGTGTGTCTTTAGTTTCAGCTGGTAGACTTTGTGCAATCCATAAGGATGTGATGTGATTATAAACTGTATTTTAAAAGTGTGTGTGTCTATCTGTCCATGGCTATTCTCTCATACTACTGGACCCATCAGCCTGATCATTTTTGTGCTCATTTATGACTGTATGCTCAAGGACCTCTCGTGGTTGCGGTGATTCACACTTTTTGAAAAAACTTTTTTATTGACTGTTTTATACCATAAATGACTGCTGACTCCTCGCTCCTCTTAACCGGCCGGTGGGGGCCGCAAATGATCAACAACTGCTTCAGTAGCTAAAGGCATTTACAGCAATCACCCAGGCTAAAAACTAGCCTCACCTTGTCTGTTGCGGGCCACATTTTGGCCTTTGTCGTGGCTCAAATACTGACATCCGCAGAAAAGTTTGGTCTTATTTTTGAACTGGAGCATCTGCAGATTAATTCCACACCCAGTATGTTATGATAAACCAAAGTTAGGCACGATACGAGATGAATAAATCCCTGTTTTTATTATCTTCGCCGCCATCTTTGACTGTAATAGAGGCTGGAGGGACAATTGAGTGATTCAGCTCTTCTTTGTTTGAGAAGGACACATACCTGGTGGAGATCTGCACTTTACTGAGTGCACTTTTTTTTTAAGTTGGCATTGTGTTTTTTTGTATGAACAAATTTCCCTGTCCCTCTAAGGTGCCCGAGGCCATCCGTAAGTGTCAGCGTGCAGGCATCACGGTGCGGATGGTGACTGGTGATAACATTGACACAGCGAGGGCCATCGCTGCTAAATGTGGCATCATCCACCCCGGGGACGACTTTATATGTCTAGAGGGCAAAGACTTCAACCGACGAATCAGGAACGAGAAAGGAGAGGTGAGTTGGGATCTGACGTGGGTGAAGTGCAGAGTAAACTTAGATTGCATTTTTAAAAATGGTTCCTTTTGTGCTGTATTCACATAAAGTTTTCTAATGCTGTACTAAATAAAAATGGATGTTAAGAAATGATGTGTGGTGGGGGGGCCGTATTTGATAACCCAACTGTCATAACTGCTTTCATCTAGCCTCTAATCTCTACTGCCAGTCAGTAAATGCTGATACATTTCTCTTTGGAAAATAACCGAACATGCATCAATCAATCAATCAATCAAACTTTATTTATATAGCACAATACCCAAATATAGTGTTAAAAATGGATTTAGAGACTAATGCAAACCAAAAGAACCAATATAAAAGGTCATTGAATAAGAAAGCAATAAAAGATGGGTATTTTAGACTTTATCATTTGTATTGAGCAGAATGCAGCTGCTGATTCATGATGTGGCTGTGCTTTTCTATTTAACTCTGCTTTTCTATTTAAAATCTGCTTTTCTATTTAAACTCTAAATTCTCTGTGTGTAAATTATCATTATGTAGGAGTGAAGTGTGGTTCAATTGATTGCAAGAGAGCACTACAGCTGGCCTCATCAACAAGGCCCAGGACCCTCCACTAACACTGACTCTTATCCGCCCCCCCATAGACACTACATGCTACATTAACATAAAGCCTCCACTAAGTCTCCATTTGTTACATTCACACCAGCTTTTGGACTATTTCCTCTGCACAATGCACATATTCTTAATACTTCAAACTGCACAGCTCTTTCATTTAAAAACAGATATATTGTACATATTTTTTATAGTATTTTTTTTCATATTTATACTGTATATTTTTCCACTCTATATTTATGTTGCTTGATTTTTACAGTGCATGCTTTTATTTTTTATTGTTATGCATGAAAACACTAAGGCAATAAACCTGATTCTGATTCTATACAAGAGCCAATTTCACAGTGTGTCTTTGATGCTTTATCCTCCATCCAAGACTCTGGATCAATAGTGACACCTAGTGAAAGAAGAGGATAGTTAATAGGTTCTCTGTAGTGTTATTCATCAGCACACATTCCCCCCCCCCCCCCGCCCGCCCTTTTCTCTCCATCTGACTGACAGATTGAACAGGAACGTATTGACAAAATCTGGCCCAAACTTCGCGTGTTGGCTCGATCCTCGCCAACCGACAAACACACACTGGTCAAAGGTGAGTCTCAAGTCTATTAACCCAAACACACACACACACACACACACACACACACACACGCACGCACGCACGCATTTTGAGCCTTTCTTTCCCTCCTGTTTGTGTCCAGGCATCATCGACAGCAGCGCTTTAGAACAGAGGCAGGTTGTCGCAGTAACAGGAGATGGAACCAATGACGGACCGGCTTTGAAGAAGGCTGATGTGGGCTTTGCCATGGTAACAACCCAACATATTATTCACCATTTATGTTTATCTGGTGTTAAAGTCCTTCTGTAAGCTACAATTATGTAGTCACATAGAAGTATATGAGTCCATTTTGGGGAACATCTTTAAAAACATTGATTCTCTTATATCCTATACTATATATACTCTGGCATCCTTCTGTCTTGGAAGACAATGGAGTTAGAAGGATGCCAGAGTATATATAGTATAGGATATAAGAGAATCAATGTTTTTAAAGTTGTTCCCCAGGTAAATTGTTGGCAGTGGCGGGTGAAATTATCAGGACATCCACCACTTTTGCAGGAAGGGAAAACGCTAGTGATGGGAATAGAGAACCGTAGTTGTCCGCTTTCTTGGCATCTCATGCCTCCGTGACTATCGATTCCTCTTATTGATGCTTTCCCACAGTTACGCATGCAAAATGACGCATACGCACGCTGTATTATGTTTCAGTTTGTTTTGGACCAGACATACGGCGGAGAGAAAAAAAAAGCGCTCAACAGCATGGTGCTACTAAACCTGAGGGGACGCACCCTATTTTTCCCTGATAAAGCGACACTGTGAACAACATTCCCGTGTTGAAATCATCAGGAGGAAAGTTAGTAACGTTAGCTGTTAGCAGCCGTTAGCAGCACAGTCCTGATTGGATAAATAGCGGAGCTACTAACGTTAACGGAGGTGCCATTGAGTTGTTATTATGAGGCGTTCAAAGTCTGCTCAGGAAAAAGGATTATTGGGATGAAGGTAAATTACAACGTTATCATGATGTGTTCAAATGTAATCTCGTATAATTAAGTTTTTGGTGAGAAACTTGAATAAATCCAGTTGTTTGAAGGAGATGTTTTCACATCAATATAAAATAGATAACAGAGAGAGAATTATGACCTGTTTAACTTCCTAACACTAGCTCTAAGCAGCTTCCCAAGATTTTTTTTAATCAAAGCAAATATTTTAATAATCATAATCATTTAAAATGTGTGTATTTATGCAAATAACCACTATAGATAACAAAGTACAGTACAGTACTGTGTACACTACCCTCCCTCCACGGAGTAATTCAAACACTGTTATTTACCGTGTATATAATGTTTTTTATGTAAAATATATCGAACATTGAATGACATCAGACCTAAAATGTTATTCCTTCATTTAGCGCTGAGATTTCAAAAGTGGCAGATAAAATTGCTGAGTGGCAGACAAAAAAAAAATACTTGTCTGTCACAGTGGCAGGAAGTGAAAAAAGTTAATTAATTAAAATATTAATTTCAGACCCTGAGTATATTAATGACTTCTAGGTTCTAAATTCAATATGCAGAGCATTAATAATATCATCAACAACTATTGTCTATGTCAAGATATAGAGGAGTAATGTCTACCTGAGCAGAGAATGAAGTCGCTCTCCCTCTGTGTGTGTGTGTTGTAATCCGAGTTTCTCCGCGCTTTGTTGACAAAGCCGGGGCGGCCGCGCTTGCTTTTAGTGCATGTTCGTGCATGTGAGCGTGCCCGAACTGGCTAGCTCAGCCGCCGCTATGCACTGCTGAGGTCGTCGCGGAAGCATAGCCCCCACCCTCCGGTTCCCCCCTCAGGTAAACACTGTTATCTCTGTCAGCACTTTCGGCGTTGTTTGCAACGTTGCACCGTTAGCAACGTTAGCTGCTCGCCGTTTGCTCGCGGTCCGCCATGTTCAGAGTCGTTGAGCAAAAACAAATGCTCCCAATCTCATATTGAGCTCTTTTAAGACAACTTTCAAGTATATATGAGGATTTTTAGAATGTCACTCTTCTTATAAATAATAAATGCATAACAAATATATATTAAAAACTATGTATTTTATTTGGAATATTTTTTTTTTTTTGCATTTGATTTTGGTCACAGCTCTTACTCACGCCAAGCGGTAGCGCTTGGAGACAGGTCGACACTATATTGAGACAGTAGCACTCCGAAATAATTTGGATGCTTGAATGCTTGCATGAATCATGTCATGAGTCTCCGTCTCCCGCTCACTCTGCTTTCTCAATCTGTCTCAGGGTATTGCGGGAACAGACGTGGCTAAAGAAGCGTCTGACATCATCCTGACTGATGACAACTTCAGCAGCATTGTCAAGGCGGTGATGTGGGGACGAAATGTCTACGATAGCATCTCCAAGTTCCTGCAGTTCCAGCTCACGGTCAACGTAGTAGCTGTCATAGTGGCCTTCACCGGGGCCTGCATCACTCAGGTAGACAGATTTATTAATAAACATACATGCTGACACACACGCATTTCCTGCACATACAATATAACTGACAACAAAGATGTCACTTCTGTAAACATCACTCACCCTATATCTGCTACGACAAAGCAAACGCTAAAATGCTTTTTATGCATTTTTTACACCAAGCTTATATAAGCAGAGACATTCTGACACACACAGACACATTTATATATGTTTGATATGCAAGGCGTGGAAAGCAGCTGGATGTCACGGATGATAACGGGTTGTGTTATGTACATGTGTTCCAGTGATCCCGCCGCTCCTCTCTGTGCTGTGAGTGCAGCTATGATCAGTGTGTTTCTGTAGTTTGAAGAGAGCAGCGCTGAGCCACAGACAGCAGACAGGAAGAACTGCATTCATTCAAAATCCGCCAACTCGGAACCTTCCTGCAGGATTATGCAGTTATTTGTGTGTTTATTTGTGCTTTAGAGCGTAAAAAATAAGATATTTCTCTGATTCGCTGCTTTGTTCTCACTAATGCTGCTCCCTCTCTTCAGTCACTCTATAGCTCACTCTACCACCGCTGCTCTCTCTCTCTCTACCTCCCTAATACATAAAGAGCAATTCCACAAAGAAGATATCCCCTGTTCTTACTTTCCCTCTAAAGCAGTGTTTCCCAAACTTGTTCTCTGGGGACTCACTTTTTAAAAATGACAAACAATTGCGACCCAAGGCCTTATCTATAAATCATGAGGAGAGCAAATTTGTGCGTAAACGAACGTTCCCGACCATTTTGTACTGCCGTTTCCACATCACCTCATATTATTTTGAATAGGCTAGCCTGTCATATTAGATTCAATGTTGTAAGTAGGCTACAATCATCAGAACAATACGACCATTCAGACTCCCTGGTGTGGCAAAAAGGTGTTCTGGGGGCGCCGCTATAGCTCACCTGGTAGAGCGGGCGTCCCATGTACCAAGGCTTAGTCCTTACCGCAGCGGTCCAGGGTTCGAATCCGACCTGTGGCCCTTTGCTGCATGTCAACCCCTCTCTCACTCCTCCTTTCATTACTATCTCACTCTCACTATCAATAAAGGCATTGATAAAGCAAAAAAATAATCAAAAAAAAACAGGTGTACTGCAGATATATATATGTAAAAAAAAACTATGGAAGAAATTATGCAAATTTATTTGGCGACCCTAATAGAATTTCCTGTGACCCACCTGTGGGTCCTGACCCAGTCTTTGGAAACCAGCTGAGATGATCATGCCGCGTTCACTTCAACGTTTAAACCGTAATTATGAGCAGAGCAGGGAAAACCGCTGCCAGCCAAGTGTGTGGTGAGGAAATATGATCATTGAATACATTCAGTTTGGATTCCTGATGGCAGGCAGTGGTGGGTGAGGGTAAGCAGAACATTTATTTTGGTCATTACAGCTCATAACACATATTTACAGCCCCGTTAATTTTTCTTCTTTTTTTAACAACAAAAAAAAAATTAACAATATTTTTTTAACAGAAGAGGGGCTTAAGTTACAAAAGCTTGAGAGCAGTTAAAGGTCCCATATTGTAAAAAGTGAGATTTTCATGTCTTTTATATTATAAAGCAGATTTAAGTGCCCTATAAATACTGTTAAACTATCAAAACACTCAATCCACGGAGAAATACACACAGCCCATATTCAGAAATTGTGCGTTTGAAACAAGCCGTTAGGATTTCTGTCCATTTGTGATGTCACAAATATACAATATATCGATCATTACAGGGTTTTAAACGTAAACATTCTAAATGTGTCCAAGTTTATTTCCTTTTGCAGTGTATATGAATGACAAAAACTGACAGGAAGTAAACATGGACCCAAGCTGTTGCATAGCAACGCAATTCCGTTGAAATGCACTAAAACAGAGCGTTTCACACAGAGGGTAAATACAGGTATATTCAGACAGACAGTACGAGGAAAATAAAGGGTTTTTTGAACATTACGGCATGTAAACATGGTCTAGTAGAAACACAAAATACAAATATGAACCTGAAAATGAGCACGATATGGGACCTTTAATCTAAGACTCCTCTGTTACTGCTAACAATCACAATTCATCTTCCACACACACACACGCACGCACGCACGCACGCACGCACGCACGCACGCACGCACGCACGCACGCACACACACACACACACACACACACACACACACACAGACACACACGCACACACACACACACACATCCATGAGTGCACCAGCGTTTACACAATTTAATTTACTACAAAACAGTTTTACCCTTCCATCTGTTACTTGACCGTGCAAAGCCACTCACTGCTTAGAGAGAGCACCTAATCATGCACATCTGTTTTCACTTTTTCACTCATTGAGCAGATAATCTGCACAAGAAGAAGAACATGCAGTACATCACCACAGTAGATCAGACCCGTTTTATCAGATCATAACCCTGTGGAACAGAAAGAAATCTATACAAATTAAACAAACTTCTGTTCTGTTAATTATATAACCTGGCTGACAAATTACACTGGACTCAAATGAATGATTTAACCTATAAAAGAACTGGGAATTAGGGTCTTGTGAAAAGGGGAGGGAGGCAGCCTTTTCACAATCACCAGCGTCAGTGAAGTCAGACTCATCTGAACACAGGTCGTGACATCGCTCTCTGGTTGCACATCTCTCTGCAGGACTCTCCTCTGAAGGCGGTGCAGATGCTGTGGGTGAATCTCATCATGGACACGTTCGCCTCTCTGGCCCTGGCCACCGAGCCCCCCACCGAGGACCTGTTGCTACGGAAACCCTACGGTCGGAACAACCCGCTCATCTCGCTGACCATGATGAAGAACATCCTGGGCCACGGAGTGTACCAGCTGGTCATCATTTTCACCCTGCTGTTCTTAGGTAGACGCACATGCAGAGAGGCTTTCATCAGTAGATTTCTTGTGGAATTAGGATTATCAGGCTTTTATTTCAATGTGCTTTTAATCAAAAATCCAAGACAAGAAAAAAATGGTGCTTTGGTGGAGATACAGAAGTACACAGCCACCTTGTTTATTTGTCCAGAAGCAGATAGATCACACTCCCCAATGAACAACACACCTCGTTTCATCTCCTCTTTCCTCCTTTCTTTACCCTCCAGGCGAGCGCATATTCAACATCGACAGCGGCCGCAACGCTCCGCTCCACTCCCCTCCCTCTGAGCACTACACCATCATCTTCAACACCTTTGTCCTCATGCAACTTTTCAACGAGATCAACGCTCGCAAGATCCACGGAGAGAGAAACGTCTTTGACGGCATATTTGCCAACCCCATCTTCTGCTCCATCGTTGTGGGGACCTTCGCTGTGCAGGTAAGGGGAAACACCTTCAACGTCCTTTGATGGTTTTCTCCACTGTTTGGTGGAGAACATTTAGATTATTTTTTGGGGCATTTTGCCTTTATTTGATAGTGATAGTAGAGATACAGAAAGGAAATGCAGGGAGGGAGAGAGAGGTACACCATGGGTCTGAACCACTCTGCTACCACATGCCCTGTGAGTTGTGGTATCTTCAGGTGGCGTCTTTTAGGGTCAACAAAAGTGATCTTGGCGTGTGGTATGTTTATGGTGTTTTTGTGTATTTTAAAATGCATACCTCTGAGTCTGCCAAGTTTTTCATAATTGTTTAAAAAATACAATAAGCTGAGATGTCCATTAATGGTATATTGCTCACATTTTTTATTATAATATTACCATGGTCTACAAACTTTTCTCATTTTTAACTGTCAGTATGATAGATCTAGTGTTATTCCACTGCATACTGTATATATTATTCACTTACGTACACCTGAAAATCTAATGTAATCCAATACAACAGCTCATCCGTAAATTCTATCTTTACAACATTATAATAATGTTTTGATTGACACCGTCAGAGAGGTGTTAATTTAATTATCGTAAATTCTCAAATAGTGGCCGGGGGCCTTTATTTACCTTAACTGCAGAGGGTACCAGGCATTTATTTGAAGAAGGCTATATCGAGTCGACAGGAGCGTTCGCTTTGGCTGCATTCATTCAAAATCCGTCAATGCAGCAACTTCCCACCGCGGAGGTGTGGCCGTGTATATTTGTGCTTTAGAACGTAATCGCCATGAAACAATCAAAAAATAACATTTTATTTCTCCGACTCACTGCTTTGTTCTCACTCACGCCGCTCCCTCTCTTCATTCACTCTCTAGCTCGCTCTCTCTCTTGCACATTGAGTCGGGAGGACGGAGAAACTTTGCATGGATTGTTTACAAACTCCAACCGACCATGCTGCATATATACATTTGAGCCTATAGCTCTATTTGTCACCTCTCTGTCATGATAACGAGCTAGACAGCTTTCAAGTCACTCGTGACGATATTCATGATTATATACCGATAATGGAAATTCACCACGATCGATTCCCATCCCGTCCTTACTCGTTTCACTCTCAGAATTTAAATGACTTCGGTTCGATGACATTTGGAAAGTCGAGAAGAGCCGCTTGATTGAATTTACCCCTCATTCCAGTTAGCATTGGGCTAAACCGGAAGTTAGCCGACTTACCCGGCGGAAGTCTCTGGTTGTTCAAAAGTAGCGTGCAGCAGTGAGATGGCCAAAGAGAAGTGTCATATATACTCTATATATGTAATCAACCCCCAACGACCCGACCCGCTCTGATAATAAATAATTGTGTATTATAAACCATAATTAACCTTCTGGTTTCTGTTCTGTCCAGACAGAAAAATACTCGAGATTTAAGATTTCAAACTTTCCCAACAGAAGGAGGATTGTTGAAGTGAATACAGAAGAAATGCACTGAGGAGGGAATTTTGAGTACACAAAAACACAGACAAGCAAGCAGAAACAGAGTGAGGGATGGAGAGAGAAAAAGAGGCATATTTTCCAAAGCTCTTCAGTGCTCAGTGGTACTCTGGGGAGAAACAAGAAAAGAGAAGAGAGAGAGAGAGAGAGAGAGAGAGAGAGAGAGTCTGGCAGTGATTCGGAGTGTGAGAGCGACGAAGAGACAGTTCAGAGGGATTTGGAAAATTGGAGATGAGAAAGAGCTGAAGACTGAAGTCAGCTTGAGAGAGGTGAAAGAGAGAGATATACAGTAAGTAAGAAAGATGGATCCCTCCTCCCTGCAGAAAGATATTACTGTATGTGATACACTGGATCATACTCCCAGTGAGCTTAATGCACTTTGGTGTCAAGATGATAGTGTCACTCTGATAATCTTTGCTCTTGTTGTCAGTGATCATGTTGCTATTTAAAATGCTGTCACTACATCCGCTGAGACGCGCACGGTGTTACTGTGGTCCAAACCGCAGGACTGCGTCTATTATGTTGGAAGGAACCATTACTAATACAGACTATGTCTATCCATTCACTTAAAGGTATAATATGAAACAATTTCCTAAAAAACAATGTATAGACTGATACTAAAATAATCCCTCTCAATCATCACTCATGCCCCACTAGACGAAATTGAATTGAAGTTAGCATTCGTGAGTGAGATGAAGATTGCAGTTGATAACATATTCAACAGGTAGACATATTATAGTACTGGCATGATTACCATAATTTGCATAGAAACCTTAGTAGTATCATAAACAATATGTCTTCTTAATTTGAGGTTCTTCTGATATCCAGTGACGAGTTTTGTCTCCTTCCGTGAGGTTTGTTTTTTCCGTCAGTGGTGCTATGAGTCCAAACACTCTGGTTCATGTGTGAAAGATCAGGATGTATGGTGATCCTCTCACTTTGTCCTTCCTGTGGACGAGAGCACCGCCGCCTGTGCCAAGGAGGAGGAACATGGCTGTATAGAGACTTTCCTCCAGCCACAACCGCTTTTTGGCACTGTCCGGCACTCCCAGTTGGATCCCTCCTGCATCTTGTGGATCCATTCTGACTTTCCTTCCACCTTTAGGGTGGTTCTTGTGGTTAGCAGCACTTGGTATGGAACTCTCCATCTAGAGATAAAGGGACACAAAATGTCTTGGCTTAAAGGATGGACAGCCTCTTGTCCAGGCTCTGGCAGGCAGAGCGGAAAACTGTAAGCAAGAATTTTGCTAAAGACTATTTTAAACCTGTTGTCAGCTCACTTTTTTTCTAACCGCATTACATATTCAAACTTGTAGTCTTCAGCCCAAAACGAAGCTGACTCAAGTGACATCACTTAAGGCAGGTTTATCAGACTTCACACAGCTCTCTCTCTGGAACCACAAAACGCTTTGTACAACTTTTTTCCACACATGTAGTCGTACTCCACAACACCTGTAAGCGAACTTCCCCCTCGAGGGCCGACTGAAGTGACTCCGAGGTGTTGAAAAACAAGGACGAGAGTCATGTCAGGCTAAAATGCCCACCCTCAAGCACTGAATCAACCAATAGCTGACCTCCGGTCAAAGCGCCATCATATCAATCATCACAGCAAAATCTGACACAAGTTAAAGAAGGATAGAGAAACCATTTACGTGATAGTGATATGTATAGATCCCTATAAAATGTTTAATTTTGAGGTCATCACATTGGTCGACGTAAAATTAGGGCTGTCAAAGTTAGCGCCATAATAACGCGTTAACACAAATTCATTTTAACGCCACTAATTTCTCTAATGCATTAATGCAAGTTGCGATTTTTAGGTTGTAGCCATCCATCGGTACCAGAACCATGTCATACTAGGTTGTCGTGAAGGAAGATAAATAACGCTCCAAACGTACGCTAAATTTGGGCGGGGAAAAACATGCATGCATGGCCATTTTCAAAGGGGTCCCCTTGACCTCTGACCTCAAGATAGGTGAATGTAAATGGGTTCTATGGGTACCCACGAGTCTCCCCTTTACAGACATGCCCACTTTCTGATAAACACATGCAGGGTTAGGGTGACACACTGACAGCTGTTGTTGCCTGTTGGGCTGCAGTTTGTCATGTTAGTGTTAAATACTTGACAAATCTCCCTTTAAGGTACATTTTGAACAGATAAAAAATGCGGGATTAATTTGCGATTAATCAAAATTAACTACGGACAAACAGCCCTAATAAAAATGAAACAATTGCTTAAAATGATAGTACTGGCTAGTTTATATATATTCTATCACTGTTATAGATGTGGTTAAGGTGAGACAAGGTAACTTTTAAAATAAGTTTTGAATGATGTAAAGCAGTGTTTCCCACAGGATTTTGTAAGACTGTGGTGGGTGGACCTCAGACCCTCTGGGTGGGATGCGGGGCGGGACATGCTCCCCCTGGAGAAAATGTTGTACAATTAAGTTAAATGCATCAATCTAGTGCACTTTGAGAGCAACATTAAGAGTCTAGATCCATGAAGAACTTTGTGCTCTAGTAAACTATTGAATCATAAACACCTTGGTTGTGTAGATATGAACGGTGATGATAAAGAAGTCACACCCACAAAGCGTGGTAAATGAGACGGGGTCCGTGTTTCAAGATGGGTCGGGTCGGTTGCCGACATTTAGCAGACCCTTGACGCACTGAGGACGGTCCGCCCCAGCTGACAGCAGGAGGCTCCTTTCCTCCCCGCAGGGAGAGAGGACGCAGTGAGCACTAATTGTCCTTTCACACAGAACGCGGCAACGGCATCACTGCGCTCTGAAACCCATTATTTCCGATGGCTTGTGCGGCGCAACAATGGCTTTTCGCTGAGCTGAGCAAAGGGCGGGCGAGGGATGCTGTAAAGCTCACGGTCAGAGCTGCGGGCCACCTTCACCACTGGCTTTTCGCTCACCGGAGCGCACCGGAAGAAATGCGCCCTGCAAGGGCTGGCCTGCATCTGGGAGCCGTCCCACGAGGGGAGCCGTCCCACGAGGGGAGCCGTCCCCGACCTCCCAAGTTGAATCAGACTGTGGGGCAGACTGTGCGGACCCCACCCACCCGTTGACAGTCTTTGTGCCAAACTAAGCTAACCGTCTCCTGGCTTTAGCTTCAAATTTAACAGACATGGAAGTGGTACTGATCTCCTCACATTTATACTTGGCACAGAGGCAGTCTAAGAATAAGAGACCTAAACTGTACTCTGAGCAGCTTTATTCATACCGGCCCAGAGAATGTTCTCCTAAAATGTTCCTATACACAAAGCTAAAGATAAGCTATACCTCTTGAATAATTAAATACAAAACTCAAACACAAAATCCCTGTCTTGACATCTTGGTTTGATGTTGATTGGATGCAGCAGGATACAGTGATAACGCCAACATGTACTTGAAATCGTGACTAGAAGATAGAGGTGTTGACTGCTGACACATCCTGGCGTTATTTTTTTTTTCTGTTTTTTTTACAGTTCATTCTCCCTCAACACTGTGTTTGTATGTGTGACAGTAATGATGATGTCCCTCCCTGTGTTTCTGCTGCAGATCGTGATTGTGCAGTGGGGAGGGAAGCCCTTCAGCTGTGCCCCGCTCAACATGGAGCAGTGGCTCTGGTGTCTGTTCGTGGGAGTTGGGGAGCTCCTCTGGGGACAGGTAAGCAGCTCTTCAGCCTGCTGAGTCAGACCATATACTGAGCGAGTGTAGAACTGGTTTACCTAGAGTTTTCTCTGAGGTAAGGCTTAGATACAACCTCTGTCCTATTCTGTGCTTAAGTCTGTTGAATAATCTGGTCTCATCTGATCCGTCATCCGTGTAAAACGGTCGGAAAAGCTCACAGCTGCTCAGCGTAACGCCACACTAGCACCTTCTGGTCACATAACAATTTAACAAAACGTGGCTTCCAGGTGATCGCCACGGTGCCGACGGAGCGGCTGCCGTGCCTGAAGGAGGCGGGGCTGAGCCTGGACCCCGGGGAAGAGGAAGGGGAGGAGATGGCGGAGGATGAGGAGGAGATCGACTGTGCCGAGAGAGAGCTGCGTCGCGGACAGATCCTCTGGTTCAGAGGCCTCAACCGCATCCAGACCCAGGTACTGTTCGACCAGACCCCCAAAACAAAACCTCAACCAAACCTCTTTCACAGGAATAGACACAGAGATATCCAGACAGCACAACCAGAAGCTTCACGTGGTCATGACACACAAGCAGTTTGTTAAAGATGAATTACAGATAAATGGGGAACATGGATACATGAAAACCAGACACAATTATGAATCATAAAGAACGTAGGAATCTGAATATGAATGCCTAATTGTTTGCACTTTTTTAATCAAGTGCTTTATGATGAAATGCAAATTATTTTGGGGGGGGGATATTGTTCGTGAATTGTGTAGTAACACAGCCTAAATAAACTGCCAGTAAGTCTCATGGCCTTCACACACAGAAAGACCTTTAAGAGTTTTACTGCATTATTGACTCTTATATGAAAGATATACAATTATAGTTAAGTTTAAACGCTGTATCTGATTTGTTCTTACTCTCTTTGTTCTTCTGACTTGTGCCAAAATATAATGATTCCAGTTTTTTTTCTCTCCTCCACAGCTAACTTTTCTGTTCTGCTCAAACTTTGTGAATCTAATTTGGAAGTGGTATTTTAGACGCTCATAAACATCACGAGAGAGGATAAATGCTGTGATTGTGTGTGTGTGTGTGTGTGTGTGTGTGTGTGAGTGAGTGTGATTACACATTGTGTACAGGCTAATGCTAAGTAGACAGGCTGTTGACTTGCTTGATTACTTTAATTGATTGATTCTTACACTGCTTTGTGTGAGAAAGTACATTAAAACAGAAAAAACAGCATCAACAACAATCTGCTAACAGCCTCCTGAGCAGTGTTAGAGATCCAGTCAGGAGTCTCTGCTTAAGTGCCTTTGCGAAGAGTGGTCAGTTTTTCATTAAGAGGGTTTGGTCTGAGTGTGCAGACAACTAATATACAGTACATGCATGCAAACACACACACACACAACCTCATATACATGCACAGTCATCATTTATATTTCTTGTTTGTTAGTAATAATCAGAAGTCTACGGAAGCCCCGAGAGGCAAAAAAAATTCAGGTGATTCACTTTCTAAGTCTGATCTAAATAGTTTTCTCTCCTGAGTTCATCACTTAAGAACAGGTGAAGTTCCTTTTTTGTTCATCTTTTAAACTGGTGATTTTTTTTGCTTGTTTGTCAGGATGATTTAGGTCATTTTTCACACCTGTAGTTCGTTTGCTCCATTCCGAATCAGGGACCAAATTGTTACCATGCTGCATATTGCTTCCAGTTTGGTTTGTGTTCACACGGCAGCAATTACAAGTGGACCAAAATTTTGGTGCGCAAAGAAACTGCTCTCTAATTGGTCAGAATTTCCATGCTGTAAAACTCCCGGAAGTAAACAAAGAAGAGCAGACTTCCAGAATGCAACAATGGATGGTCAACTACGCGGCTTGATCTTGGCCCTGGTCATCTTTTTTTACCTCGAAGGCAAACGATACAGTTTGAAAATGAGACGCAGCTGCGACTGGAAAACAATGTATTGATGCACTGGAGTCGCTGAAGGAGCATATCAAGACAGTTCAGGAGGAGGCGTGCATTAACCCTCCTAAACTGTGACATGCTCATCGGCCAAAAATATTTCCTCAGATCCATCAGATATGCCCGTGGTCTTCAACACAGCCTGACGTTACACCTGTTTAGTACTGATGTGAATAGCGAGGGCAAGCGTAGGCTCTTTGTAGTAATGTTGTCTGGAGTCTGGTGTTGACGTGCACAGAGCAGCTCGCTACCGGAGCTGGTTTAATCCAAAAAGGCCCAATGCTTTCTCCAGTTGGGCCGGATCGAGGTCGGATCATGTTCTCACCACAAACGAAGCGTACTGAACCGTACCGCAGTTCGTTTGGAAGCAAACCGAGACCCCCCCCCCATTCAAGGAGGTCTCGGTTCGCTTGTTTTGGTGCTGCACCCGAGTGCGATTGCTGTGTTCACACCTGCCCAAACGAACCGCACCGAGAGGGTAAACGCTCCAGGGTTCGATTCAACCGATTAATTTCTCCATGCATACTAAAGACAAGGAACATATATTGTGTGTTAGCAAGTTATGTAAATTAAAACTCACCTGGAAGACAACATGAATGCTTTTAGTCCTGTTTAGAACATGGGGTAGTGCACTTCAGCCTCTTGTGGCCCTAAATGAATATTACAACAACAAACACTTCTATGATTGATCCTGACAAAATATAAATCACCTGCCAAAACTTTTTCCGCCTGTTTCACAAACATAAAACAATTTAAATCAGACTTAGAAAGAATGGATCACCAGAACTCATTTTTCTCACTTTGTCTCTCAGGGCTTCCGTAGACTTCCACAGTTGTGATGCGCATCACTGATGATCACGTTTGCCGTCAAAGGAAATTTGAGTGCCGTTTCCGTCATTCCTGCTGTGACGGGGATGTTTTAAAGGGACCCCGACATGCACACACACACACTCAGACCGGCCTCTCCTGCCCTCACTGAGTGCTGCTGTTTTGTCTCTGTCCTGCAGATGGAGGTAGTGAGCACGTTCAAGCGAAGCGGTTCGTTTCAGGGAGCGGTGAGACGGCGCTCCTCCGTGCTCAGTCAGCTCCACGACGTAAACACTATCTCTACCCCCTCTCACGTAGCTCTCTCCACCGCAACAGCCAATACCAGCCCAGCCCCCGGGAGTGAGTCCGCCGAACGCATGTACACACATACACACACACATTAACAAACACAAACACACACACGTATACCTGCATCCATACTTGCACCCACTCTCTCTCTCTCACACACACTCATTCGTAGACACAAACAAACACACTGCTGCACGGCACGTGGACTGCAGTATTTTTACTCTCTATGGTTGTGACCCCTCCGGCTCGCTCGCTGCTCGTGTGTGTGCAATGTCTCCTCTTTTCCTTTTCTCTTATTCTCCCCTTTTGAACAGCACCCAGTCCTGACCGGCTGTGTAGTTCTGGTCTGATCTGGTCTGGTCCAAATCCAGTCCCGGTCCCACTCCAGACTCTTGTTTTGTTGTTGAGTGTTGGTTTGGTGCAGGAGGCGGCTTGCTGTTCTCTCTCTGTCTGAGGTGTCCGGCGGCACAAATGGAGCACACAATAAAAGAAACAGAGAGAAGTTTAAAAGAAGATGTTTAACCAGTGATTTACTCTGACGAGGCGAAGGACGCATCCTAAAGTTCAGAGAGCAAATGGCTGCTCCTCCTGCACCGTGTGTTATTACCTGTCTGTGAATGAGGTCAAGCGTGGTTACTGTGGTTGACCCCCTGCTGTAAACATCGCTAATGTAAAGGAGTGGTGTCGTGTCTTTTCTCTAAAAAACAAGAGAATATAGTTTTACTGTAACAATTCTGTGACTGGTAGAAAATGCTATGATTAGATTTCAGTGCCATAGAATTCATATTCATCACCAAATGGCTTTCATACGGCTTCTGCAATTCTCTAAACTGTAAACCTTCGAGTATAAAAGCCCCGTAACACACTGCTGTTTCCAAGACGACAGTAAAAAAAAGAAAAAGAAAAAGGTTCCCTCTTCCTCTATCACTACTGCTTTCTTTCTCCTTCTTTTGCTCCTCTCACTTATGTCCAGTGCTGCAATTGTTGTCAACTGGTTGTTTCTGTAACAGTATTTCCAGCTCCAACGCCCCCCCCCCCCCCCCCCCTCCCCTCGCCGATGTCTCCAAAAAGTCCTGATTTTTCTATCTGTGCAGTTTGTTTTTTTTCCTCTCTCTCTCTCTCTCTCTCTCTCTCTCTCTCTCTCTCTCTCTCTCTCTCTCTCTCTCCATCACAGCTCTCTCCTTTTCCTTCTATAATTATGAGATATTACAGGTTCCCTGTTTGCAGAGATATTCTGTGAAATGTATTCTTATTGTTCTTCATAAGTAGAGTTGTTCTTTTGTAGAGGTATTTAGATTCAATCAGATCTAAATACGGGCTCTTGTGTAGCAGTATACTGATAAGATTTCTTTCGTAGGTTTCTCTTCATTTTTTTTGTATCTTACTTTCTCCTTTACCTCTCATCCCTTTTTGTCATCCTCCCATCTCCTCACTAGAGTAGCGTCCACCCCTCATGTTTTCTCTTGATTTCTTCGTATGTCAGTTCCGCACGTGTCTGTTTGCAAGTGTGTCTGTGTGTGCTGACACATCCGAAAGCCATAGTTTGACTTCTGTGTGTTAGCTTGTCAGCGTGCGAGTGTTTGCTTGTGTGTGCGTGCATGTGTGTGGTTGTGTTGTCTCTTCGTTTGATTGTCTTCATCCGTCTTCTCAGTTGCTTCTCCTTATACCTTACCTTGCTCCCTTTCGTCCATCCTTCCCTCCTTCCATTCCACGCTGCCTTCCTCCCCCACGCTGCTCCATCACCTGCAGGTGTAGATACAGAGACAGACAGCTGCTGACACCTCATTGTCGTGATCATCCTGCACAGACACTAGAGGTTACCTGGGCTTTGTTTAAGGAAACACATAACTCTCACTATCACTTTACAACATTGGTATTAATATGAGTGTGGAAGGAGAAGAATGGAGCTAGGGTTCAGGTCTCACCACTGATAGATCATTGCTGGCTTTTTCCTTAATTTGAAGAGCTTGTTCTGTCCAAGTCTGTTACTCAACAGTAGTATGACACGTACTTTTCATTTTGAAGTCACCCCCCTTGTGGTTCAGCTCCTGAACCCAAATGGATTGACAAGGAGGGGATGTGAAGGAGCAAGCATTAACTTCAATGTGTTTATTTTGACTCAACCCAACAGACACCGTCCTGCTGCAGGAAATAACTCACTAGTGACTGAAACAAATACACAATTATTTCCTCCCGTTTAAAGGGACTCTATGTAAGAATCAGAAATTGCTTGTTAACAGCGACACCTGTGGTTAAGTCAACGAAAGTCAGCGTCCTGTTGCTCGCGCTTGCGCTCGCTCTACATAGACATGAACGAGCACCTCGGCAGTAATGTTAGCTGACCAGACGAAGGTCTCTCCATGAATCAATGCTGATCCTAGTGTTGGCTTTTCCTGCTTCAGCCTCCCGACCGCGGTCAGAAGGAACAGGAGAGACACCGGAGTTTTGGTCTGAGTTACTCGCTGCGGAGCTCCGTCACTTCAGGAAACAACACGGGAAACCTCTGTTGGTCTGGAGGAGCTGCAGCATTTATTTCTGCACAAACCTCCACTGTACATTCACTAGATATTCTCAGAGCTAAACTAACTCTTCTGCAGTGTGTAGTGTGCGCGCATGCACGTGAGAGGTGGAGCGAGAGAGCGAGTGAGAACGAGCGCGGTGTGTGAGTGAAGGCAAGCAGGCAGGCAGAGGAGCAGAGTACAGCAGAGACTCCGGCCCTGGAGACCAAAGCTACGGTCTCCTCTGTGTCTTCTGACCGCGGTCGGGAGGCTGAAGCAGGAAGAGTTAACACTGTTTACAAGACGGGCTGAAAACTAGATATAACTTTGAGGTTTTGGTGCTTCCGTGTAGTTTGTGTTGGAGTCTGAGTCTGAACAGCGTAGCCACACGCGAGCGCGCATGGGACACCGACACGCAATGATTTATACGTGTAAGAAGTTACAAACAGTACCTTTAAGTAACAATTAGTAAAAACTACAGTGCCCAGCTGTTTTAGCCCTTTTTTTTTCTTACATTTATGTCCAATTTTTAAAGATTTCCATCTTCAGTAGGAACCAGTAGGCTCGGGAGTCACAGACGGGATAAGTCAGAAAAAAATGAGCGACTGACGAACACATTTGTTGGTTTTGGTCTTTTTATGGGACTTGGTGACAATGCCACAAATACAGAATATCACCAGCCTCAGCTTTTGAGGGGACATATGATGATTTTCAGTGCTTTTGCACATACATTTGGGTATCTGGAGTCACAAACTGTGAATAAGACAAACCCAGTCAGTTTATTGTGGGCTGTCTAGATCAGAAAACATGTGATTCAACAAGCCAATCAGATGTGGCTCCCCTTCCTATGTCACATGCAGGCTCATCAGAATATACCACCCACAGCTTGAGAACTACCTTTGCAAAGGTCAAGTCAATCAGAGCAGACGAGGCTTTTTCAGGAAGAGACAGGCACTAAAACGGAGCGTTTCAGATAGAGGTAATATACAGGTATATTCAGACAGACCATATGAGAAAAATAATGTGTATTTTGGACATTAAAGTATTGAAACATGTTCTAGCAGTAACCCAAAATACAAGTATGAACCTGAAAATGAGCATATGTCCTCTTTAAAGGAATACCTCTCCCTTAAAATGACCATTTGCATATCAATTGCTTACCCATTGAGGCATGTGAGAAAATCTTCAGTTTTTCTTCAAGAATTCAAGGTAACATGAGGTGAGTAATTGATGTAGAATTGATCATTTTAAGTACTTTCCTATGATTGCGTAAAGCCTGATGAAATGGTCTGATATGGGAATCCCCGAGCAACAAACACACACTACAAATTATTTCCTATGTGTTATCAAGACAGACTGACATCTTCCCCGTGCATCAGGGTCATTACTTCACTCCACTACCCAGAGTTCTTTGCAAAGCAGACCCAGCTCTCAGACTTGACACTAATGTGCATAAGTTCTGACATCGACACCATCACCTCCCTGACTTTTTACAGCCAAATCTATCGTCACTGGGTAAGAAGAGAGCCCAGGGTTATCTGAAAGAAATATCTTAAATATTAAATAGAGATGATGATACAAGTAGAATGTCTCTGTTTCATGCTTTCATCCACCTGAGCTGCGCTGGACCTTAGTGATCCATCTGGATCTTTAGAGCCGCTCTATGGATCCAGTTTGTTTTCATTTCAGACGGGCCTTGTTTCATCTGCCTGCAATTAAGTTGAGAGAAGAGATGAATATGAAAGTTTGCACTGGTCAGGACACTTTAAGGGGAATGGGGTGTTTAGGCCAAATCTCAAATCCATCCTCAGCTCCTCAATTCTTTGCTAAAGTTCTTTCATATTCAAGAATAATATTTCCGCCCTCAGTGTTTTCTCTTTAAATGGGATATGAGTCGGAGACATGAAGAGAATGTGCATTGAATTGAGGAAGGTGTTGCTGAGCGGTTGCTATGGATTAGAGTTCACTCATCACATATCAAAGGGTGGGTAACCAGCCATCTACCTCACAGCTTCTCCCTGTGTTTACGTTGCAGTTTCTTCTCATAAGCAATTGTGTTGTTGCACACAGCAGTCTCTCTACCTTCCAGCGCCTATTTCCTCCTTGTACTTTAACCATCATTGTTTTTCCATCAAGCACTGCTGAAAGGGCCGACAGGGGGGAGAGAGGGAGAGAAAGAGAGAAAGAAAGTGAGAGACTATAAGTAACACAGCAGTGCTCTGACCTCCAGGCCGCTCTGGTCACACTGGGGACGGCATATACTCGAAAGTTTACTCTTTCCATGGAGACAAAAATGAAAACAAACCAAGCGCTGACGAAGTGAGAAAGTAACATTCTGACACCTTCTCAGTCTGCATGAGGTGTTTTTCTACTGTCTGACAGGCTCTTTGGAAAAACAGATAAGCACTGAACCTACTGCTTGACCTTCTGTCTGTCTGTACGTCTGTCTATCATATACGGCAGAGTCACATATAGAGACTCCTCTTAGTTTGGCCAACTGCAGCACTGATCTCCATTTAGCTGCCTGACCATCCACCTCTCATAATCACAGTTTGGACTCCAGTTAAGTGTTGCAGTCTGTTGATGTCATTTTGGCCAAACTGTCTCTATGTAGGGCTCTGCCTGCCTGTGCCTGTCTGTGTATTTGCATTGAACTGTCTACTGTTTCTTTTGTGCTCATGCTGCTTCTTTTCCTCTGTTTGGGCTTGGGGGGGGAAGGGTGCATGGACCAACTACCATGGCAAAGGAATGTGTTTACGCACGCATACACACACTGCATAATGTACCTTCAAGTACACTCACAGACCTCACTCTTATGTGTTTTATGTGTGTGTGTGTGTGTGTGTGTGTGTGTTTGTGTGTGTTTGTGTGTGTGTGAGAGAGACAGAAAGAGAGTGTAAGTGACAACGATCTGATTCAGCATGACCCGGCTGCCTCTCTCTTGCGACAGGGCTGACGCCCGAGTTTTGCTCTGGCCTTTTGAACCAATCATCTTCTGTTTCTAGTAATCTAACCAATCACACCCTGTTCTAACCTGCTGATTCTCCGTGATGTCACCTTTCTGTTTTGCAAGACTTGTTTTATTTTTCTCTATCCTGCAGCAACTTCATCATCAGCATCATCATCATCATTTCAATCACTCTGCTCTCCTCTGTCCCTCACTGCTGCATGGCTGCAGTACATTTTGCACATGCACATGTGCATGTGTGTGTGTGTGTGTGTGTGTGTGTGTGTGTGTGTGTGTTTGCATAGAGATGCTGACAGACTAGCTCACTGTCTGTCTGGCTGCTGAGGTGTTTGCGTGTATAAACCAGCTCCCTTTAACAAACAGCACCCATGATTGACACGATGCATGCAGACGTCAACCTCCAAGCCGCACGATGTGGAAACAACTGAACTGTTGGTTCACTCAGTTACACTGCTGCTGCATGCACGTCTGTGTGTGTGTGTGTGTGTGTGTGTGTGTGTGTGGTCACTGCTATAGGTTCTTGCCATTTCTTTAATTATTTTATTGTACATTAAACTAACACACTCACCATTCTTGCTTCTTCTCCATCTGTGCCTTACAACAACCCTCATCTGTGTGTGTGCATGCATGTGATCCAGTGTGCTGAGTGTGCTGAGTGTTTTCTCCACCAACACACACACACACACACACACACACACACACACACACACACAAACACACACACACACATGCCACGTGTGCTTGATGTGAAGCATCTGCAGCTTCTTTTGGTCTTTGTGATGGTGGCTACTAAATGCTCTCGTCCTGTGAGGTTTGATTGGTGTGTGAGAACTGACAAAAATATTCAGTCATAAGCCAACTCATTTTGATTTTTTTCTTCTTTTTTTTTTTTTTTGTGTCTGTTGGGGACAGACAGGTTCAGGTGGACGCTCTGTTGATACTTAATTAGTCAAGAATATTTGTGCCCTCCAAAGTTACAGTAATATAATTACATAGTTTGAGAAATGACCTTGATATCTTGCAACGCTCTGCGCTCTGTGCAAAATAAGGAGGACTAATCCAATTCACCTTCTGAAAGAATAAGACGGAGGAGACAGGACTTAAAAAACAAGACAGCATCTTGATTTGGAAATAGTCCAGTGGCAAGGTAAGGTTGCGAATACACTCGTGCCAAGATGTTGCCCTGTCTGAAAAAACATTTTATTCATCCATTACCACATCAATTTAGCTCAAACCTTGTAAACATGACCTCTCGTTAACCTCCTCACATGACAACGCAGTAAAAGTGATCAATACAATTTGAGCTTTTAACACATAGTCCTTATGATGAGGAGGAGTACATTCAACATAGATATTGGATGTTAGCCGGTTAGCCTAGCTATAGCGTAAAGACTGGAAGCAGCTAGCCTGGCTCTATCCAAAGGCAACAAATTCCACATACCAACATCTCTACGGGTCGGGTTATGCTCAAAAATAAGTAGTTTGTTCGATGTGTTGTGTAAAAAAAGGGCTTATACCTGATCTGATTTGGAATGAGGAGTGGAAAGCCGGTCATTATAGAAAGGGGGAGGGGGGAGACGTGATATTGTTAAAATACGGGAATAACAGCAAATAAGTGTTTTGCACTCGGTTGCTCACATGAAAAGTGACAGAAGTAGTTGTGAAAAAAGACGAATGAGAAAAAGAGCTTTACTTTCTCAACTCACAAAAAACGGAAATGCAAAATACTCTCCTGCGAATATTATATGTCTATAGGGCTTTTATTGTGAAAGGTAAGAACAGAAGGAGTGGATCTGGTCTGAGCTGCGTTTGTCAAGGTTGAAAGGAGTAATAAAGTTTGCCTTCCAAGCCCCCAGGAAGAGCGCCGGTCCTCGATCCCAACTTTCGTAGTGGCCAAACGGCGGTACTGCAACTTCCGTGTCAGTCACGTGATGCATTGGGCCCAAAGAGACTTTTTCCCATAGACTTACATTGGAAAAGAGACTTCTGTAACTCAGTGGATCATTTTTTTAGGTGACTCAAATCCCCAGTATGAACACTCTAATAGTCCTTATTTAAAAAATTAAGTTTTTAAAGTTGTAAAACGCACTAATAGCTGAATCCAGAGTTATTTCCCTTCCTCCGTTCATGTGAGTGAGACCGAGACCGAGGCTGGAGCGCAAGCCGTGATGATTGCGTGACGTTGGGACCCCGTGACCGAGTCATTGGACCGAGCGGACGCTACTGCGCATGTTCCATGTGCTCAAGATCCGGGTACTCTTCCAGACGGAAGTCGAGCCATTTAGGCTTCATGCGCCACCGAGCAACTTTCATAGGAATGAACGGGGCCCCGCCTGTATCCAGTTCTCTTTATACATCCATGGCCGCAACTCATCCTGTTCCACACAATGTGATTGGCCGATGCCTTTATTCGCTCATAATATTCATGTCAGTGTGAAAGTATTCATGACAAAAATAGCAGTTCTAAAAAAAAATATTGACGTGCGAATGAATCACATGAGGAAAACGCCTTAAAGCTCACTAATTAAAGCATTATTATAATTCTGGCGTTACGCTAAGAGTTTTCCGTCTCTAAAAACTTTTAGCTCTTTCCCTGTTTTCAGTCTTTATCCTAAGCTAAGCTAACTGGCTAGTGAGACATGAGAGTGGTATCAATATACTAATCTAACCCTTGGCAAAAAAAAAGAAGAAGCAAATTAATGTATTTCCCAAATGTCAAAATAGTCTTTTAACTTAGCTCCAAAAGACCGTTGTGCCCATTTTGGTTGAATCCAGCCAATAACATTATTTTCAGCTTCCAGAGCAGATCGGAGTCATATTTTTTTTATAGATAATAATAAACCGAATGTGACCAATAGAAGTCCTCTTGTATAAACTTTGACTGTAGCCACCTGGTCCTGAGTGTCCGTCTGTTTGTCTGTCTGTCACTCTGTTTGTCTGCTGGAGGACACACGTCTGTCTGTCTCTGGGTTTCCCTTGTCTCCCCTTTCCCCCTTTTTCATGTCTTACCTAAACCTCTCTCTTTCTTGTGGTCTCTCCCTCGTCTTCCTTCCTTCCCGGCAGATGCGAGTGGTGAAAGCATTCCGTAGTTCGCTGTACGAGGGCCGGGAGAAACCGGAATCCCGCAACTCCATCCACAACTTCATGGCCCACCCGGAGTTCCTCATCAACGACCTCATCCACAACATCCCGCTGATCGACGACACTGACGTGGACGACGAATCAGAGCTCAGCAGATACCAGCACCTGCACCCGGCCCTCCGCAAGCCACCGCCCCCTCCCACCCAGCCCCAGCCCCCAGCCCGCTCCCGACCCACCCGCCCTTACCGCCAGTACAGCCTCCCGGTGACCCCGTGCAACCGAAACAACAATAACAACAGCAGCAGCAGCATCAGTTCAACAGTCACCCACGGCAACAAAAAGAGCACCAATGCAGTTACCCCGAGCAACCGGAGCCCCCATCACCACCACCGCCACCAACACCATCATATCCATCATGGCAGGGACAGGCCGGTGAAACCCTCCGGCCCTCACCTGGCCCATCTCTACTGCGTGGAGACCTCCTTATAACTGAGCTGAGCGTGGGTCGGGGGGAGAGGAGGAGGGGAATGGTGACTCGGGGAGGAAAAGGGAGCGGAAGAGAGGGCTGAGGACTCACACATGACATTTTTTCATCCAATCTCCCGACAACAAGCTGACAGGAGGGAGCGAAGGATGGGGGAGGAACCAGAGGGAGTGGACAATGGCTGGAGACTTCTGCTCGCGACTCCCTGAGAACATTGCGACTTTCCCTCCTTTGCCCTTGCTCCAGCCCTCTCAGTCTGACCCACTGACAACACCACCCCCCCGACCCCCTCCACCCTCGAACCCAACCCGTCTGTTGCCCTCCCTGAACAACCTGCCCGACCCCGCCCTGCCTGACTGCGTGCACACTTGTCACACACACGCACAGGTCTGCTCTCGCTGCGTTGTCCTGAGTGACGGTGGGTTGGGGAGGGAGGGGGGACGGACATCCCAGAAAAAAAACAACACATCCTTCAACGCTTCAGCAGAACGGGGCCACGTCAGGGCCAGAGGCTGACTCACTCTGTTTCTATTGGTGTTCATCATTAGTGTTGTTGTCATCACTCACCTACCGACCTGCCATCGCACCATAGTCACCACCGCCGCCATTTATCTGGCTACAATCTGCGGCCACTTTTAAATCACTAATTTGCTTACAATACAAGTAAAACGCTTTGTTAAAGCTTTAACTAGACTTCAGTCAATTCCATCTTTTATTTCTCAACATAATGGTGCTCATTCATTTCTTTCTTTTACATTTATTTAAAATTTTACATTGAGATTTAAAAAAAAAAAAAAAAACATATTTTCTTTTCTTTCATCGCTCTCTCTCTTCTTTCTATGTGTGTATGTGTATTGTCTTGTCTCTTCCGAAAAAAAAAAACCCAACAAAAACATAAAAATATAAATTGCAAAACAAAGATGCTGTTCATTTAAACCTAATAGTAAATAGTATGGCTGCAAAAAAAAAAAAAACTAAAGGAGCGGGGGGGAATACATATATAGAGTATATATGTATATATCATTTGAATGTTCGGGAAGCGACAGCACAGAACTCGCCATGTTCATCACTGTTCTTTCTGCCAATCCTTGAATGCCGCCCACATGACCCGTTATCTGTAATATTGTCCACCCTGCTATGAGATGAGACAGTGTGTGGCATCTCACATTAATTGTGACATATGTATACATACATTGGCCCATACAGTACTTAATTTACAGCCATGTTGATGAACTGATGCATTGGTAATATTTATCGACATCACCCTGGGGTGACGTCCTCTTCATCTCTGTTACGTGTTCCATCATCTTCTCTCTTGCTGTTCCTCGAGACATCTCGTTGTTTCCTTTGCTCACTTTGTCTTGTCTTGTCTCTTCTGGTCTTTCATTGGTGTGTGTGTGTGTGTGTGCCAGCTTTTCTTTGGAAGCATTAACCCTTTAAATGCCATCAAACACACAATGCACAGGCGATGGCCCTTTAAGACTAACATGCACTCACTTCAAACCCCTGCTCCCGCTCACGTGCCATCGTGTTGTCTCCATCGTGTACCGGCGCCCTCTGCATTTGTGGACAAAGAGATTGTTTCATTTGATCTGTTGGATGTTCGATCCAGTCACTTTTACAGAGAAGGGGGAAAAAATGTTGAAAAGCAACCAACCACTCGAGCTATCAGGCCCACGTCTTATGTCAGTGTTCAGCTTTAGCTTTAGGCCCAAAGCGAACTCAATCAGGTACGACCAATGAGAGCTACGTGTCAAATACTGTGCGTTCCCCATCATCATGATATCAATTAGTTGATTGGGATACCTTAAAGGAACACTTCGACATTACAGAAAATACACTTATTGGCTTTCTTGCTGAGAGTTACGTGAGAAGATCGAGACCATTTTCATGTCTAAATAAATAAATGTGCTACAGCAGGTTAGCTTAGCTTAGCATAAAGACTGGAAACCGCTACCTACCTCGACACTCTCAAAAGCTCACTAAATAACACATCATATCTCGTTAGTTTAATCTGTACAAAAACACGGTATCTGCTGGTCTTGAAAAGTTTAAAAAAAATATTGAATTCAGTTCAATTCCTTAATAAACGGCCTCAGGAGGTATTAAAAAGTCTTGAAATTTCATTCACAAAAGTCAAATATTTTCTCTCGGCCGTCTGGAGACATACCATAATAGGTGCTGTTATATTAGAGGTGCTGCTAGGAGGATGTTGTTACTTTCGAACAGAGCCACACTCTAAGAAAAGTAGGTAAAAATACGGGCCAATGTATCTCGTTAATATGAAGGAATTTCCCGTATTGATTTTTCACAAGAGTTATTCTCGTATTTTTAAATACGCATTGCAATGTGGGAACAAGAACCTCCGCTATAGTGCAGAAGTTGGAAGAGACAGAGGCCATCACACACGGCAAAGTTTAGTTCGGATGTGGAGAAACCGTTCTCACACTCCTGTGATTAAAAATCAACAATTAATGTCTAAACAAAATGATTTATGTTCAGTACGTAACGTTAGCTCAGTATCGTTTTAGTTGGAAAGCTATTTTGTTGTTTAGTTCAGCTGTTGTTGTCGACCGTTAACGTTACCAGATACGCCAGGACTTCAGTGGACGTCAGGTAGAGTTAGCCCCAGTTTTAGCCTCAAGCGGACCACAGAGACCGATAGGTAACGTAAAATGCTAGCGTTAGCGTCTGTTTTCCCTCCAGAATGTAAAAGTTGGGCCTGCTATTTGGCTCGGTACGGAGGATATACTGTAAATCTACAGAAATTTCCATTTTAGGATTAACAGAAGTGACCGTGATGGTACAGAGGACATCCTGTAAATCAACAGAAATTTCCGTTTTATGGTTGAAGAAAATGTCCGTAAACTTAACGGGAAAATATCCTGGTGATTTTCTGCCAGGACGTTATCTGTTTTTCTACTGATTTTGAACGGTGAAAGCTGTTTCCCCCTATTTTTCCTATATATATATATTTATACTAAGCTAACTGACTGCTGGCTTCGGCTTCACATTGAACGGACAGACATGAGAGTGGCGTCAATCTTCTCAGCAAAGAAAGCAAATAAGCGTATTTCCCAGCAGTATTGCTTTAAGACATATTATGTTGAAGCTTTCTAAATGTAAAAAGGGCATAACATGCTGCATGAGCACACGCCAAACAAAAAAAAAGAAGAAAAAAAAAAAATCATTTTGACAGCCACCCCCCCCTCCCGCGACGACGACGAGTGCAGCGCTCGTGACATCACATTCCACCGTCACCTTGTCGACCTCAACATTCCATGGAACATACATTCCAAACAGCTGCATCACATTCCAGACCGGGTGTGAGAGTTCCCTCCTGTATCCCATGTTGCACTAGGTGTGGGTGAACCGCTGACTTCATGTTGCCTCGGAGCGTGACTGCAATGCAATGCAAACCTGGAACCCGCCTCCCCTCCCTCCCCCCCCTCCCTCCCCTTCCCTCCCTTCCCTCCCCTGTTGACTTCCCCGAGTTATAAACTGGTCCCACCACCAGAGAAAGGCAGACAATATGCAACAGACTGCCATATCGACACCTGTACCCAGACGTAGGATTTAGAAGTCTTACAAAGACGATAACACATGCAAACACAGTGAGAGAACATGTCCGTCCTGCTAGTTCTGTGTGAGGATGCGCGCAGGGCTCTCTGGGAACACCCTTACCTGTACAGAACCCTGTCTTCTTGAATGCTCATCATCATCGCCGCCACCCTGACCCAACCCGTGGGAGTGGGCAGGTGGTGACATTGTATTGGTCTGTCTGTTTTGAAGCATGCATTTGGTATCATTAATGTCACTCTTTATGTGTTGGTAAATCATTTAGGCTACTGTCACTACTGTGTGCTATATGATCTCTCCACATCTGCTCTCTTCCTCTCTCAAACACACACACACACACACACACACACACACACACACACACACACACATATCCTGTTCAATTCCAACTTACTCTATTTCAGCACCTCTTAGCACAGCTCTATCAATGCTTTCTGCAGTATACAAACAGACACAGACACACGCATACATAGACCGAAACAACAGGCTGATACTCTACAGTGGTGTAAATTTGACTGTCCAGTTCCAGCCATCTCTGTCCATCCGTCCAGCCACGTTATACATCATGATGTTGTGAGACAGTTTCACAGAAGGCGAAACACAATGTGAAAAAGAATATATTATATTTATCAAAATTATAAATTGTACAACTACACCACTACTGTACAGATCGCCCAAATGTGCACATGTGCATCTTTGATTTACAGGTACTATGTTCCTGTTACACTTTTTTTGGGGGGGAATGTTTCTTTCTTTTAATCCTATTGCTTTCTGTAAAGAGAGGAACAACAAAATGGAAGCGCTTGTATATTATTATGATTATTTTAGATTTTCTCCATTGGTGCTCCCACTGATGGAAAAAGACAGTTGCACATTCTCCTGAGCATATTCTAAGGGCTGTGTTTTCTGTCCATTGAACAGCCCCTGAAGTGTGCAGAGGTGTGGAGATGCTTATAGTCTCTTAAGACCAGAGACGCCACTCTGTAAATAGAGAACAGGAGATACAAATGTACCTCATTATGATCTAAAGGACTGGAAAAAGTGGAGACCCGGGGAGGATGGAGAACCGAAGGGTGATGCAGAGCTAGAGACTGCAGAAGTGCAATGCATCCATGCGTTGTTTAGACTGCTCTTTTAGATCTGCTACAAGTATTTACTGCCATGTTACGATGGGAAGAAATTAACGTTTTACATTATTCATTATACATACTGTTGTAAATATTGTGTGGAATGGTCCCCCTTCTTGCACAACGCAGTGCTGTTCTGCAGACAGAAAATGCAGCCTTAACTGTGCTGAAATGAAAAAAAGACCAAAAAAACAAAAAAAAACATAAAGACTATTGAATATATTAAAGAGTTACCTGCCTGTTATTTAAGCGAATAAATATCTATATATGAGAAAGAACACACCTGTATACTGTAGACTAAATCTGTATGGAAATCTAAGAGAATTTAATGGGAATTAAGTCCAACACCTTTTGTCTGTATGAAAGAAAAAATACATCAAAGTATTCTACAATAATAACTTTGACAAAGTCTGCGTGGTCCTGTGTTGTTTGTTCACGATGATGCAAGACTGTACTTAGATTTTAAACCTCTGGAAAAGTGACACTTGGCCTGTTGTTTTGAAAGAGATGCAGCGTTTATTCTCACCAAAATGCCTCACAGGCAGTGCCCAGCCAACATTTGTATGTGGGGCCCATGTGGGTAGTAAATGGGCTGGAAAATGGGCCCTATATGGGATTGTCCTAGGGGTCCATAATGGCCCAATGTCAATTGCCCACATGGAGTCCATGCAGGATTACAATGGGTGTTATGTGGGCCCAATCTGGGCAACATAAACTAAAACCCATCTAGGTCCCAGGTTTAGGTTCTATGTGGGAACTACATGGGGACTACATGGGCTGAAATATGGGTTGTAAGTGGGTTTGTCCTCAGTTTCCATGTTGGCCCAATGCCAATTGCCCTTGTGTGTTTCATGCAGGAGAACACTGGGTGTTGGGGCGAGCAAAACTACGCAATATGCAATAAGACCCATCTGGGCCCCATTTTTATGCTCTGTAACAATGCTGATATATGGGTTACAAGTGGGTACCATGTTGGCCACATGCACTTAGATATACACATTTACAGTGATGGTATAAATAAAACCAAAACTTCTACTATGTCGAAAAAAAAAAGCCATTGTATAGTATGTCGAAAAAATTTCGTAAAAAAAAGTCATAGTATAATATGTCGAAAAATTTTGTAAAAAAAAAAGTCATAGTATAGTATGTCGAAAAATTTTGCAAAAGAAAAATTTCGTAAATAAAGTCATAGTATAGTATATCGAAAAATGTTGTAAAAAAAAGTCATAGTATAGTATGTCGAACAATTTTACAAATAAAAGTCATAGATAATATGTCGAAAATGTTGCAAAAAAAGTCATGGCATAGTATGTCGAAAAATTTTGCACAAAAAAGTCATAGTATATTATATCGAAAAGCTTGGGGGAAAAAAGTCATAGTATAGTATTTGAAAAATTTTAGAAAAAAAGTTCATAGTATAGTACATCGAAAAATTTTGTAAAAAAAAGTCACATTAGAGTATGTCGAAAAAAAGTCATAGACACGCTGAAGAAGGCCTAAAGCATTTATCCATCAAAGATATTGCAATCAAGTTTAAACAGGAAACTTAAGAGGTCTTATTTGACAGCACGTGTTTCCGTTAGTTGACCTTCTGCTGTTACATTTCTCAAATTCAAGTGGCCAAAAATTTTGCAAAAAAAAAAGTCAGTCGTATGTCAAAAATGTGGCAAAAAAAAAGACATAGTATAGTATGTCGAAAAAAAAGGCATAGTTTAGAATGGTCGAAAAAATTTTGAAAACAAAGTCATAGTATGATATGTCGAAATTTTTTTTTTAAAAAGTCACAGTATAGTATGTCGAAAATAGTCATAGTATCGTATGCCGAAAAATGTTGCAAAAAAAAGTCATAGTATAGCATGTCGAAAAATTGTGGGAAAAAAAAGTAATTGTAAAGTATGTTGAAAAATTTTGAAAAAAAAAATGTCATAATATAGTACGTCGAAAAATTTCTTTAAAAAACTCATAGTATAGTATGTCGAAAAGTTTTGAAAAAAAAAGTCATAGGATAGAATGAATAAAAATTTGGCAAAAAAACAATGTCATAGTATTGTATGTCGAAAAATTTTGTAAATGAAAAATTTCGTAAAAAAATTCATAGTATAGTATGTCGAAAACTTTCAAGAAAAAAAATCATGGTATAGTATATCGAAAAATTTGATGGAAAAAAAGGTATTGTATAGTATATCGAAAAATTTGATAATAAAAATTCAGAGTATAGTATGTCGAAAATTTTTGCAAAAAAAAGTCATAGTATAGTATTTGTAAAAATTTTACAAAAAAAGTCATAGTATAGTATGTCGAAAGATTTTGCAAAAAAAAAGTCACAGTCAGGTATGTTGAAAAATTTTCTAAAAAAAAAAATCATAGAATAGTATGTCAAAAAATTTCATGAAAAAAAGTCATAGTATAGTATGTTGAAAAATTTGATAGAAAAAAAGTCATAGTATAGTATGTCGAAAAAATTTCATGAAAAAAAGTCATAGCATAGTATGTTGAAAAATTTGATCGAAAAAAAGTCATAGTATAGTATGTCGAAAAATTTCGTGAAAAAAGTCATAGTATAGTATGTTGAAAAATTTTGTAAAAAAAAGTCATGTTATAGTATGTTTAAAGATTTTGCAAAAAAAAGTC
This sequence comes from Sebastolobus alascanus, assembly GCA_916701645.2. Classification (NCBI taxonomy): domain Eukaryota; kingdom Metazoa; phylum Chordata; class Actinopteri; order Perciformes; family Sebastidae; genus Sebastolobus; species Sebastolobus alascanus. The sequence continues at coordinate 304,275 of CAKAOJ020000443.1, read as the reverse complement.
ATAGTATAGTCTGTTGAAAAATTTTACAAAAAAAGTCATAGTATAGTATGTTGAAACATTTTGTGAAATAAAGTCATAGTATAGTATGTCGAAAAATTTGATTGAAAAAAAGGTATAGTATAGTATATCGAAAAATTGGATAATAAAAATTCAGAGTATAGTATGTCGAAAACTTTCATGAAAAAAAGTCATGGTATAGTATGTCGAAAAATTATGCAAAAAAAGAAATTTCCTAAAAAATAGTCATATTATAGTATATCGAAAAATTTCATGAAAAAAGTCATAGTATAGTATGTCGAAAAATGTTGTAAAAAAAAGTCATGTTATAGTATGTTTAAAGATGTTGCAAAAAAAAATCATAGTATAGTATGGCGAAAAATTTCGTAAAAAAAGGCTTAATATAGTATGCCGAAATATTTTGGAAAAAAAAGTCATAGTATAGTATGTCGAAAAAAGAGTCATAGTATAGTATTTCGAAAAATTGTGGAGAAAAAAAGTCATAGTATAGTATGTCAAAAAAAGTCATAGAATAGTATGTCAAATTCATAGTATAGTGTCGAAAAATTTTGCACAAGAAAAATTTCGTAAAAAAAATCATAGTATAGTATGTCGAAAAATTTGATCGAAAAAAAGTCATAGTATAGTATGTCGAAAAATTTCATGAAAAAAGTCATAGTATAGTATGTCGAAAAATTTTGTAAAAAAAAATCATGTTATAGTATGTTTAAAGATTTTGCAAAAAAAAGTCATAGTATAGTATGGGGAAAATTTCGTAAAAAAAGGCATAGTATAGTATGCCGAAAAATTTTGGAAAAAAAAGTCATAGTATAGTATGTCGAAAAAAGAGTCATAGTATAGTATTTCGAAAAATTGTGGAGAAAAAAAGTCATAGTATAGTATGTCAAAAAAAAGTCAGAGAAGAGTATGTCAAAAATTCATAGTATAGTGTCGAAAAATTTTGCAAAAAAAAGTCATAGTCAGGTATGTTGAAAAGTTTTGTAAAAAAAAGTCATAGAATAGTATGTCAAAAAATGTCATGAAAAAACGTCGTAGTATAGTATGTTGAAAAATTTGATAGAAAAAAAGTCATAGTATAGTATGTCGAAAAATTTCATGAAAAAAAGTCATAGTATAGTATGTTGAAAAATTTGATCGAAAAAAAGTCATAGTATAGTATGTCGAAAAATTTCATGAAAAAAAGTCATAGTATAGTATGTCGAAAAATTTCATGAAAAAAGTCATAGTATAGTATGTCGAAACATTTTGTAAAAAAGGTCATGTTATAGTATGTTTAAAGATTTTGCAAAAAAAAGTCATAGTACAGTATTTGTAAAAATTTTACAAAAAAAATCATAGTATAGTATGTCGAAAAATTTTGCAAAAAAAAGTCATATTATAGTATTTGTAAAAATTTTGAAAATAAAAGTCATAGTATAGTATGTCGAAAAATTTTGCAAAAAAAAGTCATAGTCAGGTATGTTGAAAAATGTTGTAAAAAAAAGTCATAGAATAGTATGTCAAAAAATTCCATGAAAAAAAGTCATAGTATAGTATGTTGAAAAATTTGATAGAAAAAAAGTCATAGTATAGTATGTCGAAAAATTTCATGAAAAAAAGTCATAGTATAGTATGTTGAAAAATTTGATCGAAAAAAAGTCATAGTATAGTATGTCGAAAAATTTCATGAAAAAAAAGTCATAGTATAGTATGTTGAAAAATTTGATCGAAAAAAAGTCATAGTATAGTATGTCGAAAAATTTCATGAAAAAAGTCATAGTATAGTACGTCGAAAAATTTTGTAAAAAAAAGTCATGTTATAGAATGTTTAAAGATTTTGCAAAAAAAAGTCATAGTATAGTATGTCGAAAAATGTTGCAAAAAAAAGTCATGGTATAGTATGTCGAAAAATTTCATGAAAAAAGTCATAGTATAGCACGTCAAAAAATTTTGTAAAAAAAAGTCATGTTATAGTATGTTTAAAGAAATTCCTTGAAAAAAAGTCAAAGTATAGTAGGTCGAAAAATGTTGCAAAAAAAAGTCATAGTATTGTCTGTTGAAAAATTTTACAAAAAAAGTCATAGTATAGTATGTTGAAAACTTTTGTGAAAAAAAGTCATAGTATAGTATGTCGAAAACTTTCATGAAAAAAAGTCATAGTATAGTATGTTGAAAAATTTGATCGAAAAAAAGTCATAGTATAGTATGTCGAAAAATTTCATGAAAAAAAGTCATAGTATAGTATGTTGAAAAATTTGATCAAAAAAAAGTCATAGTATAGTATGTCGAAAAATTTCATGAAAAAAGTCATAGTATAGTATGTCGAAACATTTTGTAAAAAAAAGTCATGTTATAGTATGTTTAAAGATTTTGCAAAAAAAAGTCATAGTACAGTATTTGTAAAAATTTTACAAAAAAAGTCATAGTATAGTATGTCGAAAAATTTTGCAAAAAATGTCATAGTATAGTATTTGTAAAAATTTTGCAAAAAAAAGTCATAGTATAGTATGTCGAAAAATTTTGCAAAAAAAAAGTCACAGTCAGGTATGTTGAAAAATTTTGTAAAAAAAAGTCATAGAATAGTATGTCAAAAAATTTCATGAAAAAAAGTCATAGTATAGTATTTTGAAAAATTTGAGAGAAAAAAAGTCATAATATAGTATGTCGAAAAATTTTGCACAAGAAAAATTTCGTAAAAAAAATCATAGTATAGTATGTCGAAAAATGTTGTAAAAAAAAGTCATGTTATAGTATGTTTAAAGATGTTGCAAAAAAAAATCATAGTATAGTATGGCGAAAAATTTCGTAAAAAAAGGCATAGTATAGTATGCCGAAATATTTTGGAAAAAAAAGTCATAGTATAGTATGTCGAAAAATTGTGGAGAAAAAAAGTCATAGTATAGTATGTCAAAAAAAAGTCATAGAATAGTATGTCAAAAATTCATAGTATAGTGTCGAAAAATTTTGCAAAAAAAAGTCATAGTCAGGTATGTTGAAAAGTTTTGTAAAAAAAAGTCATAGAATAGTATGTCGAAAAATTTCATGAAAAAAAGTCATAGTACAGTATTTGTAAAAATTTTACAAAAAAAGTCATAGTATAGTATGTCGAAAAATTTGCAAAAAAAAGTCATATTATAGTATTGTAAAAATTTTGCAAATAAAAGTCACAGTATAGTATGTCGAAAAATTTTGCAAAAAAAAGTCATAGTCAGGTATGTTGAAAAATGTTGTAAAAAAAAGTCATAGAATAGTATGTCAAAAAATTCAATGAAAAAAAGTCATAGTATAGTATGTTGAAAAATTTGATAGAAAAAAAGTCATAGTATAGTATGTCGAAAAATTTCATGAAAAAAAGTCATAGTATGTATGTTGAAAAATTTGATCGAAAAAAAGTCATAGTATAGTATGTCGAAAAATTTCATGAAAAAAAAGTCATAGTATAGTATGTTGAAAAATTTGATCGAAAAAAAGTCATAGTATAGTATGTCGAAAAATTTCATGAAAAAAGTCATAGTATAGTATGTCGAAAAATTTTGTAAAAAAAAGTCATGTTATAGTATGTTTAAAGATTTTGCAAAAAAAAGTCATAGTATAGTATGTTGAATATTAAAATGAAAAAGTCATAGTATAGTATGTCGAAACATTTTGCAAAAAAAAGTCATATTATAGTATTTGTAAAAATTTTGCAAATAAAAGTCACAGTATAGTATGTCGAAAATTTTTGCAAAAAAAAGTCATAGTCAGGTATGTTGAAAAATGTTGTAAAAAAAAGTCATAGAATATTATGTCAAAAAATTTCATGAAAAAAAGTCATAGTATAGTATGTTGAAAAATTTGATAGAAAAAAAGTCATAGTATAGTATGTCGAAAAATTTCATGAAAAAAAGTCATAGTATAGTATGTTGAAAAATTTGATCGAAAAAAAGTCATAGTATAGTATGTCGAAAAATTTCATGAAAAAAAGTCATAGTATAGTATGTTGAAAAATTTGATCGAAAAAAAGTCATAGTATAGTATGTCGAAAAATTTCATGAAAAAAGTCATAGTATAGTATGTCGAAACATTTTGTAAAAAAAAGTCATGTTATAGTATGTTTAAAGATTTTGCAAAAAAAAGTCATAGTACAGTATTTGTAAAAATTTTACAAAAAAAGTCATAGTATAGTATGTCGAAAAATTTTGCAAAAAATGTCATAGTATAGTATTTGTAAAAATTTTGCAAAAAAAAGTCATAGTATAGTATGTCGAAAAATTTTGCAAAAAAAAAGTCACAGTCAGGTATGTTGAAAAATTTTGTAAAAAAAGTCATAGAATAGTATGTCAAAAAATTTCATGAAAAAAAGTCATAGTATAGTATTTTGAAAAATTTGAGAGAAAAAAAGTCATAATATAGTATGTCGAAAAATTTTGCACAAGAAAAATTTCGTAAAAAAAATCATAGTATAGTATGTCGAAAAATGTTGTAAAAAAAAAGTCATGTTATAGTATGTTTAAAGATGTTGCAAAAAAAAATCATAGTATAGTATGGCGAAAAATTTCGTAAAAAAAGGCATAGTATAGTATGCCGAAATATTTTGGAAAAAAAAAGTCATAGTATAGTATGTCGAAAAATTGTGGAGAAAAAAAGTCATAGTATAGTATTCAAAAAAAAGTCCATAGAATAGTATTCAAAAATTCATAGTATAGTGTCTGAAAAATTTTGCAAAAAAAAGTCATAGTCAGTATGTTGAAAAGTTTTGTAAAAAAAAGTCATAGAATAGTATGTCGAAAAATTTCATGAAAAAAAAGTCATAGTATAGTATGTTGAAAAATTTGATCGAAAAAAAGTCATAGTATAGTATGTCGAAAACTTTCATGAAAAAAGTCATTGTATAGTAGTCGAAACATTTTGTAAAAAAAAGTCATGTTATAGTATGTTTAAAGATTTGCAAAAAAAAGTCATAGTACAGTATTTGTAAAAATTTTACAAAAAAAGGTCATAGTATATATGTCGAAAAATTTTGCAAAAAAAAGTCATATTATAGTATTTGTAAAAATTTTGCAAATAAAAGTCACAGTATAGTATGTCGAAAAATTTTGCAAAAAAAAAGTCATAGTCAGGTATGTTGAAAAATGTTGTAAAAAAAAGTCATAGAATAGTATGTCAAAAAATTCAATGAAAAAAAGTCATAGTATAGTATGTTGAAAAATTTGATAGAAAAAAAGTCATAGTATAGTATGTCGAAAACTTTCATGAAAAAAGTCATTGTATTGTATGTCGAAACATTTTGTAAAAAAAAGTCATGTTATAGTATGTTTAAAGATTTTGCAAAAAAAAGTCATAGTACAGTATTTGTAAAAATTTTACAAAAAAAGTCATAGTATAGTATGTCGAAAAATTTTGCAAAAAAAAGTCATATTATAGTATTTGTAAAAATTTTGCAAATAAAAGTCACAGTATAGTATGTCGAAAAATTTTGCAAAAAAAAGTCATAGTCAGGTATGTTGAAAAATGTTGTAAAAAAAAGTCATAGAATAGTATGTCAAAAAATTCAATGAAAAAAAGTCATAGTATAGTATGTTGAAAAATTTGATAGAAAAAAAGTCATAGTATAGTATGTCGAAAAATTTCATGAAAAAAAGTCATAGTATAGTATGTTGAAAAATTTGATCGAAAAAAAGTCATAGTATAGTATGTCGAAAAATTTCATGAAAAAAGTCATAGTATAGTATTTCGAAAAATTGTGGAGAAAAAAAGTCATAGTATAGTATGTCAAAAAAAAGTCATAGAATAGTATGTCAAAAATTCATAGTATAGTGTCGAAAAATTTTGCAAAAAAAAGTCAGTCAGGTATGTTGAAAAGTTTTGTAAAAAAAAGTCATAGAATAGTATGTCGAAAAATTTCATGAAAAAAAGTCATAGTATAGTATGTTGAAAAATTTGATCGAAAAAAAGTCATAGTATAGTATGTCGAAAACTTTCATGAAAAAAGTCATAGTATAGTATGTCGAAAAATTTTGCAAAAAAAAGTCATAGAATAGTATGTCAAAAAATTTCATGAAAAAAAGTCATAGTATAGTATTTTGAAAAATTTGAGAGAAAAAAAGTCATAATATAGTATGTCGAAAAATTTTGCACAAGAAAAATTTCGTAAAAAAAATCATAGTATAGTATGTCGAAAAATGTTGTAAAAAAAAGTCATGTTATAGTATGTTTAAAGATGTTGCAAAAAAAAATCATAGTATAGTATGGCGAAAAATTTCGTAAAAAAAGGCATAGTATAGTATGCCGAAATATTTTGGAAAAAAAAGTCATAGTATAGTATGTCGAAAAATTGTGGAGAAAAAAAGTCATAGTATAGTATGTCAAAAAAAAGTCATAGAATAGTATGTCAAAAATTCATAGTATAGTGTCGAAAAATTTTGCAAAAAAAAGTCATAGTCAGGTATGTTGAAAAGTTTTGTAAAAAAAAGTCATAGAATAGTATGTCGAAAAATTTCATGAAAAAAAGTCATAGTATAGTATGTTGAAAAATTTGATCGAAAAAAAGTCATAGTATAGTATGTCGAAAACTTTCATGAAAAAAGTCATTGTATAGTATGTCGAAACATTTTGTAAAAAAAAGTCATGTTATAGTATGTTTAAAGATTTTGCAAAAAAAAGTCATAGTACAGTATTTGTAAAAATTTTACAAAAAAAGTCATAGTATAGTATGTCGAAAAATTTTGCAAAAAAAAGTCATATTATAGTATTTGTAAAAATTTTGCAAATAAAAGTCACAGTATAGTATGTCGAAAAATTTTGCAAAAAAAAGTCATAGTCAGGTATGTTGAAAAATGTTGTAAAAAAAAGTCATAGAATAGTATGTCAAAAAATTCAATGAAAAAAAGTCATAGTATAGTATGTTGAAAAATTTGATAGAAAAAAAGTCATAGTATAGTATGTCGAAAACTTTCATGAAAAAAGTCATTGTATAGTATGTCGAAACATTTTGTAAAAAAAAGTCATGTTATAGTATGTTTAAAGATTTTGCAAAAAAAAGTCATAGTACAGTATTTGTAAAAATTTTACAAAAAAAGTCATAGTATAGTATGTCGAAAAATTTTGCAAAAAAAAGTCATATTATAGTATTTGTAAAAATTTTGCAAATAAAAGTCACAGTATAGTATGTCGAAAAATTTTGCAAAAAAAAGTCATAGTCAGGTATGTTGAAAAATGTTGTAAAAAAAAGTCATAGAATAGTATGTCAAAAAATTCCATGAAAAAAAGTCATAGTATAGTATGTTGAAAAATTTGATAGAAAAAAAGTCATAGTATAGTATGTCGAAAAATTTCATGAAAAAAAGTCATAGTATAGTATGTTGAAAAATTTGATCGAAAAAAAGTCATAGTATAGTATGTCGAAAAATTTCATGAAAAAAAGTCATAGTATAGTATGTTGAAAAATTTCATGAAAAAAGTCATAGTATAGTACGTCGAAAAAATTTGTAAAAAAAAGTCATGTTATAGTATGTTTAAAGATTTTGCAAAAAAAAGTCATAGTATAGTATGTCGAAAAGTTTTGCAAAAAAAGTCATAGTATAATATTTGTAAAAATTTTGCAAAAAAAAGACATAGTATAGTATGTCGAAAAATTTTGCAAAAAAAAAGTCACAGTCAGGTATGTTGAAAAATTTTGTAAAAAAAAGGCATAGAATAGTATGTCAAAAAATTCCATGAAAAAAAATCATAGTATAGTATGTTGAAAAATTTGATAGAAAAAAAGTCATAGTATAGTATGTCGAAAAATTTCATGAAAAAAAGTCATAGTATAGTATGTTGAAAAATTTGATCGAAAAAAAGTCATAGTATAGTATGTCGAAAAATTTCATGAACAAAAGTCATAGTATAGTATGTTGAAAAATTTGATCGAAAAAAAGTCATAGTATAGTATGTCGAAAAATTTCATGAAAAAAGTCATAGTATAGTACGTCGAAAAATTTTGTAAAAAAAAGTCATGTTATAGTATGTTTAAAGATTTTGCAAAAAAAAGTCATTGTATAGTATGTCGAAAAATGTTGCAAAAAAAAGTCATGGTATAGTATGTCGAAAAATTTCATGAAAAAAGTCATAGTATAGCACGTCGAAAAATTTTGTAAAAAAAAGTCATGTTATAGTATGTTTAAAGATTTTGCAAAAAAAAGTCAAAGTATAGTATGTCGAAAAATGTTGCAAAAAAAAGTCATAGTATTGTCTGTTGAAAAATTTTACAAAAAAAGTCATAGTATAGTATGTTGAAAACTTTTGTGAAAAAAAGTCATAGTATAGTATGTCGAAAACTTTCATGAAACAAAAGTCATGGTATAGTATGTCGAAAAATTTGATGGAAAAAAAGGTATAGTATAGTATATCGAAAAATTTGATAATAAAAATTCAGAGTATAGTATGTCAAAACATTTTGTAAAAAAAAGTCATGTTATCGTATGTTTAAAGATTTTGCAAAAAAAAGTCAGAGTATAGTATGTCGAAAAATGTTGCAAAAAAAAGTCATAGTATTGTCTGTTGAAAAATTTTACAAAAAAAGTCATAGTATAGTATGTTGAAAACTTTTGTGAAAAAAAGTCATAGTATAGTATGTCGAAAACTTTCATGAAAAAAAGTCATAGTATAGTATGTTGAAAAATTTGATCGAAAAAAAGTCATAGTATAGTATGTCGAAACATTTTGTAAAAAAAAGTCATGTTATAGTATGTTTAAAGATTTTGCAAAAAAAAGTCATAGTACAGTATTTGTAAAAATTTTACAAAAAAAGTCATAGTATAGTATGTCGAAAAATTTTGCAAAAAATGTCATAGTATAGTATTTGTAAAAATTTTGCAAAAAAAAGTCATAGTATAGTATGTCGAAAAATTTTGCAAAAAAAAAGTCACAGTCAGGTATGTTGAAAAATTTTGTAAAAAAAAGTCATAGAATAGTATGTCAAAAAATTTCATGAAAAAAAGTCATAGTATAGTATGTTGAAAAATTTGAGAGAAAAAAAGTCATAATATAGTATGTCGAAAAATTTCATGAAAAAAGTCATAGTATAGTATGTCGAAAAATGTTGTAAAAAAAAGTCATGTTATAGTATGTTTAAAGATGTTGCAAAAAAAAGTCATAGTATAGTATTTCTAAAAATTTTACAATAAAAAGTCATAGTATAGTATGTCGAAAAAATTTGCAAAAAAAAGTCATAGTATAGTATGTCGAAAAGAGAGTCATAGTATAGTATGTCGAAAAATTGTGGAGAAAAAAAGTCATAGTATAGTATGTCAAAAAAAAGTCATAGAATAGTATGTCAAATTCATAGTATAGTGTCGAAAAATTTTGCACAAGAAAAATTTCGTAAAAAAAATCATAGTATAGTATGTCGAAAAATTTGATCGAAAAAAAGTCATAGTATAGTATGTCGAAAAATTTCATGAAAAAAGTCAAAGTATAGTATGTCGAAATTTTTTTTTAAAAAAAGTCATGTTATAGTATGTTTAAAGATTTTGCCAAAAAAAGTCATAGTATAGTATGTTGAAACATTTTGTGAAATAAAGTCATAGTATAGTATGTCGAAAAATTTGATTGAAAAAAAGGTATAGTATAGTATATCGAAAAATTGGATAATAAAAATTCAGAGTATAGTATGTCGAAAACTTTCATGAAAAAAAGTCATGGTATAGTATGTTGAAAAATTATGCAAAAAAAGAAATTTCCTAAAAAATAGTCATATTATAGTATATCGAAAAATTTCATGAAAAAAGTCATAGTATAGTATGTCGAAAAATGTTGTAAAAAAAAGTCATGTTATAGTATGTTTAAAGATGTTGCAAAAAAAAATCATAGTATAGTATGGCGAAAAATTTCGTAAAAAAAGGCATAGTATAGTATGCCGAAATATTTTGGAAAAAAAAGTCATAGTATAGTATGTCGAAAAAAGAGTCATAGTATAGTATTTCGAAAAATTGTGGAGAAAAAAAGTCATAGTATAGTATGTCAAAAAAAAGTCATAGAATAGTATGTCAAAAATTCATAGTATAGTATCGAAAAATTTTGCAAAAAAAAGTCATAGTCAGGTATGTTGAAAAGTTTTGTAAAAAAAAGTCATAGAATAGTATGTCGAAAAATTTCATGAAAAAAAGTCATAGTATAGTATGTTGAAAAATTTGATCGAAAAAAAGTCATAGTATAGTATGTCGAAAACTTTCATGAAAAAAGTCATTGTATAGTATGTCGAAACATTTTGTAAAAAAAAGTCATGTTATAGTATGTTTAAAGATTTTGCAAAAAAAAGTCATAGTACAGTATTTGTAAAAATTTTACAAAAAAAGTCATAGTATAGTATGTCGAAAAATTTTGCAAAAAAAAGTCATATTATAGTATTTGTAAAAATTTTGCAAATAAAAGTCACAGTATAGTATGTCGAAAAATTTTGCAAAAAAAAGTCATAGTCAGGTATGTTGAAAAATGTTGTAAAAAAAAGTCATAGAATAGTATGTCAAAAAATTCCATGAAAAAAAGTCATAGTATAGTATGTTGAAAAATTTGATAGAAAAAAAGTCATAGTATAGTATGTCGAAAAATTTCATGAAAAAAAGTCATAGTATAGTATGTTGAAAAATTTGATCGAAAAAAAGTCATAGTATAGTATGTCGAAAAATTTCATGAAAAAAAGTCATAGTATAGTATGTTGAAAAATTTCATGAAAAAAGTCATAGTATAGTACGTCGAAAAAATTTGTAAAAAAAAGTCATGTTATAGTATGTTTAAAGATTTTGCAAAAAAAAGTCATAGTATAGTATGTCGAAAAGTTTTGCAAAAAAAGTCATAGTATAATATTTGTAAAAATTTTGAAAAAAAAGTCATAGTATAGTATGTCAAAAAATTTTGCAAAAAAAAAGTCACAGTCAGGTATGTTGAAAAATTTTGTAAAAAAAAGTCATAGAATAGTATGTCAAAAAATTTCATGAAAAAAATTCATAGTATAGTATGTTGAAAAATTTGATAGAAAAAAAGTCATAATATAGTATGTCGAAAAATTTCATGAAAAAAGTCATAGTATAGTATGTCGAAAAATGTTGTAAAAAAAAGTCATGTTATAGTATGTTTAAAGATGTTGCAAAAAAAAGTCATAGTATAGTATTTGTAAAAATTTTACAATAAAAAGTCATAGTATAGTATGTCGAAAAAATTTGCAAAAAAAAGTGATAGTATAGTATGTCGAAAAAAGAGTCATAGTATAGTATGTCGAAAAATTGTGGAGAAAAAAAGTCATAGTATAGTATGTCAAAAAAAAGTCATAGAATAATATGTCAAATTCATAGTATAGTGTCGAAAAATTTTGCACAAGAAAAATTTCGGAAAAAAAATCATAGTATAGTATGGGGAAAATTTCGTAAAAAAAGGTATAGTATAGTATGACGAAAAATTTTGGAAAAAAAAGTCATAGTATAGTATGTCGAAAAAAGAGTCATAGTATAGTATTTCGAAAAATTGTGGAGAAAAAAAGTCATAGTATAGTATGTCAAAAAAAGTCATAGAAGAGTATGTCAAAAATTCATAGTATAGTGTCGAAAAATTTTGCAAAAAAAAGTCATAGTCAGGTATTTTGAAAAGTTTTGTAAAAAAAAGTTATAGAATAGTATGTCAAAAAATGTCATGAAAAAAAGTCGTAGTATAGTATGTTGAAAAATTTGATACAAAAAAAGTCATAGTATAGTATGTCGAAAAATTTCATGAAAAAAAGTCATAGTATAGTATGTTGAAAAATTTGATCGAAAAAAAGTCATAGTATAGTATGTCGAAAAATTTCCTGAAAAAAGTCATAGTATAGTATGTCGAAAAATTTTGTAAAAAAAAGTCATGTTATAGTATGTTTAAAGATTTTGCAAAAAAAAATCATAGTACAGTATTTGTAAAAATTTTACAAAAAAAGTCATAGTATAATATGTCGAAAAAATTTTGCAAAAAAAAGTCATATTATAGTATTTGTAAACATTTTGCAAATAAAAGTCATAGTATAGTATGTCGAAAAATTTTGCAAAAAAAAGTCATAGTCAGGTATGTTGAAAAATGTTGTAAAAAAAAGTCATAGAATAGTATGTCAAAAAATTCCATGAAAAAAAGTCATAGTATAGTATGTTGAAAAATTTGATAGAAAAAAAGTCATAGTATAGTATGTCGAAAAATTTCATGAAAAAAAGTCATAGTATAGTATGTTGAAAAATTTGATCGAAAAAAAGTCATAATATAGTATGTCGAAAAATTTCATGAAAAAAGTCATAGTATGGTACGTCGAAAAATTTTGTAAAAAAAAGTCATGTTATAGTATGTTTAAAGATTTTGCAAAAAAAAGTCATAGTATAGTATGTCGAAAAATGTTGCAAAAAAAAGTCATGGTATAGTATGTCGAAAAATTTCATGAAAAAAGTCATAGTATAGCACGTCGAAAAATTTTGTAAAAAAAAAGTCATTTTATAGTATGTTTAAAGATTTTGCAAAAAAAAGTCAGAGTATAGTATGTCGAAAAATGTTGCAAAAAAAAGTCATAGTATTGTCTGTTGAAAAATTTTACAAAAAAAGTCATAGTATAGTATGTTGAAAACTTTTGTGAAAAAAAGTCATAGTATAGTATGTCGAAAAATTTCATGAAAAAAAGTCATAGTATAGTATGTTGAAAAATTTGATAGAAAAAAAGTCATAATATAGTATGTCGAAAAATTTCATGATAAAAGTCATAGTATAGTATGTCGAAAAATGTTGTAAAAAAAAGTCATGTTATAGTATGTTTAAAGATGTTGCAAAAAAAAGTCATAGTATAGTATTTGTAAAAATTTTACAATAAAAAGTCATAGTATAGTATGTCGAAAAAATTTGCAAAAAAAAGTCATAGTATAGTATGTCGAAAAAAGAGTCATAGTATAGTATGTCGAAAAATTGTGGAGAAAAAAAGTCATAGTATAGTATGTCAAAAAAAAGTCATAGAATAGTATGTCAAATTCATAGTATAGTGTCGAAAAATTTTGCACAAGAAAAATTTCGTAAAAAAAATCATAGTATAGTATGGCGAAAAATTTCGTAAAAAAAGGCATAGTATAGTATGCCGAAATATTTTGGAAAAAAAAGTCATAGTATAGTATGTCGAAAAAAGAGTCATAGTATAGTATTTCGAAAAATTTTGCAAAAAAAAGTCATAGTCAGGTATGTTGTAAAGTTTTGTAAAAAAAAGTCATAGAATAGTATGTCGAAAAATTTCATGAAAAAAAGTCATAGTATAGTATGTTGAAAAATTTGATCGAAAAAAAGTCATAGTATAGTATGTCGAAAACTTTCATGAAAAAAGTCATTGTATAGTATGTCGAAACATTTTGTAAAAAAAAGTCATGTTATAGTATGTTTAAAGATTTTGCAAAAAAAAGTCATAGTACAGTATTTGTAAAAATTTTACAAAAAAAGTCATAGTATAGTATGTCGAAAAATTTTGCAAAAAAAAGTCATATTATAGTATTTGTAAAAATTTTGCAAATAAAAGTCACAGTATAGTATGTCGAAAAATTTTGCAAAAAAAAGTCATAGTCAGGTATGTTGAAAAATGTTGTAAAAAAAAGTCATAGAATAGTATGTCAAAAAATTCCATGAAAAAAAGTCATAGTATAGTATGTTGAAAAATCTGATAGAAAAAAAGTCATAGTATAGTATGTCGAAAAATTTCATGAAAAAAAGTCATAGTATAGTATGTTGAAAAATTTGATCGAAAAAAAGTCATAGTATAGTATGTCGAAAAATTTCATGAAAAAAAGTCATAGTATAGTATGTTGAAAAATTTCATGAAAAAAGTCATAGTATAGTACGTCGAAAAAATTTGTAAAAAAAAGTCATGTTATAGTATGTTTAAAGATTTTGCAAAAAAAAGTCATAGTATAGTATGTCGAAAAGTTTTGCAAAAAAAGTCATAGTATAATATTTGTAAAAATTTTGCAAAAAAAAGACATAGTATAGTATGTCGAAAAATTTTGCAAAAAAAAAGTCACAGTCAGGTATGTTGAAAAATTTTGTAAAAAAAAGTCATAGAATAGTATGTCAAAAAATTTCATGAAAAAAATTCATAGTATAGTATGTTGAAAAATTTGATAGAAAAAAAGTCATAATATAGTATGTCGAAAAATGTCATGAAAAAAGTCATAGTATAGTATGTCGAAAAATGTTGTAAAAAAAAGTCATGTTATAGTATGTTTAAAGATGTTGCAAAAAAAAGTCATAGTATAGTATTTGTAAAAATTTTACAATAAAAAGTCATAGTATAGTATGTCGAAAAAATTTGCAAAAAAAAGTGATAGTATAGTATGTCGAAAAAAGAGTCATAGTATAGTATGTCGAAAAATTGTGGAGAAAAAAAGTCATAGTATAGTATGTCAAAAAAAAGTCATAGAATAGTATGTCAAATTCATAGTATAGTGTCGAAAAATTTTGCACAAGAAAAATATCGGAAAAAAAATCATAGTATAGTATGGGGAAAATTTCGTAAAAAAAGGTATAGTATAGTATGCCGAAAAATTTTGGAAAAAAAAGTCATAGTATAGTATGTCGAAAAAAGAGTCATAGTATAGTATTTCGAAAAATTGTGGAGAAAAAAAGTCATAGTATAGTATGTCAAAAAAAGTCATAGAAGAGTATGTCAAAAATTCATAGTATAGTGTCGAAAAATTTTGCAAAAAAAAGTCATAGTCAGGTATTTTGAAAAGTTTTGTAAAAAAAAGTCATAGAATAGTATGTCAAAAAATGTCATGAAAAAAAGTCGTAGTATAGTATGTTGAAAAATTTGATACAAAAAAAGTCATAGTATAGTATGTCGAAAAATTTCATGAAAAAAAGTCATAGTATAGTATGTTGAAAAATTTGATCGAAAAAAAGTCATAGTATAGTATGTCGAAAAATTTCCTGAAAAAAGTCATAGTATAGTATGTCGAAACATTTTGTAAAAAAAAGTCATGTTATAGTATGTTTAAAGATTTTGCAAAAAAAAATCATAGTACAGTATTTGTAAAAATTTTACAAAAAAAGTCATAGTATAGTATGTCGAAAAATTTTGCAAAAAAAAGTCATATTATAGTATTTGTAAACATTTTGCAAATAAAAGTCATAGTATAGTATGTCGAAAAATTTTGCAAAAAAAAGTCAGTCAGGTATGTTGAAAAATGTTATAAAAAAAAGTCATAGAATAGTATGTCAAAAAATTCCATGAAAAAAAGTCATAGTATAGTATGTTGAAAAATTTGATAGAAAAAAAGTCATAGTATAGTATGTCGAAAAATTTCATGAAAAAAAGGCATAGTATAGTATGTTGAAAAATTTGATCGAAAAAAAGTCATAGTATAGTATGTCGAAAAATTTCATGAAAAAAAGTCATAGTATAGTATGTTGAAAAATTTGATCGAAAAAAAGTCATAGTATAGTATGTCGAAAAATTTCATGAAAAAAGTCATAGTATAGTACGTCGAAAAATTTTTAAAAAAAAAGTCATGTTATAGTATGTTTAAAGATTTTGCAAAAAAAAGACATAGTATAGTATGTCGAAAAATGTTGCAAAAAAAAGTCATGGTATAGTATGTCGAAAAGTTTCATGAAAAAAGTCATAGTATAGCACGTCGAAAAATTTTGTAAAAAAAAAGTCATTTTATAGTATGTTTAAAGATTTTGCAAAAAAAAGTCAGAGTATAGTATGTCGAAAAATGTTGCAAAAAAAAGTCATAGTATTGTCTGTTGAAAAATTTTACAAAAAAAGTCATAGTATAGTATGTTGAAAACTTTTGTGAAAAAAAGTCATAGTATAGTATGTCGAAAAATTTCATGAAAAAAAGTCATAGTATAGTATGTTGAAAAATTTGATAGAAAAAAAGTCATAATATAGTATGTCAAAAAATTTCATGATAAAAGTCATAGTATAGTATGTCGAAAAATGTTGTAAAAAAAAGTCATGTTATAGTATGTTTAAAGATGTTGCAAAAAAAAGTCATAGTATAGTATTTGTAAAAATTTTACAATAAAAAGTCATAGTATAGTATGTCGAAAAAATTTGCAAAAAAAAGTCATAGTATAGTATGTCGAAAAAAGAGTCATAGTATAGTATGTCGAAAAATTGTGGAGAAAAAAAGTCATAGTATAGTATGTCAAAAAAAAGTCATAGAATAGTATGTCAAATTCATAGTATAGTGTCGAAAAATTTTGCACAAGAAAAATTTCGTAAAAAAAATCATAGTATAGTATGTCGAAAAATTTGATCGAAAAAAAGTCATAGTATAGTATGTCGAAAAATTTCATGAAAAAAGTCATAGTATAGTATGTCGAAAAATTTTGTAAAAAAGTCATGTTATAGTATGTTTAAAGATTTTGCAAAAAAAAATCATAGTATAGTATGGGGAAAATTTCTTAAAAAAAGGCCTAGTATAGTATGCCGAAAAATTTTGGAAAAAAAAGTCATAGTATAGTATGTCGAAAAAAGAGTCATAGTATAGTATTTCGAAAAATTGTGGAGAAAAAAAGTCATAGTATAGTATGTCAAAAAAAAGTCATAGAATAGTATGTCAAAAATTCATAGTATAGTGTCGAAAAATTTTGCAAAAAAAAGTCATAGTCAGGTATGTTGAAAAGTTTTGTAAAAAAAAGTCATAGAATAGTATGTCGAAAAATTTCATGAAAAAAAGTCATAGTATAGTATGTTGAAAAATTTGATCGAAAAAAAGTCATAGTATAGTATGTCGAAAACTTTCATGAAAAAAGTCATTGTATAGTATGTCGAAACATTTTGTAAAAAAAAGTCATGTTATAGTATGTTTAAAGATTTTGCAAAAAAAAGTCATAGTACAGTATTTGTAAAAATTTTACAAAAGAAGTCATAGTATAGTATGTCGAAAAATTTTGCAAAAAAAAGTCATATTATAGTATTTGTAAAAATTTTGCAAATAAAAGTCACAGTATAGTATGTCGAAAAATTTTGCAAAAAAAAGTCAGTCAGGTATGTTGAAAAATGTTGTAAAAAAAAGTCATAGAATAGTATGTCAAAAAATTCCATGAAAAAAAGTCATAGTATAGTATGTTGAAAAATTTGATAGAAAAAAAGTCATAGTATAGTATGTCGAAAAATTTCATGAAAAAAAGTCATAGTATAGTATGTTGAAAAATTTGATCGAAAAAAAGTCATAGTATAGTATGTCGAAAAATTTCATGAAAAAAAGTCATAGTATAGTATGTTGAAAAATTTCATGAAAAAAGTCATAGTATAGTACGTCGAAAAAATTTGTAAAAAAAAGTCATGTTATAGTATGTTTAAAGATTTTGCAAAAAAAAGTCATAGTATAGTATGTCGAAAAGTTTTGCAAAAAAAGTCATAGTATAATATTTGTAAAAATTTTGCAAAAAAAAGTCAAAGTATAGTATGTCGAAAAATTTTGCAAAAAAAAAGTCACAGTCAGGTATGTTGAAAAATGTTGTAAAAAAAAGTCATAGAATAGTATGTCAAAAAATTTCATGAAAAAAATTCATAGTATAGTATGTTGAAAAATTTGATAGAAAAAAAGTCATAATATAGTATGTCGAAAAATTTCATGAAAAAAGTCATAGTATAGTATGTCGAAAAATGTTGTAAAAAAAAGTCATGTTATAGTATGTTTAAAGATGTTGCAAAAAAAAGTCATAGTATAGTATTTGTAAAAATTTTACAATAAAAAGTCATAGTATAGTATGTCGAAAAAATTTGCAAAAAAAAGTGATAGTATAGTATGTCGAAAAAAGAGTCATAGTATAGTATGTCGAAAAATTGTGGAGAAAAAAAGTCATAGTATAGTATGTCAAAAAAAAGTCATAGAATAGTATGTCAAATTCATAGTATAGTGTCGAAAAATTTTGGACAAGAAAAATTTCGGAAAAAAAATCATAGTATAGTATGGGGAAAATTTCGTAAAAAAAGGTATAGTATAGTATGCCGAAAAATTTTGGAAAAAAAAGTCATAGTATAGTATGTCGAAAAAAGAGTCATAGTATGGTATTTCGAAAAATTGTGGAGAAAAAAAGTCATAGTATAGTATGTCAAAAAAAGTCATAGAAGAGTATGTCAAAAATTCATAGTATAGTGTCGAAAAATTTTGCAAAAAAAAGTCATAGTCAGGTATTTTGAAAAGTTTTGTAAAAAAAAGTCATAGAATAGTATGTCAAAAAATGTCATGAAAAAAAGTCGTAGTATAGTATGTTGAAAAATTTGATACAAAAAAAGTCATAGTATAGTATGTCGAAAAATTTCATGAAAAAAAGTCATAGTATAGTATGTTGAAAAATTTGATCGAAAAAAAGTCATAGTATAGTATGTCGAAAAATTTCCTGAAAAAAGTCATAGTATAGTATGTCGAAACATTTTGTAAAAAAAAGTCATGTTATAGTATGTTTAAAGATTTTGCAAAAAAAAGTCATAGTACAGTATTTGTAAAAATTTTACAAAAAAAGTCATAGTATAGTATTTCGAAAAATTTTGCAAAAAAAAGTCATATTATAGTATTTGTAAACATTTTGCAAATAAAAGTCATAGTATAGTATGTCGAAAAATTTTGCAAAAAAAAGTCATAGTCAGGTATGTTGAAAAATGTTGTAAAAAAAAGTCATAGAATAGTATGTCAAAAAATTCCATGAAAAAAAGTCATAGTATAGTATGTTGAAAAATTTGATAGAAAAAAGTCATAGTATAGTATGTCGAAAAATTTCATGAAAAAAAGTCATAGTATAGTATGTTGAAAAATTTGATCGAAAAAAAGTCATAGTATAGTATGTCGAAAAATTTCATGAAAAAAAGTCATGGTATAGTATGTTGAAAAATTTGATCGAAAAAAAGTCATAGTATAGTATGTCGAAAAATTTCATGAAAAAAGTCATAGTATAGTACGTCGAAAAATTTTGTAAAAAAAAGTCATGTTATAGTATGTTTAAAGATTTTGCAAAAAAAAGTCATAGTATAGTATGTCGAAAAATGTTGCAAAAAAAAGTCATGGTATAGTATGTCGAAAAATTTCATGAAAAAAGTCATAGTATAGCACGTCGAAAAAAATTTTTAAAAAAAATGTCATTTTATAGTATGTTTAAAGATTTTGCAAAAAAAAGTCAGAGTATAGTATGTCGAAAAATGTTGCAAAAAAAAGTCATAGTATTGTCTGTTGAAAAATTTTACAAAAAAAGTCATAGTATAGTATGTTGAAAACTTTTGTGAAAAAAAGTCATAGTATAGTATGTCGAAAAATTTCATGAAAAAAAGTCATAGTATAGTATGTTGAAAAATTTGATAGAAAAAAAGTCATAATATAGTATGTCGAAAAATTTCATGATAAAAGTCATAGTATAGTATGTCGAAAAATGTTGTAAAAAGAAGTCATGTTATAGTATGTTTAAAGATGTTGCAAAAAAAAGTCATAGTATAGTATTTGAAAAAATTTTACAATAAAAAGTCATAGTATAGTATGTCGAAAAAATTTGCAAAAAAAAGTCATAGTATAGTATGTCGAAAAAAGAGTCATAGTATAGTATGTCGAAAAATTGTGGAGAAAAAAAGTCATAGTATAGTATGTCAAAAAAAAGTCATAGAATAGTATGTCAAATTCATAGTATAGTGTCGAAAAATTTTGCACAAGAAAAATTTCGTAAAAAAAATCATAGTATAGTATGTCGAAAAATTTGATCGAAAAAAAGTCATAGTATAGTATGTCGAAATATTTCATGAAAAAAGTCATAGTATAGTATGTCGAAAAATTTTGTAAAAAAAAGTCATGTTATAGTATGTTTAAAGATTTTGCAAAAAAAAATCATAGTATAGTATGTTGAAAATTTCGTAAAAAAAGGCCTAGTATAGTATGCCGAAAAATTTTGGAAAAAAAAGTCATAGTATAGTATGTCGAAAAAAGAGTCATAGTATAGTATTTCGAAAAATTGTGGAGAAAAAAAGTCATAGTATAGTATGTCAAAAAAAAGTCATAGAAGAGTATGTCAAAAATTCATAGTATAGTGTCGAAAAATTTGGCAAAAAAAAGTCATAGTCAGATATGTTGAAAAGTTTTGTAAAAAAAAGTCATAGAATAGTATGTCAAAAAATGTCATGAAAAAAGTCGTAGTATAGTATGTTGAAAAATTTGATAGAAAAAAAGTCATAGTATAGTATGTCGAAAAATTTCATGAAAAAAAGTCATAGTATAGTATGTTGAAAAATTTGATCGAAAAAAAGTCATAGTATAGTATGTCGAAAAATTTCATGAAAAAAGTCATAGTATAGTATGTCGAAACATGTTGTAAAAAAAAGGTCATGTTATAGTATGTTTAAAGATTTTGCAGAAAAAAGTCATAGTACAGTATTTGTAAAAATTTTACAAAAAAAGTCATAGTATAGTATGTCAAAAAAAAGTCATAAAATAGTATGTCAAATTCATAGTATAGTGTCGAAAAATTTTGCACAAGAAAAATTTCGTAAAAAAAATCATGAAAAAAGTCATAGTATAGTATGTCGAAATATTTTGTAAGAAAAAGTCATGTTATAGTACGTTTAAAGATTTTGCAAAAAAAAATCATAGTATAGTATGGGGAAAATTTCGTAAAAAAAGGCATAGTATAGTATGCCGAAAAAAGAGTCATAGTATAGTATTTCGAAAAATTGTGGAGAAAAAAATTCATAGTATAGTATGTCAAAAAAAAGTCATAGAAGAGTATGTCAAAAATTCATAGTATAGTGTCGAAAAATTTGGCAAAAAAAAGTCATAGTCAGGTATGTTGAAAAGTTTTGTAAAAAAAAGTCATAGAATAGTATGTCAAAAAATGTCATGAAAAAAAGTCGTAGTATAGTATGTTGAAAAATTTGATAGAAAAAAAAGTCATAGTATAGTATGTCGAAAAATTTCATGAAAAAAGTCATAGTATAGTATGTCGAAACATTTTGTAAAAAAAAGGTCATGTTATAGTATGTTTAAAGATTTTGCAAAAAAAAGTCATAGTACAGTATTTGTAAAAATTTTACAAAAAAAGTCATAGTATAGTATGTCGAAAAATTTTGCAAAAAAAAGTCATATTATAGTATTTGTAAACATTTTGCAAATAAAAGTCATAGTATAGTATGTCGAAAAATTTTGCAAAAAAAAGTCATAGTCAGGTATGTTGAAAGATGTTGTAAAAAAAGTCATGGAATAGTATGTCAAAAAATTCCATGAAAAAAAGTCATAGTACAGTATGTTGAAAAATTTGATAGAAAAAAAGTCATAGTATAGTATGTCGAAAAATTTCATGAAAAAAAGTCATAGTATAGTATGTTCAAAAATTTGATCAAAAAAAGTCATAGTATAGTATGTCGAAAAATTTCATGAAAAAAAGTCATAGAATAGTATGTTGAAAAATTTGATCGAAAAAAAGTCATAGTATAGTATGTCGAAAAATTTCATGAAAAAAGTCATAGTATAGTACGTCGAAAAATTTTGTAAAAAAAAGTCATGTTATAGTATGTTTAAAGATTTTGCAAAAAAAAGTCATAGTATAGTATGTCGAAAAATGTTGCAAAAAAAAGTCATGGTATAGTATGTCGAAAAATTTCATGAAAAAAGTCATAGTATAGCACGTCGAAAAATTTTGTAAAAAAAAGTCATGTTATAGTATGTTTAAAGATTTTGCAAAAAAAAGTCATAGTACAGTATTTGTAAAAGTTTTACAAAAAAAGTCATAGTATAGTATGTCGAAAAATTTTGCAAAAAAAAGTCATATTATAGTATTTGTAAACATTTTGCAAATAAAAGTCATAGTATAGTATGTCGAAAGATTTTGCAAAAAAAAGTCATAGTCAGGTATGTTGAAAAATGTTGTAAAAAAAAGTCATAGAATAGTATGTCAAAAAATTCCATGAAAAAAAGTCATAGTATAGTATGTTGAAAAATTTGATAGAAAAAAAGTCATAGTATAGTATGTCGAAAAATTTCATGAAAAAAGTCATAGTATAGTATGTTGAAAAATTTGATCGAAAAAAAGTCATAGTATAGTATGTCGAAAAATTTCATGAAAAAAAGTCATAGTATAGTATGTTGAAAAATTTGATCGAAAAAAAGTCATAGTATAGTATGTCGAAAAATTTCATCAAAAAAGTCATAGTATAGTACGTCGAAAAATTTTGTAAAAAAAAGTCATGTTATAGTATGTTTAAAGATTTTGCAAAAAAAGTCAGAGTATAGTATGTCGAAAAATGTTGCAAAAAAAAGTCATAGTATAGTATGTTGAAAACTTTTGTGAAAAAAAGTCATAGTATAGTATGTCGAAAAATTTGATAATAAAAATTTAGAGTATAGTATGTCGAAACATTTTGTAAAAAAAAGTCATGTTATAGTATGTTTAAAAATTTTGCAAAAAAAAGTCATATTATAGTATTTGTAAAAATTTTGCAAATAAAAGTCATAGTATAGTATGTCGAAAAATTTTGCAAAAAAAAGACATAGTCAGGTATGTTGAAAAATGTTGTAAAGAAAAGTCATAGAATAGTATGTCAAAAAATTCCATGAAAAAAAGTCATAGTATAGTATGTTGAAAAATTTGATAGAAAAAAAGTCATAGTATAGTATGTCAAAAAATTTCATGAAAAAAAGTCATAGTATAGTATGTTGAAAAATTTGATCGAAAAAAGTCATAGTATAGTATGTCGAAAAATTTCATGAAAAAAAGTCATAGTATAGTATGTCGAAAAATTTCATGAAAAAAAGTCATGGTATAGTATGTTGAAAAATCTGATCGAAAAAAAGTCATAGTATAGTATGTCGAAAAATTTGATCGAAAAAAAGTCATAGTATAGTATGTCGAAAAATTTCATGAAAAAAGTCATAGTATAGTACGTCGAAAAATTTTGTAAAAAAAAGTCATGTTATAGTATGTTTAAAGATTTTGCAAAAAAAAGTCATAGTATAGTATGTCGAAAAGTTTTGCAAAAAAAGTCATAGTATAGTATTTGTAAAAATTTTGCAAAAAAAAGTCATAGTCAGGTATGTTGAAAAATTTTGTAAAAAAAAGTCATAGAATAGTATGTCAAAAAATTTCATGAAAAAAAGTCATAGTATAGTATGTTGAAAAATTTGATAGAAAAAAAGTCATAATATAGTATGTCGAAAAATTTTGCAAAAAAAAAGTCACAGTCAGGTATGTTGAAAAATTTTGTAAAAAAAAGTCATAAAATAGTATTTCAAAAAATTTCATGAAAAAAGTTCATAGTATAGTATGTTGAAAAATTTGATAGAAAAAAAGTCATAATATAGTATGTCGAAAAATTTCATGAAAAAAAGTCATAGTATAGTATGTTGAAAAATTTGATCGAAAAAAGTCATAGTATAGTATGTCGAAAGATTTTGCAAAAAAAAAGTCACAGTCAGGTATGTTGAAAAATTTTGTAAAAAAAAGTCATAGAATAGTATGTCAAAAAATTTCATGAAAAAAAGTCATAGTATAGTATGTTGAAAAATTTGATAGAAAAAAAGTCATAATATAGTATGTCGAAAAATTTCATGAAAAAAAGTCATAGTATAGTATGTTGAAAAATTTGATCGAAAAAAAGTCATAGTATAGTATGTCGAAAAATTTCATGAAAAAAGTCATAGTATAGTATGTTGAAAAATTTTGTGAAAAAAAGTCATAGTATAGTATGTCAAAATATTTGTTGGAAAAAAAGGTATAGTATAGTACATCGAAAAATTGGATAATAAAAATTCAAAGTATAGTATGTCGAAAACTTTCATGAAAAAAAGTCATGGTATAGTATGTCGAAAAATTATGCAAAAAAAGAAATTTCCTAAAAAATAGTCATATTATAGTATGTCGAAAATTTTCGTCATAAAAAGTCATAGTATTAATTGTCAAAAAATGTTGTAAAAAAAAGTCATAGTATAGTATTTGTAAAAATTTTGCAAAAAAAAGACATAGTATAGTATGTCGAAAAAATTTGCAAAAAAAAGTCAGTCAGGTATGTTGAAAAATGTTTTAAAAAAATGTCATAGAATAGTATGTCGAAAAATTTCATGAAAAAAAGTCATAGTATAGTATGTTGAAAAATTTGATAGAAAAAAAGTCATAGTATAGTATGTTGAAAAATTTGATAGAAAAAAAGTCATAGTATAGTATGTTGAAAAATTTCATGAAAAAAAGTCATAGTATAGTATGTTGAAAAATTTGATCGAAAAAAAGTCATAGTATAGCATGTCGAAAAATTTCATGAAAAAAGTCATAGTATAGTATGTCGAAAAATTTTGTAAAAAAAAGTCATGTTATAGTACGTTTAAAGATGTTGCAAAAAAAAATCATAGTATAGTATGGCGAAAAATTTCGTAAAAAAAAGCATAGTATAGTATGCCGAAATATTTTGGAAAAAAAAGTCATAGTATAGTATGTCGAAAAAAGAGTCATAGTATAGTATTTCGAAAATTTGTGGAGAAAAAAAGTCATAGTATAGTATGTCAAAAAAAAGTCATAGAATAGTATGTCAAAAATTCATAGTATAGTGTCGAAAAATTTAGCAAAAAAAAGTCATAGTCAGGTATGTTGAAAGGTTTTGTAAAAAAAAGTCATAGAATAGTATGTCAAAAAATGTCATGAAAAAAAGTCATAGTATAGTATGTTGAAAAATTTGATAGAAAAAAAAGTCATAGTACAGTATGTCGAAAAATTTTGCAAAAAAAAGTCATAGTATAGTATTTGTAAAAATTTTGCAAAAAAAAGTCATAATAGTATGTCGAAAGATTTTGCAAAAAAAAAGTCACAGTCAGGTATGTTGAAAAATTTTGTAAAAAAAAGTCATAGAATAGTATGTCAAAAAATTTCATGAAAAAAAGTCATAGTATAGTATGTTGAAAAATTTGATAGAAAAAAAGTCATAGTATAGTATGTCGAAAAATTTCATGAAAAAAAGTCATAGTATAGTATGTTGAAAAATTTGATCGAAAAAAAGTCATAGTATAGTATGTCGAAAAATTTCATGAAAAAAGTCATAGTATAGTATGTTTAAAGATTTTGCAAAAAAAAATCATAGTATAGTATGGGGAAAAATTTCGTAAAAAAAGTCATAGTATAGTATGCCGAAATATTTTGAAAAAAAAAGTCATAGTATAGTATGTCGAAAAAAGAGTCATAGTATAGTATTTCGAAAATTTGTGGAGAAAAAAAGTCATAGTATAGTATGTCAAAAAAAAGTCATAGAATAGTATGTCAAAAATTCATAGTATAGTGTCGAAAAATTTAGCAAAAAAAAGTCAGTCAGGTATGTTGAAAGGTTTTGTAAAAAAAAGTCATAGAATAGTATGTCAAAAAATGTCATGAAAAAAAGTCATAGTATAGTATGTTGAAAAATTTGATAGGAAAAAAAGTCATAGTACAGTATGTCGAAAAATTTTGCAAAAAAAAGTCATAGTCAGGTATGCTGAAAATGTTTTAAAAAAATGTCATAGTATAGTTTGTCGAAAAATTTCATGAAAAAAAGTCATAGAATAGAATGTTGAAAAATTTGATAGAAAAAAAGTCATAGTATAGAATGTCGAAAAATTTCATGAAAAAAGTCATAGTATAGTATGTCGAAAAATTTTGAAAAAAAAGTCATAGTATAGTATTTGTAAAAATTTTACAAAAAAAAGTCATAGTATAGTATGTCGAAAAATTTTGCAAAAAAAAGTCAGTCAGGTATGTTGAAAAATTTTGTAAAAAAAAGTCATAGAATAGTATGTCAAAAAATTTCATGAAAAAAAGTCATAGTATAGTATGTCGAAAAAATTGATAGAAAAAAAAGTCATAGTATAGTATGTTGAAAAATTTCATGAAAAAAAGTCATAGTATAGTATGTTGAAAAATTTGATTGAAAAAAAGTCATAGTATAGTATGTCGAAAAATTTCATGAAAAAAGTCATAGTATAGTATGTTGAAACATTTTGTAAAAAAAAGTCATGTAATAGTATGTTTAAAGATTTTGCAAAAAAAAGTCATAGTATAGTATTTGTAAAAATTTTACAAAAAAAGTCATAGTGTAGTATGTCGAAAAATTTTGCAAAAAAAAGTCAGTCAGGTGTGTTGAAAAAATGTGTTAAAAAAAGTCATAGTATAGTGTCGAAAAATTTTGCAAAAGAAAATAGTCATAGTATAGTATGTCAAAAAAAGTCATAGAATAGTATGTCAAAAATTCATAGTATAGTGTCGAAAAATTTTGCACAAGAAAAATTTCGTAAAAAAAATCATAGTAAAGTATGTCGAAAAATTTCGTAAAAAAAGTCATAGTATAGTATGCCGAAATATTTTGAAAAAAAAGTCATAGTATAGTATGTCGAAAAAAGAGTCATTATATAGTATGTCGAAAAAAAGTCATTGCATAGTATGTCCAAAATTCATAGTGTAGTGTCGAAAAATTTTGCACAAGAAAAAGTTCGTAGAAAAAATCATAGTATAGTATGCCGAAAAATTTTGGAGAAAAAAAAATCGTAGTAAGACATAGTATAGTACTTCGAAAAAATGTCATAGTGTAGTATGTCGAAAAAAAAGTCATAGTATTGTATTTCGAAAAAAAAATCATAGTATAGTATGCCGAAATATTTTTGAAAAAAATAAATGTCATAAAAAATTCATAGTATAATGTGTCGAAAAATGTCATTAAAAAAAGTCTTAGTATAGTATGTCGAAAAATTAAAAAAAATAAATATTCATAGTATAGTATGTCGAAAAAAAGTCATTGCATAGTATGTCAAAAATTCATAGTAGTGTCGAAAAATTTTGCACAAGAAAAATTTCGTAAAAAAAATCATAGTAAAGTATGTCGAAAAATTTCGTAAAAAAAGTCATAGTATAGTATGCCGAAATATTTTGAAAAAAAAGTCATAGTATAGTATGTCGAAAAAAGAGTCATAGTATAGTATGACGAAAAAAAGTCATTGCATAGTATGTCCAAAATTCATAGTGTAATGTCGAAAAATTTTGCACAAGAAAAATTTCGTAAAAAAATTCATAGTATAGTATGCACGAAAAATTTTGGAGAAAAAAAAATCGTAGTAAGCAATAGTATAGTACTTCAAAAAAATGTCATAGTGTAGTATGTCGAAAAAAAAGTCATAGAATTGTATTTCGAAAAAAAATTCATAGTATAGTATGCCGAAATATTTTTTTAAAAAAAAAAAACATAAAAAATTCATAGTATAATGTGTCGAAAAATGTCATTAAAAAAAGTCATGGTATAGTAGGTCGAAAAATTTTGCAAAAATAAATTTCGTAACAAAAAAGTCTTAGTATAGTATGTCGAAAAATTTAAAAAAAAAAATATTCATAGTATCGTATGTCGAAAAAAAGTCATTGCATAGTATGTCAAAAATTCATAGTATAGTGTCGAAAAATTTTGCACAAGAAAAATTTCGTAAAAAAAATCATAGTATAGTATGCCGAAATATTTTGAAATTTTTTATTTTTTTTAAATAGTCATAGTATAGTATGTCGAAAAAAAGTAATTGTATAGTATGTCAAAAATTCATAATATAGTGTCGAAAAATCTTGCAAAAGAAAATTTCGTAAAAAAAATCATAGTATAGTAAGTCGAAAAATTTCGTATAAAAAATCATAGTACTGATTTTTACTATGATCAGTAGTACATACTGATCAGTAGTACATACTGATCATAGAACATACAATTTCGACATAGTATGTCAAAAATAGAGTCATAGTATAGTATGTCGAAAAATTGTGGAGAAAAAAAGTCATAGTATAGTATGTCAAAAAAAAGTAATAGGATAGAATGTTGAAAAAAAGTCATTGCATAGTATGTCAAAAATTCATACTATAGTGTCGAAAAATTTTGCACAAGAAAAATTTCGTAAAAAAAATCATAGAATAGTATGCTGAAATATTTTGAAAAAAAAAAAAAAAAAAATAGTCATGGTGTAGTATGTCGAAAAAAAGTAATTGTATAGTGTGTCCAAAATTCATAGTATAGTATCGAAAAATGTTGCACAAGAAAAATTTCGTAAAAAAAATCATAGTATAGTAAGTCGAAAAATTTCGTAAAAAAAATCGAAGTATAGTATGACGAAAAATTTTGGAGAAAAAAAAATCGTAGAAAGACAGTATAGTACTTCGAAAAAATGTCATAGTGTATCATGCCGAAAAAAAAGTCATAGTATTGTATTTCGAAAAAAACATCATAGAATAGTATGTCAAAAAAAGTATTATAGTAAGTTGAAAAAGTCATAGTATAGTATAGTTTAGTATGTTGCAAAAAGTGAAAATAAATCATATTGGAGTATGTAGAAAAAAGTTAGAGAATAGTATGTCGAAAATTTTGCAATAAAAAGTCATACTATGGTATGTCGAAAAAATGCTGGAAAAAAAATCATAGTATAGTATGTCGAAAAAAAGGCATACTATAGTATTTAAAAAAAAAGTCATAGTATAGTATGTCGTAAAATTTTGCAAAA
The DNA here is from genome assembly GCA_916701645.2 of Sebastolobus alascanus. Classification (NCBI taxonomy): domain Eukaryota; kingdom Metazoa; phylum Chordata; class Actinopteri; order Perciformes; family Sebastidae; genus Sebastolobus; species Sebastolobus alascanus. The sequence goes on along the minus strand of CAKAOJ020000443.1, from coordinate 275,824 downwards.
AAAAAGTCATAGTATAGTATGTCGAAAAATGTTGGAAAACAAAAGTCACAGTATAGTGTGTTGAAAAATTTTGCAAAAAAAAAGTCATAGTATAGTATGTAGTAAAAAAGTCATAGTATAGTATGTAAAAAAAAAGTCATAGTATAGCATGTCGAAAAATTTTGCAAAAAAACAATTTCTTAAAAAAAATCATAGTATAGTATGTCGAAAAATTTTGCAAAAAAAAGTCATAGTATAGTATGTCGAAAAATGTTTGAAAAAAAAAGTCACAGTATAGTATATTGAAAAATTTTGCAAAAAAAGTCATAGTATAGTATGCCGAAACATTTTGGAGAAAAAAAAGTCATAGTATAGTATGTCAAAAAATTTCGTAAAAAAAAGTCATAGTATAGTTTGGCGAAAAATTTGATAGAAAAAAAGTCACAGTACAGTATGTCGAAAACTTTCACGAAAAAAAGTCATAGTATAGTATGTCGAAAACCTTCATGAAAAAAGTGATAGTATAGTATGTCGAAATATTTCACGAAAAAAAGTAATATTATAGTACGTCGAAAACATTTGATAGAAAAAAAGTCCTAGTATAGTAAGTCGAAAAAAAGTCATAGTATAGTATGTCGAAAAAGCGTCATAGAATAGTATGTCAAAAAAAAAGACATAGTATAGTACTTCGAAAAAATGTCACAGTATAGTATGTCGAAAAAAACATCATAGAATAGTATGTCAAAAAAAGTAGTATAGTATGTTGAAAAAGTCATAAAAAAAAGTCATAGTATAGTATAGTTTAGTATGTTGCAAAAAGTGAAAAGAAATCATATTGGAGTATGTAGAAAAAAGTTAGAGAATAGTGTCGAAAATTTTGCAATAAAAAGTCATACTATGGTATGTTGAAAAAATGTTGTTAAAAAAATCATAGTATAGTATGTCGAAAAAAAGTCATAGTATAGTATGTCAAAAACAAATTCATAGTATAGTATGTCGAAACATTTTGTAAAAAAAAGTCATAGTATAGTATGTTGAAAAATTTTGCAAAAAAAAGTCATAGTATAGTATGTCAAAAAATTTTGGAAAAAAAAGTCATAGTATATAATGTCGAAAAAATTTTGCAAATAAAAAAGTCATAGTGTAATATGTTAAAAAAAGGGGGAAAAAAGTCGTAGTTTAGCATGTCGAAAAATTTAGCAAAAAAAGTCATAATATAGCATGTTGAAAAATTTTGAAAAAACAGTTATAGTATGTCGAAAAATTTTTCAAATAAAATTTCATGAGAGTCATAGTATAGTTTGTTGAAAAAATTTGATAGAAAAAAAGTCATAGTACAGTATGTCGAAAACTTTCATGAAAAAAAGTCATAGTATAGTATGTCGAAAACCTTCACGAGAAAAAGTCATAGTATAGCATGTCAAAATATTTCACGAAAAAAAGTCGTTATAGTAAGTCGAAAAATTTGATAGAAAAAAAGTCATAGTATAGTATGTCAAAAAAACGCCATAGAATAGTATGTCAAAAAAAGACATAGCATAGTATTTCGAAAAAATGTCATAGTATAGTATGTCAAAAAAAATCATAGTATTGTATTTCGAAAAAAACATCATAGAATAGTATGTCAAAAAAAGTAGTATAGTAAGTTGAAAAAGTCATAGAATAGTATAGTTTAGTATGTTGCAAAAAGTGAAAAGAAATCAGAAATGTACAAATCGTGGAAGCAAACAATATAAACAATATCTTATATATAAAACATAGCAGGCATAATAAATATTACATATAAACAAAACAAAAAAACTAAAAGTAAACAGAATTAACCTATTTGGTTTGGGCGATGTTTGGAATAAGGTTATAAATCACTGATCTGAAAAGCTGACCATCAATGTGAATGTTAAGTAAATCTCCTGGAAAAAGCTGTGTTCAACTGATTCACTCATTTCAGAATATCCAACCCAAACCATTTTGTTCAATCTCTTATTAGTGTACACTAATAACAAACACAGGCATTACTCAAGTGTAGACTTCTCTTTTTGTTTTTCCTTTTGTTGAAAAGTTAGAGAATAGTATGTCGAAAAAAGTTAGAGAATAGTGTCGAAAAAAGACTAGAGGAAAGTCATATTATACGTTTTTTAAAAGTCATAGTATACTACGTAAAAAAAAGTCATAGTATTGTATCTCGAAAAAACGTCATAGTGTAGTATGTTGAAAAAAAGTCATATTATAGTATGTTGAAAAAAAAGTTAGTACAGTATGTTGTAAAAAAGTCACAGTATAGTATGTCGAAAAAAGACTAGAGAAAAGTCCCAGTATAAGTTTTTAAAAAGTCATAGTATAGTATGTTGAAGAAAGAGTAAAAAAGAAGTCATTATAAAGTTTGTGGAAAAAACGCCATAGTATATAGTATGTTGAAAAAAAGTTATAGTATAGTATAATATAGAAAAAAAAGTCATAGTATAGTATGTTGAAAAAAAATCATATTATGTGGAAAACAAGTCATAGTATAGTATGTTGAAAAAAGTCATATTATAGTATGTTGAAAAAAAGTCAGTACAGTATGTTGGAAAAAAGTCATAGTATAGTATGTCGAAAAAAGACTAGAAATGTGACAGTATAATAAGTTTTTAAAAAGTCATAGTATAGTACATCGAAAAAAAGTCATAGGATTGGATTTCGAAAAAACATCATAGTAAGGCATCTCGAAAAAAAGTAGTACAGTACAGTCGAAAGTCATAAAAAAGTCATAGTATAGTATGTCGAAAAAAAGTTATAGAATACTGTCGAAAAAAGTCATAGTATAGCATGTCCAAAAAAGACTAGCGAAAAGTCACAGTAATGGTTTTTAAAAAGGCATAGTATAGTACGTCGAAAAAAACACAGTATTGTATTTAAAAAAAACATGTTTAGTATGTTGAAAAAACGTCATAAAAAGGTGTTAGTATTGTATGTCAAAAAAAGAGTAGAAAAAGTCACTGTATAGTAAGTATAAAAAAGTCGTAGTATAGTACGTCGCAAAGAAAGTCATAGTATTGTATGTCAAAAATAGTCATAGTATAGTATTTTGAAAAAAAGTCATAGTATAGTATGTTGAAAAAAGAAGTCAGTATAGTATGTTGGAAAAAAAGTCAAAAGTAAATATATCAGTTGTTTGAAAACTGTTATGCTCATTTTACAGAGATCATAAAATGCAGCATAATAACAAAACAATGGAGAGCTGATGCAGCTCTACCACACATCATGTCTCAGTTGTTAAATGCCTGTTGCCATGACTCCTCTCGTCTCTCCCTCTCCTCCTGCGTCCTAAGACGTGAGGTAGAGGAGGCGAGATAAGGAACTGAGGATGTGCAAACCGGGAAACGAGAAAGGCCTTTGGTGTCTGAATTACAGTTTCCGGTACTGTTATATAGACATTATTGAAGGAAAGAAAAACATTAATATAACAGGCAGCTGATTCCTCTGAAACCTTTGAGCGGCAGTGTATTTTGTAACTACATCCTGTCAACTGTTTGCTACTCAAGTAGGTGGAAGGTGGTCCCAAAACCTTAAGTACTTGAAAGTGATGCAGAGCTCTCTATCTAGACCTGGTATTAGTGTGAATAATTTCTACACCCATCCAAGACAAAACATCATATTCCATAAAAATGTTTGTCTTGCTGTCAAAGTAAATTATATATATAGCGTATGAAGTCACATGTGTAACAAAGGTATGAACATCTAAAAACACCGGTGTTCACCGTCTTCCAAACATCAGAGGTAACAAAAAACTAAGTGATAAACATTCAGCCGGTTCCCAAAATGTTTATTTGGTGCCCTACACATGACTTGCGTACTAAATAAAAGGGGATTCCCAGTTGACTTCACCAACCTCATGCTGCATCAACGACCTTCACCGTCTGCACATCATCTGCCAACTTTACTGCTAGAGGTCAGCTCTCATCTGTGATGTCATAGCAATGAACACAACGAATAAACCTTCCATCAAAATTAAAGTCCAGTGTAGGATAAATACTGACACAGCATTTCTGAGATAAAAGCACAAATCTTGGATGGTTCACGATAGCTACTCAGCAGCTTACTATCGTTAATAAACTTTACATTCTCCAGCATAAACATTTAGTAGCTGATGACATTTTATGAACATGTCTCCGCCGACCTTTAAAGTCCTCGGGTGGTTTTAAGTTAACACAATGGAACAACATCTGACTGCTGAAATTCTGTCTCCCTTTAAAGTGATAGTCCGGGTGTTTTGAAGTGGGTTTGTATGTGGTACTGTCCATAGTCAGTGTATTACCTACAGTAGACGGAGTTTGGAGAAACAGACAGGAGTACCAGCACGGGAGCAAAGCAATGTACTGCTGTGGACGGGGGCAGCAGTAAGACATATTTTAGACACCTAAAAAAACATAAAATATCAGTTTAAATGCACGCTATATCTGGAATATTTCACCGCTTTGAGACGGCCCTCTCCGACAGGGAACTGAAGCAGTTATCTCGGCAGCGGTACACCAGCAACTCCCGTGTTCTGCGAGGTAAAATTACTGTTTTTGTCAAAGGAGTCTGGTGGCTTTGAAGAGAGCATAGATAACAGCTTGAGTTACATCGCTTTGCTCCTGTGCTGGTACTATTGTCTGTTTCTACTAACTCCATCTACTGTAGGTAATACACTGACTATGGAGAAGTACTTCATACAACCCCACTTCAAAACATTCGAACTATCCCTCTAAGGATCATACTGTTGTTTTGAGCCGGTTTTAGCCCATGTACTTCAAGTTGAACACCTATTAATAAAGTGTGGCGTTCAGTTTACCGAAACAAACATACATACGCTTCTTTAAATTTCTCTAATGTTTCACCTAGCAACAAGTCGTCTGTTAATTTCAGTGCTGTATAAAAATCAAGTTGCGCAGATTGCTTTGAAAAGTCGGGATGTTGTGTTCAAGGGAGTCTCAGACGCGAGTCAGCTACCCAACAGCACTTCTTTCATTATTTTTGTGAGGGCAGTGGGAAAAAAATGTGACGCGTAAAAGAAACATTGGGTTTGTGCAGCCACAGAGGAAGAAGTAAACATCTCCTGCCTCATTTTTTTACACATTTTAAAAACAAAAAACCATGTGCACATTTACAACTACAGTATTAGTTAAACGTTCTACCAGTATTACCGCAACTCTTTACTTTAAATCACCCTATTTATAAGCAGTATAGAAACTTAAATGATTTGTAATACATTATGATGCATTTGTAAGCAGATGTGTAGATTAATGTATTTGTCAATAACTATAACTCCTCCACCCAAAAGTATTGGCTGCTCTATAAACAGATAATGAATGACAATATAGTAAAATGTCTTAATAGAAGTTACAATTCTTGACAAATGCTGTACATTAATACACACTTAAAATGTCCTTCTGCTTACAACTACATCACAATGTGTTACAACCCAATTATTGAATGTTTATATGCTGCTTATAAATGCTAAACGGGGACTTGAAGTGTCACCAGTATTGCTATAAGTAATAATAATAATAAATATTCAGCGTTTTGACATGTTTATAAATCTCCAAAAAGATGCTTTTTTTTTTTTTAATCTTAAGTCTACAACAAAGATGAAATGAATACATGTCAACAAAATGATCATTTCCATTTATACAATTTGATACAAGAGCTAATTTTAGGTGCCTGTTCAGCTGTTAATGGTCAATACACATTTGATTTCTTGCGGAGAGTTAGACGAAAACATAGATACCACTTTATACATACATCGATCAGCCATAACATTAGGTCAGCACGAGCACCCTGACCGGTCCCCATACACAACAAACTGAGATGCTCTGTGTGTTCTGACACCTTTCTATCAGAACCAGCATTAACTTTTTCAGCAGTTTGAGCTCCAGTAGCTCTTCTATTGGATGGGACAACACGGGCCAGCCTTCGCTCCCCACGTGCATCAATGAGCCTCGGGTCTGACCCGGTTTTCCTTCCTTGGACCACTTTGGTCGGTCCTGACCACTGCAGACCGGGAACATCCCACAAGAGCTGCAGTTCTGGAGATGCTCTGACCCAGTCGTCTAGCCAGCACTATTTGGTCCTTGTCAAAGTCGCTCACATCCTTACGCTGGCCCATTGTTTCTGCTTCCAACACAAAGTTCAAAATGTTCACTTGCTGCCTAATATATCCCCCCCCCCACTGCCAGGTGCCATTGTAACGAGATAATCCATGTTATTCACTTCACCTGTCAGTGGTCTTAATGTTATGGCTGATCGATGTATATCTGTATGATAAATATGATGCTACAATGAGAAGCCTTTAGTTTAGCATAAAGACTGGAAACAGCTAGCCTGACTTTGTACTAAACTAACTGAATCTGCAAACCAGCACCACTAATCACTAATTGACTAACTAATTAACACCTATTATCTTTGTGTATGTAAACATGTCTATTAAATGACCATTTTTTTTGTCTGGCCGCAGTAGCTTTTCAGAGTCTCTCTGGTTGCCTGGCAACATCATGGTGACAAGACTCTTGTCGGTTTGACACGGCATGTCTCTGTGGAATAAACAAAGATAAATGTGTTTGAGCTTTAAAAAAGGTGTTGGTAGGTGGGTTCTTGTTTACGGTCTTCCTGCTAAACTCAGCTAACTGACTGTAGCTTCACATTTAATGAACAGACATGAGTGATGTAGGATTTACCACGTCAGCAAGAACGCAAATAAGCATATTTCCCGAAATGCAGAACTAGTCCTTTAAATCTGAACTTCATACAAGTACAGAAAAGCCCCATCCTGGGAGACTTCAAAAATAACGTGCTCCCAACTACAAAACGACTGTGCTGTTACTGTGGTACTCTCTTTAATGACGGCTGCTTATGGGATGTCCTGGTATTGTGCATGTTGGCTCATTAGAATAGCTTATGGGGACACTTACTGGAACTGAGCCACCATTAATGTTACCTAGGACATGTCAAAATGTGTGCCGTGAAAAAGGTTAATTATAAAAAATTTAAAAAAGCTTTGAAAAATAACTGGCGGTAATATAAGCACCTATGGTTTGAAGTAAACGGGCTAAAACGTGGGCAGGATGATTCATCCCTGTGGGTTCCCTCATACTGCATGCTTTGTACTTCCATCAAATGAGGACTCGGTCATTTGTTTTGACAACCTTTACCAGACTTGACCCAAATGTGCAGGAAAAGTAAGACCATTATCGGCAGAGAGCTTGCTGTTCAGAAAGAGAAAAAGAGATGCATTAATATCAACAGTACAGAACAAGACACAGTAGATATTTGTAACTCAAACATAATGAAAATATCATTTATTTGTCCAACATCAAGGTCATTTGCCTCAAACAATATGTATTCAAAGTTATATACACATTTACATTTAGTTACACAAAACTGGCAATTTCACCACTTAAATCAGATAATTTTTGGATGTATTTAATTAATACATTCCAGTGTGTCAATAAATACAAGACATACTTAGGAGACTATTAAGCCTCTGATCGCATCACCTCATGAATAATGGAGCAGCTGTAGTCAAGCCCCCCAAAAAATGTTGCATGAGCTATACTGACAAGAGCTAGATGTTGTAAAGTATTGGTAAAATATAATCATGTATACCATTTGTTACCGATACTACCTTTAAAAAAATACCAGGCCACGTTGGCAGCAGCTTGTCCAGCCTCTTCACCTTCCACCAGCAGAATCCACTTTAGCATAAAGAAAAATAGGTGGCGCTAAATGAAAGCATTCTTTTGTACAATGGTGCTGGTTCACAAAGAGATCAATTCTTACCAAAAGAAAGTATATACAGTCTCTAATTTTTTTTTTTTTTTTTTAGCATTTCCAATTTGACAGCTGATTCAAGATCTCTCTTTGTGGAGCTTCACCTTATTCTCAACATCTTAGCATTCAGGATAATTTGATTTAACTCTTAGTTAGATGTAAATTAACATAAAATAATTTCCTATAACAACAACTGTAAACAAAAGAAATTATAAAAGTACTCAAAATCTACTAACTGGGAACAGGAACTGTATCAAAATAGAACTACTAAGGTCGCTGCTGAACGCCTTAAGCCTGTGAAAAATAACTACAAAAAGAAGTCTTTTCTTGTCTGATCCTTACCATGGAGTCAAGGAGGTAAAGGTGTTCAGAAAGCCAATCATCCCGCATGGTGGACCAACCATTACCTAGAAGAAACTGTCAACAAGGTTTAGCAGTAACGTGTACTCAAGCCATCATTACACAAAAACACATGCACATTCAGCAGTTCTTAGGTAATCTTAACTAATTCAACAGTGTTCATCCCCCCTCAAGAAGTTCAGTACAGAGCCATATCAAGTTCAGTCTCAATATCTGAAAACAGAGATAAGTACTTGACCCTACATTTTGAGCGATGTGCTTGCACTCTCTGCACACTTGGTGCAGAACTCCACTGACACGTGGTTCTTGTCCACATGCAGACACACGCCACCAGCTGTCTCTTTCTCCTCCACTTTCACACGCTTCCTGGGTAAGGCGTAGTCGTGGTCGTTCGAGTCGGGCCCCTGGAAAAGCGAGGAAGATAATTTCATCCCATTCACACCGCTCAGCCTGGACAAGAGCTGGGCTAACATGCTCTCATTGGCCAGCACAGCTCTCAAGTACCTGGTCTCATCCTCCAACTCTTCCACCCTCTTGGTCAGCTGAGAATTTTCCTGTCGGAGCACGCCGTTTTCTGTCGACAGGACGCCAGCTTTCTTCTCCAAGCTGGTGACATATTCTTTCTTCCGGAGACGATTCAACCTGGCAGCGATGGCGTTTTTGTTGATCATGTGGCTTGACTGGTTTTGCCTGTTCTTAATCTTCGTGTCAGATGACGTTCTCTCTGGAGATGAGGCTGTTGAAGCTTCAATCTCCGAATCTTGGTCTTTGGCACTGCACACACCAAAATCAGCCAACTCAAAATCGAAGAGCGAGGAGTCAGTGCCTCTTTCCATTGTCCATTTTAAATCTTCAATTCCAAACAGGTCATCTAGCTCTATTCCAGCAGAGTCCATATCATCAGATGGGAACCCCTCAGATGGACTTGGGAGCTCTTCCACAGTTTCCACCACTTCAACCTCCAGAGACTGAACCTCTGTGGTGTGCATAGCACGTCCTCTTCTTCTGGTGATCATTGTGGTTTGACGGTGGGACCACAACGAAGCCGTCCAGAAGATATCTTATGATTCCTCACCTGTGGAGACAACAACATTATACTGTTAGTGTGTAATCTTATTAAAAACTTGAGTGATTGCCTCCATTTAATAACGGACTAAGCAAGAAGCTATTTTCACTAATGGACTTTGGACAGCTTTATAGCTCAGCGTGGACTGAGTGCATTTACCTTACTTACACACTTAATGGACTTAACGATTACGTTAGCAACACTTCTGGCTCTGTTGAACTGGCTAAATTTCCTTCGGGATTAATAAAGTATCTATCTATCTATCTGTAACGTGTTAGGTAGGCACAGTTAGTGTAAAGTTTTCAATGCACTAAAACGTGCAAAGTCCAGCTGATTAACGTGACTGAATATCTGTTCAGTCTGCTCCTCCATTTTCTTACAGGTGCAGAACTAGCTGAAGGTGTGTGTGTTAGCTAAACGTATCACCAACGTAACTGACTTGTTGCTGAAGCCAGGCCTAATAGCGTTACCCAACGTTAGCACTATACGACGCTTTACAACGATTGCTCTATAATGCACACATAGTTTACACCTCACTAGACATAATCTCCCCACTGTTACAATACTTAGTTTATTAGCGCAGTCGACATGGAATGATATATGATATTCGTCACGTTAAGCGTGCTAACATTAGCTTGCTCACAAGGCCTCTGTTGTCCTAAAGTTAGCTGGGTGCTGACGTTAGCTGGATGCTACCGTTAGCTGGATGCTACCGTTAGCTGGATGCTAACTAAAGCCATGCGGCTCTAACCACCAGATCTAATAAATGACGCAGCAGATTTTAACGGCTCTTCTTCAACCGACAACTTACCGTCCTGTTTGAAAAATAACTGCAATAATTAACTACTGCAGCGGAGTCACTGGACGTCGCGCCGCTGGTTACTGGATGCTCGCTCAGCCGCTCACAGCCTGGAGAGGAAAAAGACAATAATGGCGCCTTCGAACCGGAACCAACGGCAGTCAGACCGACGTCGAACCAGCGAAGACACTTCCGGACTCACTCTTCAAAATAAAAGTCCTACTGAACTTTGCTCAGTGAGTGGACAACAACTGCATTTCAATATAATAATATTATATACATAAAATGATTTGGCTTAAAAGAATATCCTCCTTTTTTTATTTTTAAAGATACTGATTTTAAAACATATTTGACCATGATTGAAAACTTAAAACTCAAAAATTCTAAATTGAGCAAAACTATTAAATTGTTTAGACATTTCAAATTTATTCCAATTGTTTAGCAGACCCCAAATGTTTCTTGTTTGTTTTTGTTTTTATTCCTCTTTTTCCTTTCTTTACAGTTTATTTGTTGTACAATTTACAATTTATTTTTATATTATTTTTATACTGCAAGATATGTTTGCAGAACTGTAATGAAACATCTGAACATGTGATTATATTGTATTGAACTTTTGAAATAAAAAAAATGCATTTCAATATGACGGAGTCAAAATTACCTGTTTATATCAACACTTCTCCGACACATTCTCAAAAGAAATTAGCTTCATAAAAGTAGTATTTTTACATGACTGTTGTGCTGCATTACATTTTATACAGGTGTATTTTTTTCTGATCACTGTAAATATGCTAGGATTCTACCGTTAAATTGTGCTTTATGATTGTATTTTTTTTTTTTTAATGTGTAGTTATTTAAAGGTCCCATACTGTAAAAAGTGAGATTTTCTTTCACATTATAAAGCAGGTTTAAGTGCTATAGAAATATTGTTAAACTATCAAAACGCTCCATATACGGAGAAACACACACAGCCCGTATTCAGAAATTGTGCTTTTGAAACAAGCCGTTAGGATTTCTGTCCATTTGTGATGTCACAAATATACAATATTTAGACCATTACACGGTTTTAAACACAAACATTCTAAATGTGTCCCAGTTAATTCCTGTTGCAGTAAATTTAAATAACATCAGCTGACAGGAAGTAAACATGGACCCACACCGTTGCCTAGCAACGCAATTCCGTTGAAATGCGCTTAAACGGAGCGTTTCAGGCAGAGGGTAAATACAGGTATATTCAGGCAGACAGTATGAGAAAAATAAAGGGTTTCTTTTTTTAACATTACAGCATGTAAACATGTTCTAGTAGAAACATAAAATATAAGTATGAACCTGAAAATGAGCATGATATTGGACCTTTAATGTATTTGTCCTAATGCTGCTAAGTTGGCTGAAAGTGTATCTATTTTTATTTTTGTATTTATATTTTTACCCTGATAAGTTCTCTTTTACCATTCGTGTGAACTCTGTAAATGTGGATTACTGCTGAAATTGGCAAAGCAGGCAGTAACAGAACACAACTGGTTTCCTTCACGGGGTAATACTAACACTTGTGTTTTTTGACCACAGTGCTGCTTTGAGTATGAACACCGGTGAACAGTGTCTGCTAATGCTACAATTAGCCATTCTCCATGTTAGACTTCCTTTCAAACCAATATGCTGCAATTCAGCTCCATAAACCTAATACTCAAAAAGAACACAGTCATATTCCTTCAGTAGAATTTTTTTATTGAACATAAGTGCGCAAAAGAAAACGTATTACACAAAACCACCTTGTGCTTACAACAATATCCCCTCTGTCGGAGATTTCAACTGAAAGGCATCTACTCCAAAACCCTTTGTAGGGACTGTATTAACAGTGCACTTGCATGACAGGTGGAAGAAGTAAAAAAAAACTCACTGTACACCACCATAATGAATTAACCATATCCACATTCTACCTCACATTCTTCCTTATCATGTGCAGTATATGATATTTACTACTTTGTCACTGGCTCCACTTTTGTCTCCACCTATTGAAAATATTGTGGACACAGCATACACCATTATTATTTTTTTTTCACAAACAATTTACATTAGGGCTGCAACTAACAATTGTTTTCTATATCAATTAAACTTCTGATTATTTTGTTTTTATTAATTTTTGAATCGTTTTGTCTAAAAAAAAAAAAGGTAAATAACAAGTCATTTGAAGAGGTCACCTTGAGCTTTGGTAAATTCTAATGGGCATTTTTCACTAGTTTCTGACATTTCCTCAACTGAGAACATAGTTTGTAATAAAAATAACTATTAGTTGCAATCCTTAATGATATAAAACAGAAAAGCAGCAAATCCTCAAATTTAAGCAGATGGAACCAGGGAATGTTTGGCACTCTTGCCTGATAAATGGCTCAGATAAATGACTTTTATGTCATTGATTAATCAACTGCTTTACATATTTGTTTTATCCTGCAACAAACTCTGTTTAGCACTGAAGTTTACATATTTTAAACATTTTGTTTCTTTTTTTTCCCAATGTCAAAACAAAACATAGCATAAGTTCAACAATGTGCCAGCAGCTAAAGGACTACTTTTTCATTACAACAACTCAAAAAAGTTGCAGTCCAGATTTCAGCTTATTAAGATCACTGTGGTTCCAAAGGCCATCTGCTGTTCTCACTGGTGCCAAGACTCCTTGTACAGTGTGTGTTGTGTTGCTCTCTAACTCCACCGGCTGGTCAAAGACAGTCATTGTTGAGTAGTTTTCCACCATGAGGCGTGAAGGGTCATCTGGCTGTGCAGGGACTTTACCAAGAGAATAGTTCTTCCACAAAACATTATCGTTGCACACCTGCCATGGAGAACCTCTGAGCAATTTTGCTTTTTCAGCCTGAACATCTGCCCATCTGTACTCCTGGGAGGACTCGCTCCTCCCCACATCAGCTGTGGGACGCCAAGGATGGCTGTGGCGCCGTGAATGCTGCAGCTTCTCGTGCAAACTCTCCAGTGTGTATATGGGCTGCTGTTTCTGCTCTGGAGAAGTATTAGATTCTGAGTGTGCGAACTGTGTGTAGATGGAGCAGAGCTGGAGCAGCCTCTGACGGGTTTCCAGAGGGAGAGGATGCTCCATGTCATCCAGGATCAACTTGAGCAAGTGAGGCGTGCTGATACAGGGAGCATCCAGGCATGCTGAGAGCAGCTGCTGCCACCTCAGCTGGATGCGGTTTACAAAGACCCTGTCCTTCATTCTGGCCTTCCTCTGTCCCTTTGTTTCAAAATGGTATTCATATTTGTTGCTGTTACAGAGGATGATTTCTGAAATCCAAGCAGAAATGTAGAAAGCCCTGTGATTATTCTGCTCTTTGGAGAGCAGCTTCAGTTCAACAAACAGCTTCTCCAGAAGGAGGTGAATTAAGGATGGCGAGTTGAGCATCTTCAGGAGCGGCAGCCAAAAACGCAGGAAGGTTTGAGCGACTCTGGGTTCAGTGGGACTGGCGTTGTCAGATGTGTCACAGCCTAATGTTTCCTGTTGTTCAACGGTGGGAACTAGAAATCCATCTTCCAACAACACATCAATCAGCAGGTTACTTGACTGCAAAGCAAACTGCTTGATCTCACCTAGTATCCAGCTCATGTCTGCAAAGGGGGCTGGCCACAGGTTCTTCTCTTTGTCTTCAGGAAGCCCATCAAAAGCCTGATACTGCTCCTTTTCAAAAGATATCAGAAGCTCCCGCGCATTCTTGTAGGCTTCCATTTCTTTTTGCCTTGCAACGAGCTCATCCTCTTGGCGTTTTAGGTCAACGTCTTCATCCTCTCCGTCCGACTCTGATTCCCAGTCCTCACTAGGCCCTCCTCCCAACTGCCTGGACCAGTATTCCTGCTGAAGCCACTCCAGAACCACCTTACATCCCTTTCTACACCATTTTAAGGAAGGAGGCTTCCTGTGGGTGAAATCATGCCTCAGGTCTACGACCCACTCTGGGATGTTCAAGTTCCCAGCCAGCCGCCTCAGTGGACGGGCTATTCTCCCCTGTTGTCGCTCGGTGATCAAATTGACAAACCTCATCAGGCCCGCTCCATAAAGCAAGACCAGATCATCTCCGTCCAGCTGTCCTGACCTGTCCAGCACCTGGCACCTCACCAGGACCGCTGTGCAGTCCACTGCCACAGGAGAGCTGTTGGCATACCTGCCTTTCCAGGCTGATATCCTCTGCAGTGCATACGTCTGTAAGGCAGAATCCTTTGAGTAAAGATACTCCAGAACTTGATCCCACTCAGCTTTGTTAGCCCATGCCACCACATGGCGCTTTTTCTCTGAGCTCCTTTTCTTCATTTTAATTGTGTACGAGGCGTAGGGTCGACTTATGTTAACACCTTATACACATGACGCTCTTATACGCCGATAAATGGCCGTCCTCTGACAGCCACCCAATTAAATATATAGCTTTTTATCACAGCATGAAAGTGTTCTGGTTCAGAGCTACCGATTGTATCGCATCCCGGGAAATTATGTGTTTAAGTCTTCTTCTTTTAGGTTATAACGGTAGCTTGCATCCTTAATGTTGAACTACTGCCATCTTGTGGAGTTAGTTAACTCCTACAGTGTCCGGTATGTCCCGTGTTCCTCATCAGTCCTGTTCTCCTCAGGAAGCTAAGATAGATGTAGGCTATTTTGATTGACTTCCGTCTGCACCTGTGGAGACAATAACATTATACTGTTAGTGTGTAATCTTGGAGTTAATTAAAAACTTGAGTGATTGCCTCCATTTAATAACAGACTAAGCAAGAAGCTATACATTTTCACTAATGGACTTTAGACAACTTTGGCAACATTTCTGCAATGAAGTTGGCTCTGTTACACTCAGTAACGTGTTAGGTAGGCACAGTTAGTGTAAAGTTTTCAATGCACTAAACGTGCAAAGTTCAGTTGATTAACGTGACTGAATAAATCTTTTAGACCGTGCCATCTATTAAGTTTGCTCCTCCATTTTCTTACAGGTGCAGAAATAGCTTAAGGTGTGTGTTAGCTAAACATATTACCAACGTAACTTTTATTTTATATATATATATATATATATATATATATATATATATATATAATACTTTATTTCAAAAGTTCAATACAATATATTTGCATGTTCAGATTTTTCTTTACAATTCTGAAAAAATATTTTACAGTTTAAAAATAAATTATAAATTATACAACAAATAAACTGTAAGGAAAGGAAAAGATGAATAAAAACAAAACAAAATAAAAAACAAACAAAAAACATTTTGGGTCTGCTAAAAAATTGGAATAAATTTGAAATGTCTCAACAATTTAATAGTGTAAGTCCATTTAGAATTTTTGAGTTTTAGGTTTTCAATCATAGCTGGGTGCTAACGTTAGCTGGGTGATAAAGTTAGCATCCAGCTAACATTAGCTGGGTGCCAAAGTTAGCTGGGTGCTAACGTTAGCACCCAGCTAACGTTAGCTGGGTGCTATAGTTAGCTGGGTGCTAACGTTAGCACCCAGCTACCGTTAGCTGGGTGCTAACGGTAGCTGGGTGCTAACGTTAGCTGGGTGCTAACTAAAGCCATGCGGCTCTAACCACCAGATCAAATAAATGACGCAGCAGATTTTAACGGCTCTTCTTCAACACACAACTTACCGTCCTGTTTGAAGAATAACTGCAATAATAAACTACTGCAACGGAGTCATTGGACGACGCGCCGCTGGTTAATGGATGCTCGCAAGCCGCTCACAGCCTGGAGAGGAAAAAGACAATAATGGCGCCTTCGAACCGGAACCAACCAACTACCAGCGAAGACACTTCCGGACTAACTCTTCAAAATAAAAGTCCTACTGATCTTTGCTCAGTAAGTGGACAACAACTGCATTTCAATACGGCGGAGTCAAAATGACCTGTTTGTATCAACATTTCTCTGACACAGTCTCAAAAGAAATCAGCTTCATAAAAGTAGTATTTTTACATGACTGTTGTGTTGCATTACTATTACTATTATATATTCCTGCTGAAATTGGCAAAGCAGGCAGTAACAGAACAAACAACTGGTTTCCTTCACAGGGGAATACTACTAACACTTGTGTTTTTTTTAATACAGTGCCCATCTCGATTCCATCTTCAAGCTTTATGTGGGTGCTACATGGGTTGCAATCTGGGTTTGTCCACAGGTTCCATAATGGGCCCATGCTAATTGCCCATATGTATTTCAAGCAGAATTACACTGGGTGTTGGGGCATATATGAATGTGTGTGTGAATGGGTGAATGCTGACATGTAGTGTAAAGCGCTCTGAGTGGTCGGAAGACTAGAAAGGAGATATATAAATGCAAGTCCATTTACTGACTACTACTGACTGTTTTTACCTTCAGTCTGGTCTAGCAAGTGAAACACATGTTCAATTGATCTTTATTCTATTATCGACTTTTATTTTTTTATGGCACCATTCAAACACAGACAATTTGAAGGAATGCATTGGAACAACATTCATGAACACGATAAAAAGCAAAGTAAAATAAAAGCTACTGTACGGAACTTTAATTCTGTGTTTATATTTCAAGATAGATAAAAGTCTCTCCCATGCTAGAAAAATATAAAGGCCCAGCTTTGTTAGTGCAGAAAGTTAAAAAGACTTTATTACAAATACTGTACAAGAGTCAACATGTATTGAACACACTGGTCAAAGTTAAGTTACAAGTTAATACTAAGAAACATTGGTCTAGATCCTATATTCAAAATGCTACTGAAGAGTGCAAAATAGGCGCTAAATATTCCTAATTGTTGCAGAAAAATAATTTTATGACTCTTGATTTTCAAGGTTTAGATCGGATTTCAGAAGATCAGAGACATGTTTTTTTTCCCCTTTAAAACCTTTAACCTGAGAAAAACGTGAAAACCAAATAAAAGGAGCATGGTCATTCAGGGTCAAACTTCACCCCCTTACTTTCATGACAAAATGACAACCAATACACTGTTAGAACGGCAAGATTTTCTGCTTTCTATCAGTGTACTTCTCCTTTTATTATCTGTACAATTGGCAGAGATATCGCTGGATAAAGTTTAGGATTGGCGGTAACCTCTAGTCACAGGTTGCATGAGAACTTCTTAGTTTGGGTCGGCACTTCAAGTTCATACGACAATGTTTTATTTTTTAAACGATCTTCAAATCTGAGCAGGGGAGTTGATCTTTGTCTGGTCTCTAACCTCTGACCAAGCCAGCTTGGTTGAACCTATAAGGACACTAAGATCAGTGTCCTGTCGGAATAACTCACAGGGTCACCGAGACACACAAGCTAATCCACCACGGCAAGGTGCCAAATCCAATAGGATTAGATTTTTTTTGGTTACAGTCGCTCCTGTCCCATAGACTGTATAAAATATGGACATAGTCTCCGTGACTTCACTCAAAGGTTTCTGAAGAGCAAAAAGGAAACTCAAAGAGGTGGAGCGTGGATGGAGCTGAGGCGGGCCGAATGAAGCCTGGTTGCTGAAACACGCCAACCTAGCTTGAAGCTACCAAGCAAGCTAAGGCTAACAAGCTATGCTACATTCTGGAAGAGAACGGGCTATGCTACTCTGTGTAGCCGGCTAACGTTAACCCTGTGGTCTTGTTACTCCCGGTTGCTATCGGCGCCAACATATTTTATACATACACATACAGTATATAAAATAAGGCAAAAGTGAGCATGGCTCACAAACCCTTGCTAAAGTAGGGCCAAAGGTTTTACCCTTTTGGAAAAAGTTCAGAAATGTTGGGCACCCTGGACTTCTAATCTCCAAAAGGCACAACGGTCCGGTGTTGTGGCTTAATACCAAACCAGTTATAAAGTTTTTACACCGGCCCAACTCTAATGTGGAGGAGAAGCTGAGCCCTGCTCTCGATGAATCACCAACACAGAGAGCAGAGGACAGAAGCAGCGTGCCCGTAAACAAGTTTTGTTCTGTTCATTTGGAGCTCAAGTGTAATTTATGGACTCGTTTTACGAGAAACAGGAGTGAATGGAGAGACAAAAAAAAAGCATAACAAACCGTTATCCACTCGTGCGAGTACGGTAGCAATTGATGATGATTTTTGGGCATGTACAGTATCACGGCTAGTTAGCGATACAACCCAAAGTTCTACCAAAGTTCACTTTAACTGTGATTACAGGTTACTGGCGACCCAGATCCAAGTTTGGAACAGCTTCTGAATACAGTGGAAAGGGAATTAAAATCCTTAAAGAAATAGTTTGATATTAACAAGTTATCGTTGAATTTAAGTAAAACAAAGTCCACAATATTAATTGACAAATCAGTGATTAAATAAAAATTATGATAAATGTTTAAATAATGAAGTGTATATAATGGGCGTGATAATTGATTGTAAAAACAGCTACAATTACCGCCTCGCGTTTGTACGCCTCCACCAACCAGTAAGTTGCAGTTTACATCCATGTCTGTCCAATATGTCATCACTTCTTAATTTTATCCTATTAGACATCACCAAAATCTAATCAGTTCATTCCTGAGTCCAAGTGGTCGTTTACACCAAATACGAAGAAATTCCCTCCTGGAGCGCCTGAGATATCACGTCCACGAATGTATAACAGACAACATGTAGACATAATGGCTCTGGTCCTTTCTGGATCTTCATTCAGGCTGGTGGAAAGTTTTTCCCAAAACTCTGCGCATGTAAAATGCAAATCCACCGGTCTCTGGCAGGAAAACAAGAAGGAGGCGTTTGCTTTATGGTGAATAATGCAGAAATTGAAGGCAAGATAACGGGATTGCATTTCACTGGAGTTGTACCTAACTAATTTCACCTGACAAATAAAATTCATTGATTGATACGTAGGTGGAGAAAAAGAAGACAAATTAAATAAGACATTAGAACATTTTTGTGTAGAATTTCATGCAGTTCAGCCTGTTGTGTGAAAGAATTTAAGACACATTTGCATACAGAGAACTTAAAAAAATAGGTATTTAGGAAAAATAAATTGACCCGACGTACCTTTTTTTTTCTCGAAGATAATTTTGCCTGAAATCCAAAAGTAAGAAACATATTAGCTAAAACCATTAGTGACCAGCCACTGAAGGCAACGAGGAGAAAAAAATGGGTGGAAATGATGTTATATATTATGTCAAATTAGAGATTCAGAACAAGCACTAACCTGTGATCGCGAGTGCTATTATTAATAGCAGGACCATATACAAAGGTATATAACAGAAATGCTTTCTTCCACAGACAACATCACTGCTGCTGCTTCCTTCTTTGACCTTTACTTGGGTTCCTGAGCAACTGTCGGAAAAGAGAAATGAAAGACAACTTTAATACTTTGTTTTCAATCTCCTGTGGATGGAAATGATCAACAATCAACATTTTGTGCTACAGGGCAGGAAAAACCCTACTTTTTATAGTAATTACTGTACAAACAATGTCTTACATAGTCCAAACTGCGCAATTCAGACCATCCTGTAAAAAATATCCTGGTTGACAAGGTTCACACACTGTATCAGTTCTGCTGGTTCCTTAGAGAAACAGACACAAGTGAGATTAATAACACAGGAACCCAACATCTGGTGAAGATCCATCATTTATCAGACTCAAATCAGTGTCTTCATTGAGTGGTTTTACATGCACACTAGTATCCCAGTTATGATATGAGTGAACCAAGTGCAAGAAATCAGTCCTGAGATATGAATACTTTTAGTCTTAGGTCAACTTTCAGGAGGGTTACTGAGACGCTTGATGAACACGGGCCCAGGTGGAGGTGGATGGAGAGCTCCGCTTTGCTGGGGCAGCCTCGGGCCTCGCTGTCAGCTGTCCGGGCTGGACCCACAGCGGAGCTACGGAGACCTGCAGCGGTCCGACGTGCTGCTGCACTCCGCTCACCTGAGACTGGATCCCGGTGTGGGCGACGGACTGCTGTACGGGCAGCAGTTTACAGACAGGCTTCTAGTGATATTACGCACACAAGGTTCATTCTCATCCTGAGGCTGCAGTGATAGTTTTTAAGAAATCTTGTAAGCCATTGTTTTACTGCTTCATTTTTTGTTTTACATTAGAAAGTAGAGAGATAAGCAGCCAACTAGTGTAGTCATTATAATAATTTTATTTATATAGCACTTGTCAAAGTTAAGCGCAAAGTGCTTTCCTAATCCTACTCACTGTCGGACTAGTCTGATTTGAATTTTTCTTACCAGGTACTTTCATCCTGTGACCAGGTGCACATGGAGTATGTTTTTGTGCTGAACTACATCCTGCATCATCCACATAAGCTCTGCAGAAATGGCCACTTAAAACATCACAAATTGTGTTAGTTGTGGCTGTGCACGCCTGTTTGGCAAAGTGACCGTGACCTAAAAGCAAACAGAAAAATAGTCATTATATTGTTGTTAAACATACATTTATACAGCTTAAGGGGCCAGTGTGTAGGATTTGGCAGCATCTAGCGGTAAGGTTGCAGATTGCAACCTACTGAATCTTCTTCCCTGTGCCGAGCATGTAGGAGAACTACGGTGGCCGACGCAAAAAGATGAATGTCCCTATCTAGAGCCAGCGTTTGGTTTGTCTGTTCTGGGCTACTGTAGAAACATGGCGGCTGGCTCCATGAACAGGACCCGCTCACTATGTAGATATAAACGGCTCATTCTAAGGTAACAAAAATACAACAATTCTTAGTTTCAGGTGATTATACACTAAAGAAATCATATTTATTAGGGCCCGAGCACAGATTGAAGGTCGGCGGAGGCCCTGTTGTAATTGGTCCGTTTATTATTATTATTTTTAGGACAAATTAATCTAGTTTTTGAGGGGCTAAAGGTGCTCGGAAACTGAACAAATTCAGCACATGTATCAGGAATGGTTAAAAATTTGATATTTTCTGGTTCTCTTGCTCGGATGTGACAAAGTGGCTCGATAGCGCCCCCTAAAAAATTGCTAAAACTGAGCCCCTCATTGTGGGTTCACCTAGAAGTATGAAATTTGACAGGTATACGCAACATGTTGAGACGTACAAAAAAGCCTCTTGGAGGTATACCGTAAACCCAACAGGAAGTCGGCCATTTTGAATTGAATGTGTTATTTTAGTTTTGTTTTTTTTGCCATTTCCAGGCACCATACTTTAACTAAGTCCTCCTAGAGATTTAACCCGATCGACTTCAAATTTGGTCAGTACAGTCTAAAGACCTTTGTGATGAAAAGTTGTTCAAATCTTCCATTTTTATGGAACTATGTTGGCATGGCGGCAAAAAAGCGCATTTCGCCAAAAAAACTGACAACATGCAAATTTTGGCTCGCAGTCATAGCACCACCTACTGGCAACAGGAAATGTCATGTTTTACATGCTGATGTACTCTGCCTCACAAACTAATCAGATCCACCTCAAATTAGGTCAGGAAAGTCTTAAGACCTTGATGATGTTTCCTTGTGAAGATTGTGAGGTTTCGTCGAATGGCGGCGCCATGGCGGCATGGCAAATTTTGATGACTCGCCATTACAAGAGAAACTGTGGTAACTCGACTCCAGATGGCCAGATCTTTTCCAAATTTCTAACGTTTGATGAGCGTCCAGGCCTGAAGACATCTCCAGGCCCATTTTGCATCATACTCATAGCGCCATCTAGTGGCAACAGGAAGTTAGAGTCGCAATATTTTGGCATACTATTCTTAGCAGGTCAACCAGATCCACTTCAAATTTGGTCAGTGTGGTGTTAAGAAGTTCCTGGGGCCAATATGCAAAGCTTTTTAGCTTTCGTTGAACATAACAGGGATGTTAATTTTGAAAAAAATTCTTAACCGATAACCGACCCTCGTTAACCGATAATTAACCGTTAACCGGCAAGATTAGTGCCTTACATGCAGCGGTGCACCAGCTGACAACTGAGTACCAAGTTCACCATCAGGAGAGCTACAATAGCAGCCACGGTGCTGCGTGTAGTGCCGCGGAAATGCAGCCATGTTCCCAGTAAAGTCTCCACCGCACATTTGGTTTAGTTTAGCAGATTGTCCGATAGCGTTAATCGGTTAAAGTTCTTAACGTCGGTTAACGGTTAATTATTAACATCCCTAGTGGCGTACATCATTCGCCATGAAACAGGAAGTTGTTTTTCAAGGGGCTAGATATGCTTGTAAACGAATGAACCTTGACACACTCTTTAAAAGTAATGAAATGTGTTAACGGATATAGTTTTTGTGCTTTGGTGTGGCAATGGGGCTGATTGATTGTGGACATACCTTGGTCACAGGAGGTGCAGGGGACACACTTTTTCAGGCCATTGGGATGGTTCATATAAGTCCCATTAACACAGACGCTGCACCGTGTGCCTGACTGTGGTGTGCAGTCTCTCCAAACAAATGTTCCTGTTAAGACAAAAACACACTGTCAGCGTCGCATCATCATCAAGACATGATAGGAAGTAACAATTACAAAAGCAGCAGTTAAGATACTGTATCTGATAGAGTCAGTAAAATCGTGTTTCAGGTCTTTATTGAGCCAGTGTATGAAAATGCACTGCTACGCTCACAGCTATAACATTACTGCCGTACTCGCCGTCAGTCCGTCACACACACACGCTCCCTCTCTGTCTGTCGCTCTCTGTTGACCGCATACCGTGACTCGCTAACATTAATCACTAGTTCACTATTTGTATAACACATTTTTGTTTAAAAATAAATAATTCCCCGATGCTTAGGCCCGGCGGGGAGTCAACCTATGTTCGGCCTTCACTGGCGAAAACACTGTCTCTGTCAGCACTTTCGCCATTGTTTGCACTGTTTAACGTTGTTAGCTCCGAGCTGCGTCTTGCTGTCGCCATGTTGAGATCCGTTAAGAGGCAACAGAAATGCTTTCAATAGAGAGGCGAAGTCCCGCCCCTTCCAGTGGACCACCATTTGGAAAAAATATGTACGGTAGTCAACGGAGAGAGACAAATAATTTTTTGATCCCGTTTGAATTGCGCCGTGAATCACACATATGATGTTTGTCAATTTAAAACATAATTTTGCAAGTCAATAAAATCACACTTTGTTGTAAAACTGTTAAAGTATCAGACTGTGAAAATACATAATTAGAAAGACGACACAGCCAAAAGTCTCGTAGTGACGTCTCTCTCTCTGAAGCTACGATGTATGTGTGTTTCCTACTGGGATGAACTCACACCAGCAACGGGTCTGATCCTTCTTTCTCTTCCCGGCTGATAAAAAGACCAGGAGTCGCTGGATAAAGGTCCAATGGAGTCCGCTGGAAGGGAAGGGACTACGCCTCTCTATCCCATATTAAGCATAAATGTGTGTTCAGCCTGGTTACATAGTTTGTGTTCTAACGTCTTTGCTTCACATTAGTGGGAATTCCTGTCGAGCATATCTAGTAATGAAAACAAGCTTTCTTCTCTGGATTTGGTCCAACAAAGTCTAAGTTCCTGTTTTAACACAAACACCAAATTTGACTGTTTTCACTGTTGGGGGTGACAACCTGTGACGACTCCATCTTCCTGAGCTGTAGACACTAGCACTGCAGATCACTCCTGGAAGAGGCTAATGTTAGACAGAGTTTTAATTTACCTTTGTGGCACATCGGACAGCATTTCCCTCTTATTGCATATTCCTTAGGAAGACAGCAAAGCCCTGAAGCCATGAGTGCGGCAACGTACCCTATTAAAGAAACAGTAACGTTAGTCTCAGTGTTTTAATTTAGCTACCTACATACGAGCTGTTATGGTGTAGGGTGATAAGGGTATAAGGCAGACGGTATAGGGCGACACAATCTCAGACAATCGGGCTCGCAAATCATTTGTGCTTTGCAGTATTGAATTGTTTAACAAACTGTGAGGATGCTGGATTCTTATGTTATGATATGTAGAGCTTTAATGATGTGGTGAACACAGCAATGCAACACAAAGGATGCCAGCTGCCGTAAAAAACCAACAAAGAAGAAGATGTGGTGAACAGATCTATAATAGGCTAATGTAGGCTAATGTTTATGTGTCCTGCTGTTGAGAGTCAGCTGTTGTTGTCAAATCCAATCAAATCATTTTTTATTTGTATAGCCCAAAATCACAAATTTGCCTCAGGGGACTTTACAATCTGTACAGGATACGACACCCTCTGTCCTTGACAGTGCAACCCTCACATCGGCTAAGGAAAAACTTAACCAGAAAAAAAACCTTTTAACAGGGAGAAAAAATGGAAGAAACCTCAGGAAGAGCGACAGAGGAGGGATCCCCCTTCCAGGATGCTGTCGGTTGTATTATAGTTGTCTGTTTATATATATGACGTTTGTTTGTTGTATGGCACATGATTCATTTCCAAAAGGACTAAAACTGTTAAAGACTGGAACAGTTTACCTGACAACCTGAAAAGCATAACAGACTTTCAAACTTTCTCCTGTAACCTGAAATCTTGGTTTCTGAACAACCAAAATTGCCAGCACTAAATATCAAATCAGTCTTTCTCTTACTTTAGTATGTGGAGGGGGGGGGGGGGGCTCTCACTGTGAATGACTTATGGTTTATAAATCTTTATGTATTTCATGTTTTTGATATATTTTATATTTTTGTTTTTACATATTTTACGTTTTTAGTATTTTATGGTTTAAATGTTATGTATTTTATATTTGGATGTATTTCATGTTTTTATGTATTTTATGATTTTGATTTATTTTATGTTTTTAATGTATTGTATGTGTTTTTGATATATTTTATGGTTTATATATCTTTATGTATTTCATGTTTTTGATGTATTTTATATTGTTGATGTTTTTATCTGTGGCTATTTTATTTTGTACATAATTCCACCTGTTTGGATTAATTCTACATTGATGTGGCACAGGTTGTCCCACATCAACACATCTCACCCCCCCCAGCCCCATCACACACTTTATATTAGGCAGGGGGTGTTTTTAATGTATTTATTTGTGATAATGCTGCTTGACTGAAGTCTGTCATATTTATTATTGTGTTATATGTATTTTGGATTGTACTTGAAACTGTGATGTTATATTGTGATCCTGTTGTGATGTTATGCAGTGTGTCTATTGTGTCTATTGTGTCTATTGTGTCTGTGTTTGTTTGTTTCTATGTAAACAATTAATGTCTGTGCACACAGTCCTTTTAAAACAATAAAATACAAATAAATAAATAATAATAAACATCTATCAATCTAACGTTAACTTATATCCGAGTCTGCACAACATGTCGCTAAACTAAAGTTAACTAACTTTAGCGTTACAGGACTTCTGATACTTACCGAAGACAGCCAAAGTCGAAAGCATGATAACGCAAAGCTATCACATAGTTTCATCAAGCGTTGGATACAATAGTTCTGTTTTGGGTTAAAAAAAACACAAACAAAAAAAAACTGATGTAGCTTAACAGTTAGCTTCACTAGCACTAGAAAGCTAACTGGAAACTACTACTACTACTACTACTACTACTTCTTCTTCTTCTTCTTCTTCTTCTTCTTCTTCTTCTTCTTCTTCTTCTTCTTCTTCGATGTTTATTGGCGGCTTGCCAACCAGCTCAGAGGCGCATTACCGCCACCAGCTGGACTGGAGTGTGAAACAGTCTGGCTAATATTTACAATATTAAAAAAAAAAAAAAACTAATATTTTTCCAATCATATTAATTTGTCTAAGATATTGGATTAATATTCTATAACACTCATTTTTTGAGTTCTTTTGTAGAATATCTATTAAATCAAAGTGTACTTTAATCTCTTTGAGGCATTGAATCAAATGCCTTCTTTCTTCCTCATATCTCTCACAATGCTTCATTACATGCTCCACCGTTTCCTCTTGTCCACAGTAATCACATCTACCTGTGTCATGTTTACCTATTTTAAATAGTGTGCTGTTTAGTCCAGTGTGTCCAAATCTAAGTCTTGATATGATTGTCTCGTCTCTCCTGTTCCTTCCTACACACCTCATTTCTCCCACTTTCCGTTGAACTCTGTAAAACCAGCGTCCTTTCCTCTCTTCCTCCCATTGCTTCGGCCACCTTTCCCTCAGTTTCTGTTTAATAATGCTCTTCATTTCTGTTTTGCTTAAGATAACTGTCAAATCAATGTTGTTATTGTTTGTAGCCTGCTTTGCTACCTTATCTCATATCCTTTGACCCCTATGTGTGCTGGTATCCGTAAAAATATTACTGTAAGCCCCATCATGTGAATTCTGTATAATGTTTGTTGTCTGGTCTGCTGTCTGAATGACTGTACTGTAAACTAACTAGTGATGAACTTGAGTCTGAGCAAAGGATTGCTCTCAATGGCCTGGTCTCCTCTATCCACTGCACTGCTAACAGTATTGCAAGCATTTCTCCTGTTGTAATGGAAATCTGTCGATTTCCCTAGATGAGTCCTGATGAACGTTGAAATAACGATCTCAAACAGATGACATGTCTTTGTTGTATTTTATTCTTATAAGAAGAGGCACTGGTTATACAGAGTCACATCGAGTCTGCAGAAGAGTGCGCCACAGGCGAAAGTTACAATATCATAAGTAGGAAACTACAATGGGGAGCTATTGGAAAAAGAATTGTTTTAACACAGATAAGGAGATGTTTTTACACAGTGTCCCGGTGAAAGTCAACATTCAGTACTTTCCCACTACATGAGACAAAGATTACACATTAGACAGAGTAGACAGTAATTTTCCACTGTTGCATAAAGAGACATCGCTACCTACATAGTAATTTTCCATTACAGTTCCCCCCTTTTGATCATTCTATTGATCAACATTAAAGTATATACATATGATGTATCAGTATAAGTACTTCATCAGACATAATAATTCATCGAGATTTAAATTATATCATCATAGTAATACATCATAGAAAGTATTGAAATTTAATACCATGAATTATTAGATTATATTAGAGCAACCTGGGGAGAGGAAAAGCAATCATTTAAACAACGGTGTTATCATCAGAATCATCAGAATCATCAGAATCATCAGAATCATCTTGATAGTCAGGAATAGGAAACAAGTCAGGCTGCCCGCCTGCAGCCTGAGAAAGAGGAGCATAGTGGACCATGGTCTGTGATATCACAAATTACTGCCAAAATCGTGTGTCTCTGGCCAAATGTGCCTTTTACTTACAGGGTGGGTTGTGTTCTCCAGTGGAGTGATCATCAAAGCATAAGAAAACAACCACCATAGCGGTGGTGATAACATTAATGTAACACCAAAAATGAAACACAAAATTGAACAAGATGTACCCGCGGTAACCTCACGGCTTCTGCGCTCCATCGTAGTCCAACGAAGATGGGTGTCGTCTGTAGAATGTTATCTCACGAACAAATCAGTATGTGTTATCAACGTGGCAGGAACAAGGTGGCGCTTGGCTCACACCTTCCCTGTACTGTATCAACGCAGCCTTACTCAGGGGTGTGTCTCAGTAAGTGTGTTTTTTTTTAATCACCGATATGACTTTATTATGGTCATATATGTGTCTTACTTGTCAGAGTCTATTCTCTCCGCTAAGACAGTTGGTTGAGGAGGTTCACTGGGAGCAGGAACGCGCTTGCAGTGGCTGGCATGGATCCACGTGGCTCTCTCAGCTACTTTGACTGCAGTGTGGGTAGTTAGGAGCACCTGGAATGGATCCTGCCACCTCTTAGCTTTCCAGTGTTTCCTCCTAAAGTCCTTCACCACCACATAATCGCCAGGCTGCAGTTTATGCAGGGGCGTGCTGGCAGGGAAAGGTAAGGCAGCAGTGATCTGTTTCCTGATGTCAGAGAGGGTACGAGAGAGGTTAATGCAATATGTTAGCATAGCATCTTCACATAGAGCAGTGTCTGGGGGAGGACTTCCTGGTGGTTCAACTCCAACGTGAGGAGGAGCTGCAAAAAGACACTCATAGGGTGTTAGGTTAGTTCGTGCTCGTTTCCTCATCCTCATATACATCAAGACAATAGGCAGAGCTTTAGGCCATGGAAGATTTGTATCTTCACAGCACTTAGCCAGTTTTAGCTTCAAGGTCCCATTTTCACGCTCAATAGCTCCCCCAGAGGCAGGATGATAAGCACAGTGATATCTCATGTCTATGCCCAAAAACACACCAATCTGTTGGATGGCAGTATTAACAAAGTGAGAGCCATTATCACTAGAAATTTTAGCTGGCAATCCCCATCTTGGAATAATTTCTGTCATCAATGCTTTTGCTACAACAGCTGCTGTTGGATGTTTTGCAGGAAAGGCTTCAACCCATTTGGACCACATATCCACCATCACCAAACAATATTTCTTTCCTTCAGCTGGGCTCAACTCAATGAAGTCCATCATAAGATGTTCAAATGGTCGTGTTGGGGGTTGGTGTGCTGCTTGTTGTGTCACAACTACAGGTCTGCCTGTGTTAAGTGTGGCACATATCATACAGTGTTGACAGTGTTTCTGAGCGTATGCTGAAAACCCTTTTGTGTACCAATGATTAGTTATCATAGATACCATTCCCCCCTTTGACACATGGTCTAACCCATGAGACAACTTAGCATAGTGAGGGAACAGAGCTTTAGGTAGGCATGGCCTACCATCTGGGCCCCACCAAACATCATTGGAAAATGTACAGTCACATTTACGCCATAGGGCGCGTTCAGAGGTATCAGAAAGAGACTGAAGTTCAGTTAGTGATGATGTGAGTGCAGTCAGTGAGTGAGCAGCGCACGTGGGTGTGGGTAAAGGCAGGTAGGAAGCTCCTTTGGCAGCTGCGTCCGCCCTGGCATTACCAGTAGAAATAGGGTCACTCTTACATGTGTGTGCGGCGCATTTACACACTGCAATGCTGTCAGGCAAAAGAATAGCCTGTAGCAGGTTGGATACTAAAGCAGAGTGTTGGATGGGTTTACCAGCAGAGGTGAGGAAGTTTCTATGTTTCCAAAGGGTGCCAAAGTCATGCACAACACCGAAGGCATATCTGCTGTCAGTGTAAATATTGACTGTTTTACCTTCAGCCAGTTTACAGGCTTCAGTCAAGGCCACGAGCTCAGCTGCTTGTGCAGAGTAATGAGAAGGGAGCGGAGAAGAGAGGATAACGTAATGGTCAGACACAACAGCGTAACCGGCTTTGGATAGGCCTGTGTCTGGATCACGTGATGCAGACCCATCAACATAGTAAACTAAATCAGGGTTGGTCAGTGAAACATCAGAGAGCTGATTACCAAGATTCTGTGGCCAAGAACCCTGTAACTCAAACAGAGACAGCTGTTCAGGGGAGAGGGAGACAGAAATAGCACAACGTGAGGTTGAAACATACATCTCGCATGCATTTAATGTGTCATTTAGGTCTTTAAAGAACACTTCTTCAAAATGTCTGTCAGGTCCATGTGAAACATGTGCAGTGCAGTGTAGGTGTTCAGGTGACATAAAATCTGCTTGCGGGTGGGCCAAATTATGCGCCAAGGAGGTCATTTCCTGAGCTACAGGAAAAGGAATCCTCCATTGATAAACATAAAGAGGAATTTGCGGACTGTATTTCACCATGGAGTCCTCGACCAAGGGCGTTCTTGTTATCTTAAGCCCATCTGGTGTTGAAATGAGATTAATTCCTAAAGTGCACATCAAATCTCTGCCCATAAGGTTAATGGGACAGCATGGGGATAAAAGGAATGCATGCTTTACTTGTACTTCTCCCACTTCATCAGAATAATGACATGTCATTGGAGTGGTAAAATGTTCTTTAACTGTGAGCCCTGAGGCCCCTTGGGAGTAAGTGTATCTACCACTTATTTTTGTCGTGGGCAAGCATTTTGACATTACCACTGAATTTGTTGCTCCGGAGTCTACTAAGAAACTTAATTTGGTACCATTAATCACAACATCAGCCATAGGCATGTTTTTATAGGCTTCATGATTGTATTTGGCATATGTTTCTACAAGAGATGCCCTGGCTGTTCTCCCTTCTAGGAATTCAATGCTATCTTGAATAATCTGAGCTAAATCACGGTTAGTAGGCAAAGCATCTTCTTCATTGCGTACAGCATATGTGTGTGTAGGCAAAGCATCTTCTTCATTGCGTACAGCATATGTGTGTGTATGCAAAGCATCTTCTTCATTGCGTACAGCATATGTGTGTGTATGCAAAGCATCTTCTTCATTGCGTACAGCATATGTGTGTGTATGAGTGCATGTCACACTTCCCTGTTCAGTTGCTGTTGTTGAGTGGGTGTCCTTCTCCGTACACTCCATCCCCTCCCCCAGCCCGGAGTCCGGACCTCAGTCTGCTATCTGCTGGCGACCACCTGCATGTCCGCCTCCCACATGTTGATTTTGTGGGCACTGAAAAGCCAAGTGTCCAAATCTTCCACAGATGCCGCACTGGGGTCCGCCACCCGCATGTTGATTTTGTGGGCATTGAGAAGCCCAGTGTCCAAATCCTCCGCAGAAGCTGCACTGGTCTTTAAGCAATGGAGGACGTCTGGGACCCCCACTGCCTTGTCCATGACCACGTCCTCCACGTCCTCCACGTCCTCTGCGCCATGGCTGCTGTGAAAACTGCTTCTGCGGCTGCGGCTGCGGCTGTGAAAACTGCTGCTGCGGCTGTGAAAACTGCTGCTGCTGCTGCGGCTGTGAAAACTGCTGCTGCTGCTGCGGCTGTGAAAACTGCTGCGGCTGCGGCTGTGAAAACTGCTGCGGCTGCGGCTGTGAAAACTGCTGCTGCGGCTGCTGCTGTGAAAACTGCTGCTGCTGCTGCGGCTGTGAAAACTGCTGCGGCTGCGGCTGTGAAAACTGCTGCTGCTGCTGCGGCTGCGGCTGCGGCTGCGCAGACTGCTGTTCCACAGCCTGGAGCTTAGCCATTTGGAGTCTAACGTGTTCCGTTTTGTTTTTTTCTGCAGTGCAGTGTTTTTCAACATGGCGGGCGTGTCTCATCAGATCAGTCAGTCTGGAGTGTTCCCAATCAATACAACTTTGCTTGACCTTCTCACCAATATTTGGTCTGAGACCCGCTACGAAGGCGTTTCTCAGGTGGGTCTCCCATGGTCCTGGGATCAGTCCCAAATCCGTAGGCTCAATAGACCCATTGTGGAGGACGTAGACACCATGGAGTCTGGTGTAGTAATCCTCAACAGATTCCCTTTGTCCCTGTTTGTATGTGGTGATTTTTGTCATGTCGATCTGCACTGGGAAGTTTTCTGTCAATCTCTTGACAAGGTCATCCAGTAGCTGGAGGTAAGGATAATTTCCAGCCTCTTCCCAATCGGCCTCTCTAGGGCGTCGATCATCATTACCAAATGCGTTTTTTATCTTGGTAAAATTGGCAGCACCCAGATATTTCAGGAGCAGTCTTTTCAGTTCGTTTTCAGTGGGTTGCCATTCTTTGCAGAAGATGTAGAGTCCTTCTGCCATCTTTAAACCTCCTGCTGACAGTGGAGGGAGTTCACCTCGTGCATTCTGAATGTCTGTGGAAGTCCATGCGCGGTGAACAAGGGAGGGGCCCCGTGGGCCGGCCACTTGTATCATTGGCAGATTGGCAATTTCAGGTTTATCCTCTGGCAGGCTGGAAATCTCTTCCTCATCTGCTAATTCTGCTTCTGATGATGCCTCAGCCTGGACGTCTTTCTTGCTTCCCATCTTTGTCTGAGACCTCGTTGTCACGTGCTGGCCTCCTCCGACGGTCCCATCCACCCCTGCAGAGGAAGTTGAGCTTCCTCCTTGGGCAGATGAGCTGGAGGGGCCTGCTATGGGTGCGGTGGCTTTCTTAGACGGCTCGATCTCCTTCTTTTTGAGCTTGGATTTACTGTCTTCTTCCGGGTTGTAAGGAGGAGGATAGGTGTCCAGATCAGGGTCCACCTTAAACAGAGGAGAACAGGGAAATGATGATTTATCTGACTTCATTTTAGAAGTTACTTTAGGCATCTGTTTGCTGTTACTCTTTCTTTCCCGACGTTCTGCTTCTCCCTTCCATGCTTTCAGACACCTTTTATGTTTTTCTATTTTCTCAAAATCTTTCACCTTAACCTTCTTTCTGTCCATCATCTTCTTCTCTACTTCTGTTAATCTGTTCTCTAGCTTCTCCAATTGATTTACGCTCAATGAGCCTCCAGGAGGAAACCCATAATCTTTAATCCATGTAGAAACACACTCTATGCTTTCCTCTCCGTATTTGGATCTCATGACATCGATACATCCTCCCTCAGGTGGAGCATCCTGAGTTTTACTCTGGCCAGAGCCCATACTTCAATTTCAACTACGTGTACACGTCTCTTTACAACACGAGGCGTCCCTCGTGAGGTCTAGGTTACTATAGCTCAACCAAGATAACGCTGTAAGGCGGACAATGAACCTCGCTTTAGGAGCGGTCCCTTTCCCCTTACCTGAGTCTACCGACTTCAACAATTGCTTTAAACCTATGCCCCTTAGATCAAGAAGCTGCAATGTTCAAAACTGTAAGCTATAAGCTATAAGGCGGACAATGACCTCGCTTCAAGCGCGGTCTCTTTCCCCTTTTTCTTCCTCTTACCTGAGTCTACCGACTTCAACAATTACAAAGAAGAACAAGACAAAGATGGTCAAGAAGTTACAATGTTCAAAACTTAATTCTGAAGATCCATTTCTATGTTCCAAGTCTCCATCATTATTCATTTCTTTATGGAGGGCAAAAGATGTCAAAGTATCTCAAATCACGTCAGGAAATTACTAAAAGACACAACCCAGTTATTACTAGACAAGTGGAAATTATTATGAATCTCAAAACCCCAATTTCCACATTCTATTTCATTGTTTATATCATACTGGTTTTGTATGAACTGTCTTTCAATATCGTTATTATCAATGATTAAAAGAAATCAGAATTTCAACGTCTCACCCGCTTATAGTTGATTTGTTGGACTCAATCAGGTCCTTTTGGATCCCAGTAGAGACAATCCAGAGCCGCCGGGGATCGGTCCTGTCGTCTCTGAACTTGTCAAGGTACAGGCAGGAGGTTTCTCCTGGATGGCCAGTCACCGGTCTCCCGTCGTCTCAGGACGATCATCCATGGAATCCTGTTCGTGACGCCAAGTTTGTAATGGAAATCTGTCGATTTCCCTAGATGAGTCCTGATGAACGTTGCAATAACGATCTCAAACAGATGACATGTCTTTGTTGTATTTTATTCTTATAAGAAGAGGCACTGGTTATACAGAGTCACATCGAGTCTGCAGAAGAGTGCGCCACAGGCGAAAGTTACAATATCATAAGTAGGAAACTACAATGGGGAGCTATGGGAAAAATAATTGTTTTAACACAGATAAGGAGATGTTTTTACACAGTGTCCCGGTGAAAGTCAACATTCAGTACTTTCCCACTACATGAGACAAAGATTACACATTAGACAGAGTAGACAGTAATTTTCCACTGTTGCATAAAGAGACATCGCTACCTACATAGTAATTTTCCATTACACTGTGTAAACTGATAAATCATCACTGACCCTTTTCCCTACTTGGATATGAAAGTCTGGTACAATAAATGCAACTCCTATTTTATTAACTAAACTCTTTGATGCATCTGTGTAGATCTGAATGTAACTGTGGTAACTATCGATATATGCCTGTATGGTATGTGAATTGATAATAAACCTCCTATCCTTGTTCTTCTTTTCTAATAATGTAAGATCTACTGAGACATCAGGAAGTATCCAAGGTGGTCTTGCTGGTAATGGTACTGTTGGACTAATGTTTAATTTCTCTATTTCAAATTCTGTTGCTTTCTGGATCACTGTCCATCCTAAGCTTTTTGTTTCCTTCTTTTCCTTTTCCCAACAAGGTTTCAAAGTGTCTTGTGTTGGATGATCTTGATTATGGCCCTGTAAATTAACCCAATAGTGAAGTGATAACTGTATCCTTCTCATTTCTAATGGCATTTCTCCCATTTCTACCTGTAATGCTGCTATTGGAGTCGTTCTAAATGCACCTGTACATAATCTCAGAGCCTGATATTGTATGGTATCCAACTTTTTTTAAAGATGTCTTTGCTGCTGATCCATATACTACACTGCCATAATCTAATGTTGATCTAATTAACCCAGTGTATATGGCCTTCAAAGCAGTTATATCTCCCCCCCATTCGCTTCCAACTAAACATCTCATTACATTCAGTACTTTCTTACATTTGTCTACTATCTTCTGTATATGTACAGCCCGTGTATTTTTTTCCTCGAACCATAACCCTAAAAACTTAAAGTGTTTCACTCTCTCCAATTCTTGATTATATAATTTTAACTTTATCTCAATACCAGTTCTTCTCCTTGTGAAGAACATTGTCTTTGTTTTATCTACTGAGAATTTAAATTTTTTATGACCACTCTTCTATTTTCAGAATCCCCTCTTGCATTTTCTTTACAGTGAATTCCAAATTTGTTCCTCTTTTCCAAATTGCCCCGTTATCTGCAAACAACGAAAACCCCAACCCATTCTCTAATTCCTTAAATACATCATTTATCATTATGGAAAATAATAAAAGGACTTATGCTACCTTGAGGTGTTCCGTTTTTAACACCAATTTCCCCTGAATAACTCTTTCCTATTCTTACCTGTAGTGATCTTTCTTGTAAAAAGTCCTTGATCCATTTATACATTTGACCTTTGATACCTAATTTACAAAGTTTGATTAATAATCCCTTTCCCCACATCATATCATATATGCCTTCTCTATGTCAAAAAAGACAGCCACTACTCTCTCTCTGTTTGCTTTCCTAATCTCATGTTCGAAACACAAAGCTGGGTCCATAGTGTTTCTACCTTTTTCTAAAGCCACTGTAATATTAAAATATATATCCTTTACTTTCTATATAATAGCTCAACCTTTATCATTTTCTCCATTATTTTACAGATGTTTGATGTTAACGCAATTGGTCTATAATTCCCTGGGTTTGAGCTATCTTTCCCTGGTTTCGGTATTGACACTTCCCACCCTCCCAAACTTTATTATACAGCTCTACTAAAATATCCTTCGATGATTCACTTAGATGGTTTATCATTCTATAACTAATCTGATCTTTACCTGGTGTTGATACCTTGGTTTTCTTGAGACAACTGTTCAGCTCCTCTTTTGT
This sequence comes from Sebastolobus alascanus, assembly GCA_916701645.2. Lineage (NCBI taxonomy): Eukaryota > Metazoa > Chordata > Actinopteri > Perciformes > Sebastidae > Sebastolobus > Sebastolobus alascanus. The sequence continues at coordinate 240,860 of CAKAOJ020000443.1, read as the reverse complement.
AAATGGCTTGTTTAATAGGTCGTTGGTGTCTTCCTCCTGCTCTAATAGTTCTTTATTCTCTGCTATTGTATTTTCCCTTCTTCACTAATATTATCTGGACTGTGAATTTTTCCGAATGTTTTTGCCAGCAACTCTGCTTTCTCCTCCTCTCTCACTGCTGTTGTTTCACCATCAGTTAGTACTGGATACTTTTAACATTTTAAAGGCTTTATTTCGACACTTAATTGCTTTATCACATTTCCTTTGTCCACCATGGTGCAATCTTCTTTCTGTGCTTACCTCCCTTTCCTCTGTATAGTCTGCTCCGCGGCTTCTAGAACAGCTTTACAAATAGAAATATTTAAATTATCAACATCTTCATTCGTATCAATTTTTCTCATTTCTTGTTCACTGATATACTTAAATTTCTCCCACTCAGCACTACTGAAGGACCATTTCTTTAACCCTCCTATTTTATATTCTTCTACATTCAGACCTACTTCAATTACTATTGGATAATGATCACTTCCTATTGTTGTCCCTCCAGCTACTTCCCATGAACAAACCCCTGCCAATGAATCTGACACTAATGTAAGATCGATAGCCGATTCTGTACCTGTTCTAATATTGATTCTTGTTTTACTTCCATCATTTAGACATAATAGATTTTTAGTCTCCATTAATTCTTCAATTGCTATTCTATTTTCATCATTATACTTTTAAAACCTTTATTTAAACTCGAAAATTCACTGAGGTTGCCCACATTTACAGTGAAAGTCAAAAGCAATTACACAACAAATGCAAGATAAAAACAGAGAAAATCATGCAAACGCGATAAAACAAGATAAAAACAGGGAAAGTCACACAACACCTGATAAAACAAAGATAAAAACAGGGAAGTTTCACATAAAACACATGATAAAACAAAGAGATTCAATTCACCTAAAACAGTTGCACAGTGACATAGAGTCGTTTGTGATCATGGTTTTGAATTGTGGATAGGTTGGAAGAGTGTTGATCTTTTTTAAGTGTGTTGAAGGGCCAACCAACCTTATCATACAAGAGACAATGGTGAGTATCATAGCTATCACCAGTGATGAATCTGAGGGCTGAATGATAGACTGTGTCTACGGCGTTTCAGAATGGAAGCAGCAGCATGTCTATAAATTACATCACCATAGTCCAGAACTGATCAGAGAACTGCTTCAATGATTCTCTTCCTACAGATCATAGGAAAGCTGGTTCTGTTTCTGTACAAGAAGCCAATTTTCTGTCGCAGTTTACTCACAAGATAAGCAATATGGGATTTAAATGTCAATTTCTCATCAAGCCAGATGCCAAGATATTTGTACTCCGTCACTCTCCCAATACTAGAACCATTTGCAGCAGTTATATGCAGATTATTGTGATCGATATCTCTGGCACTAGAAAACAGAATGAATTTTGTTTTGTTTTCGTTAAGTATCAATTTAAAGATAGGGTCGACGATGTTGGAGAGCTAGCATAATTTGAAAGTAGCATCACCTCAGGAGCTCTGTCTAAACCCCCCCCCCCCCCCTCGAAACTCCTTCCAAGGCAACGCCCCCCCACACACATTCACGAGCACCGCCGCATCGTAACTACTTCACAGCCACAGAGCGGAGAGAGGACCTCAACTCAACAACGCTACCTCATGACAAGTAACCTGTGCAGAGCTACTGCAGGAGTGAGTTTTCTCTTCCATTCTCCAGTAAACGTGTGGCGGCGACGCGCTTTGAGTTCAGGCTGGTGCACGCCAAGGGTAGAGAACGAGCAGGGAGGCATCTGATTGGTTCTTTACAACTGGGCGCAGAGGAAGTGATTGGTAGACGTCTTTACAGGATTACAGCAGCTACAGATGACGGATCTTTCCGGTCCTTTTTTCAGAGCTAATAAGTAATGGATCAATGTCGGGGTGTAAAGACCATTTAAACCAATATAACAAATAGTGTCTACTGGAGAACATCATCAACCCTGCCTTTAAGTTTAAAAAGTGTATCTTGTAGAGCATTGAAGGAGTGTTGCAAGTTCTTAATGGCTAGTTGTGCAGAGTCAGCAGTACAATACACAATTGTGTCATCAGCATATAAATGGACTTGACAGCCACTCAATGATGAGACAATGTCATTAATGTATACGGTAAAGAGGACAGGACCCAAAATTGAGCCCAGCGGAACACCGTTTGTTACTGGCAGAAACCCAGACTGGACACTTTCCGACTTCACACACTGAAGTCTATTGAGCAAATAATTTTGAAACCAATTGCGAGCATGTCCATCTAGGCCGATACTACATAATTTTCTCAAGAGCAAAGAATGATCAACAGTATCAAATGCTTTTGACAGGTTTATGAAAAGAGCAGCACAATGTTTTTTATTATCAATAGCAGAAACAATATTATTTGTAACTAAAGTAATGGCTGAAATAGTGCTGTGATTAGTTCTAAATCATGATTGGTGCAGAGATGATATGGAATGACTTGAGAGAAATGCTTTGAGTTGGTTATTTACCAGTGATTCCAGAATTTTTGCTAAGCAGGATAGTTTGGAAAATGGGCGATAGTTATTGAGATCACTTCTATCTCCATCTTTGTGCAATGGATTCACATGAGCCATCTTCCAGACACTAGGAACTATTCCTGTTAAAATAGAAAGATTAAATATATGTTATTTGCTCTGTAATGTATGGAGCGGCTAGCCTGAGAAAAAAGGGGTCCAGCTTATCCTCTCCAGTTGACTTCCTGGAATCAATGGACTGCAATGCTTCAAAAACAACACTAGGCGAGATAAGGCTGAAAGGTGAACTGAGGATTATGGCACATGCAGTCATCTTCATCATCAGCAAGAGGTGTCGTTTTCAAGTTCTTCGTATCAAACAGTTGGCCAGCTACAACAAAGTGCTTATTAAAGGCCATACAGATCTCCTCTTGTTCAGATATTTAACGTTCCTCATATTTAACATGATTGGGTAGGCAGATAGCGGCTGAGTTTTTATTAGAGTTTACAGCTCTCGAAAATTGTGTTGGATTAGAGTAGATCTTGTAATTAATCCTAGATAAAAGTCAGATTTGGCCTTCCTCACAGACAATGTGCATTGATTCCTGAGTTGTCTAAAGGTGTGCCAATGAAATGGATCTTTTGGATGGATGTTTCTAGCCCGAGCCCAGGCTTTGTTTCGTTCCTTAAAAAGGGCTGATAGTTCAGATGAAAACCAAGGATTTGATCTATCTCTTATTCTGTATTTCTTATGAGGAGCATGCTTGTTAACAACTGCGATGAAGGACTTTATGAAATGTTCCAATGATATTTCTACATCCAGGATTTCAGAAGAGTATTGAATATCACAGTTAATGTGGCAGTAGGCAGTATATTCTTGGCATCATTGGGCAAAAATTCCATAATAACATTTCAGCATATTGTAATTCAAGTGTTCTGAGAGAAAACTAGACTTCTGCTCCTCCTCATGGCTCTGTTTTCAGGCTTTAGAAAATGCAGCCTGTGACGGCAGACTTTCAGAGAGAGAGAGAGCGTTCCTATTGGCTGTTCTCCGGTCATGTGAGCGGAACTTGGCGTTCCTTTACCAGATTTTACAATGGCGGCGGCGTCACAAACTTTCTCATTTTACAGCTAAACAGTAACTACAAGATGATTCTGAAAACATTTGTGGAGAGAAATAGGCATTACAGTAACAGAATATTGATTCATATCTGATCAGCGCTGCCTAGTTTGACCGTTTGGTCGGAGTTCGCGAGTGATTGACAGCCGGCTCTCATAGACTGCAGCTGGGCAGCGGACCTCAGATCAGCTCTGACTGGTTGTTTTCCTCCAGTAGGTGAAATCTTTCAAATGCCGTTAGGAGCACAGTAGGACACAGAGGAACATGATTTTTTTCAGCTTACCTGTTTCATGTACTACTGTCAGGATATAGCGACCGTTTTATACAAATATTTTTTTTAATCATATTGGCTCCAATCTCGCCAACTTTAGCTTTAAGAAGGTCATTTAAAAAAGCCTGCTCATAGTGCTAATATTAATAGCAGGACGATAATACCAGGTACACAAGAGTAACGCTCTCTTGAAGCAGTTCCACACACTGTATCAGTTCTGCTTGTTCCTTCTTTGACCTTTACTTGGGTTCCTGAGCAGCTGTCGGAAAAGAGAAATGAAAGACAACATAAATACTTTGTGTGTTTAAAATGAAAACTCATTTGAAGTGTCATCAAAGTACGAACTGGGTAATGTCACACTAATTAAAAACAAATCAGTATTAAAAGTAACACTTTCAAAAAAGTCTATTGAAAGATCAGATGAAATAAGACTGAGGGATTGGCAACGTTATCAATCTCCTGTGGATGGAAATGATCAACAATCAACATTTTGTGCTACAGGGCAGGAAAAACCCTACTTTATAGAGTAATTACTGTAAACAATGTCTTACATAGTCCAAACTGCGCAATTCAGACCATCCTGTGAAAAATGTCCTGGTTGACAAGGTTCACACACTGTATCAGTTCTGCTGGTTCCTTCTTTGACCTTTATTTGGGTTCCTGAGCAGCTGTCGGAAAAGAGAAATGAAAGACAACTTTAATACTTTTTGTGTTTGAAAATTCATTTGAAGTGTCATCATAATGTTAAAAGTACGAAGTGGGTAATGTCACACTAATTAAAAACAAATCAATATTAAAAGTAACACTTTCAAAATAATAATAATAATAATAATACATTTTATTTGTAACGTACTTTACATTTGAACAAATCTCAAAGTGCTACACGGTAAAAGCAGGTAAAATCATCAACATAAAAAAACAGATAAAAAGCTAACAACATAAAAATAAAAGCATAAAAGCAGCAACCAGCAAGGTTAATTAAAAGTCATAGCTTCTGCTAAACGACGGGAAGCCAGTGAAGTGAGTGGAGGATGGGCGTGATGTGTTCGTATTTTCGCACTCTCATCAGGATCCTTGCAGCGCTGTTCTGAACACATTGCAGTCTTTGGAGGCTCTTATTAGGGATCCCGATGAGAAGTGCATTACAGTAGTCAAGTCTGTAGGAGACAAAGGCGTGGAACAGCTTTTCGGCATCACTTAAGGTGAGTGTAGAGCGGAGTTTGGCGATATTTCTGAGGTGGTGGAAGGAGATCTTGCAGAGGTGTTTGATATAGGCTTCAAAGGTGAGTTGTGGGTCAAATTTTACACCAAGGTTATGTAAACGTAAACGTCTATTGAGAGATCAGATGAAATAAGACTGGGGGATTGGCAATGTTTTCAATCTCCTGTGGATGGAAATGATCAACCGTCAACATTTTGTGCTACAGGACAGAAAAACCCTACTTTTTACAGTAATTACTGTACAAACAATGTCTTACATAGTCCAAACCGTGCAATTCAGACCATCCTGTGAAAAATGGCCTGGTTGACAAGATTCACACACTGTATCAGTTCTGCTGGTTCCTTCTCTGACCTTTACTTGGGTTCCTGAGCAGCTGTCGGAAAAGAGAAATGAAAGACAACATAAATACTTTGTGTGTTTCAAATGAAATCTCATTTGAAGTGTCATCATGATGTTAAAAGTACGAAGTGGGTAATGTCACACTGATTAAAAACAAATCAGTATTAAAAGTAACACTTTCAAAAACGTCTATTGAAAGATCAGATGAAATAAGACTGAGGGATTGGCAATGTTTTCAATCTCCTGTGGATGGAAATGATCAACAATCAACTACTTAACAATCCAACAAAAATATAGTGGTCATTTTGTGCTACAGGGCAGGAAAAACCCTACTTTTCTAGTAATTACTGTACAAACAATGTCTTACATAGTCCAAACTGCGCAATTCAGACCATCCTGTGAAAAATGGCCTGGTTGACAAGGTTCACACACTGTATCAGTTCTGCTGGTTCCTTAGAGAAACAGACAGAAGTGAGATTAATAACACAGGAACCCAACATCTGGTGAAGATCCATCATTTATCAGACTCAAATCAGTGTCTTCATTGAGTGGTTTTACATGCACAGTTAGTCAAATAAACTCTTCATTTCAGAAAGAACTTGGTTACTTGATTTTTCTGTGTGTATATAAAAAATTCAAATCACTGTTCACTATGCCCAAGAACTCCGTAGCAACCCTGAGATTAAGAGACTTAATTGATTAATATCAAATTGTGAATTTTTTTATAAAACTGGGTGGCGCCTAGGTAAAGTCTGGCATTGAAACTAATTGTTTGTGATATTTGAAGCTGAGTGTCACCACTCTCCTTCACCTTTTATGACAACTCATGGGTTTATGATTAGTAATTTGGGGTTATTAATTATAGATACATATTTTGTTATCAATTGATGATTGATTATTAATCTGCTCTATGCAATAACGCTACATAACGCTACACCCTCAACTTAATTTTTCTACCGGTTGCCACTCAATTGCTGCCGAATGAGAGAAAAGACGTCCTCATCAGAACACGTAATTTCTCACCTTCCGAAAACAACTGTGAAACGCCAAATTAGTTTTTGTCAATTCAAATTCAGGAATAGCCTTTAGGTGCATCTCAAAAAACACCCCCTTGCTGTCCGAAAACCTTCCTTTTTATATCTCTTTCCGCTTGCCTCTTTAACGGCTCCGAGCAGGTGTTTCCTGTGCAGTAAAACCCCATCTACTTCTGCTTTTTGCGGTTTTACTGTGATCTTAGGTATTTTCCCTAAAGATTAGCACACGAACATAACCTCTTCATGATGCTCAATAAAACACACAAAAAGGGTTAAGCACACACACCTCACATGTTACCACACGTGTCGGCTTCCTACGCAGTTGTTTTACATTCAATGAATACACACAAATTGATTAAATGCTTGGTATTATGGATATAAGATCACATCTAGTAAAAACATAAAGATAAAACTTAAAGCAAAACTTTCCTTCTTCATGTCAAATCTTTCCTAAGAGCAATCTGAACACTGAACAGTGAACATCCTGTTCTTTAATTCTTTTTTAGGCAAGACGCCGCTTTTCTCTCTTTCACATCATAAAAGTCACATGGTAAAATATAATGAATCCAAAAAATTAAACTAACACAATAAGTAATTCAATTAAAAAATAATAATAATTAAAATGATATGACATAAAAATGTCAATGAGTAAATGGTTATATTCTTATAACAATAAGTGATTACAAATCAAAAAGGATATATATATACTATCATGAGTATTTCAATAACTTCATACATGACAGTTTTAAAGAAACAAGTTTTCTTATTCTTCATCACGACAGATCCCTGTCAGTGTACCATTCTTTCGGAGGTTTTCCTCCTTAGTTACTTTTATTTGTTTTTTGTCTTTTCAGCTTTGTTTTTGAATCAATAATCTTGTTCAATTATATCGATTAGGCCTCATTGAATTGCACTTTACTCCTATTCTCTCAACAACACACTGTATAAGTTCTGCTGGTTCCTTAGAGAAACAGACAAAATGTGAGATTAATAACACAGGAACCCAACATCTGGTGAAGATCCATCATTTATCTGACTCAAATCAGTGTCTTCATTGAAGGGTTTTACATGCACACTAGTATCCCAGTTATGATATGAGTGAACCAAGTATCTCACTGCAGGAAATCAGTCCTGAGATATGAATACTTTTAGTCCTAGGTCAACTTTCAGGAGGGTTACTGAGACGCTTGATAAACACGGGCCCAGGTCATCATATCCTGAATCAGAAACTAAATATGTTATAGAGTAGGCAGGATTTTTTCTTACCAGGTTCTTTTATCCTTTGACCAGGTGCACATGGAGTATGTTTTTGTGCTACACTACATCCTGCATCGTCCACATAAGCTCTGCAGAAATAGCCACTTAAAACATCACAAATTGTGTTAGTTGTGGATGTGCACGCCTGTTGGGCAAAGAGACCGTGACCTAAAAGCAAACAGAAAAATAGTCATTATATTGTTGTTAAACATACATTTATACAGCTTAAAGGGCCAGTGTGTAGGATTTGGCGGCATCTAGCGGTAAGGTTGCAGATTGCAACCTACTGAATCTTCTTCCCTGTGCCGAGCATGTAGGAGAACTACGGTGGCCGACGCAAAAACATGAAAGGCCGTATCTAGAGCCAGCGTTTGGTTTGTCTGTTCTGGGCTACTGTAGAAACATGGCGGCCGGCTCCGTGAACAGGACCTGCTCACTATGTAGATATAAACGTCTCATTCTAAGGTAACAAAAATACAACAATTCTTAGTTTCAGGTGATTATACACTAAAGAAATCATACTTATTAATATATATTACATATCTGTCAATAGAGCCCCCTAAATGCTACACACTGATCCTTTAAATACACTCACTCATCTTTAACCTCTTATCCGGGGTCGGGTCGCGGGGGCAACAGCTCCAGCAGGAGACCCCAAACTTCCCTTTCCCGGGCCACATTAACCAGCTCTGACTGGGGGATCCCGAGGCGTTCCCAGGCCAGTGTGGAGATATAATCTCTCAACCTAGTCCTGGGTCTTCCCCGTGGCCTCCTCCCAGCTGGTCGTGCCTGGAACACCTCCCTAGGGAGGCGCCCAGGGGGGGGGGCATCCTTACTAGATGCCCGAACCACCTCAGCTGGCTCCTTTCAACACAAAGGAGTACCGGCTCTACTCCGAGTCCCTCACGGATGACTGAGCTTCTCACCCTATCTCTAAGGGAGACACCAGCCTCCCTCCTGAGGAAACACATTTTGGCCGCTTGTACCTGCGATCTCGTTCTTTCGGTCATGACCCAACACTCATGACCATAGGTGAGAGTAGGAACGAAGATTGCCAGGTAGATCGAGAGCTTTGCCTTCCGGCTCAGCTCTCTTTTCGTCACAACGGTGCGGTAAAGCGAATGCAGTACCGCCCCCCCGCTGCTCCGATTCTCCGGCCAATCTCACGTTCCATTGTCCCCTCACTCGCCAACAAGACCCCGAGGTACTTGAACTCCTTCACTTGGGGTAAGGACTCATTCCCTACCCGGAGTAGGCAATACATCGGTTTCCGGCTGAGAACCATGGCCTCAGATTTAGAGGTGCTGATCCTCATCCCAGCCGCTTCACACTCGGCTGCGAAACGATCCAGTGAGTGCTGGAGGTCACAGTCCGATGATGCCAACAGGACCACATCATCTGCAAGAAGCAGCGATGAGATCCTCAGCACACCGAACTGCAAACCCTCCTCCCCCCCGACTACGCCTCGATATCCTGTCCATGAGTATCACGAACAGGATTGGTGACAAAGCGCGGCCCTGGCGGAGGCCAACCACCGGAAACGAGTCCGACTTACTGCCGAGGATCCGGACACAGCTCTCGCTTTGGGCGTACAGAGATTGGATGGCCCTAAGAAGGGACCCCCTCACCCCGTACTCCCGCAGCACCCCCCACAGTATCTCCCGGGAGACCCGGTCATACGCCTTCTCCAAGTCCACAAAACACATGTAGACTGGATAGGCATACTCCCACGCCCCCTCCAGGATCCGTGTGAGAGTGAAGAGCTGGTCCGTTGTTCCACGGCCAGGACAGAATCCGCATTGTTCCTCTTCAATCCGAGGTTCGACTATCGGCCGAACCCTCCTTTCCAGCACCTTGGAGTAGACTTTACCAGGGAGGCTGAGTAGTGTGATACTCCTGTAATTGGCACACACTCTCTGGTCCCCCTTTTTGAAGAGGGGAACCACCAGCCCGGTCTGCCACTCCGTAGGCACTGTCACCGACTTCCACGCAATGTTGAAGAGACGTGTCATCCAAGACAGCCCCTCCACACCCAAAGCTTTCAGCATTTCTGGGCGGATCTCATCAATCCCCGGGGTTTTGCCACTGTGAAGTTGTTTGCTACCTCAGTGACTTCCAGCAGGGAAATTGATGATGATCCCCCATCAGCTTCCAGCTCTGCCTCTACAAAAGAGGATGTATTAGTCGGATTCAGGAGTTCCTCAAAGTGATCCTTCCACCGCCCGATTACCTCCTCAGTTGAGGTCAACGGTGTCCCATCCTTACTGTACACAGCTTGGATGGTTCCCCGTTTCCCCCTCCTGAGGTGCCGGATGGTTTTCCAGAAGCACCTTGGTGCCGACCGAAAGTCCTTCTCCATGGCTGCTCCGAACTCCTCCCACACCCGCTGCTTTGCCTCCTTCACGGCAGCGGCTGCTGCCCGTCGGGCCTGTCGGTACCTTGCAACCGCCTCCGGAGTCCTCCGAGATAACATACCCCGGAAGGACTCCTTCTTCAGTCGGACGGCTTCCCTGACCACCGGTGTCCACCACGGTGTTCGAGGGTTGCCGCCCCTTGAAGCACCCAAGACCTTTAGACCTAGCTTTGAACATCGCCCACTCGGGTTCCTTTAAATAATATTTAAAATAATGTGATTATGTGCTACTTGGTCGACTGCAACCAAGGACAAATTGAATGAAATCCAACCCACAGAGCTGCAGCAGGAGCTCTGATTGGCCAAACTCCTGACCAACACATAGGAGCTGGCCAATCAGAGCTCCTGTAGCTGCTCTGTGGGTTTTCAGGTTGTTCGCTCACGTACACATCTTAAAATTAAAGAGTGCAACCTTCAAATGAAATCAATCACAAAATGTAAACTGCCATTGCAATTAGATTATGGAATTCAATTATTGATCATTAAGAGAGAAATATAATGATAGATTGGTACATTTAATATTTTATTTTTTACTTGGAGCTTCAGAACACGCTATTTAAATTGAGTTTTAATTCATTCATTTATATCGCTTTAAGGTATATTATATTATTTACAATTAAACAATTAAAAAAATCTATTATATCGCTGTGGTGCACTCAAGGCTCAATATAAAGCACATACCTGTTACAACACAACCTGTAAGAACATTTCCTGAATTATTAGGGCTCACTTTTCAGCAAACACGCTGTCAACATAGCAGTACATTATCACACTATATACTTATTTATTTTATCAAACTGCATTCATTAGCGGGGCTGCAATATATTGCAATTTGTTTTATATGTTTAAATTTTGTCCAGTATCCTGATTCGATCAAACCTTTTCCACGTTACTGCATTAGTCAGAATCCAACTGAATTTGGAGGTTGTCAATAAGAATGAAAGACAGAAATGTTAATCGATTCATCGTGGACATACCTTGGTCACAGGAGGTGCAGAGGAAACAGTCAGTCACGCCATTGGTTTGGTTCATAAAAGTCCCATGAACACAGGGGATGCACCGTGTACCTGACTGTGGTGAGCAGTCTCTTCGAACAACTGTTCCTGTTCAAGACAAAAACACACTGTCAGCGTCGCATCATCATCAAGACATGATGGGAAGTAACAATTACAAAAGCAAAAGATAAGATACTGTATCTGATAGAGTCAGTAACATCGTGTTTCAGGTCTTTATTGGGCCAGTGTATGAAAATGCACTGCTACGCTCACAGCTATAACATTACTGCCGTACTCGACCGCATACCGACACTCGCTCACATTAATCACTATTTCACTATTTGTATAACACATTTTTGTTTAAAAAAACATTTTAGGCCCTCTGGGGAGTTCCCTTGTCTCTGTCAGCACTTGCGCCATTGTTTGCACTGTTTAACGTTGTTAGCTGCAAGCTGCGTCTTGCTGTCGCCATGTTGAGAGCCATTAAGAGGCAACAGAAATGCTTCCAATAGAGAGGCGAAGTCCCGCCCCTTCCAGTGGACCACCATGGGACCTTATTTTGGAAAAAATATGTACGGTAGTCAACGGCGAGAGACAAATAATTTTTTGATCCCGTTTGAATTGCGCCATGAATCACACATATGATGTTTGTCAATTTAAAACATAATTTTGCAAGTCAATAAAATCAAACTTTGTTGTAAAACTGTTAAAGTATCAGACTGTGAAAATACGTAATTAGAAAGACGACACAGCCAAACGTCTCGTAGTGACGTCTCTCTCTGAAGCTACGATGTCTGTGTGTTTCCTACTGGGATGAACTCACACCAGCAACGGGTCTGATCCTTCTTTCTCTTCCCGGCTGATAAAAAGACCAGGAGTCGCTGGATAAAGGCCCAATGGGGTCCACTGGAAGGGGAGGGACTACGCCTCCCTATCCCATATTAAGAATAAATAAGTGTTCAGCCTGGTTACAGGGTTTGTTTTCTAACGTCTTTGCTTCAAATTAGTGGGAATTCCTGCCGAGCATGAGATAGGTATAAGGTTACTGTTGGTTAAAATGGGTAATGTTACTTCCGCTGAGTTTTTTTTTTTATTGAGAACATGACAAGTACAAACAAACAAGGCATATATACATGTCTTATTCATCAAAATGTTCTGCCTCAGGTTGGTACAAAAATGACAGAAATAAAATGCATACATAAAAACAGGGTTATCTCAAATTAACTTAAACATATCTACTAATGAAATCATGCTTTCTCGTCTTTCACAAGTTTCAGAGATTTATTACTAACAATAGTTCAATCTGGATTTCGTCCAACAAAGTCTAAGTTCCTGTTTTCAACACAAACACCAAATTTGACTGTTTTCACTGTCGGGGGTGACAACCCGTGACGACTCCATCTTCCTGATCTGTAGACACTAGCACTGCAGATCACTCCTGAAAGAGGCTAACGTTAGACAGAGTTTTAATTTACCTTCGTGGCACATCGGACAGCATCTCCCGTCCCTTGTTTCATATTCCTTAGAAAGACAGCGCAGCCCTGAAGCCATGAAGGCGGCAACGTACCCTATTAGAGAAACAGTAACGTTAGTTTCAGTGTTTTAATTTAGCTACCTACATACGAGCTGTTACGGTATAATTCCTAAGCCAGACAAAGATTGTTTATATTTAGATAATTGGTGTCCGATATAATTGTTAAATTCAGATTATAAATTGCTCGCCTCGCTTTATGCTAAAAGACTAAAATCCTGTCTGAAAGAAATTATATCACCATCTCAATCTGGATTCATGAAGGTCAGACACATAAGCAATAATATTCGTTTAATACTAGATTTATTAGATTATTCTGAATTAATCAACGAAGAAGCAATGATACTTTTTCTAGATTTCTACAAGGCCTTCGACACCGTAGAACACCTTTTTATTAGTGATGCATTATTTCATTTTGGTTTTGGTGAAAATTTTAGAAAAATGGTCCATACTCTACAAAAATATCAATAGCAGTGTCTCTTTAGCTAACGGCACTTCACCTCGTTTTGATGTTAAACGAGGTATCAGACAGGGATGCCCAATATCCCCCTTTTTATTTTTAATTGCTGCCGAACTTATCAATCTTTATACCTTACATTGTACAGATACTGAGGGTATAAAAATAGGAGAAAACAATTTCATAATTAGCCAACTGGCTGATGATACTTGTCTTTTCTTAAAGAATGAAGATCAAGTGCCAGTCGTTTTGGAGGCTTTAAAGAATCTCTCTAAGGCCTCAGGTCTTACAATTAATCAGAATAAATTTGAAATTTTAACAGTACATAAGACATCAATAAGTGGTATAGAGGTTAAAAAAAACAATGAAATATCTTCGTATCTTAAGAAATAAATCATCGTCTAATACAATATCTGCCAATTTTTTGCCCAAAATAGAAAGAGCAAAATAAGTCTTTAATTGTTGGTTGCAAAGAGACCGAACTATACAAGGCCGAATTCTTCTGTCAAAGGCAGAGGGTATTTCCAGATTAGTGTAACCTGCCATCTCCCTTTATGTTGATCCAAAGATTTGTACTGCCATTGATTCTCTTCTATTTAAGTTCTTATGGAAAAATAAAACTGATTATTTTAAAAGAAAGACATGTATTAGAAGCTACATGGAGGGAACTTTTAATGCCCTAGATCTCCAAACAATCAATCAGATCTTTAAGATCAATTGGATTAAGCAGTGTTTGTCTAAAAGAAACTCTCAAGGGTTTTACATTCCTAATTTGTTATTCGATAAATGTGGTGGCCTAAGATTTCTGTTATCTTGTAACTATAAATGTAACAAACTCCCCCTCAAGCTTGCCAATTTCAATAAACAAGCTCTTGAAGCCTTGATGCCTTCAAACATAACTTTTCCCCACATTCTTGTTTAATTTGGAACAACCAGCATGTATTGTTCAGGAACAAGACCATGTATAAAAGAGAATGGATTGATAAGTGTGTAATCTTTGCGTTAGATGTTCTCTCTGATAGGGGAAACCCCGACAGATCTGAGGAATTTATTCTTAAAAAGGGTTTAACCATTTCTCGAACAGATTATAAGAATGTTATAAAAAGTATATCGCCGAAATTACTATTTCTTATTAAAAATGCATTGTTATATGGTCCTTTAAACGGAAAAATCCCCAAGCTCCTAATTGGTGGGAAGGAACTCGTTAACTATAAATGTAATAATCGTCACATCAGGAAAGTTTTGATTACAGATAAGAGTTATTTTCCCAAATCAATGCTGTTATGGAAACTTAACTTTCCAGATATCTTAGTAGAGAAAGTATGGTCTGACCCAAATAAATTCCTCATTCCAAATAAAATAAAAAAGGTCCACATGAAGATATTGCACATATATTACCCATGCAATAAGTTTTTACATAAATTTAAACCAGACATATCTCCTGTGTGCTCCTTCTGTAAAACAGAATCTGAATCCATATCTCACTTATTCTATGAATTCACATTCTCTCTAGAGTTCTGGGTCGAAGTCTCCCTACTGGTTTATACAAACTGTAATATATTAACACTAATATTGGAAGACATGGTCCTGTTTTTGAACTGTAATACAAAATCTCATTTTATTAACAATGCTATTAAGCTTTTATGTCTTGTTGGTAAATACCATATACATAAAGCTAGAGTGCTTCAAACAACCCCAAATTTCCACTTATTTTGTGTTGAATTGCAATATCTCTTTGACTCTGTCTCCAAGATCACTACAAACAAAAAAAGCTATTTTGACATCCCAAATATACAAAACATTGTTATGTAAAGAGAATATTAACAAATGAACTATATCAATTTAAAATATCTGGTCATTTCCCTTGTACTAAATGTCATCGTCGCTTATTTTTAATTATTATGTTTTTATTTTATTTTATCTCTTTTCTGTCTTTAATCTCATGTTGTCTATGTCATATATTGATGATTTATGAGTTATGATGTAAAATCTTCTATTTCTTGTTCCATGTAAACTGTATTGTTGAAAGAATTCAATAAAAAAATAAACAAATAATATAAAAGGACTTCCAATACTTACCGAAGACAGCCGATGTAGAAAGCATGATAACGCAAAGCTATCACATGTGCAGAGGCTTCGGAGCGCGAAGTGTTCTGTGAAGCGCGTATCGAGGCTTGTATCGTTTATAGCGTCTCTCAAAGGGGGCGGTTCAAAATAAAAGTCATACTGATCTTTTTTTTTTTTTTCTTTTAATATAGATTTTATTGAACAAATTCAAATTTACAAACAACATGGCTGATAGATCATTGCATTAGAGCAAAAGGACAAGGTGCATATAGAATAAAAACAGAGAAAAATATGTAAAATTATACATGAAAATAATAATAAATTAAGTTAAGTGCTAGGGTAATTCATATTCTTCAATTATGCTAAGAAGTTTCAATGCATTTTTGTTTTTCATGACTTTAAGGGCTTTTATGTAACAAAGAAGCTCAGAATGAAACACATTAAACCTAGGTTTCACTTTCATATACTTGGATTTGTGCAAATAAAATTTTCCAAGAATTAGAACTTTATTCACCAGAAAGTCATCTTTGTTATTGTCCATGACAAGTCCATAAACAATGTCCTTTTGAGAGAAGTTTTCCAGATGAGAAAAGTCCTGCTGATCTTTGCTCAGTGAGTGGACAACAGCTGCATTTCAATATGACAGAGTCAAAATTACCTGTTTATATCAACACCTCTCTGACACAGTCTCAAAAGAAATTAGCTTCATAAAAGTAGTATTTTTACATGACTGATGTGTTGCATTACATTTTATACAGGTGCTTGAGTATTTAGATTAGATCCTGATGGGCAGGTTGGCACCTTGCATGGCAGCCTCTGGTATCAGGTTATGAATGTGTGTGTGAATGTGTGTGTGAATGGGTGAATGCTGACATGTAGTATAAACAGCTTTGAGTGTCAGAAGACTAGAAAGGTGCTATATAAATGCAAGTCCATTTACCATTTAACATTTTTGCAATACTCCTCAGGTGAATGCAGCAGGACTGAATAACCGTCTTGACGAGTTTATCAAATTTCAGCTGGTAGTAAAAAGTTACGCCTAGGTTTTTGACAAAAGATTTTCTATTAGTGGCCAGCGAGCCGAGATGTTGGAGGATAGAGATCTGATCTATCACAGCATTGTCATTAATGTCATTGTTGATAGATGTATGTAGGATACCAAGATATGTTGGTTCCAGTCCTTTGAAATCAATGATTTGAATCTACAGTACAACCCAACCCAGACAGTAGACATCTTTTATTATTTATTCTTCTCTTCCCTGGCGATGCTGTCCGGTCTGTACTGAAGCCAGATTTACTCTCTGACTGTTTTTAACCTTCAGTCTGGTCTAGCAAGTGAAACACATGTTCAGTCGATCTTTGGCTTTTATTTTTTTATGGCAACAATCAAACAGACAATTTGAAGGAATGCACTGGAACAACATTCATTAACACAATAAAAAAGCAAAGTAAAATTAAAGCTACTGTACGGAACTTCAATTGTGTTGATATTTCAAAAGATAAAAAAAAAGTCTCTCTTATGCTAGAACAATATAATGGCCCAGCTTTGTGAGTGCAGAAAGTTAAAAGGACTTTACAAATACAAGATTCAACACGTATTGTACATACTGGTCAAACATAAGTTACAAGTACTGAGCAACATTGGTCTAAATCCTATATTCAAAATGTACATAAGTATTATCAGTAGTGCTTGTTATGCAGAAAATGGCTGGTTAATGTGTTATATTGTGTGAATTCTATATAGTGGGGCAGCTAAGCTGAAATATTTATAACAATTGTGCATTTTGCGATAAAAGCAACAAATCTGGCACAGACGTAGGTTTATATGTTATGAAAAGATATCAGGGCGCTGTCAAGGCAGACATTTTTCAAAATGGCTGCCAAATAGGCGCTAAATATTACTAATTGTTGCAGAAAAATTATTTCATGACTCTTGATTTTCAAAGTTTAGATCAGATTTCAGAAGATCACAGAACATTTTTTTTTTTTTTTTAAATGACCTTCAAATCTGAGCAGGGGAGTTGATCTTTGTCTGGTCTCTAACCTGTGAGCAAGCCGAGCTGGTTGAACATATAAGGAAACTAAGATCAGTGTCCTGTAGCTCACAGGGTCACCGAGACACACAAGCTAATCCACCACGGCAAGGTGCCAACTCCAATAGGATTAGATTTGTTTGGTTACAGTATAGACTGTATAAACTATGGACGTAGTCTCCGTGACTTCAACCAAAGGTTGAAGAGCAAAAAGGAAACTCAAAGAGTTGGAGCGTGGATGGAGCTGAGGCGGGCCGAATGAAGCCTGGTTGCTGAAACACGCCAACCTAGCTTGAAGCTACCAAGCAAGCTAAGGCTAACAAGCTAGGCTACATTCTGGAAGAGAACGGGCTATGCTACTCTGTGTAGCCGGCTAACGTTAACCCTGTAGTCTTGTTACTCCGGTTGCTATCGGCGCCAACATATTTGATACATACACATATATCAAACAAGGTAAAAGTGAGCATGGCTCACATACCCCCGCTCACTGCTTGACCCCTGCTAAAGTAGGGTCAAAGGTTTTGCCCTTTTGGAAAAAGTTCTAAAATGTTGGGCACCCTGGACTTCTAACACCCAAAAGGCACAACTAGACCACACTGTCAACCATCATACCAAATTTGAAGGTCATAAATTAAATAGTTTGTGAGTTCTACTCCGGAAACTAAATTGAGGTCGAAAAAAAATCACAGTTTTGGAACAAAATTTCAAAAAATTTTGGGCACCCTGGACTTCTAACCCCCAAAAGGCACAACTGTCCAGTGATCTATATCTTTTCATAACATATAAACCTATACTGGTGACAAATTTGTTGCTTTATCACAAAATGCACAATTGTTATGTTTAGCTGCCTCGCTAGTGCTGTGTTCTGCTACGGCAAAAGTTCGTAACAGCTTCTGAATACAGTGGAAAGGGAATTAAAAGCCTTAAAGAAATGGTTTGATATTAATAAGTTATCATTGAATTTAAGTAAAACAAAGATCAGAATATTTAATGTAATTGACAAATCATTGATTAATTAAAAATTGTGATAAATGATGTTGAAATAAGAAAGTATATGTAATTAGGGGGCGTGATAATTGATTTTAAATGTTGTTTGAAACCACACAAACAATGTAAAAACTGTAATTACCGCCTTGCGTTTGTACGCCTCCACCAACCAGTCAAGCTGCAGATTATATCCATGTCTGTCCAAAATGTCCTCACTTCATCATTTTATCCTTTTAGACATTGGTGTTAAATTATCATAATTAGCAGATGAATTCTTGAGTTTTGGCCAAAAACGTGTTTTATGATGTCACGGCGACCTTTGACCACCAAAATCTAATCAGTTCATTCTTGAGTCCAAGTGGTCGTTTACACCAAATTTGAAGCAAGTCCCTCCTGGCGTTCCTGAGATATCACGTCCATGAATGTACGTACAACAGACAACATGTAGACATAATGACTCTGGTCCTTTCTGGATCTTCATTCAGGCTGGTGGAAAGTTTTTCTTAAAACTCTGTGCGTGTAAAATGCAAATCCACAAGACTGAGATAAGGACTCAAGGATCACGTGGTCTCTGGTCCCAACAGCTGGATCCTGGAGTGCCGGACGGCGTCATTCAGCCTAGTGAGTCTTTTTCTGTGCGCCGATCTGACGAAGCAGACTTGCTCTCAGACCTCAAGGTCTCTGCGAGGAAAACAAGAAGGAAGCGTTTGCTTTATGGTGAATAATGCACAAATTGAAGGCAAGCTAACGGGATTGCATTTCACTGGAGTTGTACCTTAACTAATTTCATGTGACAAATAAAATTCATTGATTGATACGTATGTGGAGAAAAAGAAGACAAATTAAATAAGACATTAGAACATTTTTGTGTAGAATTCCATGCAGTGCAGCCTGTTGTGTGAAAGAATTTGAGACACATTTGCATACAGAGAACTTAAAAAAATACATATTTAGGAAAAATAAATTGACCCAGCGTACCTTTTATTCTCGAAGACAGTGTGCCTGAAATCCAAAAGTAAGAAATATATTAGCTAAAACCATTAGTGACCAGCCACTGAAAAAATTTGAGATTCAGAACAAGCACTAACCTGCGATCACAAGTGCTAATATTACTAGCAGGACGATAATACCAGGTATATAATAGTAACGCTCTCTTGAAGCAGTTCCACAGAAAACATCACTGCTGCTGCTTCCTTCGTTGACCTTTACTTGGGTTCCTGAGCAACTGTCGGAAAAGAGAAATGAAAGACAACTTTAATACTTTCTCTGTTTTAAATGAAAACTCATTTGAAGTGTCATCATAATGTTAAAAGTACAAAGTGGGTAATGTCACACTAATTAAAAACAACAAATCAGTATTAAATAAGTATTTAATCAGTATTAAAAGAAACACAAAAAAGTCTATTGAAAGATCAGATGAAATAAGACTGAGGGATTGGCAATGTTTTCAATCTCCTGTGGATGGAAATGATCAACAATCAACATTTTGTGCTACAGGGCAGAAAAAACCCTACTTTTTATAGTAATTACTGTAGAAACAATATCTTACATAGTCCAAACCGTGCAATTCAGACCATCCTGTGAAAAATGGCCTGGTTGACAAGGTTCACACACTGTATCAGTTCTGCTGGTTCCTTAGAGAAACAGACAAAAATTAGATTAATAACACAGGAACCCAACATCTGGTGAAGATCCATCATTTATCAGACTCAAATCAGTGTCTTCATTGAGTGGTTTTACATGCACACTAGTATCCCGGTTATGATATGAGTGAACCAAGTATCTCACTGCAGGAAATCAGTCCTGAGATATTAATACTTTTAGTCCTAGGTCAACTTTCAGGAGGGTTACTGAGACGCTTGATAAACAGTAAAAAATATGATGATACTTGATGTAATGATGTCTGCGTGATGAAGTAAAAGTCTAAATCTGACACCAGTCTGACACCAGTCTGACACAGGTAAACTGTATTGTCACTCTTGTCTTCCATTTCTGATGATCAGATGTAAAGCTAAATACAGCAGTGTGGTAAAAGCAGCAGTCCAGACAAACCAAACTGGCACAGAAATGACAAATCTGGTGGATTTGGAGGAGTCAAAGACGAGTCTGAAGTTCTGAACTGTCGCTGAGGCTCAGAAACTTGGATACTGTTATTATTACCATGTATACATGGAGCTGAATAACCAGGCTAAACTATGTGCCAAACCAGGATAGTAGTGTGCATGTAAACATAATCACTGTCGGACTAGTCTGACTGAATTTTTCTTACCAGGTTCTTTTATCCTGTGACCAGGTGCACATGGAGTATGTTTTTGTGCTTCACTACATCCTTTATCATCCACATAAGCTCTGCAGAAATAGCCACTTAAAACATCACAAATTGTGTCAGTTGTGGATGTGCACGCCTGTTTGGCAACGAGACCGTGACCTAAAACAAACAGAAAAATAGTCATTATATTGTTGTTAAAGTCCGTGTAAAGCAACAATAAATATGCATTCTGGGTTTGTCACACCACAGAAAATGTGTTACTAACCAGAGCTTTACAGCCCCCCCCACCCGGACCTCTTTTACAAGTTTACAGAAAAAGAATGAATATACATAGGACTAAAAGGGACTGTTTGTAACTTCTTACACGTATAAATCATTACGGGTCGGTGTGTCATGCGCGCTCGCTTGTGGCTACGCTGTTCAGACTCAGACTCCAACACAAACTACACTGAAGCACTCAAGGCTCCATATAAAGAACAAACCTGTTACAACACAACCTGTAAGAACATTTCCTGAATTATTAGGGCTAACTTTTCAGCAAACACGCCATCAACACAGCAGTACATTATCACATCATTTATTTTGTATCAAACTGCATTAATTAGCGGGGCTGCAATATATTTTTATTTATTGCAATTTGTTTTGTATGTTTAAATTTTGTCGAGTATCCTGATTCAATCAAACCTTTTCCACATTACTGCATTTGTCAAAATCAAACTGAATTTGGAGGTTGTCAATAAGAATGAAAGACAGAAATGTTAATCGATTCATGGTGGACATACCTTGGTCACAGGTGGTGCAGAGGAAACAGTTACTCAGGCCATTGGGAAGGTTCATATAAGTCCCATTAACACAGACGCTGCACCGTGTACCTGACTGTGGTGTGCAGTCTCTTCGAACAAATGATCCTGTTCAAGACAAAAACACACTGTCAGCGTCGCATCATCATCTAGACATGATGGGAAGTAACAATTACAAACGCAGAAATCCGGCTTGGGGTCCTTCTGTGTGGAGTTAGCATGATCTCCCCGTGTTAGCGTGGGTTTTCTCCGGGTTCTCCGGCTTCCTCCCACAGTCCAAAGACATGCAGGTTCATTGTTGACTCTAAATGTCCCGTAGGTGTGAATGTGAGTGTGACTGATTGTCTGTCTCTATGTGTTAGCCTGTGATAGGCTGCCGACCTGTCCAGGATTTACCCCACCTTCACCCAATGTCAGCTGGGATCGGCTCCTGCCCCCCCCCGCGACCCCTAATGGGATAAGCGGTTGCAGATGATGGATAATTCCCCGATGCTTAGGCCCGGCGGGGAGTCAACCTAGGTTCGGCGGGCCGCCGGGTTTGCAATATACTGGCGAAAACCGTTGAGAGGCAACAGAAATGCTTCCAATAGAGAGGCGAAATCCCCCCCTTCCAGTGGACCACCATGGTCCACCTTATTTTGGAAAAAATATGTACGGTAGTCAACAGCGAGAGACAAATAATTTTTTGATCCCGTTTGAATTGCGCCATGAATCACACATATGATGTTTGTCAATTTAAAAGATAATTTTGCAAGTCAATAAAATCACAATTTGTTGTAAAACTGTTAAAGTATCAGACTGTGAAAATACGTAATTAGAAAGACGACACACCCAAATGTCTCGTAGTGACGTCTCTCTCTCTGAAGCTACGATGTCTGTGTGTTTCCTACTGGGATGAACTCACACCAGCAACGGGTCTGATCCTTCTTTCTCTTCCCGGCTGATAAAAAGACCAGGAGTCGCTGGATAAAGGTCCAATGGGGTCCACTGGAAGGGGAGGGACTACACCTCTCTATCCCATATTAAGAATAAATGTTTGTTCAGCCTGGTTACAGGGTTTGTTTTCTAACGTCTTTGCTTCACATTAGTGGGAATTCCTGTCGAGCATGAGATAGGTATAAGGTTACTGTTGGTTAAAATGGGTTATGTTACTTCCACTGAGTTTTTTTTATTGAGAACATGACAAGTACAAACAAACAAGGCATATATACATGTCTTATTCATCAAAATGTTCTGCCTCAGGTTGGTACGCATACATAAAAACAGGGCTATCTCAAATTAATTTAAACATATCTAGTAATGAAAACAAGCTATCTTGTCTTTCACAAGTTTCAGAGACTTATGACTTCCAATGGTTCAAACTGGATTTGTTCCAACAAAGTCCAAGTTCCTGTTTTCAAAACGAACACCAAACTTGGCTGTTTTCACTATCAGGGGTGACAACCCGTGATGAGTCCATCTTCCTGATCTGTAGACACTAGCACTGCAGATCACTCCTGAAAGAGGCTAACGTTAGACAGAGTTTTAATTTACCTTCGTGGCACATCGGACAGCATTCCCTGTCCCTTGTTTCATATTCCTTAGAAAGACAGCAAAGCCCTGAAGCCATGAGTGCGGCAACGTACCCTATTAGAGAAACAGTAACGTTAGTTTCAGTGTTTTAATTTAGCTACCTACATACGAGCTGTTACGGTATAGGGTGATAAGGGTATAAGGCAGACGGTATAACTACTTTCTTCATTCTCAAGTGCAATACCACTGTTCATTGTGTGCAATATTCATGTACATCATGTGCAATATTACTTCTTTTCTATTTTTTAGCTTACCGTACCTTCTTTTTATTTCACTTATCTTACTTAATTGTCATTCTATTAGGCACTGGTGCTAGAAACAGTACTTTTTTATTTTTTATTTTATACACTTGAAACTCGTTGTAATTTGTTGTAATTTTTGAGCAATCTCTGGCACAAGAATTTCCTTCGGGATTAATAAAGTTCTATCTTATCTTACTTTATAAGGCGAAAAACCTCCTTGGTTTTGCAATGTATTGCATTGCTGAAACAAAAAAAAATGACCGAACCTCTGTGTGTGAGGATGCTGGATTCTTATGTTGTGATATGTAGAGCACTTTAGTGATGTGGTGAACACAGCAATGCAACACAACGGATGCCAGCTGCCGTAAAACCCCAAAGAAGAAGATGTGGTGAACAGACAGTAGGCTCTAGTGATGTTACGTGCTGTGCCGAGGCTTCGGAGCGTGTGTCGAGTAATACAGGAAGTTTTCCACGATGCGCGTATCGAGGCTTGTATCGTTTTAGACCAATGACGTCATTGATGACGTCCGAAGCCTCACTGCCCGATGATTCATTTACGAAAGGACTAATAATAAACATCTATAAATCTAAGGTTAATATATATCAGTCTGCACAACATGTCGCTAAGCTAACGTAGCTAACGTTAGCTTAATAGCTTAGAGACTTAACTTCCGTTTCCCCTTACTTTGCGATACTTACCGAAGACAGCCAAAGTCGAAAGCATGACAACGCAAAGCTAGCACATAGTTTCATCGAGCGTTGGACACAATAGTTCTGTTTTGGGTTAAAAAAACCCCACAAATAACAAAACTGATGTAGCTTAACAGCTAGCGTCACTAGCGCTAGCATTAGAAAGCTAGCTGGAAAGCCCCTAACCGTCAGGGGGGGGGAGAGGGGGGGGCTGGGCGAGCCCAAGATATTACACTAAACCTTCATTGCACAACATGAGACTAAAAGCCTAAAATGTAGTGATAAATGACACAAAGTATGGATTCAAACAGGTGGTGTTTGTTGAGAAAACCAAGAGCTGTCGAGCCGTTTTTTGTGAATTAATACAAGGCAGAATAATAGGACGATCTTCTCCGGCACCCCCGGAACGCACTGACAGTAGGCTCGCCCGGAAGTAGACGAGATCAGGAAGGAAAAAATGTTTTCCTATTTTTTTGATAGTCTTTATTTTATATTTGTAGACAATACAAAGAACAATTCAAACAATACATATAGAGGAAATAAATGGATAAATAAAAACAAAAACAAACAAACATAAAACTAAAATAACAAAACATGCCAGGGGTTAATGTAAATAAAATAGTAACTTAAGTAAAAACATTAAAATGGGAGCACAAACTCATCGTTTTAGTAGCCTTTTTGTCTTTTGAAGATGATATAGTCTTAATATAAAGTTCCATTTCTTTCTTAAAAACATTAAAATGAGGTTTAACTCTTGCAAATTTGCATTTGTGAACGTAAAATTTTGCGACAATGATAATGAGATTGATTAGAAAATATTCTTTCTCATATACTATGTTGAACCTTACAAAACCAAAAAATACATTTTCCAGTAGAAGTTCAAAGTCACAGATAATATTTTCCAAGATAAACCTACAAATATCTTGCCACAGTTTACGGGTGCGAGTACATTTCCAGAACAGATGGACAGTAGTTTCAGTATGGGCATCACACAAGGCACAGCTTAAATCAATCACAAAAAAGGACCTAACTGGGTAACATCGATGAATGATTTTAAAAGACACTTCTTTGACCTTATTTACCAAAAACTATTTTTGTGGAAGAGTCCAAACTTTTTTCCAACATAAATTGTTTATACCACTGTTCCCAAAAGGTATTCCAGGTGAAATAGAAACAATATTACATTGAAAAAGAGCACGGATACTACGGTTGTTCTTATAACCAGATTATTAAAGCACATTTTTCTAATAGGTGAGTCAGCTACATCAGTAGAAGGAACATCAAGATCTCTTTAGTTCAACTATCACAGCTTCATGTTTTAAGACCGAGCTATTTAATTTCCAGTATGAAGTATTGATATGAGAAGAGGAGGAGAATAAAGAGATATTAATATGAATAGCTTTACGATCTGTTAAAGGAGTGGTTAAAATTTGTGTTTTTGTATTATCTTCAAGGTTTTTGGAAACCAGCCAATAATCAATTCTAGATTGAGAGTATCTTGTCTTGTTAGACCATGTGAATACTCTATCATTAGGTAATATTTCCCTCCAAATATCTAACAGATTAAATCTTTGCATGAAAAGTTTTAGGTAAACACTTAAGTTGGTATTTTGCCTTGAAGGCCATCTGTCAATCACACTATCAGGAGCAATGTTAAAGTCTCT
Source organism: Sebastolobus alascanus (assembly GCA_916701645.2). NCBI lineage: Eukaryota > Metazoa > Chordata > Actinopteri > Perciformes > Sebastidae > Sebastolobus > Sebastolobus alascanus. Next base: position 215,405 of record CAKAOJ020000443.1, on the reverse strand, counting down.
ACCAATCAAAAGGAAGGCATTAGGGTCTTTGTCTAATCATAATAACAACTGCTGTTCTACAGTATCAAGAGAATCTACATTTTCTGAATTTTTGTTATATCCATAAATATTATTGACAATTATAATAACCTTATTATATTCAATTACTTGGCATATAAAGGGACCTTTTGCATCAATTTGAGAGTGTAGCATATTACCTGTAAAGTTGTTTTTTAAGGTGTCCACACCTGCTGAACGTTCGGACCCATGCGAGAGCCAGATGTCATTCCCCACTGTGACCTCCAGAAATTAACCTCATTAACTGTAGAATGAGTCTCTTGGAAAAATAACAAAATCTGTTTTATAATGCTTCGCAAACAAAAATAAGGGTTTGCGCTTCCCATTATCCCTTAAACCCCTGGCACTAAGAGAGACAAAAGACAAAGACAATTTGAACTATGAATAACTAGACAATAAGTCGCAAGTAACTAACCACGAACTATTGCAGAAAGCACCGAGCACTGCACCATTTACAATCACAACTTTGTGAAGATTACAACCAAAGTGAGGTAGCTGTTAAGCCTCTTTAGTATAAATGGTTACAAAAATAAGGCACATTTTTAGAAGTCAACAAAAATTGTCCTTTCGGGGAAGAGAAAAAAAAGTTTCATCATTGAGTTTGTATTTCCAACTGGAAAAAAACAAACATGAGAACTCAGCTAAGCCAACTAACGGTTTCCATATTATGAGGATGGGGGGAAAATCTCTCTATTTTCAATGAAGCCACGACCTACCACGAAGAAAGCCACCTTTCCCTCCTTCCGCGCTGCTTCCACCGCCGGCCACAGCTTCTTCCGATTCTCCCTGTCGATTTTGCAGAGGTCCTCGGCGAATCGTAGGCCATTTTCACGCAGGTACCGAGAGTTTTTGGCTGCCGTCCAGACCGCTGCTCTGTGAATCCGGGATGAGAACTGGATAATAATGCTTCGGGGCCCATTTGCACTCTTTGCCCCAAGGCGGTGCACTGTATCTATCACTACTGGTAGGCTCTTCTTATACTCTGGTAAGACAGCCTGGCATATTTTAATCACCTCCATGCACACCTGTTGATTCTCTACTTTCTCCGGTACAACATTGAGTGGAAGGTTCCAGCGGCGGGAGAACCTCTCTAGATTCATGACTCGTGTCTCTAAGACGTCAGTACGCTTTTTGTCTTCCTGGTAAAGCTGCTCAAACTGAGAAACTGTTCCTTTCATGGAGTTGATTTCCTCACAGACAGAGTGGACTTTTTTCTTCAGGTCCGCTATTTCAGTCTTCTTGTCTTGAATTAGTGATTCCAGATTGTCGGAGCGAGCGTTGATTAGCTCAGCAAGTGTAGCGACAAAGTCGGGAGAGCTGTCTGTGTCGGGCTTACCCTTCTTGCTTGGAGGTGGATGGTCGGAGTAAGCGGCAAAGCGGGAAACTCCTCTTCGTCCATCAGACTGATTTTCAGTTCATCTCTTACAGAAAAATCATTACGGTTAGCGTTAGCTCCAAAACTGCTGTTAGCCATGGGTGAGGTACCGCTAGCTAACGTTGCAGCGTTGCACGCGGTCCTCGTGTTCTCACCACTTTTCTTCCTCTTGTCAGAGCCCAAACTCAACATTTTGGAGCTGGAGTGGCGTTCAATTTTCCACAGAATAATAAAGGATTAAGTATATATCACAGTCTATTAGAGGTAAACTATCTATAATTCTGTTTTCACAAATAAAGTTCAAGTTGGTAGCGGAGCTCGGTTTGAAGAGTGCGTTCACAGCGTCTTCTTGGACCTTCTTTCCGCTCCTTCGTACGTGCAGCAAGTTCAAGCGCGGGCTCACCGACATGATGACACTGCTATCGCAGCTAAAACAATTTTCACAGCTTTCTTCTGAAGAAAAGGATCAACTTTTAAGTGTCGGGAGACCAACGCCTGACCTAGCGGATCATGTTCCCCATGTTTGCTGTTGGCTGTACCACCGACAAGGTCTGGACTAATGCAGGATATTGTGACCCGAACAACTTGCCCTGTGCGATAGCCAAGCACGAAAAGTCGGTGGTCCACATTCAGAGCCAGATTGCTCTGAAAACATTTGGACACAACAGAATCGACCTGGTTTTGTATGAACGGCGGCTGAGCGTTAGCATCCACAATGAGAAGGTAAAGAAAAACAGAGAAATCCTAAAAAGTCTCATAGATGCTGTATGTTTCCTTGGTAAACAGGAGCTAGCTTTCTGTGGGAACAATGAGTGCAAGTTCCTCATTGAACTGATCATTGATGCTAATTTAGCCTCCCACTTGGCATCATCTACAGTGTTTTCTGGCACGTCAAACAGAATCCAAAATGACTTAATTGAAGCGATTGCAGATGTTCTGAAGGAAAACATTAAAGAGGAGCTGAGTGTGACACAGTTTGTTGCAGTGGAGGTGGATGAAACCACAGACATCACAAACTGGTGCTGAATAATATCCACAGTGCAGCTACAATGAGAGGTGTATTTACCCTATGCCTGTCAACTGTGCACATATGGTGTAAAACGAGCTGGCTATTATCACAAACTTAGCGATTATATTTTTATACTGTTGCATGCAGTATTGGGACATACTGCTTCGCCTTGACCTTTGACCCTCTTGCTCATATATCTGCTGCACAGAGGATTGTGGGTCAGAACAGCCAGAAAAGCGTTGCTTACTTGCATTCTGCAAAATGTGACCAGATGTAGTAGGACATCCTGGTATTTTTGGCATACTGCATTTGACATACTATCTATTGGGACATACTAAATCTTTTTCTGTCATACTAAATAGTATGGTAGTGTGGGTATTGGAACGCACAGGGTTAAAATTCACAAGCTCCACTTCCTGGAATGAATCATAGCTTGATAACTCCTCCCTCCTCTTCCTGCTCTCAAACACAGCCAGCTCCATTCTGTCCATTTATTTCCTTGTTCTCTCCCCTTCAGATCCACAGTTTGAAGATGGGTGTAACCAACAAGGTGGTGACGTGCAAGAGCTGACAGGTCACATTCACTGCATAACACATGTTGTTTTGATCAGAGCTCAAACTAGTTTCAGTTATACGGAAGAGAAACTCAGAGTTGTTGTCACTGAGAGGTGAAATGGCGTCGAAAGGAGTTCAGCTGGAGCAGGATGCAATCTCTTGTTCCATCTGTCTGGATCTACTGAAGGATCCGGTGACTACTTCCTGTGGACACAGCTACTGCATGAACTGTATTAAAAGCTTCTGGGATGGAGAGGATGAGAAGAAGATCTACAGCTGCCCTCAGTGTAGGCAGACCTTCACACCGAGGCCTGTCCTGCTGAAAAACACCATGTTAGCAGCTTTAGTGGAGGAACTGAAGAAGACTGGACTCCAAGCTGCTCCTGCTGATCACTGCTATGCTGGACCTGAAGATGTGGCCTGTGATGTCTGCACTGGGAGGAAACTGAAAGCCTTCAAGTCCTGTCTGGTGTGTCTAATCTCTTACTGTAAAAAACATCTCCAGCCTCATTATGAATCACCTGCGTTTGAAAAACACAAGCTGGTGGAGCCCTCCAAGAAGCTCCAGGAGAACATCTGCTCTAAGCACGACGAGGTGATGAAGTTGTTCTGTCGTACTGATCAGCAGTGTATCTGTTCTCTCTGCTCTGTGGATGAACATAAAGGCCACGACACCGTCTCAGCTGCAGCAGAAAGGACTGAGAGGCAGAGAAAGCTGGAGGAGAGTCGACTCAACATCCAGCAGAGGATCCAGGACAGAGAGAAAGATGTGAAGCTGCTCCAACAGGAGGTGGAGGCTGTCAATCGCTCTGCTGATAAAGCAGTGGAGGACAGTGAGAAGATCTTCACCGAGCTGATCCGTCTCATGGAGAAAAGAAGCCGTGATGTGAAGCAGCAGGTCAGATCCCAGCAGAAAAGTGAAGTGAGTCGAGTCAAAGAGCTTCAGGAGAAGCTGGAGCAGGAGATCACTGAGCTGAAGAGGAGAGACGCTGAGCTGAAGCTGCTGTCACACACAGAGGATCACAATCAGTTTCTACTCAACTACCCCTCACTGTCACCACTCAGTGAATCTACATCCAGCATCAATATCCGTCCTCTGAGCTACTTTGAGGACGTGACGGCGGCTGTGTCAGAAGTCAGAGATAAACTACAGGACGTTCTGAAAGAGAAATGGACAAACGTCTCACAGACAGTGACTGAAGTGGATGTTTTACTGTCACAACCAGAGCCCAAGACCAGAGCTGGGTTCTTAAAATATTCACGAGAAATCACACTGGATCCAAACACAGCATACAGACATCTGTTATTATCTGAGGGGAACAGAAAAGCAACAGTAATGATTCAACAACAGTCTTATTCTAGTCACCCAGACAGATTCACTGAATGTTGGCAGGTCCTGAGTAGAGAGACTCTCACTGGACGTTGTTACTGGGAGGTGGAGAGGAGAGGGAGAGGAGTTCATGTAGCAGTCGCATACAAGAGTATCAGGAGAGATGGGGGGTCGGATGAATGTTGGTTTGGATACAATGACAAATCTTGGGCGTTAGATTGTCAACAAAACAGTTATATCTTTTTGTACAACAATGTCCAAACCCCCGTCTCAGGTCCTCAGTCCTCCACAGTAGGAGTGTACCTGGATCACAGTGCAGGTATTCTGTCCTTCTACAGCGTCTCTGAAACCATGACTCTCCTCCACAGAGTCCAGACCACATTCACTGAGCCTCTCTATGCTGGACTTTGGCTTTATTACGATGGAGACTCTGCTGAGTTGTGTAAACTGAAATAGACAGAAGTCATTTGAGGGTTCAATTCTGTGTTTTAACTCTTAAACTCATGTTGTCTCCATGTTTGTTGCTGAGAGCTGATTGTTGTGTCATTTCTTCACTGCTCAGAGATCAGCTGTCAATCAAACATCATGGTGGTACTTTGACATCTTGTCATCAGTTGTTCTGTAAATGTTTGAGTGTCTTCAGGTGGAGCTCCTTCCTGTGTCTGTTTCACTGCTCATGATGATGTTTGTTCACCTGAACTGATCTTTCTCTGCATGAATATGTAAACTTCTCTGTGCTCTAAAAGATATTTAGTTCTTTCTTTATGCTTTGTATTGACATTTATTTGTTTGGCAGACCTATGAGCTTTATAAACCTGTAATTATCATGATCATAATCAATAAGGAGATCCTTCATTATTCTCGTTCACATCGCTGAGATTCTGCTCAAACAAACTGATTGTGTTGATGAAGTGAATCTGAACATGAGATCATTGAACAAGAGTCATTTAACAGACTTTACTGATGGGATGTGTGAACAAACTGAAGGTTTATATAATCAATAAACAAATATGAACAAAGTATTTTCTTCCTGTCTTCATTCCAGGTTATCATACAAAGCTGATGGAGAAAATGTGAAACTAATATGAGAGAATAACTGAGGCAGTTTTTCCTACTGAAACACCACAAAGTCCAGTGTTCATGTTTAGAGTCAGTCAGTCTCTGTCCTTTCAAATAAAACAGTTTGTCACAGAGAAATGAGCAGAGTTTTCTATCAATTGCTGCTTTTTTTCTCTTTATTTTCTTTGTGCACTTAGTCAATAAAGAGGATTTATTACACAGACTTAAAAACTGTTGAAATTAATTTGGTCAAGTTTGGTTGTGAGGAGGTTTTGTTGAGTCCTGACACACATGAGACAACAGATATTGTGTTTGATTCTCTACATTTGGTTACAAATATTTCAATGTTGTTTAATCAGAATTCAAGACGTCAGAGGAAATTTAACGTACAGCCTCAAATCTCACATTCCCAAATACTATTTACAACCTGAGAGCTGATGTTATAATAATATTTGTAAAGTGGAAACTCCTCTCTACCGTCTTTCCCGTGTGACCTGAATGCAGCATCAATGTTACAGGGTGTGACTCCTGTGAACAAACTGACATAGTGTGATATTACATAGATTTAAATGTCTCTTTACTGATGTTGTCTGAAGCTGCCAAAAGGCTCAGTGAAGTTTTGACACGTCTTCCTGCAGTGAACATCACAGCAGGTTAACAAAAGAAATGTGAAACCTGATGCACAACACAAGAGGGCGCCCTCATCCTGCTAACCAGGGATGTAGTGGAGGTTAAAGCACCTCTACTCAGTTTGTCTGCATGTTTTAAACCATGTTTTTAAGCCCATCAGAAACTTTCTAATGTCTCATACATCATGGTCAGGGGTTTGGGACTTCTGTTAGTCAAAGTGAATTCTCCTTTTTTAGTTGAAAAAACAAACAGAAATGAGGGATTTTCCTGGTGGTAGTTTGTCTTGTGTCCCTCACTAACCGAGGCGTTTACTGTATGTCCTCCTTCATTTCACTTTTTAAAAACCTCACCTGTGTTTTTAATGTTTTAACACTAGTATATTTTCTACTAACTTTAGTTTTCTTTCTGCCTGCTACTGAAGTTCAGGTTGACCACAGTGTGTTTGGGTTGTATATCCACCGTCCTCGGTCTTCCTGTTTCTTCCTGTTATTTCATCTCATGCAGGCGCAGAACGTACGTGCTAGTTGGCCTTTGACTGTAGTCTTTACGGTGTGTTTGAGCGCAACTTTTTGTCAAAGACAGAGGCGACGTTAGGCGACGTAACAGTCGGCCTTCATCGCTGCTGGTTCTTTGGTGTGAGAACGGAAATAATTCTTTAGTAAAGGTTTGCCGAATCGTGAAGTTATGTAGTTTTAAGTTAATGAGGTTGTGACCAGTCACCAAAAGCGAAAGGAGATTCAGGTTTACATTATCTTGAGATAAATTATATGCCATCACAATTACAGCTTGAGGGATCGCTTTGACAACATTGTTATACTGACCTCTGTCAACTAGGCTAAATTTAGAACAAAAGTCCTCAAATGGTAGAATGTTTCCTGTATTGTCCAATAAATGCATCACAGACCATATTCCTTTTTCTAACCAATTTTGTAAAAATATGGATTTATTTTTAAGTAATACATACCTGCAATTCCATATTGCTGCATTATGGGGACTAAAATTATGCTTGTATATCATTTTCCAATATAGTAAAACCAGTTGATGAAACGAGGATAATTTGACAGGGAGTTTTAAGTCATAGTCGCGTCTAAGAAGAAAGTCGATGCCTCCTAGTTTAGTAAAAATTTCACTGGGCATATGAAACCAAAAACTTTTTTCATGTTTTAGAAATGATCTTAACCAGTTTGTCTTAATAGTTCCATTAATGCATTCAATATCAATAGCCTTAAGTCCACCTTCCTCATATTCTTTAACCATAGTACCTTTCTTAATATAGTATGTTTTCCTTTTCCAGATATAATTGAAATTAGCTTGGTTTATGGCTTTAATTGCATTTTTGGGAAGTGATAAGGAGTAAGCTGGGTAGATGAATCGGGAAATGCACTCCGTTTTTGTAAGAAAAATTCGGCCTATGATAGAGATGTCTCTTTGAGATCAGGAATTTAGATGAGATTTACATTTATCCAGATTATTCCAAATGTTAAGATGATCTAGTGAGTCCTTATCCTTAGTAATGTGTATGCCTAAGTATTTAACAACTGATTTAACGGGGATGTTATGAACTGTTGTGAGAGTGGAATTGCGAATAGGTAATAACTTACATTTTTTAAGGTTTAACTTTAAACCAGATGCCTTAGAAAAGAAATCTATTGTTTTGAGGATTTTTGGAACTTGGTTACTATTTTTTATAAATATGGTTGTGTCATCAGCCAGTTGGCTGATTGTTAGTTGTTTGCCTAACACTGTCAACTTTTCAAAATCTGAACTTTTTACAAGAATGGAAAGCATTTCTGCTGCAGCGATAAAGAGCAAAGGGGAAATGGGACAGCCTTGTTAAATATCTTTATCAATTGAAAATCTTGGAGAAGCACCATGAGGTAATAAGACTGAACTATTAGTATCCTTATAAAGTAATTTAATGATATTTAAGAATTTTTCACCAAATCCAAATCGTTCTAAAGTTCGAAAAACATGAATTTGTGCTCAATCGTATCAAACGCTTTGAAGAAATCTAGAAATAAAATAAAGCCTTCATCTTCAATTAAGTAATTGTAGACAAGTAAGTCAAGTACAAGTCGTATATATTGTTATGAATTGATCGTCCTTTTATGAAAACCGATTGTGTGTCTGAGATCATTTCTGTGATACCAGTTTTTAATCTAGATATGAGTTAAAATTTTATAGTCATTATTAAGTAGGTTTATAGGTCTAAGATTGTCAATTAATTTAGGGTCTTTACCAGGTTTGGGAATGAGGATGATTATTCCATCCTTCATCGTAGTCGGTAGAATGAGGGTTTCAGAAATTTCTTTTAACATATTGAAAATAAGGTCTTTCAGATGTTCCCAGAAGTGCCTATAGAAGTTACTAGTTAAACCGTCTGAACCTGGAGATTTGTCTAAGGATAAACATTTCAAGGCTTTTTCTACTTCGTCCATTCTGATTTCTGCATCACATACACTTCTGAAACACTCATCCACTCGAGGGATCCGTTCTCTAATAAGCTCAGAGAAAGCGACAGCAGCTGTACATGAATAAGAGGAAGAGTACAATTTGCTGTAGAACTGGAAGATTTCCTTAGAGATCTTAACAGGATCTGTACATTCCTGGTTATCAGTTAACAGAGTCTTTATGGTATTTCGTTCTTGTCTACAGAAATATGCTGAACTCATTTCCCCTCCTCTATCCACTTCGCTCGCGATCTGATATATGCTCCTTTGGCCTTATTAATGTAAATGTTGTCTAACGAAGAGTGCAGAAGGATTAGTTTTTGCTTGTCATCTTCATATAATAAAGATGTATTGCAAATATTGTTTACTTCCTTCACAATTTCCATTTCCCTTTGTGTACTAGCTCTGCTTAATATTTTGCTATTTGATATGGAAATGTGACGTACCTTGTATTTTAAGTATTCCCATTTATCCCTATAATTTGTAAAATTGGAATCTTTAGTTATATCATTGATTGTCGTTATAATTTCCTGACAGAATGGTTCATATTTAAGAAGGCTTGAGTTGAATTTCCAATAACCTTTATTCCTTCGGCATGCGTTTGTGGGTGTAAAAATAAGTTTAATCAAGCAGTGATCTGTTAGAGGTGCAGTGGAAATTGTGGAGTTTGTCTCCAAGCTAGGCCTCGTTTCTGACACAAGCCAGAAATCTAGTCTAGATTTGACTGAACCATCCGGTTTAAACCAAGTCAAAATTATGGCTTCCGGGTTTAGAGTGCGCCATACATCTCTCAATTTGAACGCACTACAAAAATCAAACAAAATAGGGTTGAAATGATGTCCCTGATATCTTGAAGGACTTCTATCAAGCCATTCATCCATCACCATATTAAAATCACCTCCAAAAATAAAGTCAGGAAAGTTATTTAAGAGTATGGCGACACCTGCTGACCTATTTGTACCATGGCTAAATAGTATTTTGTCTACCCACTGGTTTGACCAAAACTTTTCATCTGTGTCATTAGAGTGAGTTTCTTGAAGAAGATAACATTGTGCTTTTTCATTTTTACAGAACAAGAAAGTTCATTTCCTTTTTATAGAATCTCGTAAACCCCTAGCATTAAGTGACACAAACGAGAACATAGAAAGGAAAACATACAAAGAATAGAATAAAATAATAAGAAAGAAATGAGGTAAAAAGTTTAAGGCTGTAGGTTTGTAAGTTTTTAACTGAGCGTTATGAACAAGCCCCTATCTAAGAGGAATTTATAACATCTATAATCAACCAATGTCAAACATTAAACATTTTCTTTGAAGTGCACATCTTCATATGAACGGAGGAAGGTCATTAAACAGTCTAGTGTAAACTTAACTTAAAAGAATTTCCCCCTCCCGTTGCTCATTGAGAACATTTTAAAGTGGAACAAGTTTGTTTTTTTCTTTCCTTTCCTTTTCTTTCCTTTTTCTTCCTTTTTTAACTACAATGCAGAATATACACTTCACCTGCAAAGTGTACAAGTTTCAGACACCCGAGTTGTAAATATTAATATACACCTCCTGGGATGAGACTCTCAAAGATCTGAGAGCATGAAATAAGTGACATGTTACCTTTATTTGATCTAGTCTGGAGTAACCCTGTTTCCACTGATATAGCCCACATGGCCTTTATAGTAGATATTCTTCCCTGCCGCTCTGGCTTGCTCCATCTTTGGCCATGCAGCTGCACGTGCCTCTCTGTCGGCTTTGCAGAAGTCCTGTTTGAAGTGGATTCTGATATCTTTGCAGATCTTGGAGTTTTTGGACAGCTTCCAGATGACATCACGGTGATATCTCACGGCGAACTGGATGATGACCTGCTGGTGTCTCCCTTCTTCTCGTCTTCCGAGGCAGTCGGTATCGACCACTGTTTCCATGGATGAAGCCCACTGCGGTGTGATTTTGGACAAGATACTGATGATTACGTCTCGGATCTGTTCGTCGTCTTTTTCTTTCAGGCCTTGTATTTTGAGATTCCAACGTCTCTTGTACCTCTTCAACTCCGTTACTTTTTCTTTCAGCTCCTCGTTTTCTTTAAGGAGACGGGGTATTTCTTTTCCCATCGCTTGTATCTTAGTTTTGCACTCTTTAATGTCAGCGGCATTCATCTCTACAAGTTTAGTAACGTTAGCCACCATGATGGAGTTTTCCCTCGGCTGCTCACCGAAGTTATTAATTTTGGCGGTTAGCTTTTCTATAGCTTCGACCGGGGGTCGCATTTGGGATTTCCATCTGCTCTTGAGGGGTTTTAATCTTGGCAGGTGGTGCTGGCGATTTTGTTGGGGTAACAGGGGGATTTTTCCTCTTACCAGCGCTGTTGGTTGAAGTTTCCATCGGCGTGTAGTTTTGGTCACGCATGTTTGTTAGGCTCGAGGCTGCAGTTAGCCTAGCTTCAGCTTTCCAGGTAGGCATGTTCGGTCAAAAGTTTTTTTTAAAGGCACAGCTTGTACTTCACGGCAGCTCGTGCGCTTTCCCAAAGGTCAACTTTACTATTTTAATGTTGTTTGACTGTTAACATAGAATTTTACAAGTAAATTTCGGGGCAATTGAACGCGAGCTTACAAGATGTAGCTTCTCCGGTCCACCATCTTGACGCTTTATTCCACTATCTATCTTGTAAGGGCACCGTCGCTGCATCCTGTGCTGAGTGCCGCCCACGACAACTGTGATTGGTTTAAATAAATACAAACAAGCCAGAGCGTTTAAGTAACTAACAAAGGTGATGAAATGACACCTTGTGATGCACCTGTGTAGAGAACTCATCTCTGACGCCTCACCTTTTACACACATTCAAGGACGGCATCATTTGAAATGAATAAAGCTGAAATTATTGCCTTTGTTAGTAGTTGTTTGGCTCATGATACTCGCTGACTGGAGGGTTTCTTTATTTCAACTTAAAATAACCCATGTTTCACAAAAGTGTTCTGTTTTCTGTTGGACTCATTCTACTTCATGCTTCCACCTACTGAAGTTCAGGTCGACCACGGTGTGTTTGAAGAAGATTTTATTTCAAGGTGATACTTTAATACGAACAGTTTTCTTTAACTATACGTAAATCTTTAATAATTTTAAGGGTGTGATGAAAATAAAACATTTGAGTGCGATCTCTGTTGATTAGCTGTGAAAAAGCTGCAAAAAAACCCAAACAAACAAAAGTTTATCCATGTTACAGATTCGTGGATTCATATTAATCTACAAATTAACTGCAGAAGCAGCTGATCTGGTTCAATCATGTCTTTCTGGATTCCGAGTTGCAGCATACTGCAGCTGTCCTTACAAAGTACACACTGTTGCATGCAGTATTGGGACATACTGCTTCGCCTTGACCTTTGAACCTCTGGCTCATATATCTGCTGCACAGAGGATTGTGGGTCAGAACAGCCAGAAAAGCGTTGTAGTAGAAAAGATGTAGTAGGACATCATGGTATTTTTGGCATACTGCATTTGACATACTATGTATTGGGACATACTAAATCTTTTTCTGTCATACTAAATAGTATGGTAGTGTGGGTATTGGAACGCACAGAGTTAAAATTCACAAGCTCCGCTTCCTGGAATGAATCATAGCTTGATAACCCCTCCCTCCTCTTCCTGCTCTCAAACACAGCCAGCTCCACTCTGTCCATTTATTTCCTTGTTCTCTCCCCTTCAGATCTACAGTTTGAAGATGGGTGTAACCAACATGGTGGTGACGTGCAAGAGCTGACAGGTCACATTCACTGCATAACACATGTTGTTTTGATCAGAGCTCAAACTAGTTTCAGTTATATGGAAGAGAAACTCAGACAGTCGTTGTCACTGAGCGGTGAAATGGCGCAGAAAGGATTTCAGCTGGAGCAGGATGCAATCTCTTGTTCCATCTGTCTGGATCTACTGAAGGATCCGGTGACTATTCCCTGTGGACACAGCTACTGCATGAACTGTATTAAAAGCTTCTGGGATGGAGAGGATGAGAAGAAGATCTACAGCTGCCCTCAGTGTAGGCAGACCTTCACACCGAGGCCTGTCCTGCTGAAAAACACCATGTTAGCAGCTTTGGTGGAGGAGCTGAAGAAGACTGGACTCCAAGCTGCTCCTGCTGATCACTGCTATGCTGGACCTGAAGATGTGGCCTGTGATGTCTGCACTGGGAGGAAACTGAAAGCCTTCAAGTCCTGTCTGGTGTGTCTGGTCTCTTACTGTGAGAAACACCTCCAGCTTCATTACGATGTGGCTCAATTCAAGAAACACAAGCTGGTGGAGCCCTCCAAGAAGCTCCAGGAGAACATCTGCTCTCGTCACGACGAGGTGATGAAGATGTTCTGTCGTACTGATCAGCAGTGTATCTGTTATCTCTGCTCTGTGGATGAACATAAAGGCCACGACACCGTCTCAGCTGCAGCAGAAAGGACCGAGAGGCAGAGAAAGCTGGAGGTGAGTCGACTCAACATCCAGAAGAGGATCCAGGACAGAGAGAAAGATGTGAAGCTGCTCCAACAGGAGGTGGAGGCTGTCAATCGCTCTGCTAATAAAGCAGTGGAGGACAGTGAGAAGATCTTCACCGAGCTGATCCGTCTCATGGAGAAAAGAAGCCGTGATGTGAAGCAGCAGGTCAGATCCCAGCAGAAAAGTGAAGTGAGTCGAGTCAAAGAGCTTCAGGAGAAGCTGGAGCAGGAGATCACTGAGCTGAAGAGGAGAGACGCTGAGCTGAAGCTGCTGTCACACACAGAGGATCACAACCAGTTTCTACTCAACTACCCGTCACTGTCACCACTCAGTGAATCTACATCCAGCATCAATATCCGTCCTCTGAGCTACTTTCAGGACGTGATGGCGGCTGTGTCAGAAGTCAGAGATAAACTACAGGACGTTCTGAGAGAGAAATGGACAAACGTCTCACAGACAGTGACTGAAGTGGATGTTTTACTGTCACAACCAGAGCCCAAGACCAGAGCTGGGTTCTTAAAATATTCACGAGAAATCACACTGGATCCAAACACAGCAAACACATGGCTGTTATTATCTGAGGGGAACAGAGAAGCAACATTAAGGATGCAACTTCAGTCTTATTCTAGTCACCCAGACAGATTCACTGGATGTGGTCAGGTCCTGAGTAGAGAGAGTCTGACTGGACGTTGTTACTGGGAGGTGGAGAGGAGAGGGAGAAGAGTTGATGTAGCAGTCGCATACAAGAGTATCAGGAGAGCAGGGGGGTCGAATGAATGTGGGTTTGGATACAATGACAAATCTTGGGCGTTAGATTGTGACCAAAACAGTTATACCTTTTGGTACAACAAAGTCCAAACCCCCGTCTCAGGTCCTCAGTCCTCCACAGTAGGAGTGTACCTGGATCACAGTGCAGGTATTCTGTCCTTCTACAGCGTCTCTGAAACCATGACTCTCCTCCACAGAGTCCAGACCACATTCACTGAGCCTCTCTATGCTGGACTTAGGCTTTTCTGTAATGGAGTCACTGCTGAGTTGTGTAAACTGAAATAGACAGAAGTCATTTGAGGGTTCAATTCTGTGTTTTAACTCTTAAACTCATGTTGTCTCCATGTTTGTTGCTGAGAGCTGATTGTTGTGTCATTTCTTCACTGCTCAGAGATCAGCTGTCAATCAAACATCATGGTGGTACTTTGACATCTTCTCATCAGTTGTTCTGTAAATGTTTGAGTGTCTTCAGGTGGCGCTCCTTCCTGTGTCTGTTTCACTGCTCATGATGATGTTTGTTCACCTGAACTGATATTTCTCTGCATGAATATGTAAACTTCTCTGTGCTCTAAAAGATATTTAGTTCTTTCTTTATGCTTTGTATTGACATGTATCTGTTTGGCAGACCTATGAGCTTTATAAACCTGTAATTATCATGATCATAATCAATAAGGAGATCCTTCATTATTCTCGTTCACATCGCTGAGATTCTGCTCAAACAAACTGATTGTGTTGATGAAGTGAATCTGAACATGAGATCATTGAACAAGAGTCATTTAACAGACTTTACTGATGGGATGTGTGAACAAACTGAAGGTTTATATAATCAATAAAAAAATAAGAACAAAGTATTTTCTTCCTGTCTTCATTCCAGGGTATCATACAAAGCTGATGATGAAAATGTGAAACTAATATGAGAGAATAACTGAGGCAGTTTTTCCTCCTGAAACACCACAAAGTTCAGTTTTCATGTTTGGAGTCAGTTAGTCTCTGTCCTTTCAAATAAAACAGTTTGTCACAGAGAGATGAGCAGAGTTTTCTATCAATTGCTGCTTTTTTTACTCTTTATTTTCTTTGTGCACTTAATCAATAAAGAGGATTTATTACACAGAATTAAAAACTGTTGAAATTAATTTGGTCAAGTTTGGATGTGAGGAGGTTTTGTTGAGTCCTGACACACATGAGACAACAGATATTGTGTTTGATTCTCTACATTTGGTTACAAATATTTCAATGTTGTTTAATCAGAATTCAAGACGTCAGAGAAAATTTAACCTACAGCCTCAAATCTCACATTCCCAAATACTATTTACAACCTGAGAGCTGATGTTATAATAATATTTGTAAAGTGGAAACTCCTCTCTCCCATCTTTCCCGTGTGACCTGAATGCAGCATCAGTGTTACAGGGTGTGACTCCTGTGAACAAACTGACATAGTGTGATATTACATAGATTTAAATGTCTCTTTGCTGATGTTGTTTGAAGCTGCCAAAAGGCTCAGTGAAGTTTTGACACGTCTTCCTGCAGTGAACATCACAGCAGGTTAACAAGAGAAATGTGAAACCTGATGCACAACACAAGAGGGCGCCCTCATCCTGCTAACCAGGGATGTAGTGGAGGTTAAAGCACCTCTACTCAGTTTGTCTGCATGTTTTAAACCATGTTTTTAAGCCCATCAGAAACTTTCTAATGTCTCATACATCATGGTCAGGGGTTTGGGACTTCTGTTAGTCAAAGTGAATTCTCCTTTTTTATTAAAAACAAGAGAAATTAATGATTTTCCTGGTGGTAGTTTGTCTTGTGTCCCTCACTAACCGAGGCGTTTACTGTATGTCCTCCTTCATTTCACTTTTTAAAAACCTCATCTGTGTTTTTAATCTTTTAACACTGTTCTAGTAGATTTTCTACTAACTTTAGTTTTTTTTTTCTTTACATATATACATATATATGTATATATGCACATATACATACATACATACACACACACACACACACACATACATACACACACATACATATATACATATATATATATATACATATATATATATATATGTATGTCTACCGTTTTCTAGTCTAGACAAGGGTATATTTGATCCTAAATATAATCTATTTACTTCATGTTGTTGACATCTGTATGACAATAAAGTAGAATAAATGAAATGCCTATCAGTTTGAGCAGTTTACAGTAAATTTTTTTACCGGTAGTCGCACAGAACTTACATTGGGTCGTGTTCCATGACGAACACAAAACGGCGTTGCACGTCGTCAGTAAGGGCAGCTGGTTAAAGTGGCAGTAGGCAACAATTTTTTGGCATAATTTGGCAAAAATCCCATAATAACCTTTCAGCATATTGTAATTCAAGTGTTCTGAGAGAAAACTAGACTTCTGCTCCTCCTCATGTCTCTGTTTTCAGGCTTTAGAAAAATCTAGCCCCGTGACGGAAGATTTTGACCAATCACAGGTCATTTCAGAGAGAGAGAGAGCGTTCCTATTGGCTGTGCTCCGGTCATGTGACCAGAAATTGGCTTCCTTCAACAGATTTTACAATGGCGGCCGCGTCACAAACTTTCTCATTTTACAGCTAAACAGTAACTACAAGATGATTCTGAGAACATCTGAGGAGAGAAATAGTCATTACAATAACAGAATATTGATTCATATTTGATCAGCGCTGCCTAGTTTGACCGTTTGGTCGGAGTTCTCGAGTGATTGACAGCCGGCTCTCATAGACTGCAGCTGGGCAGCGGACCTTGTTTTCCTCCGGTAAGTGAAATCCTTCAGATGCAGTTAGGAGCACCGGAGGACACAGTAGGACACAGAGGAACAGGATTTAACTCAGGTTACCTGTTTCATGTACTACTGTCACGATATAGCGGCCGTTTTCTAAAAATAGCTTTTTTAAATCATATTTGGGCCAATCTCGCATACTTCAGCTTTAACTCGGCATCCCAAATATACAAAAAAATTGTTATGTAAAGAAAATATTAACAAATGAACTATATAAAGTTAAAATATCTTGTCATTTCCCTTGTACTAAATGTCATTGTTGCTTATTTTTATTTATTATGTTTTTATATTGATCTCTTTTCTGTCTTTAATCTCATGTTGTCCATGTCATATATTGATGATTTATGAGTTATGATGTAAAATCTTCATTCTCTTGTTCCATGTAAACTGTATCGATGAAAGAATTCAATAAAAAAAAAAACCACGTGTGCATGACGTCAGAGCAAGTCGGCATCAAGTCCATTGATGTATTAAAAGATATCACGATTTTTTTTCTCTTTAACGTTTGACTTTTTTTCTCGTAATATTTTGTCTTTATTCTCGTAATGTCAGTTTTATTTGTTCCCCTTAAAGTGGCCCATATAACCCCGACCTGTGCGGGGCAGCAATATGCCGCCGGACATCCGGTTTGACGGACGTTTTACGCTGCGACACAAGATGGCGGCCTGCCTCCCCCGCCAGCCCACCGTGCTCTGCGGGGCGCTGCGAGGAGCTCTCAGCCTCCACATCCGGTCACCGCGACCTCCCGCCGGGTTCAGGTCTGTTTGTAACGCGGCTCCAGAAGAAACGAAGAGGAGGACATCAGAATCCTTGGAGGAATACAGGTTGGTAGAGCGGCTCGTCCCGCCGTCACGGGTCCCCGCTCCGCCCCAACACGCCGGTCCCGCCCCGTCCGGCTGGACTCCACCGGCGGACTCACCGCCTCCTCTGCCCTACATGATCCGCCGCTCCCGCATGCACAACATCCCGGTTTACACCGCTCTGACCCACGGCAGCCGCAGGACGACGCTCATACGGAGAGTGGAGGGGGACATCTGGGCTCTGGAGGAGGACGTGAAGCAGCATCTGAAGGAGGTGATGGGGAGAGAGCTGCCCACGCAGGTCAACGAGGTCACCATGACCTTGAAGGTCAAAGGTCACGTTGACAATGAGCTGAAGGAATGGTTGGCCAGCAAAGGCTTCTGACTGTAGTGATCCTCCTCTTGCAGGACTGTGACCTCATCGTGCTCCATGTGGAGATGGAGAGGACCACGAGGCACCTTCAAACATCTTCCTGCAGAACATCCACCGCTTTCAGGACGGCTTTGGACTCCGGACACTTTGTTCAACTCTGTTTAGACACCAGAGATGTTGAAGTTACGGGATCATAGGTTGTTAAACAGGGTGCACGTGTTCATATGTAATGAATGTAACATCTTCCTGTTGTTGTGTATTAATACTGAAGCAGAGAAGCAGGGAAAGATGTCAAGACGCCCGCTTTGTTTCACCTTTTGTCGAAAGCTGTTAAGATTGAATCATCAAACTTTTTTTTAACAGCGTGCGGTCCTTTGAGTGACTTCTGGCTTTTCTGAGAAACCCCAGTGTGATTTAATTAAAGGAATATTTCACACACAAAATGACCATCTGTAGCTCAATTACTCACCGTGTTACCTTGAATTCTTGAAGAAAACAGTTTTTCTCTCAAAAAACAGAGAAATTTGTGATGATTTTAAGTAAAGCAGCAAAACTATATCAAAACAAACGTTTACAGACTCTTGGATTATACTGCACGAGTTGTGAGAGTTTGTAAACCGCTGTTTTGAGAAGATATTCCATTTTAAATGATACATAAGAGACAAGAGGAGAAGCTGCAAATCCTCACATGGTTGAATCACAAACCAGTGAATGTTTACCAAACTGTTGTCTGTTGATCAACTAATTACTGAAGCCCTAAAAACTAATCACAAAATGAAAGAAAAAACAAACAAAACAAATGGCACAATATCAAACCTGTTCGGGGTTACAACTGAAGTTTAAAACATTTACATTTATTCAGTAGTACAATATGAACATTTATATTGTGTAAACGCAAAGGACAAAACAAGTTAGGGTGAAAAAACTGTTGAATTCTGATTATACAATTACTATTATTAACAAAACAGACACCCACCTACTGAAAGCCTTCTGCTCATTACTGTAGAGCACATGTGTCCAACTTAAGGCCCACGGACCAAATCCGGCCCCCATACCAATTTAGATTCTCAATAAAGTTTGGCCCGCCTAGTTGTAGTCTGCACAGTCTGCCCCCGTACACCAAACACACCGGCATATCTCCACTGTCAGCAAGCTACATAACACAGAATGGCACAAAAAAGGAAAAATTGGGTTTTATGTGCAGCCGACTGCTGTTTGTGACATGTAAACTGCACGATCGAAAAACTTTTATTCTTTTTATCAAATGCCCAACACAACCATACCATGAAACAGGATGTTGGCTGTGTGGTAGCCTACTTGTAAAAAGTGTAATAAGAATACATTATTTTGCTCGACTAAATGCTAAGCAACTTTTTTGTTGACTTTTTTTAGGGCTTTATGTGGACTAAATGGTATGTGGGACGTGCAACAATATAATCAGAGACATTTTATTTTTTCTATTAAATAAAAGCATGTAAATCAACGATATATATATATATATATATATATATATATATATATATATATATATATATATATATATATATATATATATATATATATATATATATATATATATATATATATATATATATATATTTATATATATATATATATATATATATATATATATAAAAATAAATAAGTGATGGTGCATGAACCTCCAGACCCTCGTCCGGTCGAAGCTTCTTTCTACTTTTGGGCTCACGTGGTGACCGGAGGAACTCATTCATCTGTTACACAAGTTACTTTAGCTTTTTTTTGTTACTTTTTTGTAAATCAGATTTATATATGTATATGTATATATGTATATATATATATATATACATATACATATACATATATACATATGTACATATATATATATACATATATTTACATATATATATATATATATATGTAAATATATACATATATATATATATAAATATATATATATAAAATGAAAATAAATAAATAAATAATAATAATAATAATAATAATAACTTGCTAAAATAAAATTAATAAAAATAATACTACTCTCTCCCTTTACTGGCGGATCGCAAACAGCTTTAAGGTGCATACTGCCACCTACTGTATAAGAGTGTGTAACATCATGTCATTTTACACATTTCTACTACGCTACTCTTAAATTCTACCTATCAATCCTGTGTCTCTTAAGAACATTAATAGTTCCTTCCTGGTGCCTTCAACCCCCCCACCCTCTGTTCCCAGTATCCCCATCAAATCCCAGTCCCGTCCCTCCTCTCTGACTCGGTCCTCTAATCTTTGTCTTTCAGCCTCATACTTTTTACAATGAATTAGGATATGCTGCACATTTTCTTTAACACCACAATTCCCACCGTTGTCACTGTTCCTTTTCCCCATTTAAGCCAAAATGCTATTAAGACCTGTGTGATCCAATCTGAGTCTTGTTATGATGACTTCCTCCCTTCTGTTCCTTTCTTTATATTTCTTTGTTATGACCGACTTTTGTATTCTGAAATATCCCCTTCCTTTCTGGTCCTCTTCCCATCTTTTCTGTCATATCTCCACTCCTTTACATAACAAATTACGGTATCATCTTCACAGCTAATTTCTATAACTAACCTTGTTATATGTAGTCTTGATCTGTATATCGAAGGAGGAAAAATGTCTAAAACTTCCAGAATTCAAATTGTCTGATAACAATCTTTGTGTCTGTAATAAGGTCAAATATCTTGGACATTTCATTACTGAAGACATGACAGATGATGATGATATTTATAGGCAATGCCACTATAGATCTATGCACAAGCAAATATTATATTTTACACCACTGTATACAGCCCATTTGTGTACAAACTATAAAAAAGCGAGCTTACAGAGACTTCAAGTCGCATATAATGATGCATGAGAATATTACTAAAAAGACCGAGATGTTGCAGTGCAAGTGGAATGTTTTTTCATGAATACTTTTCAAATGGTCTTGAGAAATCTCATGTACATATTTATATGCCGGCTAAATCACTCTGAGAATGAAATAATCTTGCGGTTGTCTAACATAAGATTTAGCATCAAACGGTACTAACCACAGCTGTGGAGGCTTTGGTATAGTTCTTTATATGTAAAGCATTAATATATGTATATATTTATATTTTTACTGTGAGTCTGCAATAAAGTTTGAATTGAATTAACCGACCAAACATTTTCTAGAAAGGTTTGTTGTTGTATTACTACTAGTGGTGCTCATCTAGTCAGTCATCATGTCATTCTGCTGTATGTGGAGTTTTAAACATGTTAGTACTGTATATGTAAACGGTGTAGTAAACTTCGCAGAGAAAACAATTTCACATAAAGTGCTCAGGAACTTAATGACCACCCAGTTTAGCAGTATGAAAACATGTGACTGTATAAAGAACCCAGATAAAACATCTCATGAGAACTGTTTTTATTATGTTACCTATAAAGAGCCATAAACTAATTTACAAAAGACCTTGAAAAAGTGGAAGCATCAAACCTATTAAATCATTTTTTTTTTTACATTTTCACAGTAGAACTTTGAAAACAGTAAATCCATCAGGAAAAAAAACACCCTCATGTTGACTCTTGTTCATTCACCAAAGCATCACAGACATACTGACGGGCTGCCATCAGTCTATCGGTTTGCATAGCTAGGTAATCTCACCCAAGTATATGCCAGCTAAAAATAATTTGTATTGGGTACAACTACCATTTACAGCCATTCAAAGTTTGATCATTCTGTAGATTATGACAATAACTACCACATGTTGGAACCTCCAAACATGTTAACATTTCATACTTTGTGATTTCATTCATACCTTGGGTCCGCACCTGTAAATACCTTGCAGTCCTGACCGAAGCACTGCATTTCCACATCTAGTGCCCTAGCAACACACAATGGTGACAATCCAGCAAGTGACAACCGCAGTTCCCACGACTAATTACTGCCAAATTTGTGAGAAAAATAACTAAAATACAGCAGGAGACATATCTGACTTTACTTAGCTAAAGCACTCCAGATGTCTGGTGTAAAAATAGACGAGCAAACAAGATACTGTATCTCTGGCAGTGCTTTGGTTAGAACGTATCATGGTTGTGCAGATGGCCTCACTTCCCAAAAAGCAACTTAAGGCTGAGATGATCTTTAGTCCCACTGTAAGTCTATGGGCTGAGACCATCTTAGCTTTAAGATGTTTCAGGGAAACGAGGTCCTGATCTGTGCGAAACAGTGGTGTCAGTGATAGTAAAATAGAGTGGATGTGCCAAACTCTATTAAAGAATCATACTGGTGTTTCTTGCATGTTTTTTTTCCCCAACTTTTCAGGGTGTATTTCATTAAAGTATGAAAATCAACTTGCAAACACGCTAGACATACAGTAGGTAATCCATCACAGTGAACCTGTTGGCTTTACGTTCAGTCAAAGTTATGTTATATTTATGTTTTAATAAAGCTGAAAATTATTAGGAATTTGAAAAGTGTTCATTAATTGGTGCACAAAAGTGCTTGCGGGATACTCACACATGGTCCTTTTTGCAATGCTCACATTTGCTTCTTGTTTTGTTTGATTTCACAACAACATACTGTAGCTTGTTAATACAATGCTGCACTCAAATCAGAGATGGTGGAACGTAGCATGAGCACATTAACACACTGAAATTATCAGCTTTTAAATGTATTAACATGCAGTGATAATGTTAAAAGTTAACTACATAAACGGTCACTGTAATGGATCTCAACACACAAGTTGATTTACACACTGTACTGAAAAAGGAACACGTGGCTGCTGTAAATAAACTCTGGTATGCTTTAGAAAATGGTTGGCAGTAAAGTATGTATGTGGTTTGTAGCCAAAAAGCTAAATGAAACACGCAAAAAGCCTGGTATCGTCCTTCAACAATTCATTCTTTTTAACCCTTGATATGTTGGTATGGATAACATTAAACCAACAGTGTAGGTGGTAAAAACAAGATGGTCTGAATTCTCAATCAATGAACTGGTTAATCAACTGAATTTCATAGAGATTTCATCACTCTTCGCTCTCTAACCCTTCAAGGCAAAAAGGCAACATTCAAACTGGATCTCAGGCTTTGCTGGCCTGATGTGTGTAGCCCTCTGTGATATTGTCCTCCTCCACCCGGACTCGCAGATGCTCCTGACAGTGTTCTAGGAAAGAGTCCAGTGCTGAGAAACCCTGCTGGCAAGGCACACAGTGGTAGAGCCTCTGCCTCTTCGAGCCCGGCCACTTACAGGTGTCCATCTCGTTGGTGCACACGCTGCACTGTCTCCTCTTCACGGAGGACTGGTGGAGCTCCACGTGCTCCCTTAGCTGCGACTGCAGAGAGAAAACCTCAGCACAGGAGGGGCATGGGAACTCTCTCTCTAGTTCCTCCTCCTCTTCCTCGTCGTCGTCCTCCTCCACCTCTTCCTCGTCGTCGTCGTCCTCCACCACCACCACTTCAGGCACTTCCCTACATCTCCCTGGATCCGTAACCTTGTTCTCTAATCTGGCCACTTTCCTGGGCCTCCCTGGACCAGCCTTAACAGTCTTGTTTTCTGCTGTGCTAGTTTTTACTTTATTTGGTCTATTTTCTGATAACTCGGAGTCTTTGGTGGTACATTCTACAGGCTGGCTGTTGTCTTTGATTGCGGTGAAGCTTGAGACTGAGTGCTGTCTGTAATGTGCCTTAAGTGATAAATGATGGACAAAGACTTTGCCGCACACCTGACACGGATACGTGCCTGCTTTCCTGATCCTGCGAATGACAGGCATTGGTTCCGTCATAATATTTCTCTCTCTGCTGTGCTTCTCTTTTCTGTGCATGTACAACTTAGAGGTGCTCCTGAAAACCATGTCGCAAGAGCGGCATTCCAGAAGCTTCGTTTTGGATTTTGGCATTTTAATTAGATCTCCATTCACCTTGGTATTCCCTCCTTTCCTTGCTTCTCCCCCAGTACCTTCTCCTTTGGTCTTTTGTTCCTGTGGAGCCATCAGCTTCTCCTCTGCATGGTTGTTCTGTTCATGGCGTTGCAGTCCAGCCTCTGTGCGGAACGTTTTCAAACAGAATTGGCACACGTTGACAGCTCTGCTGCTGGGCCTTGGGGTGGCTGAAGAATCGGAGCGGGTCGAGTCTCCCTCAGAAACAGGTGGAGAATCATCTGGAAGGATACTTGCATCAACTACATCTAATGGGGACGGTGGTTCACTACAACCAGCTTGCTGATGGTGCAGCAGAGCCTGCTTCTGGCTGAAGCCTCTCCCACACAGCGCACATGCGTAAGGGCTAGCGTCCAGGAGGTGAGGCTGGCGGTGAGCTGACTCGTCCTGCTGCCTGCCAGGATCTGAGGAGCGAGTCGTACATGCGGGGCACGCAGAACTCAGCTGCGACTCTCCGTGACAAAGCTCACATGGGGAAGAGTCGTGATTGCATGCATGTAGCTGTAAGGACGACCTCAGGGAGAACTCCTGCCCACAAGACAGACACCGGTGAGGCTTGGGTAACGTGTGTTCTAGTTCCTGGTGATGCAACAGATCCGTTGCATAAGGGAAGCCTTTACCACATTCCTGACAAACATATGTGGGGACGTGGGACGGCTGCTGCCTCTTGTTTTGTGTGTGTTGTTTAGTGGCTATGAAGCTGGCGAGCCTGGACAGTGTGTCTGTGGCGGTCCTGGAGCCTCTGAACGACTCCTGGGCCCGTGTGGTGCCCCAGCTGACTCCATCCATCCTCTTTCACCGAGCTTCTCTCCTGCTGAGGAGGACACAGCAGAAGGATTGAGTCATTAGCTTGGAAATCAAATACAAGAGCCGAAATAAAAGGATAAAGCATTCAGCAGTGTTTAAAAAAAGAGTACAGACAACAGCTAACGTTAGTCAAAAAGGGGAAGCATGCCTTCCTGTTAGCTCCATCTTTCTGCTAACGTTATATACAATAACAGGTAGATATGTTACATTTTATAAACAAGCAGTAAAGAAACTCAGATAATAGGTGAACAGCTGGAGGAACATTCAGTGAGAAGTCGCGTCCACAGGCCAGCTGCATGTTTGCTAACGTTAGCTCGTCAGCTAGCTGCACTAACAGATGTTATTAACCCGGTTTCCGGTAACCGGTAACCGGCTAACCTTTAACCCCGGTACTCACACGGACGCGGCTCGACGGGGTTTCTTGCCAGCTGGTTAAATTCAGACGGTTCGTCGCGGTAACGTTTGGTTTCGTTGCCGAAAACCCGACTGGCATGGCTGCAAAAGTGAAACCGAAGTTTGTTACGTTACTTCTCTTGAGTTGTCAGCAGCGTCACTTCCGGTACGTCACTTCCCCAATTTTTTTTTTTTTTTTTTTTTAATTAACAAAATATAAGTACAATAACAATATGTACATTCGAAACTGTTCATGCCAGGGGTACAATAAAAAAGTCAAAAAAATAAAAAAGTAAAGATTCAAGATTCCTTTATTTGTCATTCTTATGCTCCACAAAAAAAACGAAATTATGTTTCAAACATCCACCACTCAGTAATTCAGTGCAAAACAATTGGAAACATTTTTTATTAAGTATTAGCTAATAAATAAGAGCACTAATAAATAAGCTAAAAGTATGCTAAAATAAGATAGAATAAATAGTTATAATTTAAAACTTAAAAAATATTTATAGGAACAGTCTCTTAAATGCAGTTCACATTCTCTGATTGAGCAGTCTGATTGCTGTGGGAAAGAAGCTGTTTAACAGCCGAGCAGTCCTTGATCGGATACTCCTGTATCTTCTCCCGGACTGCAGGAGTGCAAAGTACATAAGTAAATAAAAAATATAAATATAAATACTTAAATCATCAAATCAAATCAATTTTATTTGTATAGCCCAAAATCACAAATCACAAATTTGCCTCGGGGGGCTTTACAATCTGTACAGGATACAAAACCCTCTGTCCTTTACAGTGCAACCCTCACATCGGCTAAGGAAAAACTTAACCACAAAAAAAAACCTTTTAACAGGGAGAAAAAAATGTTAGAAACCTCAGGAAGAGCGACAGAGGAGGGATCCCCCTTCAAGGATGGACAGACGTGCAATAGATGTCGTGTGTACAGAGTAACAACATAATGAAAACACAACATAGACAATTCATGACAAAAATGAATACATATAATGTGAATATATGTGAGAAGGTTGATCCAGGAGGATGTCAAGCAGCTTCCAGGCGACGCCAAACAAATTCCACTTGCCAATTTCAAAGCACCTTTTGAGCGTCGAGAGTGACGTTTTAATATTGAGTTACTAATTTGTTGCTATCAAAAGTATATATACACACACACACAAATGCCAAAATGAAGAATAACAATCGTTTAATATAGGTGTACTGTAATTACAGCATTTACATATTTTCTTCATTTAAACCAGCCCTGACTACTGAAGCCCAATAAAGATTTTGGCATATTATTGTTGAAACACATCTGAAACAAATCAACAATTTTTTATTTTTTTTATTTTGTCAGCCTTTAGTTATCAACATCATATTTTGAGGACATAATGACCTTTAGATAAAAACAGCATGGAGTGAACAATCAGTTGGCGCTCCTGAATGAGAGAAAAAACAAACGACTTTAAGGCTAAAGGCATACATTCAACAACACTCACAAAAATATTCAACATGTTTCAGATGGATAAAACAAGGTTGATGAATACAATAAAGCAAAAGCTGGCAATGAATAAACCATAAATAAGTATATGACAGTGTTAGACTGTTCCAAAAATAAAAATGATGTATTTCACCGACTCAATTTTAGTACCACAGTATCTGCAGAAGAACTTCACTGAATGTAATGCCTTAAAGTAACTTCAGGCTTAAGGACTCAATAATTCCTGAATATGAATAACGACTCATGCAAACCATGAAAGATGTTTTCTCCGTTCAATTTGTTGTAGTCTACAATCACCAGCCAGGAATGTAGTGCACAGTAAATCCTCATTTTCCTCCATTTAAACTTTGCTACAGCTTAACAAAGCTTTTTGCTTCAGAATGCTTCAAAATGACCAAAGCAAAAATCCTTAAAAACACATCTAATGGGAAATCAAAGTACCAAAGGTTAATGATTGTCATATCTTTCAAACATACATTGTGTTATAATTATCACTGGTAATGAAGGTAGATGAGTAGCAACACACATAATCACCCCCCCCCCCCCCAAAATGGTCACAGATACAAGAGCAACCTAACCTGAACCTCAGACGAATATAAAATACGAGCATTAATCCGTATTACTGTACACTTTAAAAGACAGGAGAACATTACAAATGCTCATAACAAAAGGCATCGTCATATATCGTGAGCTGCACTGTGTCCACAGGACTGTCTCAAGTAGGATTTCCTTCAGTACTGAACAAGCATTGACAAGGCATTTCTTCCATTTTAAAAATATCTTCAACCCCATAAACAATTACTGAAATGATCCTAAACTGAGGAAATCAAAAAATGTTAACTACTTGTATGCATATAGTAACCCAAGGTATCTAATAAGATTCTTCATAGATTATCATACGATCATTGACTCCCATCTTTATACGTAAAGTCCGAAAAGTTTCAGGCAAAAAACTTGTTCTTACTGATCTAATTTTGTGCCAGTTATCAGAGTGTTACTATCTCTAAATACAATTTTAACTGTCAAAAATAATACAGTTGAGATTTATCTTAGTCAGTCCCAAAATTAAATAATTGAGCCGATTTATGAACAAAGAATTTCAAAGCTACATTACCCAGAAGGTCTCCATTGTTCCTGGTCTATTCACAGGCAGTAAAACTCTAATGTTACCACTGTTGATGTGTATATTATACCCAAAAGCCTCATAGTGATTCAAAACGCTGATTTATAATGATCAAGGCGAACTGATACCAAATCAGTTCCTCCAATTTTAACCCTAAAACACAACCTGAAATAAAACGCAGTACCCAATATTTGCTACTCTTAGGTCTAATACCGAATACCATCCAAAATCTGTACTGGCAACCAATTAAACTGACTCACTGAAGTCCCAAAGAAGGACTTTTATAAGTTGATTGTACAGTGCAAATTTGGTATCCCTGAACCAAAGCATAAGTCTACTCATAAATTAGCTCTCTTATCTGAAAGGGGGGGGGGTCCATCTTATTTATAACAGCTTAACAGTGTCAGACTAAAAGTTTTAAAAGAGAAAATAAAGTATTGTAGTTGCCTACATCTAAGATTTTTAAAACAACCTCCAAAACATATCTTCAAAAAAATAGAATCTGTAGATGCCGTCTTTCACTAAAATCATCATCCCTTTATATTACAGTGAACATTTCACTTGAGAGACAATTAATGTTGCATGACCAAGTAAACCAATGAGGCATAGCTATGGTTATTCATACTGTAACAGTCTGTTGATACAGTACAGTACATTGACTGCAAAATAGTCTTATATTCACTGAGATCTATGGGTGCACCATAAACCCAAATCCAATGTGACATTCACTGGACTTCATTTTCACAGGATACGTGTTGCGTCTTCGTCTTGTCTCTTCCAGGTTACCTCAAAGACAACGCTTGTCCGTCTGGAGTATCTCAGATACTGTGAGTCCGTCCCAGTCACAGCCTGGTTTGGTTTTAGAGCGGACTGTGCTTGCTGTGAGGCGGCCTCAGGCCTATCTTTTGTAGTGGCTGGGTGCGTCTGCGAACATGTACTTTAGTCTATAAGCTTCAGCCAGGAGGAGACCCACTTCCTCGTTACCCCAGTGGATTGTGGGAAGGTTCTGCAGTAGCATAAGAAGGCCCTGAAGAGCAACAGAAATCTACTTTTAGACACTGATAATATTTTGTAAGGTAGAAGTTAATAACAGATAGGATTTCACAACTATATAAAGTATGTGTGAGAGAGGCTGTAATCACCACTGAATTTTAAATAACACAGAATTTATAAAAATATTTTACTTTGATAACCATCTATCTGCATTCAGTGCTGCAACTAATGACAATTTTCATCATTAGTTGATCTGCCGATTATTGTTTCGATCATTTATCGTTGACTTCAGCATGCCAACATGCCCACAATGACAACATGTTTAGCAGGTATAATGTACCATGTTCACCATGCTAACATTAACAGTAGCACTAACCACAAAGTACAGCTGAGGCTCATGGGGATGTCATTGTGTTGGTCGAATACAATTTTTGACCCGATGATATTGGCTAAGGCAGGAGTCAGCAACCTTTACTATCAAAAGAGCCATTTTAGGCAAAAAAAAAAAAAAAATCTGCCTGGAGCCACAAAACATTTGATCGTTGTGATGAAGGTAACACAGTTTATAGTCTAAATATATAGAATATAAGTCTAATGCAGTGAGGGCCAAAGTGGAAATGCACTACGGAGTATTAGGGTCACATTGAGGGGAAAAAAATCGGAGATTTCCACAATAAAGTCATAATATTACGAGAAAAAAGTCAGAAGTTTACAAGAATAAAGTCAGAAGTTTACGAGAAAAAAATTCGTAATATTACGAAAATAAAGTCATAACTTTAGGAGAAAAAAAGTCGTAATATTACGAGAATAAAGTCATAACTTTACGAGAAAAAAAGTCGGAATATTATGAGAATAAAGTCATAACTTTACGAGAATAAAGTCATAACTTTACAACAAAAATAGTCGTAATATTACGAGAATAAAGTCATAATATTATGAGAAAAAAGTCAGAAGTTTACGAGAATAAAGTCAGAAGTTTACGAGAAAAAAAAGTCGTAATATTACGAGAATAAAGTCATAACTTTACGAGAAAAAAGAAAATAACACGTAAAATTACTACTTTATAATATTATGACTTTATTCTCATAATACTACGACTTTTTTTTTCTGGTAAACCTATGACTTTATTCTCGTAATATTATGACTTTATTCTCGTAATATTATGACTTTATTCTCGAAATCTCAGATTTAATTTTTTCCCTCAATGTGGCCCTAATACTCCATTGTACCATAGACCTACAACAATGATATATAAAAATGAAAATATAAACAAAAATACAGTTATTCATTTCCACTAATTCTTTAAAAAATCCACAGGGAGCCACTGGAGAGGAGCTAAAGAGCTGCAGGTTGCTGACCTCTGGTCTACCAAAGTTATTACAATTCAAGGGGACCGACATTGTCGTGACATATTCAGTTGCTTATAATATTAAAATGATCACAGTCTTTCTCTTTGCTTCCATAAACTTGTCTTTACAGTAAAGGCCTGTTACCATCTCGTGGGACTTCAATCAACATTTAGTGGTTACTTTCTCAGTTACACAGACGACAGATTGGTACCTGAAAGTCAACCATGGAGAGGATTTCTTTGCGCCACTCAATGAGGAAAGCAGAACAGACGTACAGGTGGAAGTGGGAGAAACCCTCCGCTTCAGCCTGTAGTGACGAGGCAAAGACAGTCAAACAGGGAGAAGAAATAATGTATGAGGGGTCGTACTTGCAGCAGTGTGAATTCTATAGTCGTCTTTCAGGCTGCTGTTGTACTGGATTACTTTCTATCTGTTGGCGGTGTACGCTCTGCTCTACCTGGTAGGTGTCCCAGAGACGAATAGTGCAGCGAAGCGGCAGCTCCCTCATCAGCAGATTGTTCATCCAGCGGAAAGCAAACTGCAGGTACTCCACCTCATACCTCTTGAAATGATTGTGAATGTCCTCTGGAGACAAATACACACAAAGACAGATGTTACAATTGTGGGTTTCCTGTTAAAAGCTCAAATCTGGAATCAGCTGTGCAGCCGTTCATCACTCTCTACATGATTATGAGCTAAAACAAGCCCAAAAGAGGAGTGAGGAGGGCACATGTCAGTGCAACCTAAAGCCTAATGTGACACACAAACCTCCTTATGGACCAACAGGAGTCCACTTACCATCTATCCTGCTGACCAGCTCCTCTAAAGCTTTCACTTTGTTCTGGATTCCAGGCTGAGCAAAGGTGTAGTTGTCCTGAAAGGATATTCATTTTCAGTAACCTGGCACATTACAGTTTTAAACAAGTGTTTATTGAGATGTATGTGTGTGTGTGTGTGTGTGACCAGACCTGTATTCCATCCAGCAGCTTGCTCATGCACCAGAAGCTGTCAGCTTCGATGTTTCTCTGGGTGTCCAGAGGCAGCGCTGCCACCTCAAAGTTCTCCACATCCTCTGCTGGAACAACAAGAAACACTGAGTGAAACAGAAATAACCGGACTCACACAGATGACTCTTATTAAAGATTGATTGCAGAAATGTTTATGACCTTGGGTGCTTTGTGTACAATGATGATCGGCGTAGCTAAAAAAAACACACAGAGCCATGCAGGAGCAACAGCATGGCAGGCTGTAAACTTTACATCTGAGTCAGACATGGGGGGGGTTTAGTGTGGGACGGCTGCTCTGCAGGTGAGCTGATACCACCTGGGCAGGGAGGTCAATCATGTATTTGAAGGTAAGGTTTATGGAAGAAAATACATCAGTAATAATGTTGAGTGTGAAAATCCTGATTCTGGGACAACCCTAGGAACAACATCGTAGAATATAGGTACATAAAACAGACCAAAACAAAGGCTGACATGAGTCCTTTTGGTCCAGTGTGAATATAACGTGGCTCTATGCAGGACCAATAACTTACTGACAAACTCAGAGAGGAAGACGACAAAGAAGGGTGTGACCAGATCATTGATTCCCTGGACGTAACCGCTGGCTGGGTGACGGATGGCCCAGATAAAGAGAATACGCTCAAACACCTGAGGAGAGAAAGACAACAACAAAATGGTTGATTATTGTGTGTGTACCAGATTTATTATGAGATTACAAGACAAACAACACTGTATTTTAGACATCCAGTGTGTTGCTTTGAGCTACAGTGTGTAAACCTTTTGATGCAAAGAGCCAAACAATTAAATCACTCTTACAACACTGAATCACATCCTCAGAATACAGACTTCTCACATTAGCACAAGTTTCAATGCTCATTACTACGTGTAATGATCACTAAGTCAATGCAACATTACCCCGGTGAGCAGCACTGCAACACTACTGCTAGTGTTACTTGTAGTTTTATGTTATTTGTCTTGCAGTATTACAGTAACTTGTACTCCAGTGATTTAGTATGGGTCAAGCGCCAAAAACAATGGATCCTACATTTCCCATAATGCAACGAATGACATCTTGCCTGGTAAAGACCCACATCTTTCAAACTCCACGCGCCCAGTTTGTGATGATGTCCTCGGGGTTATTTTTCCAGACTTTAGAAAGATCCCTTCAGAACCACATAAGACATCATGCCACTGTTTCCACAGGCTGAGGAGCATTCCTCATCACAAGTAAACAGACTTTGGTGTGCTCCTTTAAACTTACAAGAAATACATTTAAAGTAGGTAAATATCTAAAATTTGCATAAACAGTCACACTCCTCATTTTGTCTTGTATGAAAGGAGGATTTACTGTAGTGTAAAGTCAAACTCTACACTACTTTATCTATATTTACAGTGACATAACATGAAAGTTTGCACTACGTCATTTCAAATGCTGACTTCTGCAGAAATTGCACATTTCCTTTCTCACTGCTACTTGTGCACTATTGAAGAAAAGACCGTCGCAAACTCCGTTTTGATGAGAATTACTGTAGTTACTATTCAACAGCATTATTTTTGGTGACCCTTTTATTTAAAGATTGAGCAATAATATAAATTTAGTGATAAACGTATGTAATGTTGTGATGGTATGATAAACTTACAGTGTGATATATTACCTCATTTGAAAGAGGTGTTTTTATTTTGTGTAAAGAGTTTTGCAAACTGAAACTCTGTTGTGAAAATTGAGCCAAACTGACTGTAAAATACTGTCATACCGTGAGCTGCGTGCATTAGCTGGAGTGTAATAACATGTGTGATATGTATTATGCTCAGGGCCGGGCATAGTGGGCAATGTGGTGATGTCATTGCCATTGTACTTGCCATTGATATGCAAATGAATAAAACTGATTCAATGCAACAACGTGTTCTGCTGTTATGGGTTAGATCAGACAAAACTCTCCACCATAAATTCACTGGAAGTTGATGATGCTGAACATTAATAGAAAGAAGTATTGCTCTGCTCTAATGAGGCTGTGATGAAACCCAGTCACAGGTTTCTGGTAAATCTGCACATTAATCTTTGAGGTTTTGAAAACCCACATAAAAATCACCACTTTTGAGGAACAAGTCAAGTTCCTTTTTTACAGCAAAGATCCTCTAATGTAGTAATCTGATCTGCAGGTTCCTCCTCAGAGGCTGCCACAGTTACAGCACGATATCATTCACAGGGTCAGGAGTTATCTACGGTAGATAACATCTAAGTGTGTCTGAAATCGGAGCGTCTCCCGTCTCATTTGTCTCTACTCGACATGAGTTAAAGTGAGTCCTGTATCACGGTACATGTTCAGCTCAGTGTAGCTCTCTCTTTCGGTTACCGGGCTTCACTGGGCCTAACATCTGTCATCCAATCGGTGTCAGAAAGCTGGTTAAAAACTGGTTCAAGCTGGGTTTTCCAATCCAGGTATGAGCGCATGTGAAAGATTTCTTATTTAGGAGCCAATCACATAACACTTGACTTGACTTGACAGTAACATAAGGCTCTTCTTGCTGCCAAAGCAGAGACGAAAACTACAGATACTCTGAGCAAAAAAAGTTTAAAGGAAAGATATGAACCTATCTGACCAAAATGTTGCATTTATAACTCATTAAGCTTATAAACAATGTGTGGATTCGTATTTTCTAATAAAAGGCAATAGTGGTTATACTGTACCTTTTATTTCCACTCATCATCTCATTGAGTCTATGCAGAATTAAAGGGTAATTTAGGTGTTTTTCAACCCTATTTTCCCATGTTTTTGTGTCTGACTAATAGGGACAACAATTTCTGAAACTGGTCCAGTATTGAGGGAGAACGCTGCAGACAGCAGCTGATCACAGCCTGCAATATGGTGCTATCGGGGCAAGCTGGCATCGTCATTTATGTCCACTAAAAGTGCTGGTTTTTGCCATGACAGGCTCTGATTGTTATTAAAAGTGTCTGACATTATGGGAAGAGTCTCGCTCAAGGAGAAGTCTCGTTCTGAAATCTGGCGAGGTGACGTGTTGCCGGAAGACAACGGTGGAATACATCCATGATGGAAACGTGAGTGAGACTTCGATGGCCGCCTGCCTTATTTGACCATACAGAGTATACAGATATTCAGATTTCACAATGAGACTTCTCCTTGAGCGGGACTTGGACACAATAACAAACAGAGCGGATCAAGTGAAAGGTAAGAAAAAGGTTTTATTTCTCTGTAGGGTCCTTTCTATAATGTTGTCAGACACTTATAATATCAATCTGAGCCTGTCAGTGGTGAAACAAACACTTTTAGTGAACGTAACGTTATATTAACGCTGCTCACCTGCCGGTTACAGCGTTCTCCCTCAATACTGGAACAATTTAAAAATGTGTTGTCCCCATTAGTCACTACCTTATTTCCCTTTACCCATGCAGCATAGGTTACCATGGTGATCTAGTCCAGTTAGAAGTGAGCCAGCTGGCGAACCCACTGATCTCGCTTCATGATACAGGCTCCTGCTTCACTTTTATATATGACAGATGAACCAAAACAAACTCAACACAAAATCCCCATCATTACGAAGTACACAAAAACAATCACCCACATGCACTTTGGATGAACTGCTAATATATTTGAAACTGTTTGTAATCCCGCTGCTCTTCAGCAGCTCAGATCTTACCTCCTGTACTACGGGCTGCTGGAACAAGGGAATCAGAGGGTTGGTTCTTGGAATATCGATGTGAATCTGATCAGGAACAAACACGGTTGAGATGTTACTCAGGTTAATCAAAGCAGACACCATGCTTGTGTTTACGGATTTTTTTTTTAACAATTAATAGTCTAATGACTTTACTCCATTTGTTAAAGGGAAGATTTGCCATCTTTTATGTGGATGTCCAATCAGAGTTCATGGTGGATTTTGTTGATTGAAGCAATACATTCCTCAGTTCTGCCATATTCACAGAGAAAGCTGAGTTCTCCTGCTCGCTGAGGCATGCCAGCAGTGAACTACATGTACCAGGATGCATTGTGCGCGAGCTTCTGACGCCCGGAGGGTCCCCACCGGCCATATCCTCTTGCACTGCTAATGCAGCCTCGGCCTCTCTCTGCTGCGTTTCTTCAGCCGTATACTCTGGCTCCGATAAATACGGCTGAACATCTGAGTCAGCCAAAACACTAAAATGTTTCCTCGTCCATAACATCCTCTGCACTCATATTTTGGGATGACATTCTCTCTGTTGGAAACGTAGCTAGTTTGCAATACAAGCAAAGGGAACAAGGAAGTTCTATTTTTTGTTTTTGTTGGAACTTACAACAGGTTTAAGAAGTTCTGTTGTTTGAGCGACATCTGGAGCACGGCGCCCCCCCAGGCTACCCAGAGGCAGAGACTAGAAATCCAAGCTGAAATAGCAGCCTGTAGTTCTTCCTGCCTCCGACTACGTCACCGTCACATCAAATAACGGCGCCGGATGAAGGAAGAACAGCAGGAGAACTCAGCTTTCTGGGTCAGTATAGCACGACTACTTTACCATCAACACGTGGACATCCACATAAAAAGGTGGAGGGTTTTCCCTTTTACTCTATAACTGTAGAATTACCTGTCTGTATGTGTCTTTATAGTGCTCGTCTGTTCTGGAGTGGTAATACTGCTCTATGAAGCCAAAGTATTCCTCTCGCTTTCTTTTTAGCACCAGTTCTCTGCGCTCCTTGTTGGCCGGCAGGTAACCCTGTCGGAGAGCGAGGAGAGGAGAGGAAGAAGCGCCAGTTAGGTGAACAGTTTCAGTCAAACAGTACCGACCATCCAGATAAGAGAGAAGAGAGGAGATGAGGTTGCTTCCGATATTATGTGAGATTTTTCTAAAAAAGGAATGCAACAAGCCAAGATGCGGGGCAGAACATGTGATATTGCAAAAGCTGAAGGTCATGAGACTCACAGAGAGAAGCCTCCATGTGATTGGCCGGACTTCTCTTGGTATGCCCGACCAGCTGTGCTTCCGGAGTTCCTCTGTAGCAGCACAGAGCAAGATATAAACACACATTATCAACAGCAGAGATCAACACGCAGAGACAGACAGACAGACAGACACACAGACAGACAGACAGACAGACAGACAGACAGACAATAATGACTGTGTATCTACACTATGACAGTGCGAGGCTGTGTTGCTCTCCTACCTAGGTCAGTGTTGGGACTGGCCAGCAGCTGCTTGAATTTGTCCAGCCGGCTCTTCTCCCGCACCGTCATGGGCGGAGCGCCCGACGCGTTCTGGTCCGACATGCGAGCCACCAGCGGGATGATGGGACGAAATGGGAGAGACTGCTGCTTCTGCAGCGTGGAGCGAACTGTCGAAGGGCCACACAAGAAAATGAAAATCTAATAATAATATAGTCCTAACAACTTTACAAACTGTTTTATGAAAACATGAAGAAACCCACAATAAGTTATAAAACCCTGCAAATGAGACATAATGTTCAACTTAACATCCCTCATTACGAACTTAGGCCAAAAATGTGTGTATTGTATGATCTTTTTTATTGATCCCCTCAATCTAGGTCAGGATTCTGCAACCACTCCGGAGCCACATGCAGCTCTTTAGCTCCTCTCCAGTGGCTAAATAACTGTTCTTTGTTTACATTTTCATTTTTATTTATCATTGTTGTAGGTCTATGGTACGACGGAGTATTAGGGCCACGTTGAGGAAAAAAAATAAATCTGAGATTTCGAGAATAAAGTCATAATATTCCGAGAAAAAAAGTCGTAGTATTATGAGAAGTCATAATATTATAAAGTAGTAATTTTACGTGCTATTTTCTTTTTGTCCTGTAATGTTATGACTTTATTCTCGTAATTTTACGACTTTTTTTCTCGTAATGTTATGACTTTATTCTTGTAATATTACGACTTTTTTCTCGTTAAGTTATGACTTTTTTCTTGGAATATTACGACTTTTTTTCTCATAAAGTTATGACTTTATTCTCGTAATATTACGACTTTTTTCTCGTAAAGTTATGACTTTATTCTCGTAATATTACAACTTTATTCTGGAAATCTCAGAATTTTTTCCCTCAATGTGACCCTAATACTCTGTAGTACATTTCCACTTTGGCCCTCACTGCATTAGACTTATATACTATATACTTAGACTATAAACTGTGTTACCTTCATCACAATGATCAAATGTTTTGCGGCTCCACACAGATTTTTTTTTTTTTCCCCTAAAATGGCTCTTTTGATAGTAAAGGTCGCTGACCCCTGATCTAGGCATTTAATTTCCCATTTTATTGCCACCTTTACTTCTATAGTTAATACCATATATGGTTGTTAGAGATGCTTGGACTTCCCATTTAAATGTCAACGTACCAGAATGAGAGAAGTGGATTATAATTATATACAGTACTATTCCAAAATGAAACTGAATAAAATCTATTCTTCAGTATCATTATGTGCTGGGTATAAATTAGCTGAGGGGTCACTTTCATTTATTTTGGTTTGACCCTGTCCGATGTGATTACTAGCTAAACTTTAGAAAGAGATCCAACCAGCAGAATTTAGCAATTTGTGGTTATTCTGAGAAGAAAAGGAGTATTTCCTACAGCCACCAACAAGCATTCATTAAATACGGGGCATGATTGCAGCAAAAAAGAAATACGTTCAGACTGGAAATCATCAGATTCTCCATGTTTTAAAAAAGCTTTTTTTTAATCATTCAAAAGGAACAGCTCTGCTTATCTAACTCTAACACAGATAGATGTTTTTCCTCAACTACTGAACCCATTTTAAAAATATCTTTACTGATCTATTTATCTTTGAATCATTTAATTAATATATTTTAAATGGAGACAGACCACCCCCTATCTTTTTTATACTTTTCTAAATGTAGTTCTGTTTTTTAAAAGTGTGTAGGCGTTCTCTTTGTTTGACTTAATTCATGATGTCCTTCCTCTTTGTAACATGAAATTGGACAATGTTGCATTATAAAACATATACAAATGTTCCTCCAATTATCTGTTGCATGCTTTTAGCTCACGCACCAGTGTGATATATTTGTATCCTACATCTGGAGATAACTGTGATGTTTTTTTTTTTTCTTCTTCTTTTTAGCAACATCCTGTCTCACGAATTGCACGGCATAAAACACAGTCTTGTTCTGTTGACCACCAGCAAAGATGCTCAGGATGCTACACTATTATTCATTTGTGATTCATGTGTGAAGGTAAGCTTTAATTACTCTTTTTTCACAAAGATCATAATTGTGATAACATACACTGTTCGTGCACAGTGCTGCAGTGTTCATGTTAATAAACTCCTTGGTTGTTTAATTAGTCTGTGTTACTGTAAACACATTACTACACATGGGAATATGAGCCTTTGGAGAAAAATTTTCAGGACTGCAAGATGTTGTGCCAGGCACATGCTAAAGGGATGATATAATCCCACTAACCCCATATGCAGTGTTAGGGCCCCCCCGACAAAGTCTTTCATTAGCTTCACTATGAATCACCTGATAAGCTGCTCAATAGCTCTTAATGCCAAATGAACTTCTGCAGCGTATTATCCACATACCTGAGGACGTGCTGAGGTGGACGTCACTATTAGACTTGACAA
The DNA here is from genome assembly GCA_916701645.2 of Sebastolobus alascanus. Taxonomy (NCBI): domain Eukaryota; kingdom Metazoa; phylum Chordata; class Actinopteri; order Perciformes; family Sebastidae; genus Sebastolobus; species Sebastolobus alascanus. The sequence goes on along the minus strand of CAKAOJ020000443.1, from coordinate 177,082 downwards.
CCTTGCCGTTGACATGCTCGCACTCTGAGTCCTCCTCTTCCACTTCCACTTCCTGGAGGTTTTGAGCTTCTGTCCTGGGAGCTGCCAGTCTGTTTGACACCCCGGTTTCTGTGTCCCCAGTCTGATTCTGCTGCTGCTGCTGCTGCTGCTGCTGAGTGGAAACACATCTGAATATCTCCTTTCATGGCACACCAACTCAATGCCCATAACTGCTCAGGGATGATGTCTTGTAGATACCTGGTTCTGTGTGGACACAGGATGGAGGCCCGATGGTAGGGATGAAGTTGTGGTCCCGAGGAAATCCTCGTCCTCCTCTTCGTTGATGTCCCAAGCATCATTGGTGCTGCAGGCGAACTCATGGAAGCTAGAGGCCTTTTTAGACTTGAGATTGTTGAACTTGGGCTTTGTGTCTTTGGGATACCTGCAGAGGGACAGATTGAGACATCAAACAGACAGAAAAAGAAAAAGAATTCAGAAAAGTAAAGAATTGAATGGTCTCACTCATGGTGGTACTGGGACGTAATATACACAGAAATTTAGGAGGTGATATCGCCAAAAGGAACACAAAAAACTAAACAGCAAATCCATCAAAAAAAGGGGCAATAGCACACTGAAAGTGTTTCAAATAGGTTGAACAATGTAAATGTCAACATTGGGTCACACTGGTACGGCACTGGTGCATGCAATCCACACATTTTCAAGTACTTGAAGCATGGAGCAATGAGCAGCAAAACAGGGTTGAAAATGGGAGACAGAAATAAAACGCACAAATAAAATGCATCCACGTGGGTAACATGACGCCATGCAGTCCAGTTGGGGTTTAGCACTTACGTGCGTCGCAATCGTGGGTCGAGAGGTGGATGCTGTGCTCCATAAACTGGTTGTACACTGTTGAAGATGACATGTGAACTGCTGTCACCTCTGTGCAGAAAAACACGTGCAGCTTCCCAGTCTTTGACCTAGCTAACGCTAACAGTCAGCAAATTATTTTTCAGAGGAAAGTTAGCAGACACACGTCCTGTCCTTGTAAAGTATGTGTTGCTCTTTGTCAACATATTGTCCCTTGTTTCTTAGTTGCAGTAAGTTGCTCAATCCCTTTAAAATCAGTTCACTTATTACAGAAGGAACAATGAGGGCTCATAGAGGAGAATACACCATAACTGAGATTGACACTTTGGCCCATGCACACTGTCCCTAGAAGACCTTTTCACTTTCTTTATACCAGGATACCTTAGGCAGCTGATAGGCATAGTGCAGCCTGTGTGAGGATGGCTAAAAGACTTGCAGTCATGGATGAAGGCACACTGGGTGTAGCTACACATCTGTGGTTTCCTGCAGGCAGAGGGATGATATCTGAGATTGATGGACCGCTTAAAGAGCAGTTTTGGGGGATCCCTGAAAATGTGTTTTAATTTGGGCTGTGTCTCAGTGATGTGCCAATGTTTTGGGGTGATTTTGCAAAAGCTTGAAACCCAGTGGGGAGTCCAGTATTTTGTGAAGCACAGACCCAGCAAATTCTGCCTTAGCTCAGATCATCCCTTTTATTAAATAACCCTAACTCCGCCTTATTTAGATTGTGTTGTTGTGTATTGAACAGAACTAGGGGACAGCTTGCACAGCCCCCTGTGTTCTCCACCACCCTGTGGTGGGCATTATGTTCAATCTTCTTTCTCAGCTCAGCTTCTTTCCAACTCTCTGGCGACCCAAAGCAGACTCAGTGAAGAGTCACAGGATGGGATCTGGGCCAGACCCACAACACTCCTTTCCTTATCTCTTTTCCCCTCAAGGCCAAGGGCAGCAGCCTCCTCCTCCCCATTCAAACATTTAGGCTTTTCTAAAAAAAATAATGCATGCTCAACAGTCAAACTTCACTTATATTTGTGGTTACACAGTGTGGGAAGTTAAGTGAGCATATCTGTGTCTGTGTTAACAACACAAATCAGTTATTAGTTGCAGTCCCGTAAACAAATAATTTGCCAGTAAAACATGAGTTTACTTTTCAGACTGTCTCTAGAGGGCAGACTGAGGTCGCTCTCTTTAATAAGGATATTCTGATTACAGATTGGGGACAAAGGAATTTATTTATGACTATTCTTTTCCTTTCACCAGAGTGGTCTTATGCTGACTGTCAGTGTGGCAGAAATTTCACTAATGATAAGCGCTTCATTCAAAGTAGCGCGGAGGCTTTTGTGTGAGTATCACAAAGCAACAAATACAATATCACTACCAGTATTACTGGAGTCTGTCAAACTCCCAGGCCTGAGGCTAAATGATGTCAACCTAATTCACGTCATTTGCATGAACAAACTGACAGTAAGCCTGGCTAAGGCTGGGAACTGGGCCTGCTGATTATCTGGCAGTGCCAGAGTCCCTTGTTTATCGGCCTCTCAGACTTGTTTTTATCAGGAGCGGCTCAAGGACAGGCAGTAAGACTAGCTGCTTGCTTGCTTTCCTGTTCAAACCTGTGTTTGTGTTTGTGTTTCCAGCCTTCCACCCACATCGCAGTTTGAGAAAGCTCAGTGTGTGTGATAAGGACAGCAACGCCCTCTCCTTAGAGATCCTCTCTTCTCAGATACCACCACCCCCCCCCCCCCCTCTCTGCTGCTCCACCCTCTCTGCCAGGCAGTTTCATGGAGCCAGAGCAGGACAACCACTCTCATAAAGACACACAAGCCAATACAGATATATACACATGAGTATGAATAGGTCATGTCTTATCAATGAAGTGTGCAGGGGTGAGGAGAATAAAAGAAAAGAGGATCCCTGCAGATCCTCCTCACAGTGCCCATTATAACCCATTATAACCCATTATAACTCATTATCATGATGCCTATTGAGCAAGCTCTCCAGGCTGGGACTAGCCTAGTGCTCAGGCCTGAATTAAAAGCAATGGTCCACATGATTCCTCCCACTTCATGTCCACAACACATCATATAGTCTCAACTTTGTAATACCCTGTAAACTAAAGATGAACTATGACCTCTAATCGGTTCTTGTGGTTGAGCTGTTGGTCATCCTGGTGATAAAACTGCCACAAAAAGAGGATGTATTTCATTTAACTTCTTCCCTTTATTAAAGCTGCAGTATGCGAGATCGGCGCAAATATGATTTAAAAAAGTTATATTTAGAAAACGGCCGCTATATGGTGACAGTAGTACATGAAACAGGTAACCTGAGTTAAATCCTGTTCCTCTGTGTCCTACTGTGTCCTCCGGTGCTCCTAACGACATCTGAAGGATTTCACTTACCGGAGGAAAACAAGGTCCGCTGCCAGCTGCAGTCTATGAGAGCCGGCTGTCAATCACTCGCGAACTCCGACCAAACGGTCAAACTAGGCAGCGCTGATCAAATATGAATCAATATTCTGTTACTGTAATGACTATTTCTCTCCTTAGATGTTCTCAGAATCATCTTGTAGTTACTGTTTAGCTGTAAAATGAGAAAGTTTGTGACTCCGCCGCCATTGTAAAATCTGTTGAAGGAAGCCAAGTTCTGGTCACGTGACCGGAGCACAGCCAATAGGAACGCTCTCTCTCTCTGAAATGACCTGTGATTGGTCAAAATCTGCCGTCACGGGGCTAGATTTTTTCTAAAGCCTGAAAACGGAGACATGAGGAGGAGCAGAAGTCTAGTTTTCTCTCAGAACACTTGAATTACAATATGCTGAAAGGTTATTATGGGATTTTTGCCAAATTATGCAAAAAAAAATTGTTGCCTACTGCCACTTTAACTTCTTCCCATTGCAAAATAAGAGATGTGGGATTACAGCAAGTGATGCTCATCACTCAGACAGTGGTCCTCTCCTTCACTGTCCTCTCTCTCAGTAGCCTATATTAGGTTTCATCATAGACCTGAGAAAGCATATGGCGGCGTGACGCCTCCACTGAACCCGCAGAGGAGAGGAGAGGAGAGGAGAGAGGAGAGAGGAGAGAGGAGAGAGGAGAGAGGACAGAGGAGAGAGGAGAGGAGAGGAGAGGAGAGGAGAGGAGAGGAGAGGAGAGAGGACAGAGGAGAGGAGAGGAGAAGAGAGGACAGAGGAGAGGGGAGAGGGGAGAGGAGAGGAGAGGAGGGGAGAGAGGAGACAGGAGACAGGAGAGAGGAGAGAGGAGAGGAGAGGAGAGGAGAGAGGAGAGAGGAGAGGAGAGAGGAGAGAGGAGACAGGAGACAGGAGAGAGGAGAGAGGAGAGAGGAGAGGAGGAGACAGGAGAGAAGAGAGGAGAGAGGAGAGAGGAAACAGGAGAGAGAGGAGAGAGGACAGAGGAGAGAGGAGAGAGGAAACAGGTCTGAGGTCTGTTATAAAGACACACACTCAAAAAGTCCACTACTGACGTCACAATGAGGTCAACTAACGGCTGTTCTTCCGGTTAACGTTACTACATTCAGCTCCGTGTTAAGCTAGTTTTCCTAAACACACTTCATTACGAGTTCAAGCTACAACAGGATGTTATCATGTTATATAACATATCTAATCTTAAGGGTGTTTTCAGCACTGTTTAACAGCGTCCCTGTGAAATGAGTGTAGTTAAAGAGAGTTAGAGAAACCCACCTTCCGGGAACCTTCGCGCTTCTCCTCCAGAAATTGATCCTGTTCTCGGTGGCCATACTCGGATAACACAACCCCCCCCCCCCCCCCTTCAGACCGACACCGACACCGACACCGGCTCCTCACACGACCGGAACATAGGGGAACAGTTCCCGCGTTTCACTGGCGACAGCTCAGCTCCTCTTCATGAGTTTAACCCGCCGGGAGTCGGCTGATATTCAGCTTCTCCTCCGCGGTGATGTCTGATACTGAGCACTGGAAGCAGCCATCTTGGAGCAACACCCGACCGGCGCCTGTGATTGGCTGGTGAGGCGGAGCAGGTGCAGTGACGGCAGCCAATAGGAGGAGAAAGGTGGAGTGACGCGTCAGGAATGCTCGCTCGGGTAGACACTTTTTTTTTTTTTTAATATAAATTTTATTGAACAAATTCAAATTTACAAACAACATGGCTGATAGATCATTGCATTAGAGCAAAAAGGACAAGGTGCGTGTAGAATAAAAACAGAGAAAAATATGTAAAATTATACATGAAAATAATAATAAATTAAATTAAGTGCTAGGGCCGTACCTGTAATTCATATTCTTCAATTATGCTAAGAAGTTTCAATGCATTTTTGTTTTTCATGACTTTAAGGGCTTTTATGTAACAAAGAAACTCAGAATGAAACACATTAAACCTGGGTTTCACTTTCACATACTTGGATTTGTGCAAATAAAATTTTCCAAGAATGAGAATGTTATTCACCAGAAAGTCATCTTTGTTATTGTCCATGACAAGTCCATAAACAATGTCCTTTTGAGAGAAGTTTTCCAGATGAGAAACGCTCGGGTAGACACACATACAAAGACATGAGGGAGAAAATGTCAAAAAACAAAAAAGCTGTAAAGTCTCTCAATATTTTAAAGGAAGTACATTTTCTTGAACTCTGAAAAGACTTGGAATGAATGGACATTGAACTCCTCTGGCATTAAGGTTTTTTTTTTTTTTTTTTTGTCTTGTTTGTTTTGCACTGTTTATTGTATTCCCTATACTTTCGTACTTGTCTTTTGTTGAAAGAAAAAAAACGTGAGGGAGACGGTTGGAACCTCATGCTGGTGGGGAGAAGTTTGTTGTTGTTGAACTGAAGTAGCCTCGCCATTCAAAGGCAAAGCAGGACATGTTGACACCTTAACGTTACCAGTCAGGTGGAGAAAGTCCTTCACCTGGAAAACATGGGGTTCAAAGTAGCTAACTATGCAACTAAACTGTGCTAGCAACCGTCAACCCTCTGAGAGACAGGTGTTACATCAAACTCTGTGACCCAGGACATGGGTATGCTTCTGCTCTGGAAAGTTTCCCCTCTTTTTCTATACAAATGATTAATCGAGAAAATAATTGTTAGCTGCTGAGTAAGCAAGTAAGCAAGTAAGAAAGCAAGTAAGCAAGTAAGTAAGTAAGTAAGAAAGCAAGTAAGTAAGCAAGTAAGCAAGTAAGTAAGTAAGTAAGCAAGTAATTAAGTAAGCAAGTAAGTAAGCAAGTAAGTAAGTAAGTGAGCAAGTAAGCAAGCAAGCAAGTAAGCAAGTAAGCAAGTAAGGAAGTAAGGAAGTCAGTAAGCAAGCAAGCAAGTAACCAAGCAAGTAAGTAAGCAAGTAAGTAAGTAAGTGAGCAAGTAAGTAAGCAAGTAAGTAAGCAAGTGAGTAAGCAAGTAAACAAGCAAGTAAGTAAGTAAGTAAGCAAGTAAGTAAGTAAGTAAAGCTTTATTTATATAGCACCTTTTAAAACACACCATTACAAAGTGCTTCACACACAAATTACACATCAAACAATGATTTAAACAAAGAATAATTACAATATGAAACACAGAAACAATGAGAGACAGACTAGACTGAAACAGACAAACACATACAGCATGTGGATGAGGCCTATAGAAAGGCTTGCCTAAGAAGATGTGTTTTTAGAAGCCGCTTAAAAGCCATCCAGAGATTCAGCAGCTCTAATAGATCGGGGGGTAGGTGAAGACAGAAAAGGCCCGATCACCTTTTGTTTTGCAGTTTGAGCGGGGGATGGATAAAAGGCCGAGATTTGAGGATCGAATTAATAGTGTGAATTAATAGTTCAAGATCTGTGGAAGATGGGATGCATCTGATTTTTTGCAGTGTTTCTTAGCTGGAGAAAACAGGACTGGACAAGTTTAGTGACATGATGGTCAAAAGTCATACACCAGTCAAAGATGTTACCAAGATTCTACGCTGTAGGACTGATATTGGATTGTAATAATGGGCCAATAAACGGATGAACTGCTGCGGCAAAATTGTCTGGTCCTATTAAAAGAATGTCTGTTTTATCAGGGTTTCAGTGAAAGTTTGAGAGACATCCAGTCTCAGCTAAACAGTCATGGAGGGAGGATGACTTGTAACGCTTAACCTGTAGCCTACTTTTGTCTAGCTGACCTCTGACCTTATTGGAGGATGCAAATGGGGGAAAAAAACACTTTCCTTTTGAGAGAAAAAATCCCAATCATGTATTGTCCATTCTCAAAAAAAGTGTGAAATTGTAACCGAGTGCAGTACTGCCTGACCATGTTCTTTAAGCTCTTTAGTAGCTCTTCTATTCCCCAGCTATACACAAATCAAAATACTTCCTCTACATTTTGGCCCTTAACTTTAATGATGTTAAGTACTTCCCTTTTTTTTTTTTTTCCCCAGAAGCTGCATTTAGGTCCTCTGTCCACACGAGGGCAGACATTTTCTTCTACAACGAGAGAGCTTTGGTCAAAATGAAACCAGTCGAACCACCTCCTATTTACTGTAAATGTTTGAAAAGGTGAGTTCAACAACAGCACATGTTTTGCCTGAATGATGTGTAGCCAGTGAAATAAAATCAACCGACTTATTTTCATCATTGTTTGTTAGATTCCCAGTGACTTACACAGAACATTTTGAAGTCCCTTTGCCTCATTCAAATGCAGGCAAATGGAGGTTTTTGGAGACATGACAGAGTTTCGTTTTACATGCCAGCGTGTATTTGAATCGCAGGTGCTCTCCTGTGTCTGTTTGTTTAGGGAAATCACCGTAGTTCCCCCACCTGTCTTCACCTCCTCCAGCGTCCAACGAACTTCAACTGACAAAATCCAGGTGAGAGTTTATATTTGGGTTACTTGCTACGGGCTTACTACTGCTGGGAACAAATGTATGTTGTGGATCTCATGCCGTTACGAGTGGAGAATAGCTCCGTTCACACATTTTCTTGGATTATCCATTTGTTAATGACTTTTCTTTTTTTTAAGAGAGAGAGAGAGAGAGATTTTGAACCTTGCCTCAAGCGGGTCTTGTGACTTTTTTGACGCTGCGTTGCTTTTGGTGTGGCCAGCTCCCTGAAGGAAACAGTGATGTGAAAGTAGTAGGCTGAGAGGAGACACACTAATAGAGTCACAAGGCGGGACAATGGGGAACTGTGTGTTGGACTACTGGAGTTGCCCGGGGCTCAACAGTTTGCTATTTACTTTGAACTTTTCCCTGCCGGACCACTATGGCTCCTTATTTAATTTCTTTTAAATGGGAGACACTTTCTCTGCTGTAAATGTGACTTTTTTTCACTTTAAACCCTAAAAAGATGATCACTCATTAATTAATGCCAACTCTCTTCCTGCAGAATACACTGAACACAACTGTTCAAAATAAATGTATAATGTTGTTTCTCGTGGCACATGCTCAGTGGAGTTTAAGCCCCCCAGCTACAGTTTGGTTTGTGTGACCCCCTTGTTTTGCTCACCCTCTCACCCCTGAAAGGATGGCATTGTGACTATTTCTGTTCCTGAATGCTCAAGTGTCAACAAAACCACTCCGACAGCATTCTTTAAGAAAAGAGGAACTTTTTTTTTATTTCCGTTGTCCTGTCCTGCGGGTGTTCAGCTCTGCAGTTATTTGCAAGTTCAGAGAACTTTTTGAGGAGTTATAGCTAAAAGTTTTGGAAGAAAAGTTGCACAGAACATTTTGTTTTTAAAGTCAGATTCTAACTTTTAAGTGGACGTTTATTCACAGCTTTTGTCAGAAGAGGTAAGTGTTTAATTTCCTTCATGTCACTTATATATATATAAACTTTACACTTCAGTCAGTTTAAGTCCCCCTTTAGGATAAAGAAGCTATATTATATATATATATATATATATATATTATTATAATGTAATCATAAGCAGATTGAAGGACATTTCTAAAGTGTGTACAGCATTTGTCAAGACTTTTAACTTCTATGAAGACATTTTATATTACAGCTGTATTTTACTGTATTGTCTTTTTTTTTTTTTATTTAATTTTTTTTTTTATTTAGTGAAGCAAGACAAAACAGGTGAAATTTGACAAGACAAACAAAAACAAACAAACAAACAAACAAAATAAAATACATCGGGTGACATGACAGAATTAACGGGACAGGGCAATTCTAACAAAATGAACAAAATGAGACAAATAAATAACGGATGTTGGTGGAGGGAGGGGGGGTGTTGTTGACAGTGCAGTGCAGTCTGTTTTACTGTATTTGTCATTCATTATCTGTTCATACAGCAGCCTCCACTTTTGGATTCCCTCAGTAGGAGTTGTAATTGTGGACAAACGCATTAATAAACACTTAAGTCTGCTTACAAATCCATTATAGTGTGTTATAAACCATTAATTAGATGTTTGTCTGCTGCTTATAAGGCGGACTTAAAGTGAAGTGTTGCAGATAATTCTTTCTAAGTCAGTTTTACACTTTTTGCTTTAAAAGTTTGTTCAGCTACTTTGTATAATGACACAACTAGTGAAATGTAATTTAATTTGTCAAGAAGATGGCGACACGTGTGGCGGACGATAAAAGAAACCCTGATTTTTTTTATATTTGTTTCCTCTCCAGGCACATGGTGATGTATAGCCGAATTCTTCATCTCAAGGTCAATGGGTCATCAATAGCTGTGCTCCCACGCGCTGACCGCGACCAGGCCATGAAGGATGGTGAATTCTCTGAGAAAGGTAAGACAGATGTCTAACTGTGAGGAAATCTGTGTGTGTTTTTGAGGGGTTTTGTGTTTACTCTTCCCTCCTCTTACCATTTGACCTTCATACAACGCCATATTACTGTATAGAACCACAATGTACAGATTAGTCTACAATGATTCCCATGCTTCGTCTGGCACTTGTACATTTCCCCACTAAATAGTTGTAAGGTGGAATAATGAGCTTTCTGGTAACAGAAAACTGCCTGTAAAAGCTCACCAGTGCCATGTGAAAACGCGGTGCAGGATTGCGGAAAATTCGCATGTAGATTTTCTGCATTGACAACTATGCACACCGGGTCTGGTGCGAATTATCCATGTTGCTGTTTTCCATTTTCCTCAATGAGTTTCCTCCTGAATAGTGCCAGTGTCCACTCCACACAACAGCATCCTATCCAGACAGAGATGTCTATGGGGTTAACGTTACTACATAAACTAATCGGACCCCTAAATGCTAACGTTAGCTGTTGTAAGCTAGCCCCGTTCCGTGACCAACATATAACATTTGCAAGTGCATATCAGTCACATCACCATCTTTATCGTATCCCAGCTGCTGGGCGATCTCAAGCCACATATTGTTTGGTTGTTGAGGTCGTAGTGTTTGTCCAACATTATTGGGTGTTGAGAGGGGACGACCCGTTGTTACTCCGAAACACCAATAGTCCGAAAAATATCCCATTGGACCGAAAAAAGGGCAACAAACAAATGCAAGCTAATTATTACGCAGAATGACGGCGATCAGTTGGGACAAAGCGAACAAGCGTCTGCTAAATGAAGTAGTAGAATCGTAGAAGTGTATTCCCATATAGACATTTTCAAATTCTTTTTTTTTATTTGAGGATCATGAAACCAAGGTAATAATAGTTTTGATTTGATTTTAGTTTTGACTTTTACATTTTATTTTAGTTTTAGTTTATTTATTATGTAGTTTCAGTTTTTCAGGAAGGTGAAATATATTTAGTTTTGGTTTGTTTTTGTTAGGGCCAGCTATAATGTCTCAGAAGTATGTAGCTACATGAACATACAGAATACATGACTTGAGAACTGCATAAGAATGGCCATAATGTTTAATTTTCAGCTTTACTTTAGTGTGCGATGTGAAGCAATTGCAGCATAGCGCCATCTCCTGGAAGGTCATTCAGTTTCTGTGGTTCTACATCACGAGAGTTGACGGAAATTCATGCTGTCTCTTTTTTTTAGGTAGTGATATATTACAGCTAAAAAACTAAAACTGAAACGAATTTACGCTCATTTTTAGTACATTTTTAGTACATTTTTATAAAAAAATGTTACCCAGGCAATATCGTTTCCTTTAAGGTTATAGTTTTTATTTAGTTTCAGTTTTCTAAAAACATTTTTCACTGCTTGTTTTAGTTTCAGTTTTAGTTTACTATAAAAAACCCTGCATGAAACAAGTCACAACTACTGACACAGATTTCTCTCCGTGCTGCTGCACCGGCTCGCTGCCCAGGTGTTGCTGCAAGCTCACACATGGCCGATTTTACACCCCAGCGCCCGCCTATGGCACATTAATCCTCAGATAGCACGTTGTAACGCGGTGTATCACTCTGTGAAGGGGAAGGCTGACCCACGCTCTCCTTCAGCTCCAGGTGGGACTCCGTGTCCTCGGTGTCAGCGTGATGAAAACACAAAAGATGTTGCCTTTGTAGCATATATCAAGTAATTCATTTATTATATACCCAGCAATGGCATAAATATTTCTGATATGGATTCTGCTTTTGCTTCATCAATTATATCATACAAGTCTAGTATATTTTATTATGATGTTTCCATAGATGAAGTCTAGAGGAGAGAGGCTGTGAAGAAATGCAGCAGCGTGTCTATGAAAGGAAAAAAGAGTTTGTGTATTTATTTTATCCATGCAGTAGATTTGCATTAATCTACATATATATTTTGTGTATTTGTGCGATACTGAGAGAGAGAAGAAGAAGAAGAAAAAGAAGAAGAAGAAGAAGAAGAAGAGTGGATATAGTAGTACGTGTTTTTGTGGCGTGCACTTATCGTAAAACAGCCCCTTGGACAAAGTGTGGCAGTGTTTACTGCTGCTTTGCTTTTAGCAAATATCCATCTTTACCTCGGTGTCGTTATCACCCTACTTATTATGGATTCACAAACGACACACACACACACACACACACACACACACACACACACACACACACACACACACACACACACACACACATATACATAGAGGAAACCGCCCCCCTATAGTCCTTCCAATTGACACACTCGGTTTAGCTTTGCGAGATATTGTGTGTGTTATGTGCATCTGTGAGTGTGCGACTGTGCCTCTGTGTGTGTTAGCGTGTGTGACTATGTGTGTGTGTGTGCCCAGCAGACTGAGTTATGAGCGTGAATGGAGTGAATGGTATTTGACCATGTGCATTGTGTTTTATGAGATGAGCAGGCTTTAATGACTCTGTCACCAGTAAATGGGCTCTGATTTGTAGCACAGCTGTCGCTCCTTACTCTGATCAACTCGGGCCTTCTGGAGATACACACACACACACACACACACACACACACACACACACACACACACACACACAGCCAATATTCAGAGCATACACCACACACACCTAAACATCCGTTTTAAACCGTATATGCTCACAGTGCAGTTCATGTAGATTGGGATTCTGGCACAAACAGTCTCATTAACATGTGTTGTCGATACAGAAAGTAATTGCAATCTGAAGTCTAATCAGAGAGAAATTACAGCTGTTCAGATGCAGCCAGCAGTCAGACATTAGATCTCATATCCAATCAATGCAGCTATTCCTCAGAGGTACCGCTGATCTATAATGTGGGATTGGGTAGTGTGGCTTTGATCCCGTTTTAGTGGATGCGGTGCAGGTGGAGTCATGATATTCATTAACACACTGTGTGCGGATGTAAGGGTGGTGTTGTGCCTCTTCAACCTTGGGGGTGGGGTGGGGGGGCAAATGCAAAGACTATTTGACTACAGGGATCAATAACATATCACAACAGTGAGGCATTGTAATCTTGGTGATTTCATCTCTGGGTAAGGAGTCTGGTGACGGTGGTGATGTGTATGAGAACATGGGGAATATCTTCAGCTACAAGGGAAGGTAGTCCAGCCTGGTACAATATTACCAGTTTACATGCGATAATGATGCATGGTATATTATTTTCTGGTTGTTTTGCATTTGTTCTGTCAGATGTGATCGGGCTAGCCCGCTGGATTTAAATAACTTTGAAACGCACTTTTAAACTGTGTTAGCTTCTTTGTACTACTACTATTGTTATTCTAGGCCCTGCTTTACCGTAAACAGTTTCACCTTTATTTCTCTATTTATTTTGTTAGCCTACTTGACTTATGACCTTTGGGTTTTCTCTGTCTTAAAGAGATAGTTTGCAAAGCGATGAACTGCTGTGGACGGAGGGCAGCAGCGAAACATATTTTAGCCACCTTAAAAAATCAATATCAGTTTAAGTGTATATTTATTTTACTATTATTCTCATCACTTTACCTTGCTGTCAGACGGGGCCCTTTCCTTTCCTAAGATTATTTTTTGGGGCATTTTCAAGCCTTTATTGATACAACAGTGGACAGTTTTTAGAAAAAAAAAAGGATATTCATATTATCATTGGTCTCTAGTATGCATCTCATAACAGAAAGGATCCTACATTTCCCAAAATGCAACTCAACAGCATCTTTTATTATATCCTCTCTGCCACAAAATAAGCACTTCTGTCGAGCCTCACACCTTCAAGTTTGTAACGCAGGCACAAACTGAGATAACCCCGATTACATCATCAGGGTCATTTAGTTAGTTAGTTCAGAAAGCTCCTCCAGAAGCACAGAAGACAACTGTTTTCACAGGCCGTATGAAAGCTAAACTTCATGTGGAGCTAAATCCGTGGATAGCCCCTTTTTCTTTTTACACTTTATGACTTGATAGGTCAGGAGTCAGCAACCTTTACTATCAAAAGAGACATTTTAGGCCAAAAAAAAAATCTGTCTGGAGCCGCAAAACATCTGATCATTGAGATGAAGGTAACGCAGCTTATAGTCTAAGTATATAGTATATAAGTCTAATGTAGTGAGGGCCCAAGTGCAAATGTACTATGGAGTATTAGGGTCACATTGAGGTAAAAAACATCTGAGAATTCCAGAATAAAGTCATAACTTAACGAGAAAAAAAGAAAATAACATGTAAAATTACTACTTATTACGACTTTTTTTCTCGTAAACCTATGACTTTATTACCATAGACCTACAACAATGATAAATAAAAATGAAAATGTAAACAAAAAAACAGTTATTCATTTACACTTTTTTAAAAAAAATCCACAGGGAGCCAGTGGAGAGGAGCTGAAGAGCTGCAGGTTGCTGATCCCTGTCATAGGGAGATGTTCAAACATATTATTCACCAGCTAAATTCTGATTATTTTTGTACATGTTTTGGTAGAATTGTTAGTTTGGTTCTGTAGTATGATCCGTGCTAAAAGCTGTGATGGAGTATTGTCACTATAACTTCTTACCAGCAGATGTCGCTGTTGCAAAGTATTTGCTGAGTTTTACACAGTTTTTTCTCAGTGTTTTGCTTTCCAGCAATCGGTCCCTCTCCTCTTCACCTCACTGCATCAACTTACAGACATTCAAACGGTTGCATTGATCCGGCCATCTGTCATGTTTACTCTGCAGACTCAGAGCCGACTGACAGTGTAACAGGTGTGCCCTTTTCATTTCGGGGGAAATGTCAGTGCGATCTTACGACGATGTGTATGAAGTGTGTGTGTGTGTGTGTTTACATTATCAAGTTTGAAATGATTTCCCATGTTATGCTCTCTCTCAGTATCATGTCCTTTGTGTCTTTTACTCTCTTGTCTACTTCTCTCTGTTCATTTAGCCGTGAGCTGCAGCAGTGATTCCACTCATGTACGCCGCACCTTGTTGACTTTAGCCTCATTAGAAGGCCAAATGAATATGACGAGTTGTGACATTAGGCTACAGCTGGAACAAATGTGCCAGCCGCTCACTCTCCAGCCCCGGCCAATTTCTCTCTCTCTCTCTCTCTCTCTCTCTCTCTCTTTCCCTCTCTCTCTCTCTCTCTCTCTCCATTTCTCACATACACAAATGTGTGCCCACTTATTTTTCAGGGATGGGCTTGGTGGGGTTGATGGGTTTGCAACAATATTGGAAATGTAGATGGGCCTGTGTTTTGAATTGGATTGCACGCTTTGATGCAGAGACAGATTGTAAACTGTGATTTTATTAAATCCTTCATTAGGATTCATCAGTGAGATTGGATCAGAAAAAGGTCACTGTGCAGATGCTCCCCCCACCTCTCTCCTTTTTGCTCCATCCCCCCCCTTATATATACCCTCCCCTCTTTCTCTCTCTCTCTCTCTCCAATCAGCAAAGCATAGTGGGCTTGCTTTCACCCCCCATCTCTCCCTCATGCTCTCTCTCTCTTCCATCGCTAGCCCTTGCCCGAAACAAATTTGCGATGAAAATGGGAAAAAATGATCATCATGGGCCTGCTAGAGAAACACAAGGTGAAAGTGACATTATCCCCCCGCCCTGGACCCCCCCCGCCCCCCCGCCCCCCCTCCTCCTCCTCCTCCCCCCCCACAGCCATCTAGGCTGGCGCCAGTGGGGACGCCTGTGCCACAAATCATTTGTATACTCTCATTTCTGCAAGCGGCCCGCGATGTTGCTTACTGCTTAGCGAGCAGATGACTTTCAGAAAGAGGAGTGAATTGGAAGGGGGGGGGGGGGGTGAAGAGATGGGGAGATGAGGAAAGAGGAGCAGGAGGAGGGAGAAGAAAGAGGGGAGGGGGGGGGGGGCAATTTGCCAGCTTGCAAGTACGTCTGTGGGAGTTGGACCTGAAATTGAGAGGGAAATTGTGTGCGCCATATGTCAAGTTCTGCAAAGGAGGTTTTCATTGTGCACCTATATTGTGTGTGTGTGTGTGCGTGTGTGTGTGTGTTTTCCGTTTCAGAATGAAGCATCTGGGTTGTTTATTGAATCACCTTCGCCATTGTCTGCATTCCCTGCTATTATCACTGAAAGAGCTGCAGCCCCCCCCCCCCCCTCCCCACCTTAACAACAAGGAAATGGGAAATGTGGCGCACATATTGTCTGTAGCTAGTGTTTGGTCATCTTTGTCTCTCTCACATGTACGCACACACACACACACACACACACACGCACGCACACACACACCCTTCCCCCACCCCCTGCCCAGTGTGAGACATCATGATTCTTCTGCTACACTGAATACATTCTCCATGCAGTCTGAGCATTTGTCCATGCAGGCAAACATGTGACATTACCAGGAAAAGAATATTATTTCACCTCAAACACACACACACACACACACACACACACACACACACACACACACACACACACACACACACACACACGCACACACTTGAATCCCCAGGTTCATAAAACAACCATAAACACACCTATAAGTGCGCGCATGCATGCATAGATACACGTTCACCTTCATGTGCACACAAACACTCTCTATGCTTGTGTGCCTCTACACATAAACACACATAAACACACACACAGATTCTCACATGAACACATAAATATGCACATACACACGCTCATACACACAAACATCACCTTCTTGCATACAAACATAAACACTCTCTCTCTCACCCCGGCCCCCCCATCCACTCACACACACACTGTATACTTACACACCCACAGTCAGGTTCATGTGGAGTAAAGGCAGAGCGGAGACAGTGTGGCACAGTGACCTGCAGAGGAACCCGCACACTTTGCCTGCTAGTTCCACAGGGCCCATGTGCTTTCAGGAAAGCCATGCAGTATTCATGGCTCAGTCACAGGGATCCACGAGGCGGGATGGTAGAAGCAGCAAAACACACAGTGGAAGTGCGCTGCGAGCAGCTCAGCAGGACGCTGTTGTCGGTGTTACACAATATGCATCGTAGATCCGCCGTGTGTTTCTGTGTTTGCTGCGTCATCTGTGAAGTGGAACGGCTTCCTCTCCCAACGTGCATCTTGATATTTGAGAATTTTTTGTATGGATGCGTCTTTATACGCTGTTACACGTGTGCATGTGTGTTTCTGTGACTGCCTGTTTCATGCGCACGTGTGGTCGGTTGTTCATGTTTCATGTGTTTGTATGCGTCCTCTTTACGCTCCGCTGCCTGCTTTGAGAAATGGGTCCATTCCTCATTATTACCCCAAAGGCTGTCTGAGTGTGGACTGTCTCAAACACACACATACTCGTGCACACACACATACTCGTGCACACACACGCACAGAGGGAGCTCCCTGTGACCCACATTCATCAGATCCAACCCCGTGGGGCCTCCAGGGAGCTTCAGGGAAGTCGTGCCCCCGGCGTGGTGCACCGTGGCAGGGACTCTGAGATATGCAGCCACTGAACCCTCCCTAGTGCTTCCATCCAGAGAAACCTGCTCAGTTTGAGCTCTGAACTGACTCTTAAAGGTACTATATTTAACATTTTACATGTATTAATCACTTTATATTGCAAATGTGTGAATGGATTTTAACGTAACTTAAAAACTGAGACCTTCCTCGACTTTCTCGGTTGCCTATAACTGGACTGATTCCTATGTAAAGGACTTTGTTAGCTGATAAAGTAATTTGGAAACTAAAAGCTAGTTAGTTTCATGGAGCCAATGGTCCAAATAGAATAGGAACATTATTACAGTACATTATGTAAGGGATAATGCCCGACGAGGGGTCCATTATCAGGAATTGATGCTGACTGCAGTTCACTTAACGGCCACAGGTGTCATTAATAACAAGGATTTTCTGAAAGTTACATACCTTTGAAGGATATGTTCACATTTTTTCAAGGCTATCGTAATACAATACTGACACACCCAAATGTACATGGGAACTGTTTCTGGTTGTTGTAATTGTTCCTCCTGCCCACGTTGCCCATGATGAAGAGATCTCTTCTTAAACTGATATAAGAGATGGGGACAAAATCCACAGTTCTGTGTAATAACGAATTCACAGTTCAGCCAAAGTTAATATGAGGCTTAGCAGTATGAGTTGGACAAGTCAAGTGGATATTCTATAAAGTCTTTTTAGTACAGAATTAATTCGCGAAATATCATGCAGGGTGCTTGTCTCATAAAGTAAACTGTATGTATAACAAAGAGTCTACAGCTATGCTAGCAGCTCTGTGAGGCTGTACTTTGTGTTCAGTGCTAACGTGAGCATGCTCACGGTGACAGTGCTAACATGCTGATGTTTAGCAGTATGTTTCACCATCAGTGAATCAGCAGCATGCTAACATTAGCACTGAACACAAAGTAAAGCTGATGCTGGTGTCATTAAATCTAGGGTTGGTAATATTCTTTAAACAGGGTCTGAAATTAACTTTTTTCACTTCCTGCCACTGTGGCAGGCAAGTATTTTTTTTATCTGCCACTTTTGAAATCTCTGCGCTAAATGAAGGAATAATATTTTAGATCTGATGTCATTTAATGTTCGATATGTTTTACACTACATACATGGGTTATTCCAGTGTTTCCAGTGAATTACACCGTAGTCGGGGAGCCCT
This sequence comes from Sebastolobus alascanus, assembly GCA_916701645.2. Lineage (NCBI taxonomy): Eukaryota > Metazoa > Chordata > Actinopteri > Perciformes > Sebastidae > Sebastolobus > Sebastolobus alascanus. The sequence continues at coordinate 158,956 of CAKAOJ020000443.1, read as the reverse complement.
ATTTTTCGGAGGTGGGATTTATCGTCTATAGTGGTTATTTTAAACACATTAAAATGATTAGGAAATAAATGATTGTATTTTTATTTGAATATATTCTTTGATTAAAAAAAAATCTTGGCACCAGTAACTTTAATTTTAATGTATTATAAGCTGCTTGGAGCTAGTGTTATGAAGTTAAAACAGGTCATAATTCCCTCTCTAATATCTATTTTATACTGTATTACTGTGAAAACATCTCCTTCAAACAGTTGGATTTATTCAAGTTTCTCGCCAAAAATTACATTCTACAAGATTACAACTGAACGCATCATGATTTTGTAATTTACCTTCGCCCAATAGTCATTTTGGCGTTTTCCCTGCCTGCCAAAGTGGCGGATTGCCTGACGATTTCACCCGCCACTGCCAACAGTTTACCCGCATTTGGCGGGTGGCGGGTGCTAATTTCACACCCTGTCTTCAAAAATAAGTTGTGTTATATTTGTTGAAATTCTCATTTCATCCCGACAACAATCAATAAATCAAAAAAGCTGACAAAAAAAAGAAGAAAAAAATCTGGTACCTGTCGCTGTCGCAGGACGGTAATTAACCCGTTCAGTCATTTCAATCTGCCCGAATGTGATGACTGGACGGGCTACCTGCTGTTCTACCTGCCTGCGTGCACTCTGCCCGTGCACATCACCTGAGTCTTCCACCAGCTGTGAGTACTAACAGCAGCCATGTTTGTTGTTTTACATTCATAATGATAATCCTGTCTTTGGAGGGAGGCCTTGAGCGACTGTCAGTGTTGCCGACTTGGCGACTTTCTCTCTAGATTTAGTGACTGTTGGAGCTAGTGCTGCTATCTGGGCTGGGTTTTTAGGTTGTACATTTTTTTAAAGCGTAGTTATCTAACGTACTCTTGCTGTTTTTTCTCAACATTACCAACCCTAGCTTTAAGTTTGCAGGTATTTGGTCTCTTTAGCCCGTCTCCAGTGGCTCCCTGTGGCTTTGACAAAAAAATTATATAGAAATGAATAATGGCTATTTTTTTTTTTTTTTTTTACATTTTAACTTTCATTAATCATTGTTGTAGGCCTGAAGTGATTCTTACATTCTCCAATTGCGAAAACGTGTAGCCTATATAAGACATCTTCCAGAACAAACACACTGGAAGCTCCTGCTGAAAAGAGCTTCCAGACAAATCTCCTCAACGAGATTCTTCAGTGTTCTGCCTCCCGTTTCCACCTGGGTCGTCCCTGCATTAGACTTAATAGGAGGTGTTACCTTCATTATGAGGCTCACATATGTTTTGCGGCTCCAGACAGATTTTTTATTTATTTTTTTGGCCGAAAATGACTCTTTTGACAGTAAAGGTTGCTGACCCCCTGGGCTAGACAAATTGAAAAAAAAAAAATTTTGACCAGATTATAGCGATAAATGAAAGGTCAATTAAGGGATCACCACAGTTATTACAATTCACCCTGAAGGGTGCATGAATATGTGTGCACCAAATCCATCACAATCCATCCAATAGTTCTGGAGACGTTTCACTCAAAAGCCACAGATGTCAACCTCATGGTGGCACTAGAGGAGAAGTTAGTAGGATTCATTCTGTGGGAACCATTAATGACGGGACAGAAGTGTGCAAATCCATCCTGTAGATGTTGATATACTTCATCAGTAAAAACTTTGAATTTCTGGTGAATTTAAACATAATTTACTGGTGTTTTTTGCACTGAAATAAGGGTAATCATTTTTAAGATTTTTTTTTTACCTACATTAGATAGTTTACAGTAAAGAGAGTTTGGGTGGAATGAATTTCCTCTAAAAAGAACAGTACAAACTTATTTTCCTGCCATAGAGAGCCGGCCCTGCTGACCCCGCTGAGGCTCTGAGCTTTTTAAAGCCCAGTCAGCAAAACACTGAAACGTTTCTTCAACAAACAAATATAAGTCAATGAAGCCTAATGAGAGCAATAACAAGTCATTTAAATGCAGTTTTACGATGAGGAGATTTTCAGTTGCCTTTCACAGATGAGAGATAGTGGGTGTTTTTGTACGAGCAGAGTCTTCTCTGTTTCTGGGGAAAAGTATTGTTTTCCAACTTTCACAAAGTCTCACTGAGTCAAAAAGACTTGAGACAAAATTTGTTTATCTCCTCATTATGGATGTGAAGCGCATCTCCCACCAGCACACTGTGTTTTAACAGCCGCTTTGTACGAGCTCAGGTGTCACACAAAGTTGTCTTGTTTTGCAACAGAGCGCCGCTTGTAACAAACTCCAAACTTTTCAACCAAGTTGGAGAATAGGCACTTTGATACTCGAATCTTTAGTTTGCCGCCTTCCTTTCTCAGACCAGGTGGGCGCCATTGAGAGGGAAATCTCCTCTTGGAGGGTGTAAGTTTGGGGTTGTAACTCATGAACGGGATGACTTTGAAAACACACAAGCTGCGGAGTGAGTGAGTTCTGCAGACACTGAGCTCCTTTTGCGGTTGCGTTCTTCAGTCCTCATGAATAATTCGGCAGCGCCGCTTGTCACTGTCGTTGTTGTTGTTGTTGTTGTCGGCTGTGGTGTCACTCCTGTCTGAGAGAGACGGAGGAGACAGAGGACTCTTTACACTTCAGTCTCCTCTGCACTTCCTCTTTCATTCACAGGGAGAGGAAGCAGCGGGGCTGTGTGCTGTGTGTTTGTATGAGAGAGAGAGAGAGAGGGAGGGAGGGAGGAATCATGTCTGCGTTTCTGGCATAATGGCCTGTTTGTGCCCCAGTAATGGTTTGAAGGAAGGAGCAGAGGGAGGAGAAGGAGGCAAAGAAGGAGCAACAGAGGTCCTAAGTGAGCAAGAAACTGCTTACTTGTGTTTGCATCTGCATGTGTTGATGTGTTTCAGCACATTTTAAAGGAATAAAAATGACACTTTGGGAAATATTCACTTTCTTGTTGAGAGTCAGATGAGAAGATCGATACCACACTGATACACTGAATATGAAGCTACAGCCAGCAGCCAGAAGCGTGGTAACAGCTGGCGGATCAGTCCACGAGCGACGCAGCACAGCGCCGTGCGCCGTTTTGGGCTGAACTTTTGTCTGTTGCCCTTTTTCTATTTATTCCCGTCACTCACTTTGAAAGCGCCGCAATAGACGAGGAATGGCTAATTGGTGAAGTTGAAATGAGGAGTTATCTGTTAAGATACCTTCTCATTTCACTACAAAAACCAAAATAAGGTGGCAGCTGGCTGGAGCGAGATCACCAAGAGATCACCTGAAAGTCATTTCCAGTTAATAGAGTGCTTCAGGAATGAGTCCTAAAACCCGGAAATGAGTCAGCATTTTAGCACTTCCTGTTCCCTCATCTGGAGGTCAACGGGTTTTTAGTTAGATACCTGAAATAAGGTCTGTGGTTAACACAGGCTTAAGAGATTTTAACGTTTTGTTCTATGATATAAATTCATCCCCAGTTACTGAAGAGGATCAATGTAAGTTCTTTGCAGTTACTATCCCCAGTAGCGGAAAAATGGTGGACCGTGGAACAACTGAAGCTCCAGAAATCGCTAAAAATCTCCACATGATATCATATGCTCATTCGCATATTGGCGACGTCATCGCACTTTCATTTGCATAAAGCATAGCGGTTGCAACGAGGGAGAGACTGCCGATGATCTGAATAAGTCGTTAAATTTCTCGCTAGTAGGCTCTGAGGAAAATGGTCCTGTTGTCTTTGCAACGGCGGTGCCAACAATAATACCACCTGGAAACGCTCGGGTTTATAAATGTGTTCAAGGCTCATGAGGACACGTCGAGCTTCAAGGTTCATACTTGACCTCGGAAATGGTAGTTTGACAGAAGATTATCAACTCAAGGTCCACTTACCAAATGTCTCTTAATTAATTGTTTGTACACTAATTACTGATGCTTCACAGGAGGACAAATACATTACTGAACACTTAAAAATGTCTATTGCGCCTCCATTTTATTTATATACTGCTAATAGGGGAGTTGAAATAAAGTGTTACCAGCATTAGGATGTTGTAACAGCAGTAGGTCTATCTAAGAGACAATGTAATCTTGATAAATCTGGCCAATACCCGATTTGTTTCATCATCAGCGCTGATAACAGTCCAGTGTAATGTATACGACAGCCGTGATCCACTGTTGGTATTTCTGTATGTCTTGACTGGTCACTAACACACTCAGTACTACAGTAACAAAACACAGCGGTGCCTAAACTGCTGCATTTCCACTGCTCTTTTTTTTGGTTTTCCATGAGGAGAAGCTCTGGATAGTAGCTGGTACCTGGTACTTTATGTGGTACCATCTCGGTCGAGGTTCCAAGCGAGCTGAGCCGATACTAGAAGTGGAGTTAAAACACTGCTGACCACTGATTGGTCAGAGAGAATCGTGACATCAGCTGTTCGGAGCATCATAACATTCAAACTCAACAGAAACAAAATAAAACTCACCAAAACCAACAATCACTAACTCAGTCGGCCCTAAATCCACTCTGATGATCATCTTTGTTTGAGGGAACTATAATGTTAACTGGTAACTGGATGCACTAATGCTAAGATGCTAACGTAGCTCCTCATTTGTCCTCATTCTGACGATCTAACCGGTGACAACACATTAGTTAATGTCGTACTACAGGACTATGGCTGTTGGTAGTTGGTGTTGGTTTTGTTTAAATATGCCGAATTGTAATTTTATGGGTTATTGTTGTTCGTACCATTAAGCTACGACAGCTAATATGTGCTAATGTCAGCTGTCACTTGTTGCCACAGTAAATATTCACTTATTCTGCAGCCTGATGGAGACACCAGAGTCAAACTCAGACATTTATCCGTTTCTACCACACTAACTGGGAACTTGATCACTGATGTCAGAGACACCACATGATACCAACATCGTTATACTATTGACTCACAAGTCATGTTAGAAGTGGGAACCGAACGTCAGATATCTTCCACAAAGATAAACAAAACAGTTATTTGGGATTTTTTTAAAATGTAATTCACAATCAGAATATTTTGATTGATTAACAGATGTTATATTGGTTAGAAGTGATTTTGATTTTCTGTCTATCTCGACCAGTTGGATACAGCATGTGTTGTTGTTGGTGTGGGAGGTTAAAATAGGACTTTCAATAATTTCTATAGATTAGTCTTTGAACAATATAAACGTAACAAATCCTACAAAGTACTTTTGGAATTATTATTAGTGACTTTACATGCATCCTTAGGATATTATTATTATTATATTACTGCTCTTTCTGCCTGCGGCTGATTGTTTATTGACAGCCATCATGCTACTGCAGGTGTTGATGTTCTATCTCTATCGGGGTCCGTTCGGGTCAAAAACATTTTGGATCGGGTCTAATTATATTTCGGGTCTGTTTGCTGATGTGCAATTCGGATCTGGTCTCTCTTTTTTAAAATGAATGCGCGTCAGGTCCGGGTTTCCACCTTTCTGTTTTGGGGTCGGCTCCAACATTTTGGAACCGCGAAGTACCGAATAAATCTGAATACTCCATTTTGGGCTTTTTGATAAATTTTCAATTCTAAAAACATGTTATTGCTTTGCCATTATGGATTATAGTCTGTAGAATGAATTGCCCAAGAAAGTAAATTTAATCCAAATATAACACAATAAAAAAATGTCTGCTTCCAAAGCTGCTGTATATGATAATACATATGTTACAGTGTAGTGACTGTGGGTTGTCTCATCATTCAGTGCAGTATAATGTGACTGCAGTCAGGGGGAACCCCTTAATACTCCCCCCCCCCAACACACACACACACACACACACACACACACACACACACACACACACACACACACACACACACACACACACACTCCAGTAAGTACACCTCTGAAACACAATGCAGGACAAAATGAATGAGAGAGGAGGGCGAAGGTGTGTATAAGTGTGTGTGTGCGGGATGAAGGGGGGGGGGGGTGAGCCTCTATTTGCATGCAAATAGCCAAACGCACCAGTCCTACGCTGCAGGGATGACAAAGAGCATTCTGGGATTGCCTGGGCTTGTTTGTCATCCATCAGTGGAGAGAGGAGGAGAGGACGGCGGTCAGCATGGTCAACAGAAACAACATGAGAGAGAGAGAATAGACAGAGACAGAGGAAGGAGAGAGAGAGAGAAAGTGTGTTGGCAAATGGATTCTCCATCTTCAACAACAAAACACAGATCAAGGACAAAGGATAGACAGTGAGCTCACTTTCACTTCCTGGCCTCTCTCTCTCTCTCCATCACCAGCTCACCCACTCCACGTCTTCCCACCATCCCCTCCGTCTCTATCTTCTCCATCTTTCTGTGTACTTTGCCTTCCATCCTATGCTATTTCCCATAACTCTGTTTTACACCCCCCCCCCCCCCCCCCCTCCTCCTTCTCCCCTTTTCTCTTTCTGTCTCTTCTTCGATTTCCCTGGTGGACTCTTACAGTAAACTGCCTGCGTAATTTAAATGCGATGCCTTCCTTTTCAAATGGATGGCGTGCAGGACATGAGGAGGGAGAGGAGGAGAAAAAGAAGAAAGGGGAGGGGAAGCAATGAATCCCATTATCACATATATCGGAAAGGCTTAGAGCACGGGCTTTACGCACAGAGGCCTCAATAAGCCAAATAAACCAACATGGATTGTCTACAGAATCTACAGAAACATTTGGGGGATTCTTATTTGATTTTTAAAAAGTTTCTGTTTGTTCGTTCTTTTGTGTTGCATGCATTTGTTTACATGTTGCCATTGTTACGGAACAAATCCGTAGTTTTTTGCAGTTGCATTGCATTTGAATGATGATGCGTTCACTTACTGTTGTGCATACCGAACTGCTTTTGAATGGTGATGCGTTCACTTACTGTTGTACATACTAAACTGCAGTTTGGACAATGATGCGTTCACTTACACTGTGTCTACACAGGAGGCGCGGAAAGCAGCCCGCAGCAGCAGATGATTAAAATAGAAGCGTATTTGTTGTTCATTGTTGTCATTTATCAGTCCGACCGCTGTGTCAGCGAATTTCACAACGCTGTTATTATGATATTTGGCAACACAATGAACATACATGTATGTGAATAGGCTGTAGAGTAAGGGACTAATGCAACAATGCTGCGGTGCTCCTGTGTTGAGAACTATTGTAAATGAGTAGCTGGTATTAAATCTCACTGTCTGAGCTCCGCCTGTCAGAAATACCCACATACAGATGGAATTAGAGAGACCACGGTCATTAAGCTTTAACACCAATTTAGATAGTACAATGGTATTAAATGTAGAGCCAGTGATACGGCATCTTCTACAGATCTATTTGACCTACTAGCAAGCTGTAGCGGATCGGCTAATATGTTAAGATATATGTCTTAATTAATTTTTTCAAAGCAATTCATAATTACTGAGGTGAAAGCAACAGGTTGGTAGTCAATAAGACAGGATACAGGTGTGTTTTTTGGATACAGGCACAATAGGGGTTTTCTTAAAGCATATAGGAACCACTAGGGATGTCACGATACCAGAAATCTAGTAGTCGATACCAAAACCAGTGAATTTCCACGATTCTTGATACCCAATTCGATACCAAAAAAAAATATATATTATGAGCCTTTATTCCTCAGGTATAGCTCAATGATCAGATTGCAAGTAGTAGTTTAAATTCACTGACATGGTGACAGACCATTAGACCATTAAATATTTATTTAAAATGCTAATGTTATATGTTGATGACGGATGACACAGACCGGTTAGGACGATAGCCTACTACTACTACGAGCTATAGTTACATTACGTTAGCCAAAACACGGTAGCCTTCAGCGTTTCGCCATTGCAAGCGTTGTATGGAACAAAAATAATGGTAACGTGTACTAGGCTATATCAGGATAAAGATAACAAGTGTAACAAGTAGTTGTTAATTTAACGTTAACATGAATTGAAACTCACTCACTTTGAATTCTTTGAACAGATCTGAATGTTTGTCTTTGAGGTGCTTTGCTAAATTGGAAGTATTTCCTCCTTTGGTTTGAAAAGTACGACGGCATCATATTACTCCTTAATGATCCGCCTCGAACGCAAAGTACTTCCATACCCGACTCTTGCTATTTGTCTTCTCAACGAGTCGAGGCGGAGCTAGCGCTGCAGCTGCACTTGTTGCCATCTTTCACGTGTAGTTGTTTTTTTCCGTGCTGTTAGGCGTTCTTCTTCTTCTTTTTCCTTCATTTCACGGCAGATGAGAAGACTTGTAAGCGTATACGCTGCCCCCATCAGATCCGGAAGGATCGCATCTCCAGCACCTCCAGTACCAATGACCATACAGGCATCGTACGGTCCATAAAACATACGATAACTGACTAGAACAGGTCTTAAGGACACACGATGGGATACCGTCTGAGCTGGCAGCTTTGCGTTCTTTGACAGAGATAAAAACCTTCCTCACGTCAGTCTCAGTCTCTTGATGTGGCGCCTCGTTGAGTGAGCGCTCAACAAGGTTCTGAGTATTGCCCGGTGGACCCGAGCCGCTCGCAAAGCGGGTATAGAACCTGTTCAGGTCAACCGGCAGTGATGCGGTGGTGTTGGTAAAACCACCCGGCTTAGGTTTATAATCCGTTATCGTTTGTAATCCCTGCCCACATGCTCCTGGAGTCCCCGCCGTTGTAATGCTGTTCAACTTTATCCCGATGTTGTAATTTAGCCGACTTTTTACGTTTTTGTACACATATGTGATGCCACTATCATCCCCTCTCTCTCTGTAATCCTCCAGATGTGTAACCCCACACACACACACACACACACATTTCTAACACCTGAGCTAATTGGTATGCATCGCTCCCGGGTCGTGACCCAGGTCGTATCTGAATTGTCATGACCAGGGATTAACCCGTGCTAACATGCTTGGTTTGAATTGACAAAAGAAGGGTTGAACCAGGGTCAGATAACCCAGGTCTGACCCTGGTCATTGGTGTGAAACAGGTATAACAGTTATTGTACCTGCTTATGTTTGAAGAGTCAAGTCTTGCTATCACCAGTACCAGCATGATTTACTATTTCTCTTCCTGGCCTTAAAGACGTTATTATTGGTACTCTGTGTGTGTGTGTGTGTGTGTGTGTGTGCGTGTGTGTGTGTGTGTGTGTGTGTGTGTGTGCGTGCGTGCTTGTGTGTGTGTGTGCGTGTGTGTGTGAGACCCCTCTCCCATTATCGATCTGGATTTCCTATCTTGTCTCTCTGCGTCTGCTTTCTCTTTGACGTAAATGATGCCAGTCAATAGCACACATCTAGCAAATGAAGAGGACTTTACCATTTACTGTAAAGAACTGTGTTTTTCTCTCTCTGTAGAGCATCAGCTGCCGCTACATCAATCTTTTGTTGTTTTGATCATTTCACTCTAGGTTTTTTTCCCCTCTGTTATCACTGCATTATATTATATTACTGCAGGCTAATTAATTTTCTTCTCAAAATGTGATTTTCTCCCTTAAGGACTAATTAGCCTCGTTGCAACTGCAGGGCCAAACAGACATAGCCAAGGTTTACTCATTATTTATAACACTAACTAAAAGTTAGTGGCATAAACAAAAGGTGATGATTTGTGAGTTGGACGGGGGTTTCAAATGAGTAAACTCTTGTTCTGTACTAGTGCGGGTGTGTAAACACTAACAGCTTGAACCTGCAAGGAGAAAAAACATCCGCCAAGATGCTTTCAAGGCTAAACTACTTTGACATTAAAGGTCTGAGCTACTTGTAGACATAAATCCTGATGTAGTAGCTGATTGTCAGTTTTCCACACACACCGGTAGATGCTGACAGAGTGGTTATTTCCTCTCTCTTTTCAGACATGCTGGCTTCATCTGTCTGTCACGTAAATGTTCATTATGGCTTTATTCACATATGACGGGACATTTACAGAAAAGACACAATATTTGCGTGACATTTGAGGCCGGTATGCATGCAGAGCTGAGGTGTGTGAGCTCTTCATTCAGGATGCTCCCACATATCATACAGAGACACATTCTGACATTATACAGAGAATAAAAGATACTAGAAGATATTGGGTTTGTAGGTCCTCCCCCAAGAAAATTTGAAGGTTTTGGACTTAAAACTATGCAATCTTACATCATTTTGGACCATTATTATTACTATTATTACTAATTAAATGATTTTTTATTATTTATCACAGCCATTTATCTGTACGTTCAATTCTTCCGGAAATGTTTGCCCTGTAAAATATATTCTAAATTCAAAAGAGCAGATTCATAAAACTAAATTTAAATCATGTTTTTTTATTATTTATATTTATTCACAAATTTAAAAAAATTATGACGAACAGTTATTTTACAAAAAGGATGTGAACTTTGTATCAATAAATTACAGCACCCTCATTCTCACCCCACCTCCCCCAAGCCCCCAGGAAGAGCGCCGGTCGTTGATCCCAACTTTCGTAGTGGCCAAACGGCGGTACTGCAACTTCTGTGTCCGTCACGTGATGCATTGGGCCCAAAAATACTTTTTCCCATAGACGGATAATTTTTTTTCAGGTGAATCAACTCCCCAGTACGAACACTCTAATAGTTCTTATTTAAAAAAATTACGTTTTTAAAGTTGTAAAATGAACTAATAGCAGAATCCAGAGTTATTTCCCTTCCTCCGTTCATGTGAATGAGACCTAGACCGAGGCTGGAGCGCCAAGCCGTGACGACGGCGTGACGTTGGGATCCCGTGACCGAGTCATGTGACCGAGCGGACGCTACTGCGCATGTTCCATGTGCCCAAGATCCGGGTACTTTTCCAGACGGAAGTCGAGCCATTTAGGCTTCATGCTCCACTGAGACACTTTCATAGGAATGAACGAGGACCCGCCTCCAACGCTGGATCCAGTTCTTTTATTACATCCATGGCCACTGTGCCAGGTGTTGGCTTGTCCAGAAGCTCTCCACATTGTTTTTATGTTCATACGGCTTATGAGACACTGGTGCTTGCACTGTAATGAATCACCATTATGAATCTCCCAAAGAACTTGATATGGAGTGAGCAGAAAAGAGTACCGGCAGCTTGTGAGAAGTTCTGGTATTCAAGAAAAAGTTCACGGTACACCAAAGAGTAAAATGCAGATGTGCCGGTACTGCGTGCTGTTGAGTAACGCCCCACTTCGAGCACTGAAAAAATAAGCCTTTTTTTGATAATTGGCAAAGCAAAAGCCAGTGTGTCCAAATTAGCATGTGTCAATTTAGCATGTGACGCTGTCAAATTAGATGGTTTTTTTTCCAGCAGCGTCTTTTAAGGCTTCACACACAATATTGATGGATGAGGCCCGTTGTTGAGCCTCCACAGCTCTCGCTAAGATATAATATTCTAATGCCTCTACTGCTCCGTATAGCAGTAAACCTTTTCCTCTCACCTGTCATGACCGTGGAGTGATCTCTCGCTGCCCTCCAGTCATCTTTTCATTGTCTCTCGACCCTGATTGTTCCTCCATCTTTACAACCTTTGCAGTGATAGGGTTATAGCTGTACTCTTGGGGTCTCTTCTCTTTCTCTTTCTTTTTTTTCTGTCTATCTACAGCTCAACTCTCCCCCTCCCCCCCCTCTCTCTTCCCCTCCACTGTCTTGTGCTGTCTGCTCACCGCCCTCCCTTCTTCTCTTCCCAGTTTTTCCTCCAGAAGGGAAGTGCCTTTCTAATTACTCTAACCCTTTTGTTGTAAACTTTAGCCGAGGCCGCTCCGAGGGGGGTCTGTTGTCCCTGGATGGAGCAGCTTTCAGGGTCCGTAATGGCTTTTACCTCTGTGTGTGTGTGTGTGTGTGTCACTGCCACAGATTGATCAGATAGCACACACACACACGTGCACACACATACACACACACACACACACTACTTGGCAGAGGCTCTCTACACAAGGCAGGCATACAGGGAACATGTGGACATGGAGGGGTGGGTGGGTATTGAATTGAATGAAGAGGAGAAAGGTGGGGGGGGGAGGTGGGGGGGGGCTGTCAGCGCTTATCTCCCCTGCCCTGCCTCTCTCTCTCTGTCCCCCAGGGGTGGGTGAGAATGATGATTGTGACGCTTGATCTGTGTGTGTGTGTGTGTGTGTGTTCAGGAGTATGATATGTTGCTGTCCATGTCAAAAGTCACCTAACCCCCGGGGGGGCTTCCTCACAGCAATCCCCCGTGTCCCTCTGGAAGTTTTGTGAGTGCGGTGGTGCGTGCGTATGTTGGCATTGTTTGAAGTCGACTCTTGGATTCTCCCTGTGTTTGAGAGATAATGACCCCCGGGCCATAAAACCACAGCAAGAACAAAAAAACAAAAAAAAAACACCCACAAACAACAAAAAAAAAAAACTTCTCATTTTTCAGGACCGGCTGTAACGAGAGCAGACCCTCAGAGAGTTGTGGCTTTTGCCACTTGGCTTTATTGTGTTTTAGGGCTCTCTCAATCTCTGGGGTTTGGTCCAGAAAGACATCACTGATTCTCTAATACAATCAGCAGAACCACAGCTGCACCACCGTAAAGGCTAATTGCATCATGGAGTCAGTGATAAAGTCTGGAGTGGCCTGCTGTTCCTTTCTGGGAAGATGAGGCACTTTTTTTTGTGGCCTTTTAACATGTTTTCATTTCTTTTTCATCTAAAGTTTGGTGGGAAATCCATTAATGGGTTTACAGTCAATATGTAGGAAAAGGATGATCTGTCAAATGATCTGTTTATGTCGTCTGTATCTATGATCTGTGATCTGGTTAATGTTAAAATGGAGATTTTATAGAATAAACAGTGTTAGGAATAAAAAATAGACATTAGCTTACAGGCAAATATGTCACAAACTATCACAAACAGCCACAATGAAGAAATAGACTTCTAGATTCTACAAGATTATTACAGTTCTTATCAATTGCTTAAGCCAGAGGTTCCCAACAAATCAATGTTTTCTTGCAACCCCTCGTCATTTGTCACGGTCTTAACATGGAAATAAGCTGTGATTGATTCATCTGAAGGGCCTGGAGAGGTGAAACTATCCATTATTTCACAAGAAAGAAGCAAAAATGAAAGAAAAGTTAGAAAAAAATGAACATTATTTTACCGCTGATCATTTCCTGTTTCCCACTGACAGTCAGCGTTGGTTTCTTTTAACCGTGATGACCACGGTTGTTCCCTAACCTTAACCAAGAGGTTGTTATTACCAAACCACAATGTTTCCCTCAACCTAACCAAACCTTAACCATAGCACTGTCACATCATAAAACTGATTTATTTAACCGTGTCTTCCTGTTGATCAGAATATGCTTCTATGTGTCGTTCTGGAGGTCATAGACCAACGACGTATTTTAACATTTAATTTGGAGGACTTGTTGTATTTTCTGCAACAGAAATATCCATTTTTCTATGTTTCATGTCATTATCTTGTGACCTTTTTAGACGGAGCTCCTGAGGCGATGCTACTTTCAAATTATGCTAGCTCTCCAACATCGTCGACCCTATCTTTAAGCGTAATCGCCACATTAGGACAACACTTAATTTGTGCTGCAAAAGAATGTCAGTCAATCAAAACAGTCAACTAATTATGTCAATAGCAAACCGTCACTGCCACCATATCATCATTGAGTCACAACACTACAATGTCGAAAGAACAGTGGTAGTATTGGCCCTGTTCACACCTGGTATTAGAAAGTGTCTCCACATGCATCATGAGTGACCACTCGTAGGAAACACGTGGCTAATACAGCAGACGTTGTGACGTAATATTACATGAATGTCAGTAGTAATATCCTACTTATTTGTGAATTCGGGTACATTTTTTATTAACATCATAATAAAAGGTTATTGTACCGGCGGTCCCCGGATACCTCCGTGCATGCCGCCAGCACCACCGCCTTTACCAGGAAACAGCAGGTACAGAGCTTCAGAGAGCCGGGGAGGAGAGAGAGAAGAGGCGGGCGGGTATCAGCTCCGTGCAAAGCAGCAGAACAAAAACACAGACACATCTCCAACGTCTTGAGTGCGTTCACATCTGTACTTAAAGCTGTCCACTTGTGATCCGATCACTGAGGACGCATGTTAATACCAGGTCTGAACAGGCCGTAGTGTCACTAGTAAAGTCAAATATACTCTACAGCCGACTGATTCTGTTCCTCTGTCTTCACCTTTACGTCTAAACAAACCACCAAATACAGTAAACTTTCACAACTTCCACTTTATGTGGGGGGGGGATGTTGTCTGTCTGGTCCATATTCAGGAACTGTGGTACCTACTGTATATGGAAGTCAATGTAATCCCCTGTCGTGTAAATATGTCACACGAGTTGCACTAAAAGTTGATAACATGTGCAATAATTGAATTTAAAATAAGATTCACATGCCGTCAATTATTTTTATGGCACTTCCAGATTACCACAATTCATGAAACTTTTATGCTGCTTGAAAGGTTTATGACAATATTTTGAATTTTAGGATTTACATTTCATACATTTTCAGTTCTATTTTTCATGAGAGAAGCAGCATGATCCATTTTTAGACATCACTGCGTCAACTGAAGATATTTTAGATGTTTAAATTCGTTGTGAAGGCAATAAGAAATGCATCTACTATGGTGAGATAATGAGCTATTTCACATACAGTAGTATCTTTCATTTGATAATTGTTCCACAGCAACTGAGGAAAACTGTAAAAAAAAAACAGTAGTAAGTGGTGAAGAAAGTATTCAGATCTTTTACTAGTACAAGTAGGAATACCACACAGTTTGATGTATAAAATTATTGGAGTTGCCCTTAAAGTAAAAGTATGTAGTAACTAGTAATAGTAATATTAAACTAAACGTGTAAGTAGGTATCAAAAGTACGGCTTATGCAGGAAAATGGCCCCTGTGAGTGTTACTGCATTATATTATTGGATTATTTTTTATTACTGATGCAATAATGTGTAAGCAGCACTTCACTGGTCGAGGTGGTGCTAATGTGAACTATACTTGATATACTGCTGGGTAGTATAATCTATAGCAATTCAACATATGTTATAAGCAGGGTCTGAAATTAGCACCCGCCAAATGTGGGTAAATGTTGGCAGTGGCGGGTGAAATCATCAGGACATCCGCCACTTTGGCAGGAAGGGAAAACGCTAGTGATGGATTAGAGAACCGTAGTTGTCCTCTTTCTTGGCATCTCATGCCTCCGTGTCTATTGATTCTTCTTATTGATGCTTTTCCACAGTTACTCTGCACAATGACTCATACGCACGCTGTATCATGTTTCAGTTTGTTTGGGACCAGACACACGGCGGAGAGAAAAAAAAAGAGCTCAACAGCATGTCGCTTCTAAACCTGAGGGGACGCACCCTATTTTTCCCTGATAAAACGACACTGTGAACAACAAATCTGTGTTTAAATCAGCAGGAGGAGAGTTAGTAACGTTAGCTGTTAGCAGCCGGTGGGCAGCACAGTCCTGACTGGATAAATAACGGAGCTACTAACGTTAATGGAGGTGCCATTGAGTTATTATTAAGAGGCGTTCAAAGCCTGCTCAGGAAAATGGACTATTGGGTGAAGGTTAATTACAACATCATCATGATGTGTTCAAATGTAATCTCGTAAAATTAAGTTTTTGGCGAGAAACTTGAATAAATCCAGTTGTTTGTAGGATATGTTTTCACATCAACATAAAATAGATAATAGAGAGAGAATTATGACCTGTTTAACTTCCTAACAACTTAACTTTTTAATCAAAGCAAATATTTAAATAATCATAATCATTTGAATTGTGTGTTTTTATGCAAATAACCACTATAGATGACAAGTACAGTACTATGTACACTACCCTCCCTCCACGGTGTAATTCCAACACTGTAATTTATCATGCATACAATGTTTTTTGTGTAAAATATATCGAACATTGAATGACATCAGATCTAAAATGTTATTTCTTCATGTAGCGCAGAGATTTCAAAAGTGGCAGATAAAATATCTGAGTGGCACACAAAAAAAAATACTTGTCTGCCACAGTGACAGGAAGTGAAAAAAGTTAATTTCAGACCCTGTTTATAAGACTGTCAGATAAATGTAGTGGAATGAAAAGTGCAATATTTTCCTCTAATCTGTAGTAGAAGTATAAAGTGTCATAAAATCAAAGTACAGTACATGAGTAAATGTACTTGGTTACTTTCCACCACTGAGTAATGCTACATACAGACTATACTGCAGGAGAGTACTAGTAAACACTCTGGCATTTGATAGCTGTGTTTCTGACTTAGATGAGAACATGAGGGAATTCATTAATTACATTTTTTTTTTTTTTAAATATTATAATAATAAATAATAATACATTTATTGATATAGCACTTCTCAAAACAGATGTTACAAAGTGCTTCACAAGACAATAAAAGCAGGTAAATAAATAAAAAATATGGTAATTGCTAAAACAGAACATATCAATAATAATAAAAGTGGTAAAATGGTAGGACAAGTTGATAAAAACAAATATATATATATACATAAATGTGTATAAATGTACACATGCGTCCACGATGTATACATATATATTTATACCCAGTCTTATACTTATAGGAATCCTAAAAAATGTTTTTTCAAAAGTTTTTTAAAAGTGGATACAGAGTTAGATGATCGTATCTCTGGAGGAAGTGCATTCAGAGTTTGGGAGCCCTGACAGCAAAAGTCTGATCGCCTCTCGTCACAAAATTGGACCATGGAGCAGCAAGAAGTAGCTGATCAGATGATCTCAGACATCGCACCAGGCGCATAGGGTGTTAAGAGATCCATTATGTATTCTGGGGCCAGACGGGCAAGTTGTGCTTTAAAAGTAAGTAATACAATTTTAAAATTGATTCTAAATTGTAGGGGAAGCCAGTGCAATGATGCTAGGACCGGTGTAATGTGCTCCCTTTTATTAATGCCCATTAGAAGCCTGCCAGCAGAGTTCTGAACCAGTTGTAGTCGTGAAAGTTGCTTCTGACTGAGGCAGGAATACAAGGAGTTACAGTCATTAAGTCTGGAAAAAATGAAAGATGATATTGCAGTGGATAACTTCTCAGCATAAAAAAATGTAGTTTGGTTGAAATACTACAATCAAACCAGAAAAAGAGAAATGAAATAGTGAAAACAGAGTAGTTGTGACGAGGAGGAGGAGGAGGAAGAGCTCCTCGTTGACCCTTACGAGTGAATAGTGAGGTTGAGTGTCGTCAGAGACGGTGATATTCTATCCTCAGCTGATTTTCCTTCGAGCAACTGGAGGCTAACAGGCAGGATCAAATCAGGAGATGTATTGATTTGGTCAGGAGGGACAGGATCTGGTAGAGAGAGGAGGAGGCAAATGCTATAGCCCAAAGAGCTGGAGGGGGGGGGGGGGGGGGTGAAGGGGTGAAGGGCCAATCAAATGGGGTCTAATATGAAATTCATCTTTAATCTTTATGAATTATGAATTGAATTCCGCGCTGGAAAAAAACTGCATTTACATAACCCCTCTGACCAGTGTTACATGTTTTATATGTTCTCTCTCTCTCTCTCTCTCTCTCTCTTCACCACATTTTATAACAGAAATCATTTTTCAAGTATTCATTTATGTCCTTATGCATACATAATCAATACAATCATTGTGTGGACAGTATTATATAGAAACACATATAAAGTACAGTACATACAAAGACTCGCATGTATGATTGCTGTATACATTTATAAATATGTACTGCGTATGAAATATTCTCTATATTATGTATGTATGTTGTATGCACATGTGTGCCTTCCATTATAGTCGCTCATCCCTGTTGAATCATGCACATCGGCAGGGGGAACTGAAGCCTTTTCCCTCTGGGCAGTATTTATGGCAGCGCGTGTAAAGGTATTTTCAGACACACAAAAAAAAGGTGCTTTAAATTTCAAATGGGATTCTAAAGTGGGGTTGAAAAGGAGAAGAAGCAAATCTGTGGAGAGCTTCACTCCACTCTCCACCCCTCCTCCTCCTCCTCCCACATCTCTTCTCTCACTCTCTCTCTCTTTCTCTCTTGTCAACCTTTTCAAAAAGCATCTATATTCTCACACCAGGCTGTAGGGGCATGTTGTCATGTTGCTATGCTACCTGAATGTCAAGCAGAATGTCAGAGTAATGGCAGAGTGTGAATGTACAATAAAGATGGAGCTTCTTCTGACCGGAGAGCCTGCCGGAGAAAGAAAAAGTATATATATGGAAGCAAAAAAAGGCAATAATAATAATAAACTGTATACCTAATTACCGTTAAAACTACACTAATATAGAAAAATAAATACCACTGACTTTATAGCATTGGAACATTTTACTTACTTTATTTTTACTTACCATCTCTGTATCTATTTTGTTTTTGTGCGAGGTTTCTGTTCACACTTTTGATCTTTTCGTTCTTTGACGATGTGACTGACAGGATGTGACCTGGTAGGAGAAAGGTGTGTTCATTATGCCTGGTGGCCTGGATGTTCAGATTTTGAATATTCATCTTAAAATTTGGTGTCAGAATGTAACAAATGTCGTTTAACACAACCTGATTTTTTTTTTTAACTGATTAGAACTTCTTTATGGGAATTTGAGCAACTTGAATAAAGTTTTTTGAATATATAACACTTACATTTATGAACACTTTTCAAGTTTTTGACGTTGTACAACTTGAAAGTACCTTTTGAAAATGTCAAAGACAGATATTCAGACCACATAAAGTCAGGCGGATGGATTTCAATGTCTGAATTGTACCAACGCAAGGATGATACAGTTTTTCAATTTTCCAACTGGTCCGGTTTGCGTTCACAAAGGCAAAACTCAGACTCAGTTGCCTCGAAGCCATACTTAGCCAACCTTGAAACCTCAAAAATAGGGAGAATTTCAAAACCAAAGCGGGGGGTCTGGGGCTCTCGCCCCAGAAAAATGTGAGTTTCAAAGACTGTGTTTCCTGCATTCTGGTAACTTTTAAAGAATGAAAATAACAAAACGATAAGTACACCGCAACAGTGTTTTTTATGTTGAATAGACCTACTTTTAATTTTACTTTTAATTCTCAGGAAAGAAAACAGAATAATTCACCCCTCTGGCATAAACTAATATTCATCAGTTTTCATTCATTATTTTTTTGCCCTGCTTCAGTATTTCTTTCTCTTAGTACTCTCAATTTCTTCGCCGCACCACGACGGCTTTTCACCGTGTCGAGCAAAGACCAACTTTGTACGCTGCTCGATGCTGTGTTGTGAGCAGCTCACCAAACCATTTGGTGTCGCTGCAATGTTGTCCCGGTGGAAACAGTCGGGCTTTTACTCACTGAACAGGGCCAGAAACAGGTTGAGATAACGAAAAGGACAAAAAGGTGTGAAAATTCTTCATAGATCGGGAGAAATACGGGAGAATTGTATGCTCGAAGCGTGTGATGTGTGACAAGAGTGTGTGGATGAAGCATTAAGTTGTTAATCATTTAGCGGCTGGCTAGTTAGCTAGCTTGCTTGCTAATTCCACCATGCTTTCACACTGGTTACCGAAAGTGAGCCGAATAGCGAGCTGGTGGTCGGTGGCAGCACCGGGTCTAAGCGGTCCATCCGTCACTCGCCGGAGCTGCCGACCGCTCTTCTCCCGGCGAACTAGTCTCCTAGCGGCAGGGAGTGAGGCGCAGGGACTGCGGGGTGCGTTAGCTAGCTGATTATTGTCTCATTTGTCGTCTGATAAATAGCAAATTCATCAAATTCAGTGGTAGCAAACGTGCAAATAGGCTACTGGTTCACCTGACACCAAAACAAGAACAACACGTTTGTTTAACCAATGAAATGAGATTGATTTCTTCAGTAGAATAATTGTGAAACAATGACCCGCTAGCTGTACATTATCCCGCTTATTACACGGCTACTTACTGAAGAAATCAATATTTTGACATAAAAACGGTCCTCCAGAGTCCAACATCTGAACTGCGCCCATAGCAACGGTCTGCTATACATAGCAACGGTCTGCTATACATAGCAACGGTCTGCTATACATATTAACGGTCTGCTATACATAGCAACGGTCTGCTATACATATTAACGGTCTGCTATACATAGCAACGGTCTGCTATACATAGCAACGGTCTGCTATACATAGCAACGGTCTGCTATACATAGCAACGGTCTGCTAAACATAGCAACGGTCTGCTATACATAGCAACGGTCTGCTATACAGAGCAACGGTCTGTTATACATAACAACGGTCTGTTATACATAGCAACGGTCTGCTATACATAGCAACGGTCTGCTATACATAGCAACGGTCTGCTATACATAGAAACGGTCTGCTATACATAGCAACGGTCTGTTATATATAGCAACGGTCTGTAGCAACGGTCTGTTATACATAGCAACGGTCTGTAGCAACGGTCTGTTATACATAGCAACGGTCTGTAGCAACGGTCTGTAGCAACGGTCTGCTATACATAGCAACGGTCTGTAGCAACGGTCTGTTATACATAGCAACGGTCTGCTATACAGAAATTACAGACCGCAGAACGCTGTGATTGACCAATCAGAATCGAGTATTCAACACAGCCGTGTAATAATGTTTGTTAATGCTGTAAAGCTGAAGGGAAATAAACTTGGACCAAAGCTGTTGCCCTAGCAACATAATGGGAACGTAAAGGTCTATATGACATGCGCCGTAACCATTCGGCTACCAAGGTGCCCCCATCATCAACTTCTTAAGGTAGAATTTACAGCAGAGCTGTTGTATTGGATTGCAATAAATTGTCCAGGTGTAGCTAATAAAGTGGCCACTGCGTATTTACATTTCAAGCATTCAATAGTGTAATATTTCAAGATTAGGTATTCAGTTGCTCATAAAATTCAAATTATTGTAGCATTTTCTTTGCTTCCATAAAGGTAGATGCATCGAGAAGGAGGAGGTTCTGCTGCTGCTCCATTTAAAAAGGTGTGCCGTGCTATAGGGATGGTGGTTAAATGTTAAAATTACATTCCAGCTTTCCATCAAAATACCTTTGAGATAATTTGATGGTGATGATGCTCATTATGCTGACATTAATGCTGACGATTATTACCATAGCTTTGATTCAATTCTCTTTAAGTCCAGCGAGCTCCTCCGCCATACAAGCCTACACCGCTCCTATAACATTACCCACATTTCATTTGGATTAATTGAAAAATCACCATCACCCACGGCCATTACTGTTATTACAGATTGTTGAAATGGTCCTCAGAGAGGTTTTGGGGGATTGAAACCTCTCCTAAGCCAACCGTCACACTACCCCACTTCCTCTTTCAGCCCTCTCCGCCCAAATTGCTAACCCCCCCCCCCACGTATTCCCTTCAGCCTTCATCAATGCCCAGGCTGGCAGAGCAGACGTGTAGATAACAGAGATGGGCAGGAAGATGTAGAGACGTAGTATGTGAACAGCTAGATGACAAGATGGCTTGAAAGGTTTACCAGTGGAGATACAGAGTGATGGAGATAGGGAGGGGGGGGGGGGGGGGGTTGATGGAGAGAGGGATTGACAGTTAAAATGATGGAGGAGATGTGTGTGTGTGTGTGTGAGTAGCCAGCGATGGAGTGGTGAGATGAGATGGCTGTTGTTGATTTCTGTGGACGTCAGGAGCTCCACTGGTCGGAGGAGAGGAAGAAAGCTATCGGGACACATGTCATACGTTGAATGTAGGCTTCCTTCCAAACATTTATAGAAAGACAGATTTATAGAGACACCGTTGTGGCGTTGATGGCCTCCTTTGTCACACGTACCTGGAGGAACTGGTACGAGCAGCATCATCATTATGTACCACACTGGACGAGCGTCCTAAACCCCCAGAGCAAAGTGTAGAAACCTGCAAAATGGATTCATTACACTATTTTTCACACCCAGAGCCCACATTAAGCCTATTTTAAAGTCTTTACACTTGTTACCTGTTAGTTTTCGTATTGATTTCTTTTATTCTTGTATTAGTTTATAAGGCACTACGTGGCCTTGCACCAGACTACCTTACAGAAATGCTTTTGGTTTATGAACCAGGAAGGCCCCTCAGATCCTCCGGTTCTTCTCTTTTAGTTGTTAAAACATCTGGTGATGCTGCTTTCAGCCGCTGGAACAACCTTCTAGAGGAACTGAGAGGAGCTGAAAATATTGATATTTTTAAACGTAAACTAAAATCTCATCTATTTAGTCTGGCTTTTATGTAGTGTTTTATAATTTTATAATTTTATAATTTTATGGTTTTTATGGTTCTTATTTTTAAAGGTCCCATATCGTGCACATTTTCAGGTTCATGCTTGTATTTTATGTTTCTACTAGAACATGTTTACATGCTGTAATGTCCAAAAAACCCTTTATTTTCCTAACACTGTCTCCCTGAATATACCTGTATTCACCCAATGTCTGAAACGCTCCGTTTTAGTGCATTTCAATGGATTGCAACGGAATTGCGTTGCTAGGCAACAGTTTGGGTTTATGTTTACTTCCTGTCAGCTGATGTTATTTACATCCACTGCAACAGGAAATAAACTGGGACACATTTAGAATGTTTACGTTTAAAACCGTGTAATGGTCTAAATATTGTATATTTGTGACATCACAAATGGTAAAAAATCCTGACGGCTTGTTTCAAACGCACAATTTCTAAATACGTGCTGTGTGTATCTCTCCGTATATTGAGCGTTTTGATAGTTTAACAGTATTTATAAAGCACTTAAACCTGCTTTATAATATAAAAGACATGAAAATCTAACTTTTTACAATATGGGACATTTGATACTTCTTTTATTTATCATCATTATAGTGTTTATTTTACTCTATTTTTATTTAATCAACATTTTATTGATGATCATTATTATCTCTTTTATTCTATTTTATTTTATTAAAATTTTATTATTTTAATACAATCTGCTTATTTGTGTTGTTTCATAATTTTTATTTATTCATTTTTATTGTTATTTTAAATTCCTTGTATTTTATTTATCTTTTATTATCTTAAATACCCATCTCTTATTGCTTTCTTATTCAGTGAACTTTTATATTGGTTGTTTTGGTGTGCATTAGTCTCTAAATCCATTTTTAACACTCTATATTTTTGTCAATCGTCTGTCCAGCACATTGAATTGCATTTGACTTGTTTGAAAGGTGCTATATAAATAAAGTTTGATTGATTGTTTGATTGACCCGTACTTCCTGGAGTTACATACCGTACTACACAGCACTATAGGCTCCTGGAGCTGCGTTAAATTGGACGGCGAGAGGAATGGATTGAAAACTGATTCTGTGTCTGTAACATCTCCCTCTTATCCCCGACTAATTATCAACTCCTATTTCGCTTCATGGACAAAATTAGAAATTTGTTTTTCGATCTTTGTCTCGGCCATCGCGGCGTCACGTTCTTTTGGGTGGGGATGTGTTTTTCTGTAGCATCAAGGATCTCCAATCTCATTTTCTGCTCTGAATTACTGTCTAATGAATGTAAGGTTTTGGATTCGGAGACAGGCAGACTAGCTAATGGGTTTGTTAGTTTGTTGAGTAGCATGCCACACTCATTATTGCTTTCAGTGCTGTGATTAACTTGATTTGGCGGGGCAAATCCATCGGAGAGAAGATGATGTGCTCACATATATAAATGCACGCATGCCCGTAATGTAATAATCCGATTTAATAAGTTATTAATATAGTTTGGTGCTCAGTTGGAAATAGAAAAGTGGACGGGCTGAAAACACTATGGCAACTGATGATCATGTTGTGATTGATTTAATTTAATTTAGTAAGGGAACATGATGTTACAACAGTGACTAACAGGATAAGAAAGTCACTCAGGGGGCACCTCTGGTAAAAAATGAGTTATATTATTGCCTCTCTTTTAAAAGCCTCCATATGATTTCTCATTATTTTTTAAAGATTATTTTTATGGCATTTCTGCTTTACTAGACTGCTTATAAAAGAGAAAGGCACGAATGATGAAGAAATAATTTTTTTTTGTAGTATTCCAGCTCACATATAGCCTACTGGGCCTCAAGGACATCGCATATTACATCATTATTCTAGGACACTTTTTTTTTTTTAAAGTTAAAATGTCGCATAACAAAAGCTCTTGAGAGTCCTATAAAACATGCATCCACAGCAAATCTATTCTGGGATGCTTTTAGGGTGAAGAGAAACATGTGAAATGAGAAAGATGTGAGTAAAAGAGAGGATGAAGTCACTCAAGAATGAAAGAGATATCAAAATATTACAGTCACAAGTGTTAGTCAGTGTCTTATATGGAAAGACAGCGATGTTACTGTAACCATCACACCGCCAGCGACCACGATGGAGGAGGCAGCTTCACAATGACGGTTAGCTGCCGAGATGAAACGATGATGTGGGTTTTCACTCATCTCTTTCATCCTCAGATATATGTCTGAGGGAGGTCCCTAAACGTCTCCTTAATGGTGTCACCGTGGCGATTATCAAGCGTCCCCGCTTCTTCGTCGAGCTTGAGGCTGTCACCAGAAATGTCAGATGCGTCCCGTGTTACTAGTCATCGAGAGAGTTACGGCGGAGAGGACAGCTGTAGAGTGCTGTCTTTAAGGTTAGCCATCTGGACACGGACCAAGACACTCTGTCTGCTCATCCATTAAAAAGGGACATATCCTGCTCTTTTTCAGGTTCATACTTGTATTTAGGGTTTCTACTAGAACACGTTTACGTGCTTTAATGTTCAACTATTTTCTCATCCTGTCTGTCTGAATATACCTGTATTCAAACTCTGTTTTATCTCCTGTCTCTTTAAGACCTCCTCCTGAAAAAGCCCTGTCCTCTCTGATTGGCTTGCGAGAAAAATATGGTGCACCTTTGCAAAGGTAGTTCTCAAGCTGTGGGCGGTATATTCTAAAGAGCCTGCATGTGACATAGGAAGGGGAGCCACATCTGATTGGCTTGTTGAGTCACATGTTTTCTGATCTACACAGCCCACAAAGTAAAAGTATCCTCCTCTGAGTTGTCTTGCCTCCGAGCCCGCCCTTTCATTTTAGGTACGATTGATTCGTAACTTGCCCGAGTTAGGGATGCACCAATAACGGATCGGATATTGGGCCGATACCGACTCAAATAGCTGGATCGGATATCGGTGACAATAGTGACACAAACGTGACACATTATATACTGGAATTTTTATTCCTGTTTTAGTTTTGACCGATTTCTTGCTGCATTAAAAAAGTTTTCACTTGAGTTGTAATTCCTGGTAATTTTGAGATTTTTTTTTGCCAAGTTGTTGGTGTACGATTTATTATTTTAAAGGTCCCATATTGTAAAAAGTGAGATTTTCATGTCTTTTATATTACAAAGCAGGTTTAAGTGATATATAAATACTGTGAAAGTATCAAAACACTCAATCCATGGAGAAGTACACACAGCCCGTATTCAGAAACTGTGCGTTTGAAACAAGCCGTCAGGATTTCTGTCCATTTGTGATGTCACAAATCTACAATGTTTAGACCATTTCACAGTTTTAAACCTAAATATACTAAATGTGTCCCAGTTTATTTCCTGTTGCAGTGTTTGTAAATAACATCAGCTGACAGGAAGTAAACATGGACCCAAGCTGTTTCCTAGCAACGCAATTCCGTTGCCATGCGCTACAACGGAGCGTTTCTGATAGAGGGTAAATACAGGTATATTCAGACAGACAGCGTGAGAAAAATAAAGGTTTTTTTGAACATTAAAGCATGTAAACATGTTCTAGTAGACACATAAAATACAAGCATGAACCTGAAAATGAGCATGATATGTCCCCATTAATAATAAATAACAATTCACTAAATTTGTATCTATATATTTATTTATTTGTTACATTTTGTTTTACAAAGTTAGGAAAGTGATGTTTCAGTCCAGCCTGATGTTGCCTTACACCAGTGGTTCTCACACTTCTTCTGTCATTCACTCCCCCTTGGAGCAAGAAATATTTTTATGATGTTCATCTCCGAAGCATCGCCTGTTTTTCTTTTAGTCCGTGACAAATATCTGTGCATCATCATCCGTGTGTGTTTCTTTATGTGGAGATCGGCTGTTCTAGCAGCAGAGCATCTTAAAATACACTTCATTCAAACTCTACTGAAACAAAATAAAACTCACTAAAACCATCCTGATTAGTCTTTCCGACAATCACCAACTCTGGTTTGGTCAAAATAAACTCTTATTTCACTAAGTGTGATGTGAAAATATGCCGACTCTACATTTTGGTCCCCCCCCCCGCTGTCTCTCTCTCTCTCACTGCCTGCTGAGCGGCTCTCGTTCTTCGGAGGCAGACCATTACATTAGCTAAATGAAATCACAAACATCACCTACTATTGTTTATATTTTAAGGAACCTCTCACCTGCCTTCCTGCTTTCTCGCCCACGGCCGTGCAGTTCAGAGGATGAGATCGGCGCTTGCTGTGAGCATGTAGCCTACAGATTTCGGAGACCGGCGGCGTTGATAAAGCCTGCCCTTTCAAAACTACGCGCTGACTGCTAACGTTACTCACGTTAATAGCGGTCCACTTCCGTGTTTTGGTACAGTCGGCTTTCACACCTGATACGAACCGTACTCGAGGACAGATGAACCGTATTCGAGTACCTTTTCAAGTGAACTCGAGTACAGATTGACGGACCGTGCCCGTGACCGTACCGCTACAGAGCGTTCACACTAATCAGACCACCTGGACTTTGGGGTCAAGTGTACTCGGATCCGGGCCGGGGTCCCTGATGTGAAAGCCTCCTCATTTTGAATCCGAGATGTTTGAAATGTCTTAGATT
The DNA here is from genome assembly GCA_916701645.2 of Sebastolobus alascanus. Taxonomy (NCBI): domain Eukaryota; kingdom Metazoa; phylum Chordata; class Actinopteri; order Perciformes; family Sebastidae; genus Sebastolobus; species Sebastolobus alascanus. Next base: position 132,265 of record CAKAOJ020000443.1, on the reverse strand, counting down.
TTGTAGGACGCCTTTTGCTGAGGGGCGTGTACGAAGGAGCGAATTATCTTTTTCGTCTCGAAAGCTGCCACTTCTACGCTCGGCACTGATCTACTGTGAACACGAATCCCTTCTCCTCCAGTTCATCTCCAATGACTTTATAAACGTCACTATTTTTGCAGATTTTATTCATCATATTCTGTATGTTCTTTTTGGCCCAGCAACATCGGACTTCTGCAGAAGTCCAGGTCAGTCCTCTCCCACTAGGGTTCGCTTGGAAGAGACCGCCCCTAGCAAGCGGTCTCGGACGGGTTGTTTTGGTCCACACCAGAGTGAGATTATTGCGTTCACAACAGCCCAAACAAATCGCACCAGAGTTCGATTAAAACAGACAAAATTTTCTCTTGTGAAAGCGCCCTCAGAGACTTCTCTGACACAGTTTTCGACCTCAAACAGAGATGACTACATGAAATTTCAGTTGGCATTCATTGAATCATTGAATAAAACACACGGCACATATTACTACTATCTGTACTAGAAACACTGCCAAAGCTGCAACTGTGTGTGTGTGTGTGTGTGTGTGTGTGTGTGTGTGTGTGCGTGTGTGTGTGTGTGTGTGTGTGTGTGTGTGTGTGTGTGTGTGTGTGTGTGTGTGTGCTGAGTTACCTGCAGCGAACAGAGTCATTTATGACGCCTGGACATGCTGATAAATAACACAGCACCCTCTCCTGTTGGCCGCTCAGCTCAGCCCCGACGGCCTTAACACCTGCCTGCCAGGAAGTACATGAAGGTCACAGGGAGGGTATTGTGTGTGTGTGTGTGTGTGTGTGTGTGTGTGTGTGTGTGTGTGTGTGTGCATACAGTTCTTGCCATGTACGGATTAGGTTATGATTCAGACACACATGCACACACGGAAACACACAAACACTCCCTAAAAATGCAAGTTTAATGGATAAAGTCTGGAGCGTGTCTTCTCACCTGTCACCTCTCATTAGACTGCGGCATGGCGACTGACCTTGTTCGTCTTTCCTAGGGCCGCTGTGCTGAGCGGCGTGTGTGTGTGTGTGTTCATTCAGGGGCCGGGGCCGCCTCACCCTAATGATGTGGCTGTGAAATCGGGCCAGAGCCCAGCGCCGTCTCTCATTACGCCCCTCCAAATTCATTTGCTACGTCGGTTCTGCCTGCTCATGCATGCGCCGCACGCCACCCTGCCCATGTGGCTTTACTTGTACCTGCTGTTAGTCTACAACTAATACATAAGCCAAAACTGTTAGTCTGACACGGGAAGAACAGAAATACACATGTTAAATCACACACGTTGATTTTATTATGACCTGAACGTACAGGTCCTAGTGAATTGACCCATTAGGGTTAATGCAGAGGCTCCAGGTCGGTGGGTTTCCAGTAAACATGTTTTTATGAAGACTAACTTTATGATCCAGACTATTTCTTGGTCTTGACCAGTGTGTTAATTAGTGAGCTTTGGAGGTGCTGGCAGATGGATTTTGTTACCTTTACAGCAGAGCCAGTGTAGCTATTTCCACCTGTCTCCATCTGCTTCCACTATCTGTGCTAAGCTAAGTTAGCAGGCTGCTGGCGGTAGCTTCATATTTAGCGTATACTTCACAGAACGCCACAGGAGGTCTTTCCTACCAGTGGACATCAGACTACATAACTCCTCCCACTTCTGCAGGAAGGACAGCTGAAAACACCGGACACTGAGAACAACAATAATATCAGTATCATGTGCAATACTACTTTTTCCATCCTCATGAGCAATATCACTGTTCATTGTGTGCAATATTAATGTCGATCATGTGCAATGTTACTTCTTTTCTCATCATATGCAATATTCAATTCATCTTTATTGACAGACTCGAAGTCCATTAAAAAACATACAACACAAACAACAAATACATACATTAAAATAGAAACTGCCACTTTTTATAAAAGACAGTTATACCAGTGTTTCCACAGGGATGACTGGTATCGTATAACACTAAAACAAGGATTTTAGAGTAGCATGATGACGGCGTTCTGAGATTCATTTAGCCGAAATATAAATTTATACGTCAGGTTTCTCAACAGAGCCTGGAAAGTGTTGACACCTGCATTACAGAACAGCTTGTGTGCACTACACCACCTGTTTTTTTTTTTTAAAGTAATATCCACATGCAGTCATTACTTCCTTTTCTGCTTTTTTAGCTTACTTTACCTTTTTTTTTATTTTACTTATCTTATTTACTCATTTTACTAAATGTATCTTACTTTATTGTTATTCTATTAGGCACTGGTGCTAGAAATAGTACTTTTTATTTGATGCACTTGAACTTGTAATTTTCTCTGGCACAAGAATTTCCTTCGGTATTAATAAAGTTCTATCTTATCTTACAATATCTTATCTTATATACAGGCATGACAGTTGTATCAACCTCCTCATCTAACTCTCTGTAATAAAGCGCAGTAAAGAACATAAATGCCGAACTTTTCCTTTAAGCAAAACTGTCCTCCCAACAAAAAAAGATGGAGGAAAAAACAGGTCAAAAAAAGGGTAGCAAAAAGCACAGATTAACGAAATAAAATATCACTTTAAAATACATGACACAAGTCCTGTATGGGCAGCAACCATTTGCATGAGAAAGAGAGCAAGTGCACAAACCGTATTGTAATCAGAGTACAGGCCGTGTCAGCTAATCGTAGCTGGCTGGTTGTAGCCTTCATTCTCCTCTGTCATATATTGGATTTAGCCCAAGCTGGCCTCAACAGTAAATGACAAAGGTGTAAAAATTGTAGCAGGGGGGGGGGGGGAGGCAGTGTCCTTGTCAAGATGGGGGATGGGATTGACAGACGTCCACATCAAGCATCTTCCCTCGTGACCTTGACAGACGTGGTGTTTTAGTACGGTAGTTACAGCGTGTCGTCTTTGGACAGCGAAGGAAACTGTTGTGTCCTCTCGTTGCTCAGACAGAGACAGCAGGACCGGTTCTCCACTTGGCTCTGAGGTCCAAAGCTGCCTGTAGTGTGTCAACAGTCACCTTTACTCTCTACAATAAGCCCGTATTCAGGAATCTGACGCTGTATGGCTTATATACGTTGCACTGTGCAAATGTCATAGGTTCTCTCCCACCACGTTCTATCTGATCCAAGGCTATCTCGTGCATGTTTGTGTGTGTGTGTGCGAACGTTGCGTCTGCCATTGCAGCAAACAGATGGTATCATAATGACATCATTGCACACTGGGGTTATGTTCTCCGAGGCTCAGAGCAGGAGGAAGAAATTAGGAGGAGGCATCAGATGAGTGTTTGTCAATTAATCTAAAAGAGACACACAAAAAAATCCTTTTAGCTCCTAACATTTAGCCTCAGTTTGCCCGACTAAACGCCACCCTGCTTTTCACCTCGCCTGTTCAGCTGTTACAAATGTCAGCGCTCCCAGTTAACTGGACTTGAAATGATCTGCCCCCCCCCCTCTTTCTCTGCTTCTCTCTGTCATGTTCTCCTTCATTTGTTAAGGGTGCCCTGAGCACCTGAGTTTCTTTTTAAGCGCATCTCTTTTCCCCCCTCCTTTTTTCTCTCCCTCCTCTGTTCTCAAGCTCTCTCATCTTACTGAGCAGGGAGAAACCTGTCACCACACAGCATTAGTATGCTCTTTTCATATCTGTGCCTCTTGCCTTCCTCTCTTTTTTCCCTCTCCTTCCCTCCCCCCTCCTTCTCTTTCCCTACAAACATAAAAATAGTTTATGCCTCTGACAAGAAAATGCCTCTAATCCTGAGGTTTGTTGGAGAGCAAACAGACGCAATTGGCCACTTATTATTCTGTGTAGAATTTTCTATGTGGGGTGTTTGTGGTATCCATGGCAACAAAGTAGGGTGCACATATCCCCCCCTGTCACCGAGCAGAATGGGAGGGGAGAGGATGAAAAGAGGCGATGAAATAACACACTTACTGAAATGCACGGGGCAAGCTATAACCTGTTAGCTCGGTAGCTGGTGTGTGTTGTAAATCTGTGCTGAAGTGTGTTTCAGCATGTGTGTGTGTGTGTGTGTGTGTGTGTGTGTGTCATCGTTTGTCAAGTATATGATGGTATTTGCGCACCTGCATATAGCTGTTAGCTGTCACACAATCAGATTTGCATTTCTCTGATTGCATACTTGTTTGTGTGCGTGTGATCTGTTACAGAGAGAGTGCAAGAAATAGAGACACAGGTGTAAATCTGTGTCTTAATGCACGTGCACGTACGTATCCACATATGGATTCAGGTGCCATTATAGCCGAGGCGTCTCTTCAGCTGGGTCGGATGGCTCGTGCGTGTGTCACACACACGGGGAGATAATCTTTGCCATAACGAGTCTTTCACATGTGCACCGCCACCTTCTTTTCATTGGCCTACACAGACCCTGCCACTCCATCTAACACCATGGAAATCAATGAGAGCCAGTCGGAGTGGTGTGAAGATTGAGCTGCTGTCAAAGTACTTTGCATGCTGAAAACTAAAGTGAGCGGGGGGCGCGGGGGGGGGGGGGGGGGGGGGGGGGGATTGTTGTGTTGCTGGGGAGGATTTGCATCATGATTTCATGTATGTGGGTATAGTGTGCCACTTTTCTTTCTGTGCATGTGCAGATGTGCACACATTCAGATACATATTTAACTGACTCCTCGGTTCCAATTTCCTGCCTCTGTTCTGCTCTTGTTTTTCCCTCTTTTCATTTCTTTACTTCATTCTCTTCTCTTCTCTTTTTCTTCTCTTCTTCTTTTCTTTTCTTTTCTTTTCTTTTGTTGATTCTCTTCTGAACCCAGCTGTCACTTTGTTTGTTCCTCCCGTAGAGATTGAGGCTATCAAGGGAAATAAAACAAGATTCTTATTTCACAAACATCCCAAAACAAATACAATTCTTTCAAACATCTACTCGTTTTTTTTTCTTCCTGTTAATCCGTCTTTTTCTGGCACGTGCTTGATCAATAAGATGATGACTGTTTCAGGGTTGGACTCCTGGGTGAGAGGTCACAGGGTTCAGAGGTCATGCATGGGGGGTGTGTGAGTGAGTGCTGAGTGTCCGGGCCGTGACCTCGTCCTGCTGGACGCCGACCTGGATGCATTACCTCCGCATACACACACATAAACACACAGACAAGTCTGTGTCAAGTGGTGAACGGTGTGTGGGGTCAGATAATCTGAGATTATACTGCTAAATAGGAACAAGTTTTAGCAGACTTTATGTACCCTTTGTTTTTGGGCAGAATATAAAAAGCCATGAAAAGAAAGACATAATCCAACATATAAAAACGTGATGTTGCACATCCAGAGGATCCCCGTAGAACCAGTAAACAAATGTGTTCAATATTTAAAATGCATGTTAAATAAAGTGCATCAAGTCTCCGATTTTCAGTTTCAAAGTATAAGTGGCAGTAAGGGTAAAATATTCCTTGTTCCTGTTTGTTTTCCTAGCTCCTCGTGCCAGATGGGAATAGACTGAGCTCAGTGAAGAGAGGCTGGTATGGGAGTGTGATTCTCTTCTTTTGATGGGTGTTAATAACCTAACAACCTAATCGGTTCATTTTAGAGGAGCAAACCAGCAGAATGTACAAATCTATAGGTAAAGTTGGATCAAACATGAACAAATATCAGAGGTTTTTTGCTCTTTTCTGATCTCAGTGCTGCTATTAGAGAACACATCACATAGCCTTTTGAATCTGGAGTGCGACGACATCGCAGAAGAATCAGGAGACAGCGTCGTGTCGATGTTCCCAGGTGATTTCCCCAGCTGTGTCTCTTATCCAGTAGCTGCTCGGCATGTTCCTCTCTGTTTCCTGCTCTTCTTCTTTTTTATCTGCCATCCTCTCAGCTTTGTAATTGAAGATTAATAGAACCACAAGTCCTGTATCGAGTGATTATTCAGCACTGACTTGTAATCTCTGACACCAGCTTTAGTCCACTCTCCATGTCAGCAGACTGTAACGGGTTCAAGGATATATCTGGTGATAATATTCTGTATTTTTATTATTACTGATGTATATTCTTCCTCTGTGCCATAGAGCTCCATCATTGTAGTTGCGTGACACAGCGGCAGTATGTGACGTGTTCAAAGTACTGAGCCTTTTTTAAAAATGAAATTATGTATTTATGACCCGTTTTTAAAGTATTCAGTAGGAGACAATGGGATTGGGTCTGAGTGCCACAGAACATGGAGAGACGGACTAAAGGCCGGCTCACACCACATTCATTGGAATGAATTCATTTCGCTGTGAAAATTTTGCCGTTTTAAATGCTGGTGTGCCGGCCTTAACTCATTCTTTTCACCAAACACCAGCCTTACGCGTCGTCCACACCGGGAACGCCTGGAGCCCGTGGCTTGCGCGTCTGCGTGGCGTCTGCGTGGCGTCTGCGTGGCGTCTGCGTGGCGTCTGCGTGGCGTCTGCGTGGCGGCTGCGTGATTCAGGTGTCGGCGGCTCACACCAGCTACGTTTCTGCTGCTGTCAGCCCTTTCTTTCTACATAGAGTGTGTCTTTCATAATGGCCGTTTCATTTCATTATAAATGTCATTTCTATTTATTTTAGACAGAGAAAGGTTAAGAAAGGTGTGGTAATTTGTAAATAATAGTAATAATCCACCATGAAAACCCCGTACTTTATTCATTCATGGAGCACTCCAAGTCACTGCATGATCCACAGGACTGTCCTGCACATATTTCGGAATAAAAGCCTTGTGTTAACAGATGAAGGAATTCTGTCCACAGAAAAAAAAAACGCTTGAGGGCTTTTATTTTGAAATGAAAGCAGGAAGTGTTGATTTAAAAATAAGTCTTTACTTTTTTTCATCTCCGTAACATATTCTACAGATACAGACATGTAAGCTGTAGTAATGTTGCTGATATGATGTTAATATACAGTCAATAGATCACCTTCACTGTCTGTTGTTGCTGTGAACCGCGCGGCTCGCGTCAAAAATAGGCGAGACCTCGAATCTCTAGAAGAGACGAGCGTCTCGCGCGGGCAGTGTGGCTGCTCTAACCTGTTAAACTGGACGCCGAAATAAAAAACAACAGGTAACGCAGCCGCCACGCGCTCCTGACGTTCCCAGTGTGGACGAGGCTTTATCCTTTAACTTTTCCCCTGTCTTGGATTTTGTTACATCACTTAAACTGAGATATCTCTTTCCTGTGTGGGTCGAAGTATGAGAAGAATTACAAGAAACATCTCGGCTCATCTTCTAACCGTGAGCATTTATTCTCTGTTGTTCACCCACGAATAATCATTACCTTCACCTCTTGACCTCTTGACCTCTTTGTGCGTAAAATGCACAACTAGCAGCGTTCACTGTGAGTAAATACAGCAAAGGGCTCAAAGAACAAAATGAAAACTTGTTTTGACCCACTTGCGAACACTGCGTCTGGTGGCCCCCGCACCCTTATTTTCACCCCCGTCCTCAGCCCCAAAACCACCCACTGATTAAAGCAGTGAAGTATCCTGCTACACAGGACAGGAATCAATAAGTGAATTAGACTCCACTTTCAGCTTCCTCTCTCAGCCAGCCGGCCCCAAAAGCAGCTGCCCGGGATAATGGGCCTGGACGTGGGGGAGTGTGGGCGTGAGCGGAGGAGGCCGGGGGACAAAGAGGCTTTCAGGTAGTGTGATATACTGCTGTGACACATTATCACTACACACTAGTATATATCCAACAGTATGTGACACTACGGGGGAGTAGCTCATACATGTTTCACGTTTCCTTTAAAGTAGAGGGAGATACTACAGATACACGCTCAGCAGGTGACAGAACCACTTTGTCTTGATGTGGTCATTATTTTTTTGTTTATTTTTGTCTATCGTGGTGACATATTTGACACAAAGCGCTTAATACTGCAGATCCTCCCAGAAAAACATTTGTCAAGCAGTGTTATGTTCACTGTGACGTCACTCTTCTTGGACTTTCTGCCCTCTTTTCTCTGTCGGTTCTCGGGGTGACCCGAATGCTTCGAAGATTCGACCGTTGCCATGGTATTCGACCTCCAAATCACTATTCGAATGCTTTGTTTTTTTTTAATTTTGTATGTAATAATAATGTTTAAATCCTAAAAATAGCCCATGAAGTAAGGAATAAACCCACAACAATATTCATTATTCATATTCAACATTAATAATTATTAGTTATTCGTAATTATCTTTACTATAATAGCCTTTATTACTGTAATTTTTCAAGAAATATTTTACTTTTAACAATAGAGTCATACACCATAAATCTAAGACCATTTTCTTATAAATCACAAATGAATAAATGTAATTTTACGTTGCAAAAGCCCAAATTTACAAAAAGAAATCTGTATTTTTACAAGAAATATTTTTATAATTCCATGAAATCCTTTTCTTCTAACATATATTACTTTTTAAAATCGAGTCATAAACCTATAAAAAAAACAGAATAATTATCTTTAAAAATTCTAAATAAAAGCTTAAATACAGATAATTACTATTGTGATTACAAAAAATACCATAAATCTAAGACCAGTTACATATAAAACACAAAATAAATATGTAATTTTGCATTGCAAATGCCCACATTTACATTAACTGTCTGAAGTTTTGAAAAAAAAATCTGTAATTTACAAGAAATATTTTTATAATTCTATGAAATCTTTTACTTTTAACATATATTAATTGTTAGAATAGAGTCATAAACCTCTAAAAAACAGAATAATCATCTTAATATTACACCACCTCTCATTGATTCTTTTTAATAATTTATTATGATTCGTACTACAACATGCATTCACCAGTTTATATGTATATATATTAACATACATAGATATACGTGTATACATACACGTATACATATATATATATATATATATTTACATATATATACATAAACTAGGGCTGTCAATCGATTAAAATAGTTAATCGCGATTAATCACAAATTCATCACACATTTTTTATCTGTTCAAAATGTACCTTAAAGGGAGATTTGTCAAGTATTTAATCCTCTTATCAACATGGGAGTGGACAAATATGCTGCTTTATGCAAATGTATGTATATATGTATTATTGTAAATCAATTAACAACATAGAACAATGACAGATATTGTCCAGAAACCCTCACAGGTACTGCATTTAGCATAAAACAATATGCTCAAAACCTAACATGGCAAACTGCAGCCCAACAGGAAACAACAGCTGTCAGTGTGTCAGTGAGCTGACTTGACTATGACTTGCCCCAAACTGCATGTGATTATCATAAAGTGGGCATGTCTGTAAAGGGGAGACTCGTGGGTACCCATAGAACCCATTTACATTCACATATCTGGAGGTAAGAGGTCAAGGGACCCCTTTGAAAATGGCCATGACAGTTTTTCCTCGACAAAATTTAGCATGAGTTTGGAGTGTTATTCAACCTCCTTCGTGGCATATAATATGGCATGGTTGGTACCGATGGATTCCTTAGGTGTTCTACATAAGATTGCTTACCAATGTGGACTGTATCCAATAATAATTTGCAATAAAAATATTCTCTCTTCAGTCATTACCCAACAATTTGGTGAGAGATATGTGTGCGTTATGCTAGTAGAGGCTAATGTAGCCTGCAGCAGAGATAAGGAGGTCTGGTAAACTCAGTTCTTTCTATCTCTGCACCCCCAGATTGTTTGTAGTCTTCAGCCCCAACCAACACTGAACCTCAGTCACTTGAGGCAGTTTATCCGACTTCACACAGCTCCCTCTGGAGCCACAAAAGGCTTCATACAACTCTATTCTCCCTAGTACACGTGTATACACACTTTTGGAGTTCCCCTTTAGTTTTCAGCCAGTAGATCCAATCTGATTCCCTACTGGGTAGCAGGAAACTACAACTACAATTTTTTCAATATCTATGTAGCGTGAAAATGTTGTAAGTTGATTCTTTTGTAAAAACGATCACTACCATTACCATGTCAGATGACTACGGAGTCCCGGAAGGGACATGTAAGGGGAAAAAAACTAAAAAATAAAGGTGTACTTTTGCACAAAAGATTTTCATTTAGGGTCCCTATATCTGCTATAGTAGCTTGGAAAATAACGATACAGGGCACTGATTTTGAAGTAGAAGAAGAAACCTTTATTTGTGATAGTACATACATGTACATACATGAAATTTGACCTCTGCATTTAACCCATCCTAGGTATTTTTAGGAGCAGTGAGCTGCTGCAAGCACCCGGGGAGCATCTTGGGGTTTTTAGTGTCTCGCTCAAGGACACTTCGACATGCAGTCTGTAGATCTGGGATCGAACCGCCAACCTTGTGGTTAAAGGATGACCCGCTCTACCCACTGATCTACAGCCGCAACAAAAGATATGTGTCAGAAGTGGGATTCGAACCCACGCCTCCATTCGGAGACCAGAAGTCCCGTTTCAGTGGAAGGATCTTAGTCCTTGAGTCTGGCACCTTAGACCACTCGGCCATCCTGACACAGTGATGAATTTACTGTTTATCAGACCACAAATGAGACAAGAATTAGCTAGCTAGCGTGCACCCCGGGGTCCCTCCGCCTCACTCCCCACCACTAGGAGAATGCTTTGCAGAGAGGAGAGCGGGCGGCAGCTCTGGAGACGGACCTTCAGTTAGCAGCTGTAGCAACTCAAATTCAGCCAGTGCAAACCTCTGGGTCTAACCTGTGTAACGGCAGCAACAGAAAGTCTGCTGGTCCGGCGGGGAGTTGGGCTGGATCAGCAAACTTTCTGTGGCTTCCGTTTCGAGTTGCTGCAGCTGCTAACCGAAGGTCCGTCTCCGGAGCTGCTGCCTGCTCTCCTCCTGGTGTGGAGCGAGGCGGAGGGGCCGCGGTGTGCGCTAGCTAGCTAGCTAATTCTTGTCTCATTTGTCTTGTCTTTATATTTGAGGACAATTTCAAAATAAAACTCTATGAATCTCTTCCACGGGTGTGTGTGTGCTCCGTTGTTGTGGTTGTTTCCATGGTGCCCAACTGACCCAGAAGGAATTTCTTTTTTTATTTCATTGACCCCAAGACCTCGCAAAAGTACATCTATTTTCTTCAACCTTGGATTTGTTTTCCCCTCCATGCCCTTACGGGGCTTTTGACAGGATGATAAACAAAACTAAGAACTAAAAAATGCAAAATATTACAAAACAAGTTTAGAATTTATGTATTAGGGATCAGTGGGCATCCTGCTAGATCCTTTGTCTTTTGACTTAATCTCACACTTTTGCACACATTTAAATATCAGGAAATTAAATATTTGTTGAGACGTTGACTCGTCTTGACAGAGAGATCCTGAATCCTGCCGGTTCTCGGGCCCTGTCGTATCGCCAGGAACACTCATTACTCCTTACGTTGTGTTTGTGTTAGTGCCATGTTTCTCCCTCTGTTTGGCAGAGGACTGGTTGTGTTTGTGCCACACTCTTAGCGGGGGTGTGATGTCATATCACAGTGCCATGTTCTGCTGCCACAACGGTGCATCTGCTGTTGATCTTGGTTTAACTAAAGAACGCCACGCCAAGTCAGGCCTGAATTAATGGGATCATCACCATCAGTAATCATGGGAATAGTACATTTGCATGTCACTGTTAAAAAAAGCTCATATGTGTCATAATTTCAGCCTTGTTTTGAGCCTGACCACTCTGCACATGTAAACCTTTCATCAACCTAGTAACTGTAGTATTTCGGTTGCACAGAGGAGGATGTAATCCTTCACTATCAATAAAAGTCACCAACGTTTGACTTGTGAGTATTTCACACTGTCTGGGTAAATCGCTGACTTTGTTTGATGGTTTTTCCTCCGTGAGTGTGTGAATACATCAATCCATCTCATACATCTCCTCTGTAGCTCAGGGCCGAGCAGAGCTCCGACACAGTCCTTGGGTTATATACACTTTGAGTTTCAGAGCGCAGCAGGAAGTGGAGAATAGCATAGCACACTTTCACTTGTGTTGTCTTTCATCCTGTCAGTTCATTCAGTCAATTCTTCATTCAGTTTTGACTTCACAGTGACGAGATATAAAAGCTTCAGCGTGGCTGACATTTTGCAACATGCAAACTGCTGATGATATCCTTGTGATCTCTCGAGCAACAAAATGCAAAACGTGGAGAGGAGGCTGTGAAGAAATGTCGATCAGCCTGCAGCTAGTAAACAGGTTACTCTGCAGTGTGCTGGTTGTATGTATGTAATTATATATGTAGGCGAACACTCTCACATCTCTCCCTTATCACACCCATAGGCGGCGCCAGGGTGGGGCTTGGTTAGGCTATAGCCCCACCAAGAATTGTGTTAGCCCTACCATAAGCCAACCAAGAAAAAGAAAAAAGAAAAGTGCGGAGTCCAACAACGCCACTGCGGCGCGTACGTCACTCATGTGAGCGCGCGCGCTTTTCAGACAGACAGTAGTAACAACCTGGCTCTAGTAATTAGCGTTGACCGCTTATAGTCACTCATGTTATTAAGTTAACGTTAGTAAGCTGGTCAAAATTTATCATGGATAAGAGACTCTCATCGCCTCCTATCTATGCCTTATTTTCACTCCGATCCACCTGCTGTGCTGTTAACGTAACTATTAGCGTCTCTCTCTCCCTCTCTGTGTGTGCGTGCGTGTTTCTAGCTGTGGTGGGAGGGTGTTGTTTTATTAAATGTATATTCACATTGAAATTCTGGCATTTATTTGAGCCCCGCCACCATATGGGTTAGCCCCACCGTAGTTGAACCAGAAAAAATACTCTGGCGCCGCCACTGATCACACCTGACAGAGTTCATTTTATTTAGAACGTCATCTTCCTTTGGCTGTATTATCCAAAAACATATTAGGTTAGATTAACAGCCATATACCAAGTGAACCAGCTTGAGACTACGATTATGTCCACAGTTTAAATGACTACATTGACTTATTTGGGAGTTTGGCTGGTTGGTTTCCTCACACAATAGGGTTAAGACAAATCATCCCTGCAAGAGTTAGTTAACTCTTTAGCATTATGCAAACTTATAACGACCCTTTGCTAAACCCAGCACTTTTTTGTAACTTTTGCTCCCCATATCATGTTTTTCAGTCTTGCATGGCACACGTACAGTTTAAGATTACCTCAAAATGTAATGGTAAATCTTCCAGCTTTACCCTTACATTGTGAGGTAACTTTTTAATAGACGGGTGCTTGATTAAAAAAAAGCAAACGCTTCTCGTTGATGCCAGATTTAAGTAGCTGTAGCTAGATAGTTAATCTCAAAGATTTTAATTTAAATAAATCTCTGTTAAGTCACTATATATAGCCAAGTGAGGTAACACAATGGTGGAGCCCATTGCCCACTGATGAAAGTATTGCAATATTTATGTATTTGCAGTAGTAGGATGAATTGGGTGTCTGTGGTGACACTGTATACACACAAAAAACTATGCACACAATACGTCTCCTTTCTAGTACAATTCAGAGCCTCCGGCTGCAACTACTTCACTCAGAGCAGCTGTCAATCACATCTGTCAATCATGATGTCTCACCTCCTTTTTATAGCATCAAATAACTAATTAAAAACAAACTAAACAGAAAAATGAACACTTGAACAAACATCAGCGTCATAAGAACTACCTAAAACGACAGAAACCATATTTGGGAAAAATGTATTTGATGTCTACTTTGACTCATGAGCTATACTGCAGCCAGCCACCGGGGGGCGATCCAGATGTTTTGGCTTCACTTTTGGGCAGCTGTCATGTCGTCCATCTTTATATACAGTCTATGCCGTTAACACACATTGTAGTTTATTTTGAATCAATGCCACATACACCGTCCTCACTAGAGCATTAAGTGTGTGACAGTAGTAAGGCCAGCAGTAGGAACTTGAAAGTGACGGAGGGACACTGTGTGTAACACTGAAACATGTTAGTATATACTGTAAAACCAAAAACACAGCCGACCTCCTGCAGACCTGCAGACCACCGAGGAGGACTTTCCTTACTTTTTGAAGAATACACAGGTTGTGTTTGAGAAAAGTCGACTGATATTTCCTGTTTTTTCTAGCTCTTATGAATGACTCATACAGGGAGGACACAGATTTATTCACCTATACTCTGTAAAGTGCAAACACACATATTTTCTTTTTAAACTGATTTCTTTCACAAAGCCGTTTTTCTTTATTTTCATACCTGCTCTGCTGTTTGCCCTGTGGGGTTGTATTATTGTTGGCATGAATCACATGCGTGGTCTTTACCTCTTTGCTTTGTTTGCTTTGGACGCGTGCACACACCAGATTGTGAAAACATGTCAAATTAGTGTGTTCTTAGTATGCAATTATAAAGTTTCTCAATAATCCCCTCACACATCTATATTTGTGCGTGTTAGTACTGTATGTACATCTGTGTGTACTTAGTGTGTGAAAGCTGCTTCCGTTAACAAGCGCTCCGAGCGTAATATTGTTTATTTGTGACTCCCAGAGGTGTGTCTGTTCAGTGTGTGTATGCCTATGTTCATGTGTAAGCGTATGCTTTTTGTATACGTGTGTGTGTGTGTGTGTGTGTGTGTGTGTGTGTGTGTGTGTGTGCACATTGTCTGCATTTGTATGTATCCATGAAATTGCACCTGTTATTTCTTTTTTTCTATCCCCCCCTCTGTGGTAATTCTTTATTTATTTGTGAGAGCACATGTTGATATATGCACCAAACTCTTCATGCACACACGTGTGTTGCGAGCGGTGTGTGCTGTTGTGGGCGTGCCTGGATACACATCTGTATTCTGTGTGGTTGTTTATCTTGCCAGTCTTCTTGATGGTTCAGAGGAGGATCCAGTGCTGCTGGCTGTTTGTCTGTCAGTCCTTCCACATGCAGCCGCCACCCCTATTAACACCTCCATTAATACTAGATCACAGATGGAAATCATCCTCTCGCCCCGCAGATGCTTTTAGATTTTGATGAGCGTTTTTATTCAGCTCCCAGGGAGAGCGGAGAGCAGCACAACAACTAGTTTTATTGATAGAGGAGAAAACCGGCTGCTGCTTTCTTTCTCAGTATTCCTCTTCTCACTTTCTCCTCAACACATATGTTGAGTTTGCAGCGAGGCTGCCCTTTAAAACCTGCTCAGGAGGAAAATAGGATTGAACAAAAAAGAATGAGTGCAGGAAAAAAAAAGAAAATAAGATGATTGTGTTGACAATGAAGAAAAAGCTGAGGGGGGTTTAGAAGAAGAAAACAAGTATATTTGTCTCATTGGCATGCAGGCCTTTCAGCTCCTCAAACTTTCAATCTTTCCAGTTGTGATCCCCATGCGCGTACTTGACAGACAAGAGACAAGCCGCATGGAATACCAAGTGGCTCTGCATGTTCATATTAGCACGCGATGTATAACTGCATATATACGCACACACACACACACACACACACACACACACAGATGCAAATCACCCACAAGCGCAAAACACTTACGCGCAATCACACACTTACACGCACATACATCCTGATTCCATTACCCAACTGCATGTCACTCACAAACACACATATTAACATTCATGCTCACACATACCTCCCATCTCAGATAATCACTTGAATGCACAAACATACATACATTCACACATAAACAGATGCAAATTCCCCTTCAATCTCACAAAGGCATACAGATATCACAAACATAAACTATTCAAACATGAGGAAAAGCATTCTTATACATACACACATTTAAGCCCGTGCAATAAGGGACACACACAGAGCTGCTGACACGTTACTGTACCGGATGTTCAAACACATCCACACCAACGCAGACACACATTGTGCTAAATGATTTGTTTCCTCCTCCTCTCTGATGCTTATGAATAATACAAGAATCTCCGGGGAACTTTTTGCTTCACATAAATAAGAATTTAGATAGAAAATTGCATTATTAATCGGTGGCTTCTGGCTTGGCTTTTCCTGTAAAGAATTCATACAGTGGTGCAAGTTTGCATCCTCGCAAACACGGAGACCTAAAGGGGCCGACGGGTTATTGAGGCCACGGATCTCAGTGTTTGGGACGGGAGCCAGAGGTGGGTTACTGGTCATCTCAGCTACAAAAACGTCTTCCTTTGACGCAAGCTGAGTGTTTACTGGGTTACACTCACAGACTGTATATATAAGAAGTGGACAGAGACACGGTGACGCCACGGCGGTTTGCGGACTTCGGTTTTGAAGATTCGAGTTCGGCATTTTGTCTGTCGCCAAGTGACACGAGAGGGTGGAGCTACAACAGAACGCTGAACAAGACATTTTTAGGTCTTTTTTATTAACTTTCATGAACTGAAAACACACTGTGAAAGGGTTAAAGTTTTAAGACGAAAACACGGGGGGAGAAAGAGTAGTAGTAGTAGTATTTTATTCAGTCATCACACATAATACAATAATTATAAACAATACAAACAGTATTAACAAAGTCAACAGACTCTGTGTTAAGTAGTGACTGAACAAGCAGAACCAAAATGCTTATATATGCCTCACCTATATACTTATCAAATTAAACTACCCTCCAGAAATAAAAAAAATCATTCACATTTGTAACCCTCAAAAATAGCTTTGGAAACCATTCTTTTGAAAACCAAAAGCGAATTACACATTCTTAAATGTATATTAGCATTGTTCCATAATTTGACCCACACAATAGAAACACATCTCCTTTTAATAACTGTTTTAGCTTTTTGTACAGTAAACTTATAAATACCTCTCAGATCATATTAACTCTCCCGGAGTGAAAAAAACTTTTGTACATCGTCTGGGAGTGACTTTGATTTGGGTCTCAACATTCTTTACATTATTTTATAATTGACCAAATCATTAAATTTCATAACATAGGAAGTTATGAACAGTGGATTAGTTTGATCACAGTAACCGGCCTTATTAATAATACGTATGGCTCGTTTCTGTAGTAAAACGATAGAATTTAGAGTCGTTTTAAAGGTCGACCCCCACAATTCCGCACAGTAAGAAATATAAGGAAGTATAAGTTAGCAATAAATTATATGCAAGGCCTTTTAATTTAATATATCCACAGATCTATACAGGATTGCTACTGACTTTGAAATTTGATATAGTCAATATGTTGTTTCCATGTTAATTTATGATCAATCACAACCCCACTCTTTCAATTTCAACATCACAAATCTTTAATTCAATATCCCCGTTAATTTCTTTTCGATTTCCAAAAACCATAAATTTTGTTTTCTTAATATTGAGCGACAATTTATTAACATCAAATCAAGTCTTGATGATTTCCAGCTCCCTTTCTATAGCATACAAAAGTTCCTTTAAATTCTTCCCAGAGCAAAATTAATTTGTATCATCTGCAAAAATTACAAATTTTTACATATCCGTAACATTGCAAATATCATTAATATAAAGTATAAAAAGCTTTGGACCAATCACCGATCGTAACAAAGGTCCATGACCTGAATCAAGCACCTTGGTCACAATTCTTTAATAACCAAATGTAACATCTTTATCCAAAATGTTTGTTAGTGTTATGTGTTTGTCACGGTATGGCGCTGTATCCACTGTAGACCGGACTGAGTTGTTTTCTGTGTTTTGGGTTTTCTGTACTGTGTTTTCCCTCCTTTGCCTCCTCTACACACCTGCTCTGAATCAGCCTCGTTAGTTCTTCCCAACCAATCAGCTCCTTTCTTGTTCCCAGTGTTTTTCCCTGCCAATCAGCTCCGTGCTCATTCCTCGGCCTACAGTACTCACCTCATTTCCCTCACCTTAACTTCTCCACCCGTCTCTCCACCTGCACTTCATCCTCTCGTCAGATCAGTTTGTTTTTAAGTCCCGGTTTTCAGTTCAGTCTTTGTTGGATCCTTGATTTTGTTATGAGAGTTTCAGTTTTGCAGTCTTGCCTGCATTGGAGATTTAATTAAAATTATTTTCTCTTAGTTCTTGTTGTCTGTGATCTCCTGCAGTTGGGTCCACCTGCTCCACTCTCCCTGACAGTGTTTATGTAAAAATCATTATTTTAGTCAAATATTTATATGTTTTTTAAAACTCTCAGATACAGATACCGGTATCCAAATTGCTCGGGGTATATTTGAAATTCAAAAAGAAAAAAAAGAGTAAAAAAGTCACGCTTAGACCACACCGGCAGACTAAAAACACTTAGTAATATTACATCCACTTCCTCTCACATCTTCACTTTAATTTGAGTTTTTCTCTCATTTCAGTATGTTCAATTACAGGCAACTTTCATATGATTAAGCAGTCATTTTTTTAGTTTATTTGCATTTTTTGACATGCATTATTTTCTGTATGTAGTGCTGACATTTAACTTATTCTGTCTGTTACAAAGTGTATCATTGAGTTAGGTCATTTACACAGTTCTGTTGCAACTCAGTTTTCTATATTTTGTGTTCAGTTCTGTTCTATTGACCTCTTTTACAGGCCCAGTTTAGTTCATTTTCTTTCTTTCTTTCTTTCTTTCTTTCTTTCTTTCTTTCTTTCTTTCTTTCTTTCGTTTCACTCTGAGAATGAGATAACTCTCCAGGTACAGCACACGGCTGCGTGGCCTTGGCCCTCGGGGGCCGCTATAAAGAACGTGTCAGCGAAGGAGACCATCTCCATTTATATGTCTCACGTGAGTGCTGCCACGCTTTTACGACTGACAGTCTCATTCAACCATAAAACTCTATACTGCCTTCATACGTGTTGAAACACACACTGAAAGCTACATACATGCAGAAAGAGACACATGCTGCCGAACATGTGACTTCCTACGGCTGCATCTGGCAAACAATGAATGTAATAAAGTTCACAACACCATGAAGAAGAAACGGGAGGAATGGAAAAGCATTTTTATTTTTTTTGCTGCATGTTTTGAGCACTTTACTCATTTTGATACGTTTTTAGAAACAAAAGCCTGATTTAGAGAATATGTGACGTATCAGAGTGGGTTTCTTCCACCTTGTCTTTTTAGTACAAAAGTGTGAATATGACACTAAAAACAGTGTAACATTGGAAGATAACCACTTAATCTGTCTAACTGAGAAGTCTCATATAAACTTTGGCTGAACTCTAGACTGCAGGAAGAGAACTGTGGATTTCACAACCCATCACTTACATTGAAATGGCTCTGGGAAGGTGATCTCTTTGTGGACGGTGTGGACATTCGGAACAATCGCAGTGACAAAAAGCACCCTCAATGTACAATATAGCCCCTTTTCCACTGGATAAAAACCTACTAACACCCACTAACATCTGGCTTTTGTCTACATTTGGCATTCATTCCCGGGACAAATGACTCTGCAGTAGTCACCGGCTATTTATCGGCTCCAGACTGATATAAAAAAAGAAGTAACCACCGTAACATTTTCACTGTTTACTGACTCTGCTTCCGGAGCCGGCCGACACTTCCGTGAAAAAACCCCCAGAAAGGCCAGTGCATGGTAAACTCACAGTGGGAAAGGAGTCTATCGCCTATTTTTAGTGGGTTTCCCGTGTTAAAACTGAATATATAATATGTGAATATTATGTTGAGACAGACTTGAAATGTGTTTATCCTTTAAGCAAACAAGATACAACGTGCTAATTAGCAAACTTAAGAGGCGTCATTAGACAGATTTTTTTTAAACTTTGGACATAGCGAGGCTAGTTGTTTCACCTGTTTCCAGTCTTTAAGCTAAGCTAAGCTAAGCTAAGCTAAGCTAAGCTAAGATAAGCTAAATGTCTCCTGGCTTTAGCTTCATATTCAGCATAAAGATATGAATGTGATGTCATTTTTCTCATCTAACTCTCGCAACAAAAGTTGAACACAGTTTCCCAAAATGTTGATCTAAAGCAACAGACTATAGAGGCTCCATGACAAATATATATGGGTAATTAAAAACATTATGTTCATACTATTGTTAATTTTGTCATCTATTTAGTCTTAGTCTTAGTCATGGGTGAAATGTCCTTCTTAGTTTTTTAGTTTTATTTTTATATTTATATTAAGTCAACCTTTTTTTTTTTTAGTCTTATCTTAGTCAAAGAAAAACGTATATTTTAGTATAATTCTAGTCAAAGACAACTGATTTATACATCAGATTATATTGAACGTTTCATTCAGTCTAGTTTAGCCAAAATATCACCTGGTTTTCTTTCTCCCGAGCCCTGTTGTTGTTGTCATAGTTAACGTTAACTTATAAGTCAGTGAGTTACTCTGAGTCCTCCTGACGGTGCTCATTGTGTCCGGATGTGGGACACGCAGCACAGGACACAAACTTTTTTTATTACTTTTATTATTATTATCTTTTAAACTACTATTTTAAACAATGAAATATGCGGCTGTAATCTAAAACTTTACCAGTAAAGTGTGTTAAGATATTTCTATATATATATATATATATATATATATATATATGAGTCTTTATCTATCTGCAGTTCCTCTCAGTATGCTTTTTGGGGGGGAGGGGGGGTGTCTGTGCGCTCACAGACAGTAGTGTGCCTTCTTAAGAGACACAAAGCCCCCGGCAGGTGCTCCCTCCCTGGCTTTGTCTCTCGTGCTCTCTGCTGTTTATTTGTTCAACTCTCAACTCACAGAGAAGTCCTCTCTCTCTCTCTCTCTCTCTCTCTCTCTCTCTCTCTCTCTCTCTCTCTCTCTCTCTCTCTCTCTCTCTTCGCCCTCGGGGGGAAAACAAAGAGCAGACGCACAAAGACAAGACTGCCCCTGCATCCTGGCAGCAACAAAGCCAAGCTACACATGTCAGGGATGGCATGGGATGGAATGGCAGGTGTTCCATGGACGGGAAAAGTGGAAGCCAACTTTTCTAACCCCCCTCCTTTTTTTTTTTCTTCCTTCTCTTGAAGTCGAAGGACAGAGGCAGTCAGTGCAGAGGTGTAACCATTAACCAGCATAAAAAAAATGTGCAAGCATGTGCAGATGCATGTGCACATCTATCACTTTTGGCACTTGCCAAGGTGAGAGGTCACACTTTTTTTGTGAACTGTAACCTGCTCTTGAATTGTGAAAGTGAAAGACAAAAGTAAAACCACCACTTCACCTGTTTAATATTTGCACAGAAAGATGTGCAGAGTTTGACACTAGAAGACTGTTTTCACCTTCATCTGCTGAAGTTCTTCTATATGTAGACGTACCAGCTGGATTTTGTGACATCACAACTAGTTTGGAAGCCAATCGTGGTCCAATATGCAATTTAGACAAGTGTGTACTCACACTGAGACTTTTCAGTCAAGCAGGAGACATCTTGGGTCCAGTACTTACATTTTTGAAATGGACAATATTTGCATATTCATAAACAGTATATTTTTCATTGAGGGAGAAGGACTAGCTGTCATTTTAAGACTTCATCCATCGCCTCATCATAACTCGTTTGCCCTTCAGGTCTCCATTCTTCTTGCAACAAGTCCTGTATGAAAAGCCACCGATTAATAAAGCAGTTCTATAAGACTATTTATTGAGGTAATTGAACTTTTTTTGTGGTGGAAAAAAACAAACACAAATAGTGTCTGATATTGAGTATTTTTATATACCTCACATATGTCTGAAGGGGATATTTAATCTCTAGTCATTAATCATTAATAATTACATACAGTCATGCTACTGGAGATATTAAGAATAGCATAGCGTTCGTTTTTGCAGAAAAACATATTGGATGTATTTCTAAAAGAATAAACAATGGGGCAGAGGGTAAATCCTTGTCTCTGATTGGCTACGCCTGCTCTGACATACGTGTGATTAATCATGTGATCATCTGAGATTACTCCTACACTCGTACATGTACACAGGAGTGAGTTGTCTTATTCTTCAATTTGAGCAAAGAACTTTTACAACTAAGATTGCAAACGTATTAACCATAAAATAATAACCATAAGATATGATTTTAACTAGGTGACCAGCGCTTCTGTGATCTCATCTGAACTCTGGAATTTGTTTTGTCACGAATACATTTCGGCTAATTAGAGAATTTGACCGCTCGTGATTTAACACGTGGACCAGAATGATATTCCTGGCATTAGTGCCTCGGCAATATGGACCAATACACCCAGGATCAATACTTTGTCAATATTTGTTTTTCTGGCTCTGCATTTGTGTGTGTGTGTGTGTGTGTGTGTGTGTGTGTGTGTGTGTGTGTGTGTGTATGTGTGTGCGTGCGCGCGTCTGTTTGCATGTGGAGAGAGGGCTGCTTGCCAGCTGTGCAATCTGTTCAGTAATCTCAGGTCTGGTCTGTACACACACTCCACAATCTGCTCCGGTAAAACTGGCCCTACCCACCCACCCTCGTGCACACACACACACACACACACACACACACACACACACCCTTATGAGGACCATTGATACATTCATCATTGAAGGGTTCCAACCTTTTCCCTAAATTCAAGTTT